>CM021100.1:399421626-399583018 GCA_007115665.2 Sequoiadendron giganteum | reverse complement strand
GAGAAAACTAAAACGTTCTACATGAGCTCCTATGTCATCTATATGTTGGCTAGGACATATAAATATGCAGGCTTGATCTGCAAAGGTACAGTTGGTAGTGGAGTAAATGAATTGAAGGCATATGACTGTTACCCACAGCTGCAGTTGAGAGAGAAGGCACACTTCAGGCGAGTTCACGACGCCTTCCTTATGTACATCACAAGGATTCTCCAGGGAGGAACACATCAACGGCCGACTCCTGAGGCCAAAAGCCTGATTGGCAAGTACGGATCTTGGTTTATCCAATATCCAAGGTATACTTACATCAAAATCCAGGGTTTCACCGGAAGCCCGTACCGATTGCCAATCTTCCCCACGAATAAAATGGTCCTGCTTGAAGTACTAAGGCAGCTGGAAGATTTTCAAGGCTTCCAAAGGACAAAGCAAAAGGCGGCAGTCACCTTTCCCTTCTTTATAGGGAACATGTTGGAGTCATGTCCATCATCCCAAGCCGCCGATAGTGCCAGGATTGAGATTCAGCATTACCCCTTCGCCACATATCCGTCTAGGAACCATTTTGACCCACACCATCGCATCAAGGCAGTGGATGGAAGGAGATACAAGCACAGGGTTGAATTGGAGGATTTTTGGGCAAATGCCACAGATGAGTTTGAGGTTAGGCGTAGGATGTGGTCTAGACTACCTGTCAACTTGATCAGGGCAACAAAACTTTGTCGAGTGCCAGATCAGTTGGAAGAGGATGAAAAACAAACGCAGCCATGCTTCGATGGGAGTTTGCCTTTGCCTACTGTCAAGTGGTCGGAACCAGAGCACACCGATTTGAATACTTTGATGAGGCCTGTCATCAAGTATACACAGTGGTGGGTCGATCAGCAAATTCAGGAGCTAAGGCGAAAGAGGATGATGCTGACCTATGATATGCTGAGTAAAGCAGAATCCTATTCTTCTAATGCAGACGCATCCCAAGACATAGAAATGATAGAGGCCACCACTTCCAAGAAAAGGAAGGAGATTGCTGCGAGTAAGGAGCCAGTTCATAAACAGGCAAAACTAAAGCCTTCACGCTCTGCCGCATCTAGAAATATTGAAGAGATGCTGGCTACTGTCGATGCTTCATTGGCTGACATTAGGGATCCTTCTCCAATTCCTGAAGACAATGTAGAGCCTCAGTCAAACGATGATGCACCACCTTCCCCCACGAGCACAGAAATATTGGAGTCCGATGATGATAATGTGGGCGTCCAAAATGATGATTTCCAGGAAGGAATGATTTCAGCCCTTAGAGGAAATTTGGACATTCCTGACAGGGAAGACATGCCGGAAGAAGATGGCGTGGAACAACCCACAATCCCGAACTGGCTAAGAGAAAGGCTGAAAGTACAGGTGCTAGTGGAAGAGCCACAAGAGGATGATACTACGGACTTCTTAGCCAGGCTTACACAAACTGCGGCCAAGAAACCGGCAAAGAAATTCTCAAGCATACGGAGAGATGAGGCCAGCAACCGAACCATACAGCTTGCCGTGCCAATAGTGGATAAGCCACAAGAGGACATGGCCCCGCAAGATTACGCCATCACCACTATTGACTTGGGTCCAACCACGAAGGGCCAGGAAATTGAAGATTTGGACAATTCTTTGTCCACTATCAAGTCAAGATTGGCGAAAGAAGTGGCAAGGAGGAAAGAGTGCCAATTGGAGATCGAGCGCTTGAAGGAGTATATCCATCATTTGATCAAGCCACTTGATCAGGATAGCACAGCAACTCCTCTTCTTCCGAATTCTTCACAAGAGGCAGCCAAGGAGATGGAGGAAAACAAGGTCACAGTTCGGGAGGCCAAAGAATGGATAGCAGTCAAGGGCACGGAAGCTGAAGTATTCATGGAGAGGTTGACCTTAGTTTACGGTCAGGCCACTTCACTACTTTCTAGACTGGCTGCTTTGGCAGAGGCATGGGAGAGCCTTCCAGATGTGCAGGACAGAATAATTCCTTGCCTTAGGATTCTGAAAGGGATTCCAAAGCAAGAACTGATAGACGGAGGCGTCATTGTAGTAGGTGCGGCTTATGACTTCCATGCTTGGTATTGGGCACTGAAAGCACGAGGCGAAATCTTGGAAAGGGTAAAGGTTGACAGTTTCAAGCTGGAAGAGCAGGTCAAAGAAGTTACAGCCAGGATTCTCAGCATGATTGCCGATGTCCTGGACAAGGAAGCCCTACGAGAGAACGACCTACAGGCGGAGGTTTTGAAAGGGAAGGTCCAGGAAAACATCTTTGCTATCACTAGACCCATCTTGAAGCAGGACTAGGCCAAACTGGCGAACTTTTTGAGTATTCGAGAGTCCTTTGAGAAGACTGAGCCGGAGTGGGAGGATACCTTTGTTAGGTGCGCCGAGAGCATGGATGGACTAGAATTCAAGATCGGAATGCTTCCACAGGTCACCATGGATGAAGTTGCCTTAATCGTGTCTAGATTCGTCGAACACACGACAACTCGAGAGGATCGAGATGTGATTCCTTGAAAGTAGCTCTGGGCACCAACTCACTGTAGTCAACTCTTTGTCTACTGAAGTTATTTTGGGAAACCCTAATTAGGGTTTTATTTGTTTAATCTCGGCCGTTGGCTCATTTTTAATCTGAGCCATTTGTTCAATGTTGTGAACTCTATATAAACTTGCATACTCTCATTTGTAATTTGTGAAGTGAGTTGTATAAAATTGTTGCGACAAAACTATTTCCGTTTATAAAAGCTCTTGTGCATGATTTGCTAAGAACCACTTTTATTTTCAAGTAGTGTGCAAGGTTTTCATATTTCTCCTTCAACACTTAGAGTAGAATTAAATTAGTATTTCATTTATATGTTTGTTAGTGAATGATAGATTCGATAGCAGTGGTGGATAAAATTTAGCTCATACTTTTGTCGAATGGATGATTTGCATTTGATGTGTAAAGTTAGCTTGAGCCATTAATTCGTGGATGCTTAACTTTTGTTTGTTTTAATTATCAATTCAAATATGAAAATCATTATCACCCCCATTGAAGATTGCACCTGCTTTGCGTAATTGTCCGAAGGAGGTGAAACAAAGTGCGGTTATTCCCTATTTTATCTTGTCACTGCCGTCTCTTGAGTTCTTAGGCATAGTTTAGATCTCTAAACCCTTATCCTTTTGCCCTTTTCTTGGAAAATCTAAAATATCCGATAGAAAGAGCCTTCAAAGATAAAACCGTCTAAGTCCTCAATTTGCAAACAGATTATAACGTAAGTCCCCTTGTGATTACCAGCAAATCACAACACCCACTGGCCTTATCCACATGTCATGACCTGACCAAAAGAAACATTGGAGTTATTGTATTATCTTCTAGGTATTTGCAATCACTTTTCAAGAGAGGATAAAGTGTCCCTTGGGCATTTTATTCTGTGTTCGGTGGCATACTCAAAACACACACCAACAGTATGATTTGTTCATATACCATTATAAGAAGATGTATAGACACCAACCAGTCTCCAACCCATGGAGACTCAATTTAGGGAGGTTGGTAGTGCCTAATGTGTTCTTTAATGTTGAATTGATTAAGGCACTCGCCGACAAGTATGATCCTCAAACCCGCATGAGTTACTTTGAAGATGGATCTTCCTTCATCCCAGTTACAAGGAACTATATTTCCATAGTTTTTCAATTAGATACCAGCACGAACATGAAATTCAGGATTAGAGATTTCCTAGATGAGTACCACAACATGAGCACTAGTTACAAGAGATGGAAGTTGCCACTACACAAACCTCGTGATGAAGGAAATAGGATTAACGTATTTTCAGTAGAAGAACGCCCTCCATTCTCTGTAAACCTATTTGAAGAATACTTCCAGTGTACATACTACTCTGCTTGCCAAGTGCTTGATGTGGATGCTCCCATACTAATGGCAATAGCTCCAATGATCTTAGCGACTGATGTTTAAAACCAAGATGCTCAGCCATTGGATTATGCTGAGTACTTAGCTAATGATATCCACAATGCCCTCATTTCTATCAAGAATAAGGATGGAGGTATCCGGTTCAGACATTATTCACTATTTATGCACCTTATCTTGTATGAAGGACAAAATATGGGAATGTGGAGTGAGCATCTAAGAATAAAAGACATAGATGATGATGGAAATATCGGGCCGGTACAGACGTGGACAGCAATTTGGGATAGATGTGTAAGATCGCACTATTTGTACTTTGAGGAGTATTTTGTGAAGCCACTATATAAACTCCTGGGTCATCCATGTGATTATAATTTATCACTAAAAATACAAAGATTTCTTAGACCCAGGGACAGGGATGAGAGAGGGAAAGTCAATCATAATTGGGGTGATTGGTCTACATATGATGATTGCACAAAAATTTGGGTATTTGGTTTTGAAGGATGCCCGCTGCTATTACCAAAGACATGTCCTGACAGGGTAGCATATCCGGAAATTGTGAGGTAGTTGACCTATTCATATTTTCTACACCTAAAGAACTATAACAAGCAGTCACTAATGCCCAGTACACTTTGTTTCAGAGAGTTTGTTGTTTCTAAGAAAGGGTATGAACTTATCGATAAGAAGCTTGAGCATTACAATTTTCCCATGGGGAATGAAAGAGAGAAATTTGATCCTGAGCATTTCATAAACGATGTTAAAATAAGCCAAAGGTTGAAAAGATATAGCCATATACTTCTTGTAGAAGATGATTTAATTAGAAATGTTGATGAGCATCATGTTGTCAGAAGGAGAAGCTTGTATAACAAAATAGTGGCAGCAGAGGCTTGGAGGAGGTACACTGTACAATAACCCCTCATATATAGGTGCCTTCCTTGAGATTGAAGATCCTATAAAAAGGTTAGACATATTAATTTCACATAAAGCTGAATTGACTAGGGATGTGCCACCTACTGTGTTTAATAGAACAAGAAATGTCCCTGCAAAAGAAGATATCATGGGAGTGCAGGCAATGAATGAAATCCCACTACATCACATCTCTCCACAGCCTACCCCAGACATTAGCTTTTTTGTTGACACATCTATTGCAGAGGAAGAAGTAGGGGATGAAAATGAAGGTGTGCAGATGATTAGACATGTCATTAAAAGTTATGAGCCCCCACCAAAGAGAAACATTGTTATAATAGAGCCCTCATATCAGCTCTCAGATGATGTGAGACATCGTGCTAGCCAAAGGTTTATTTTTTATGATTCTTTCGTTAAAAACCCAGAGTTTAAGTCATTTGTTTATGAATACAAAGATAAATTAATTAGAGAGAAGATCAAGGAGATCACTCCTGAAAAGGCAGTCGAAGCTTTAAAAGAGTTGCAGGAAGATGTGGATAAGGAAATGGAAGACATCACCCCGTAGAAAGGAAGGAAACTGTTAGAAGAAGCAGGGGTTATGCTTCTCTCTAGGTGGGATATGAGCTCTGCTATTGTATTTGATAGCTTCCAAAGAAGTCACAATAAGACATTACAATTGAGCACATAAGGAGTGGATAGAATATACACTGGATCAGGGTACAATCCTGGCAATGCAACTTTGCTAATTTGGGCCCTATATCCACCAGACAAAAGATCTACAATCATCGATGAGCCTGACAAGGTATTTGGCCATCTTCTTGTGCAAAGGGTTGGAGATAGTGATCCTATTGAAACTGCAGAGTTAAATGTCAATGTTGCTAAGTTCACCAAAGCTCAAATTGAAAAGTTGGTGAAAGATAACAAAAGGTATATGACTGAAAATGAGAACCTAAGGCAGGAAATAGCCAACAATAAGGACAAGTTGTCGTCCTCCTCAAATACTTACTCCCCATTGTTAGACAATGATAACAGAGTGTTGGAAGCTATGTCTGAAAGTACATATTGGAGGCATAAGGCTGAGAGAATCCAAAAAAAATATAATAAGTTGGAAACAGAAATGAGATCCACCAAATTCAGCATCATTTCAGAATTGATAAAGAAAAGGTTCAAAAAAATACTTGAGAAAGCTGACCAGATATGGACAATTCACAGCAAAACATATGCCGCTTTCCAGGAGCATAAAAGATTACACCTCAAAATGATGGAGAAAAAGGAAGAATTAACAACTAAAGGAGATGTTGATGACCAAATATTCAAAACTTATGATGAGCTGATTAATTTGCATGATAAGTTTCGTATTGTACTCACAGAAGAGCTTGGTGATTTCGATCAACCCCTAGATATGTCTCTACCTAACTTCTTTGACGACGAAGGTGATCTAAAGGAGCAGAGCATATGGAAGAATGAATTGGTTCAGTTGTTACCATTGGCTCTCGACCTAGTAAATGACGAATCGATGGTGGTGGAAAACACACATTTACAGTTAGAGCAGATATTCACTTTAGAGTTTGTTATGAGAGATATAATCACCAATGCTGATACACACGACAGCGAAAAATATACCGAGCACCTTTCCAAGTTGAACCTATTCATTGCGCAAACAACATAAAGACAGAAAGCCTCACCGAAGTCACCTAGCATTGGAGACACTATCATGGAGAGAGGACCTTGCCAAATCTGAAGTGATCATGGGTACCTTACGAAGATTAACAAACTGTGGTGTATCACGAATGGTTTGGACTTCATTGTTTATTTCCTATCTTTCTTAATTGCATCGTTAAGATTTTAGTTTATGTAAACAAAAAATGATTGAAGGGGACACCTTTTGAGATGTAATAGTCTGAAGCTTGTTGCTTCCCATATATATATGGGAAACCAAGACCGAATTAGGGGATCATCATCTTCATATAGTTATTATAGAATAGAACGCATGAAAAGACTTTTGATATATTGTAAAATCTTTTGAAGTAATCAATGGAGAAGAAAGTTTAATTTGGTGCTCAAATTCTGGTCTCAATTATTTGTTGATATTACTATGTATGGTTGTGTGGTTGTCTCCAGTTTAAAATTTCCCTGTTATTCAGATTTAATATATCAAGTATATGTTAGATTTGTCAAGACACATTTGCTACTCTTGTGTGATTCCTTTTAATTGGTTCTTTCAAGTAAAGTTTAAATCCTTCTAAATAAATCACAGTAATCTGGAAGTCTTCTTTGGATCGATAAGAAGAACCCCATAATCATTTCATTGCACGTTTATGCCAACCATAGACATTCACTATGCCAAATAATTAGAGTTACAGCCAGAATTAGGACACATACATCATACACATCTCGACTCCATTGCCCAATAGGATAAGACACTGATCAATTTCATTTAAAACTACATTCCATAAAACTTCATTCACACCTTCCCAGCTTTTAATTATAGGAGTAGCAGTTAGAAACAGCAGTTAGTTTAGCATTCAAGTTGTTTATTTCAAACCTTTATGCCATATTGAAGTAGATAGGGAAATAAATAATTTAATTAGATAAACCACATTCAATCTGCTTAATATCAAACCATAGGAGATAACATTTAATAGGGTACACCCGCCTAGGTCTAGCAGAACTTGAAGTGCAGGGAATTCTAACCACATTGGTTAAATTTCGTTCGGTGGCCAAAACATTGTTAAGCTTGACCATAGAGCCTAGCATACTCTTAGGGTTTGCAATCTGCAATTTTGGGAACCAACAGGAGGGATAATGATCAAATTTTCAGAATTTATAATGTTGTTCCTTCTCTTACCAGCCATTTTGTGATTCCAATTGTTCATCTACGAATGGATTGGAGAGATATTCTAAGTAAGGCTTGGAGCATTGAACAAATGGGTGCTCTTGGAAGTGTTCCTTGGCATAAAAAGGGTCAGATTTTGAGTCTTGAGCTTGTTGTTTGGTCGCAGACCAGCCACCTTACATTTGGGGTTGCTCTCATTCAGGAGAGTTGGCACATTATTTCTTGTCAATGAAGTAAAAGGTTCCAATTGGAGATTGCCTTGAAGTGTTTCCCAACCACTTTCAAGTTGTTATTATGCAACACTATGCTCATCTCACATGCTAATGCTTGGGAATGTCATTGGTATTGCTGTTATCCTTTGTGTAGAGCACTAAACTCAGATTGTACTTTGTTGATTCTAGCTTTGAACAGCAGTGATTATTTGTTTCTTTGAACCTTCCGCATGCTTGGTTTCACTATTCAAAGACTCTTGGAGTTGGAACAGTCAGAGTTTTCAGAAGTCTTCATGGTTGTCTGTGGTATTATGATGATGAGTTGGTTGAACTCTTGCTAAGGAATGCTTCCCTTTTGGCAAGAAGATTGGAGGAAGTCGCATTTGCAGTTGTGGCTTTGCTTGACACAATGAGGAGATATGTTGAGGAGTACGGTTTTGGACTAAGCAGACTTTTCTTCCTACTGCCCAGAATCGTGTTAGGCAATGGGATTACAAATATGGACTTCTCAGAGATGCTTTGGCAGGAGATGTTTCATGGTATAGATTTCAGGCCTCTCAAGTATGTCAGATTGAGTTTCGGGAATGTTAACCTTTTGGGGTTACAAGAGAGGATAGTGCAAATTTGGCACAATGGATTTACAGTTGTGATCAGAGCGGTGCAGCATTAGCAGGGTGGTTCCTTTCTGAGACGGACGTGGGACCCTAGGATCTTACTTGGTTTTATGTGGATTGGTCTATTGTTTCTGGAGTTGTGGTGGCATTGCTTGAGGACAAGCAATCTTTAGGAAGGGAGGATTGTAATGTCCCCTTTTTAGCCCTAAGCGTTTCAGTGACTGTTAGCCTATTTCCAGAGTCCTGTAGACTATTTGGAGGCATTTCAAGGGATTCCAAGATTCTTGGAAGGTTCTTGCTAGGATTTCAAGGGGTAATTGCAAAGGATTGTCAAAGAGTTTTCTAGTTTTTTTTGGATTTTTTGAGACCCTTGGTGGGCAATCACTACTATTTTTAGCACTTACTACTTCTAGTAAGTCACAACTGCTTCTCAAAATAGGCTCATTTTAAGTTTGGAGTTTTGGACACACTTACTATTTTTAGCAGTATGCTATTTTTAGTAAGTGCTATTTCTGGCAGTGGTGGCAATTTTAGTTGTTGGTATCTTGTTACTTTTGGCAATTTGTGCTTCCAACAGTCTTGGAGTTCGGAAATGGAAATATTGCAACTTAAGTTATAAATTATAAAGTTTTAAAAGTGCCTCCTTGGACCCCCACGCCTAGGTGAGGGTGACTTAAAGTTGTTTTTAAAAAGCAACTTTCATAACTTAAGTTGGACACCAATATGAGGATAAAGGGTAATAAAATTAAAATTAAATATTTCTCTTGGTATTTAGGCGTCCCTTTTGGAGGGAAAAGGAGATTTAAAATTGTGCCCTAATCTCTCCCTCTTTTTCTATAATAGCACACTTGAGCTCTCATTTTGATTACACAATTTGGAGATAAAGCTAGGCTGTCGGATTGGAACCAGAGTGTTCTTTCCTAAATCTTTGGAGGACAAAAACCATCTTTAGGTTGCTGATTTCGGATTTGAAAGATAATCCCTAGCTGGTGGAGTGTGATTGCATCCAGTAATCACCATTGGAGCTTATCGATGATGGTTTGTTTTCAATTTGGGTCACTTATGATGTTTTCTAGCTATGTTTTGGTGTGATATCTATTTGTGCAGAGGTTTGGAGTGTTGTTTCAGATTTTGGAGTTGCTGGTTCGAGCTTGTCCCTAGCCCAGCCGTCCTATTTTTTTGCTCATGCTGATTGGAAGACTTGGTAACATTTTGTGGGCAACGTTTCATTGGATTCCAGGCACTTGGGCACCCCTTTGCTCAAGGTTTGAGGATTTTTTATGGAGTTTTGGATTTATTGGAGCTGGTCGCCCCATCTAGGAAGGTCGTACATCTTGCCATGAGGGTTTCATTTGGTGTTGTAAACTCCCTTTGCTGATGTTGGCTTCGTATACCTCTTTGTCATTGTTGTTTGAGTGGTTTGGAGGGCGCCTAGACTTGTCCTTCTCATTGCACGCAACTTGGTTGATTTCTTTGGTGTTTTGGTGGAGTCGGGAGCTTACTGGTTGGTCACATCAGACTGCTTTTGTGTTGCAATCAGACATGAAAAAGTGCATCAGACCTGTGGCAGCAATGTTCTCGACCAACTCTCATCACTTTGGGACTTCATATTGAGGTATACTTGTGATATTTTGTGGGGGTGTGCTTATATTTTCATTGTAGCAATGTTGAGGGAGAGTTATGCTTCATGTTATCGTCATTTCTTTATCATAACAGCAGCATATGATGTTTGAAGCATTTTTCTTAATGAGCTGATTGTAACACCATTGGTAGAACCATTGGTGATTGCTCTTGTATCTTTCTTTGTTACTCACCCCACTGAACAAGTGGTGCTCCCGCTGAATAAGTGGTTGAGCTTTCTTAATTCTCATGCTACTCTCGCTGAATAAGTGGTTGAGTTTTTACTTACTTTCATGTTATGCCCGTTGAATAAGCGGAGGACCTTTCTTTGGCTTGGTCGGGTTGCCACCAAGTGTTTTTTTGCACTTTGTAATTCCCACTGAAGAAGTGGATGTTTCCTTCATGTTTGAAGTTTTCATACTCACCCCACTAAACAAGTGGTTCATTCAGTAGCATAGCATTGTAACCTTACCACCCTATGCTCTCACCTTGCCCACATTGGGATTTGGGTAATCAAATATGAGGAGTTTATTTCAGTTGATTATCTTTGATTATTGGCTAACGCTAACGAGTTGTGAAGTTTTGAATTAAAAAAAAAAAATTACGGGTGGGTTATTACCATAGTTCCATGGGGACGCATCCCCCTTGAAAAAGTGGTCGTCTCGGAGACGGGGATGTTTCCGAGATGCGAAGACGTCAGGGAAACGTCCCCCCGCCGTCTCCCTGTCCCTCTGCCGTCCCTTGGACGTTTCCTTCACAAGGAGTCTTCTTCGTGTCTCGGAGTCTTCTGGGCGTCTCCAAGCCTCCAAGTTTCCCACGTCCCCTATTAAAGTCAAATGTATTAACTTACAACTATTATGTAACTTCAATTTTTTTGTTTTGACTTTTATTTCATTTCTACCCGTGCGTGCCTGTGCGAGCATCTGGAGACTGCGTGAGAGTGAATGTGCAAACTACAAACTGAACCAAAGGAGAGATCAAGGTTTTCGGATTTTCCAAGGGCGTCATTATTCAACACTCAACAGGTATTTACTATTTAGCATTTTGATTTTTTATATGCTTGTTCCGTGTTCGAGTCTCTTGTCTCTCAGTCTCAACTAGGCTAGGGCATTGGCAACGGAGCGTTGAACTGTTGACCGAATCCCTCAAAGGGATGTCAGCTCATGGAAGGCGACATCGTCGCCTCTTCCACGAGCTGGCATCCCTTTGAGGGATTCGCTTAGCCAGCAGCCTCAAATAATTTTTTTTCAGAAAAAATTTAAAATCGAAAATGAAATAAAAGTTAAAACTAAAAACTTCAATAAATTTATAATTATTAATTTATTTAAATATTTTATTTGCTGACATTTTTGCAAAATGTGGAAGCACAGGCAAGGCATGTGAACTGTTTGACTGATGCATTCAGGCATCAAGGCAAGGCATTTGAAATCAAAAATGAAATAAAAGTTAAAACTAAAAACTTCAATAAATTTATAATTATTAATTTATTTAAATATTTTATTTGCTGACATTTTTGCAAAATGTGGAAGCACAGGCAAGGCATGTGAACTGTTTGACTGAAGGCAAGGCATGTGAGGCAAGGCATTTGAACTGTTTGACTGAAGGCAAGGCATGTGAACTGTTTGACTGATGCATTCAGGCATCAAGGCAAGGCATTTGAAATCAAAAATGAAATAAAAGTTAAAACTAAAAACTTCAATAAATTTATAATTATTAATTTATTTAAATATTTTATTTGCTGACATTTTTGCAAAATGTGGAAGCACAGGCAAGGCATGTGAACTGTTTGACTGAAGGCAAGGCATGTGAGGCAAGGCATTTGAATTGTTTGACTGAAGGCAAGGCATGTGAGGCAAGGCATTTGAACCGTTTGACTGAAGGCAAGGCATGTGAACTGTTTGACTGATGCATTCAGGCATCAAGGCAAGGCATTTGAACTGTTTGACTGAATGTATTCAGTCAAACAGTTCAAATGCCTTGCCTTGATGCATTCAGTCAAACAGTTCAAATGCCTTGCCTTGATGCATTCGGTCAAACAGTTCACATGCCTTGCTTGTGCTTCCACATTTTTCAGAACAGACCACATTTTGATTTCTTAATTCTTATGCATATCTTGCAATATTGTAATCCATGAGACCACATTTATGATTTCTTTCAAGTTTCTAAGTTTCGGTTTATATAAGTCTGATTTTTTTTACATCGTAGGTCTGATTTTTTTTAAATTTTTAACATTGTTTTTGCAGCATCATCATCATAATGAGTTCACACAATAGAAGTGATGATGAACCAGGAATTCAAAGTGAAAATGATTCATCAGATGATCCTGACTTTCAAATAGGAGGGGAGGCTGTGGATGAAGTTGAACCACAAGTTCCACAACATGGCTCAACCTCAAATACTCAAACTACCACAAGTTCCATTGGCACTAAATATAATAGTTGCCCTTCAGAAATCCTTCAAGAATGGGCCAAGGGGCTCTTTGATCCAAAAAAACCTTTAAAACAATTTGCATCCAAGGTAGCAACAAAGCCTGGGGCAACTAGGGGCACTAGATTATGGAAGTGTCACATGTGTGAACTTACATGGTTTGGCAGCATTACAAGACCTAATGCACACTTTCTTCATTCGAGGCAAAGGTGTAAATGTATGCAAAGTTGTGGCAGGTAACTTGAAGTACAGGGCTGAAATTTTAAAATTATGGGGTTGTAATGAGAATGAAGTGCCTGCATCTACTACATTGCAACATAAGAGTTTGGGTGATCAGTTTTCAGCAGTGTCTACTTCTACTTTGCAGAGTCAAAGGCCACCAAATCTGTTCAGTTCAAGTGCAGCAGAGCCTAGGGGGAAACGTAAGATGGCATCTTCACAACCTTTAGCAGATTTATTCAATGTGCAGACAAAGGATGAGGCAGATGATGCCATTGGCAAATTATTCTTTGCCAATGGCATTCCATTCCACGTGGCTCGCTCTCCTTATTATAAAGAAGTTGTGTCAAAGACAATAAGGGCAGGACAATCATATGTGCCACCAGGGGAGAATAAATTGAGGACAACAATCTTGGATCAAAACTATTCCAAGATTAATATTTTGATGGAGAAGATGAAGAGAACCTGGGTCACAAGTGGATGCAGCATAGTCATGGATGGGTGGACGGACATTAGACATCGTCCACTCATCAATATCATTGTCACATCTGTAGCGGGCCCTTATTTCCTTAGGGCTATTGATTGTTCAGGGCATAGCAAGGATGCCCATTATCAGTTTCAAATCCTCAAGGATGCTATAGAGGAGGTTGGACCACAAAATGTGGTGCAGGTAGTGACAGATGCGGCCCATGTGTGCAAAGCTGCAAGGAGGTTGATTGAGGCAGCCTATAGACATATTTTCTGGACTCCTTGTTGTGTGCATGCTATGAGTAATGCACTTAAGGACATGGGTAAAATCAGCTGGATCAAATCTATTGTCAGTGATGCTAGAGATGTGCAGATGTTTATCTGCAACCATCATCATTCACATGCACTTTTTAGGTCCTTCTCCAAGAAGGAATTTTTGAAGCCTGTAGAGACTCGGTATGCATCATACTTTATTCTCTTGGAGAGGATGCTTGAGTTGCAAGAGCCTTTGCAACTAAGGGTAATGACAGCAGAATGGAACAGATGGCCTGAGTCAAAGACACAGCAGGGATTGAGGGTTAAGGAGGTGGTGAAGAATGATGTATTTTGGGCTAATGCCAAATATATTGTCTCCATCATTGAGCCAGTCTTCAAAGTTATTAGATTTGGGGATTCTAATGCACCTTCCCTTGGAGAGGTATACGAATGCATTGATTCCATGCTTGATCAAATGAAGGCTAAAGTGCGAGAGAAGGACCCCACAATGCAATTCTACACCGAGCATATTTATCGAATCACTCAGCATAGATGGGAGAAACTCAACACTCCCTTACACATGGCTGCCTACGCATTGAACCCAAAGTGGTATGTGCCACGTCTTGGTAGAGTGACACCTATAGAGGATGTTGAGGTGAAGGAAGGGTTCGTGAAGGCCATTGACAAAATGTACGATCCTATAGAGGCCAGCTTGCTTCGCACTGAGTGGACAAAATTTGCTACTCTTTGGGGATATTCAGAGGCAGCCAAAGTAGATTTGAAGACTATGTCACAGGAGGACCCCAAGTTGTGGTGGACTATGCATGGGCCTAAATCTTTGATTACTACTCTAGCCATTCGTTTGCTGTCCCAGGTTTCTAGTTCTTCTGCTTCTGAGAGGAACTGGTCCACTTATAACTTCATCCACTCTGTTAAGAGGAACAGGCTCACTTCTAGGAGGGCAGAGAAGCTTGTGTCTGTCCATAGTGCCTTACGTCTCATTGATTGCAACACAACTACATACAAGGAGAGTCCAGCAGCCAGATGGGATGTAGAGCCAGAAGAGCCAGCACAGATAGATGAGGATGCTACACAGATAGGGCTGGTTGGTATTGGTTTAGATGAGCTTGAGCATTTGGGGTGCTCGTCCGACGGTTCCAGTGATGAGGAGATTGGCATGGAGCTTGGAATTGGAGATGATTAGATCATTAGAGGCATTAGGCCATTAGCTATTTAGTATTTAGTATTTTGTTTTTGAAGTTTGAAGTTTGAACACTGTTGTATTGATAACTTGATACTTGATTGTAATTATGAATCATGACTATGAAATTTTGAAATTCAAATTATGAATATGAAACAGCTAGTTCTCGTTCCAATCATAATGTCTATTAAGTTACAAGTATATTTTCATTTTCATTTTGATTGTTTCAATGTTCACTAGTTCAATGAAATCATTGCAATGTGTTTAAACTCTAAAATTTACTTATTCCTTAGTCTTTTACAGTTATTCATCTTTTCATAACTAATTTTTCAAGTACTATATGTATTTCAGTGCACCACTCCCCCGCCGTCCCCTCGCCGCCCCCAAACTTAGGCCCCCCGCCCCCGTGCCCCGTCCCTCTGCCGTCCCCCCGTCCCCGTCCCCGTCCCCAAAACTCAGTGGAACTATGGTTATTACATTTTGGTCCCAAGCATCATCCCAAAACAAAGCTCTAACACATCTCTAAACAGTCCAAAAGAGGCTAGCTTTGATCAAATTACTCCCTAACTTAATGGCTTGCCAAATATAAGACCCTTAAACAAGAATAGCAATCCTAGGAATGAGAGAATGGTTTTCCAAATTCAAATGCTTGAGCTTAAAAATGTTACCTCATAAAGATTTTCCTCCACACGCCATCTCCAAAACAATTTAACAACTAAAGCCACATTGTTAAGGAAAGAAATTCTCATACCTAATCCACCTCTATCTTTGGGTTGGCATAGTTTATCCAAATTAACCAAATGCCATTTCCATTTATTGAAATTTCCCTCCCAAAGAAATTTCTTCATTTTGTAATCCAAGCCTTGAAGGATACCCTTAAGAGCCACAAGAGCCATAAATGTGTACAAAGGAAGGGCTTGTAGAAGAACCTTAAGAAGAGCCATAGATTTTGTAATCCTTAATATGCTAGAATACCCTTAATATTAACATTCACAAAATCTAGCATATCTTTCCAATCTTTCTTCCAAGAAGAAGGAGAAATGAGGATGCCCAAATATCTTAAAGGATGGATGGAGATTGGCAAATGAAGAATGTCAACAATTCTCTTCTAGATGCATTGATCCATGTGGAAGAAGAAACCCTGTGATTTCTATTCATTTACTATTTTCCCCGAAGCATTGGTATAAATACTCAAGGCATTGCTAAAAGTATTAGCCTTAGCTATAGCGGATTTTCCCATCAAACAAGTGTCATCCACAAACTGAAGGTGTTATAAGCAATCCATACCCTTCACAATATGAAAATCAGTGAAGGCAATAGACCTCTTGAGGTGATTCAGAAAATAGCCCAAACATTTTGCCAAAATGAGAAAGAGATAAGGAGAGAGGGGATTCCCTTAACATGGACCTCTTTGAGCATGGAAAAGGTTGAAAAGAGACCCATTTTTAAGTATAAAAAGGAAGGAGAACTGCAAAAAGCCATAACCCATTGAATCCAACTATCATCAAAACCAAAGGCATGAAAGATATCCTCCAAAAATTCAACAAACTCTATCATAAGGTTTAGATAGATCAAGTTTCATAAACATGGATTTTTCCTTTTAAGCCTAATTAGAATTGATAGTTTCCTAGATAATTACAACTCCATACAAGATTTGACACCCTCAAACAAATCCACCATGTTCCCAAGAGATGATGGAGGGCAAGAACCATTTTTAGAAAATATCTTGTGGATGGTATTACAAAACGCAATGGGCTGAACATCAAAAGAGCTAATAACATGACATTTCTCATGGATCAAGGCTAGAAAAGAGCTATTAAGGGCTTTTAACATTTTCTTGGAAGTGTGCAACTTTTTCAAAGACCTCTAAAATGTCTTTTTGACAATAGTCTAAAAAGATTGAAAAAACTCAATGGGAAAACCTGGGAAAACCATCAAGGCAAGGAGTTATATCTTTTTTCATTAGATAGACCACCTATTCTAGCTCCTTCGTTGAAATAGACTTATTTAGAGAGGAGTTGTCAAAAGGGGTGATGATTTTAGAGATGCACCAAGAATATGGCATCTATTTACAACAAAATACTCATTGGGAACTTTGAAAAGCTCATAAAAGGGAGAAACCGCGTGAAATTGGATGTCCTCTATAGAAATCGCCTTGGACCTTTCCTCTTTTCAGATTTCTCTAAACAAATTTGTGTCTTTGAGCCACAACTAAACGATGTAAGGAGTAACCACTAGGCTCAAGATTTCTGCTGCCACATGATTTATTCTTGAAGTTCTATTTTTTCCAATTCATTTTAGAGTTTAGATTCATGCACTATGAAGTCCTTATTCAACCCATGTGCTTGAATGGAAGACACCTACCAACTCCATCAACAAACCTTTTTTCTTTCGATTAATGTTGCCAAAGGATGAGAAATTCCACTCCTCCAGTTTTTGCTTAATGTAAAATAATATACCAAAAACAACAAACATAGCAATTCCATGGTGAGAAGTGCCTTCTCTCCACCACAACTTAATCTTGTCTTCAAGATCTTCCTCTTTTAACCACATAAGCTAAAACCTAAACAAACTATTACGAGGTTTGAAGCCTCCTTCCAAATGCAAAGCAATGGGCCAACGACCTGAACCAACACCATCCAAGATAGAGGAGAGCTTGACATGATGAGTCAGTGAAGCATCACTAACCAAAAATCTATCCAATCAATCAACACTGTAGGCATCCCCAATCCTCTAAATATTCCAAGTGAAAATCCCATTGTTCAAAGGGATAACCATTAATAAAAACTGACAATGTTCCATGGGGATGCCTGTAAAATTATCACATTTCCAAGACAAGAACATCCTAGTATGCAAAAACATTAGGAGGATAACCCCCACCACCAACAGCAAAGGGAAATGCCCCCAGGATGTCCTTGTCATGTCCCCTCTACTCAAAGAGAAAGTTAATTCTATTTTTAATATTTTAAAAATGTTTCCTTAACACTATAATAATAATACTACGTTACCGAATCGTCCCATAATCATAACGACTCCAGGTATGAAACGATTCCGAAATTGAATCGAAATCGAAATCCCTGTGGGTACCTATAGGAGTCGGCTTTTAGTCGCCGAAAACGATTCCAAAAAACCCATTTCATACCCGGGCAATTCTATGCATGACATAGCATTTCCAGAGCGATTTCATGACGATTCCGACGAGTTTTGAGTTGAAAAAGTAAAAAAAATACCTAAAAACTCACTTAACCTCCCACAACGCCTCATTTCATTTCACTTCATTTTTCCTCGTGGCAAATAAATCCCAAATACGTCGAACTTGGAACAGTTTTTTCAAGCTCCACCATCTGGTTCAGAAGGCTCGCGTAGGCTGAAGTATTGTTTGCATACCACGCATAAATTTGCAGTGATTTAGCCCAACCATCGTAGTTGACCCACACCTGTATAGCCCACCTGGCCTTGATGTCCATGCCATAATCTCCCATATTGGCTATTACATTCGATGTGATGCTCTGGATGTCGATGCCCACATGATTTTTGTTGTCCGGGTCGAATTCTTTTTGGAATGTGTCAAATTCGATGGCAAGCTACTCAGTGTATTTAAATTTGTGTATTATTATATTATTATTATATTATATATTATATTATTATGAAATATGTATATTATATTATTATATTTTAAATTTTAAATTTGTATATTATTATATTATATAATTATTATATATTATATTATTATGAAATATGTATATATTTATTATCTTTATATGTTTTTGTACAGACGTACCCGTACGCATACCCAACCCCAAACAAAATTTTGTAGTCCCAACATACTGTACCCATGTACTTGACTCCGATTTTGATTTCGATTCGATAACTTAGTAATAATATAATAATAATATTAAATTATTAATATTATTAATATAAGAAAATAAATTCAAATAAAAGTATTTTTACATACTTGGAGGGAATTTGGGGTCCTAGGGCCCAAATTGAAAATGGTATTTAAAGAAAGCACCCAACTTCATTTGCATCATCCAATTTTCAAGGGAGCAATTCTTCACTTTGAGTTTTAACTCAATTTGCACTCAAGGACAAAAAACCCTTGGCTTCACACATTGAGAGGTTAGGATAAAAACCTTGGTCTCTTGCTTGACAATTCTACACAAGGATTGGGAGGTGGACTAAAATTGCAATTTGTGCAACTTACAAGTTCAAAATTTGCAAGCAAATCAAGATCATTGAAGCTGTTTGACATCGTTGGCACATTTCATTAGGGCACCTCACATTGGGGAATCGCCATTATCATACCAAACTCGCTTATCAAGAGTCAGCATACACATCTACTGCAGACCTATACCATTTCAAGGGCGATTAGGACAAAACCCAATGTTTTAGGGCTTGAAGTTGATCATATCTTTATATATCCAATCACCATAGGAGTGGTCCCCAACAAACATTATCAAGTAGATATATTTAACGGATGCACTCAGATTTGTGACTGATCACCATCATTAGGAGCTCTTTGGGTGTGCTTAGGACTTCATGGTAGTTTGAGGATAAAACTACAATCATTAAGGTTGCGACTGGAAGATTCATAAACTTGATTTCCTTCTAGGGTTTATGTAATGTCCCCTTCTCAAGCCTACTCAGCTATTGCAACAATTAGCCTATTTGTGAGTTCCTGTAGGCTAATTGGCAGTGGTTAGGAGACTCCAAGGTTCTTGGAGAGCTCAGTAGTGGGGTTTCTCAGCATCCAGTGGTGTGTTGGCGTTCTATTGGTCTTTGGGATGGTGGTGGTGTCTTCTATTGCATTTTTGGCCATCTGGGTTGTTCTCCACATTTCTTGGAGAACACGGCTATTTTTAGTAAGTGTTTGTTTTGGCACTAGGCATCTTCCCTCGTCATCAGTAGCTTCTTGGTGCGATCAGTTTTGTCATGTCCCCAATTTAATTTGAAATTCAAATTTTGCAAGGGCGGGAAAAAGTGTTTTTGAACACTAGTTTTCATATTTTAATTAAATATAATAATAATATTTTAAATAAATAATAAATAAAATAAAATAAGAATACTCTTTTGGGGTCGGCCAAGTTTGGAGGGAAATAAAAATAAATAAATATAAAAAATAAAAATAAATAAATAAAATAAAATAAAGGAGGTCGGCCTTGTTAAGGTTATTTTGGGAGGGCTATAAAAGAAAGTAAAGTGCAAGTCATTTAGCATCGATTCATATCATTTTTTCATTTGGAGATTCTTCTCTTTGGCTGCAACTTTGGTTGGGCTTTAATTCCAAGGACGAAAACCCTTGTGAATACAGTGAGTTGGACGAAAACCTAGCTCATCTTGTGGAGGACTCGTAACGGAGTTCTATTTGCACTTCATTGGAGACAATTGGAGGTTTGGAGCATCATTGCATAACCAGATTTGAAGATCAGATTTGGAGCAGCATCGTTGTGGCATTTTGTGAGCAGATTGCATTAGGGTCTTGCCCTAATTTGGAGCACCACTTGGAGCAGACCTGAGCGTCCACCTTTGGAGGGTGATTTTGCATTATTTAGAGCATATTTGGAGCAGCAAACCCTAAGCACTTACCAAGGAGGAATTTCACCCATCTAGGGTTTGATATTTGAAGACTATTTTGCATATATTTGGTATGTATAATCATAGTTTCAGATCTGATTTGTAGAGCAGAAATTTGGGCATATGTTTGGCATGCTTGAGCCCTTGAGTTCCTTGTAAAATCAGTCTAGAATATTCAGTTTTGTAACAGCATAAGTTATCTACAGAAAATCAAACCTGTATGTTGCATTTGGATGCCCTATTTTGTGTTTTTCATGGTGGATATCATGTTTGATATGAATATCAATTGGTAGCATCATTTGGAATGTTTATTTGTCATGTTTGGGCACTTGTGTGTTCACTGTGTTATTTTGTTTGAAATCAGAAATCAGAATTAGGGTTTGAGCAGAAATAAAAATCAGAATTTTAGGGCAGATCCCCATTGGGAATATTACAAGTTTCTGTTTTAGACGTCTCATAGGTGCTTTTCATAAAAGGATTGGAATTATTTTAATATTTACACTAAAGCTATAAAGTAATGTTTTAATATTACTCTAGTGTTAAATATTATAAAGTGAAAACGTTATTGTCCCAAGTGGATGCCTAGGGGAAAAGGGGACAAAGTTATTTTTTTTAAAAGTGCTTTTTCAGAAAAAAAGAAGAAGAAGCAAAAAAGTGTTTTTTTCAAAAAAGTAATGAAAAAGCAAAAAAGTGTTTTTTTTGAAAAAGCTATAAAAGGGGGTTTGGGGCTCTCATTTGCATTATTGAAGTTTGCACACATAACATGATGCTACTAGAGTGAACAGAGAAGTTCTTCCAAGGATTGATCGAGGATGAAAACCCTCTTCAAATCACTAGTTTAGGTGGTGAAAGATCCTCCCTAGCTGGTAGAGCATAGTAGTCGGGAGACACGTCTCAGGTACTATACCAATCTCCAAAGACGCCTCATCCTGCCAGGAAACCTTTCGAACATCTCCCGTCATCTCCCAAGTCTCCAAAAATTAAAACTGACGTCTCCCGCCGTCTCCCGCGAAGTCTTCGGCCGGTCAAAGGGTCAAACATTGAAAACAAAGCACAGGTATCCCCAAAAACGTGATTTTTTGAAGTCTGGCCTCATTGTTTAATCGTGTGACTGGAGAAGAGAGCGATTGGGCTTAGGTCTGAACTGGTAAGTCGTATTTTTTATTTTTTTGCCTGGTTCATACGTAACTTCATACTCCTAACGCCCGTGCTTGGTGAACACTGAACACTGAATGCATTATTATAGTGCAAGCGCTATTTTTCAGATTGTTTTATTTAGCATCACCAGTAATCTCGACAAGAGCATTGCCCCTATTTAAAATCGTGGAGCTCGACAAGAGCATTTCCCTTGTGGAGATTACTGGTGATGCTAAATAAAACAATTTGAAAAATAGCATCACCAGTAATCTCCACAAGAGCATTGCCCCTGTTTAAAATTGTGGAATCTGTTAGATTCCACAATTTTAAACAGGGGCAATGCTCTTGTGGAGATTACTGGTGATGCTAGCAGCTAAATAAAACAATTTGAAATGAGTGAAAAATTTTAAAATAGGCTTGCATTATAATAATGTGTAATAGCCAATACATTATACCACCCTTGTGGAGATTACTAGTGATGCTAAATAAAACAATATGAAAAATAGGCTTGCACTATAATAATGTGGCATGTGCAATATCCTGTTGTCTTCATCTGTTGACTACCAAGCAAATTTCTCCAACTTTGCATTGATTTCCTATGTTTGTGGATGTGATCTGTCTCCTACACAAAAAGCATGTACCATTTTATGGCCTTCAATCATTTGACATTTCTTTACGGATGTGATTACTGATTCATTTTTCAGTTGAGTGTGTTGTGTGCATTGTGCAATCATGATTCATTTTCATAATTTCCTCAAAGACATGTTTTTCTCTGTTTCCTTTTTCATAACTTTAGCTACAGCCAATTCAAATTTACATGTTTTTGAATTTTCTCTGTTTCCTTTTTCATAACTTTAGCTATAGCCATTAAATGGTGGAGCCATTAATTTTTAAATTTTTCTTTCTATAGCTGCTATGTCTAAACTCTAATCATAATGTCTTTTTATTTTTTTTTGTGTAGAATTTGAATCATTGAATCAAGAATGTCAAGTGGGGGAAAACAAGGCTTGTATTCGTTGTGGAAGTATATTGATCGTGTTCCGGGGCCAAAAGGGTTCAGGTGGAACATCCACAATCTCATGTAAATTATGTCCAATGTCATGGCAAGGTACTTACACAAGGGTGAGGGCTCATTTCCTTCACATACCTGGAAAAGGTGTTGATCCTTGTACAAATGAGGTGGAACAATATGAGGCTGTGAGGGATCAAGAAAGGGCTGATGGAAAAGTTTCTAATATGAGCTCTCACACTTCAACAACAGGGGCAACTACTGCAAATCAAAATCATAATAGAGAGGTAGAGGTGGATGTGTCTTCAAGAGATGTAGGAGCAAAAAGTTCTCACAAAAGACCACACATTGGTAGCTCAAACCCCATTGGCAGATTATTTGATGTACAAGGTCGAGAAGCGGTTGATGTAGCGATTGCAAGCTTCTTTTATGCCAATGGAATACCGTTTAATGTTGCTCACTCACCTTTCTATACAGAGATGGTCCAAGCATCAGCAATGCACCAGCTGGGTATAAACCACCTATGTATGAAAAGCTTCACACTACTCTAATTGATAAAGAAAAAATTCGATTAGAGCAACAAACTGCACCATTGAAAAGAGTGTGGGCTTCAAAAGGATGCAGCATTGTGATGGATGGGTGGACAGATACTATAAACTGTCCACTACTTAATATCATGGTAACATGCAGCAAAGGGCCTTATTTTTTGAAGGCATTAGATTGTTCAGGGCAAGAAAAAAATGCAGAGTTTTTTTTTAACCAGCTATGTGACGGCATTGAGGAGGTAGCGGCATCACATGTAGTCCAAATTGTTACAAATGTTGCCCCTGTTTGTAAAGCAATAGGCATGTTGGTGCAAAAGAAATACAAGCATATATTTTGGACACCATGTTGTGTGCATTCGTTGAATAATGCACTCAAAGATATTGGCAAGTTTGAATGGGTTTCAACTCTCATAGAAAAGGGCAGAAAAATTCAAATGTTCATATGTAACCATCACCAAACACAAACTATTTATCGAAAATTTGCCAAGGTGGAGCTTCTCAAACCAGCTGATTCAAGGTTTGCTTCTTATTTTATTCTTCTTCACCATCTTTGTGAAGTGAAAGGTGCTTTGTGTTTCACGGTAGTTAGTGATGCATGGGCAGCTTGGAGGCAATCTACATCAAATGATGCAATTGAGGTGAGAGGTATGGTCCTTGATGACCGTTTTTGGGCTAATGTTAAATTTGTTGTGGACTTTATTCAGCCCATATGTGAGGTGATCAAATTTGCAGATTCAGACAAGAAATGTATGTTAAGGGGGAATTCATGAAGAAATAGATTCCATGTGTGAAAGAATTAAGAAAATAACAGATGCAAAAGATCCTTCACTATATCCTTTGATAGAAGAAAAGTTACATGGAAGATGGAACAAACTTAACACACCTCTTCATTGTGCTGCCTATGCCTTAAATCCTAAATGGCATAATATACAAAAGACCAATAAGAGGGCTCCATATGAGGATAGAGAGGTAATGAAGGGATTTTGGGTTGCAATAAAAAAGATATATGGCCGAGGTGAGGAAGCATCAATTATGAGGAGTCAATGGAATAAGTTTTCACGTGGGCATGGTGATTTTTCTTCCGTGGAAGCTTTATATGATATGCGAGCAAAGAAAGACCCTATAGAGTGGTGGTGGAACCATGGAGATGAAACACCTGAATTTCAATCATTTGCAATAAGATTACTCTCACAAGTAGCTAGCTCTTCATCTTGTGAGAGAAATTGGAGTACTTATGGTTTTATTCATTCACTAAAGAGGAACCGATTGGGATCAAAGAAAGCAGAGAACTTGGTGTACATTCATAGCTCACTTCGTCTTCTCTCTCATGTAGATTTTGCATACAAGGAGGGTCCTTCAGCAAAATGGGACCAAATTTCACCTGATGGAGATGTTGCAGCCATAGTGGATGAAGTGGTTGAACCAGATGGCCTTATTGATTTACCCCCAATTCTACTACCAGCAGAGGAACCTGAGTTAAAGAGTGATGAATATTTGGAGAGCATCATAGCTGAGGACCTTGACATGGATGATGTGGTGTAGATGATATCAGATAGATTTCTGATTTTTGTTTTTTGTTTGCATATCAACCAATCAAACTATCAATATTTCTGAATTTCAATATGTAATCGAATATGTAATGTCAAATGTGAACTATCAATATGAAATTTGAAGTATGAACTCTTTGACACAATGTGACAGTGACATTTGGATTTGAATTTTGTGTATTTAAAGTTCAATGTCATCATATTTTCAGGTTTTCTATAAATTAGTTATTTTTTATTTTTTATTTTTTATTTATATTAAAAAAAAAAAATGGTGTCTCCAAGTACCCCTTGTCTCCTATTTTCAAAAGAAAGCCGTACCGGTACCGGTACCAATCTCCCATACCAGTACCAGTACCAGTACCAGTCTCCTGGCAACTATGTGGTAGAGTGATTTCACTCAGGAATCACCAATGTTCTCAGTGAGTTTGCAAATTAGGGTTTCAAAAAAAAAAAGATTGTTTTAAAGTTTTTTGATTGCAGGTTTTTGGGGTTTGTATTGGAGATTATTGCAAAGATTTTGTTGTGTTTTATGATGGTGTTTCAGAGTTTCTTTCTGCTGGCTGTTCAGTTTGTGATTTTGGGTGATGCCCTAGTTGGCTGTACCCCTTATATTATGCAATAAAATTAGTGATTTGGAGGCTGCTGGGCAAAGCTAGGAGTGTATAAGTTGATTGTGACCAATGGTGGGGTGTCTTTGATGATGTTGGAGGTTGTTACCAGAGGTTTTCCTTGCTGTTTGGCTTGTAACAGTCAATCATCAGACCTGCCATCACTCAAATTTACATATCAGACCTGTAGCAGCACTTAAATTGGATATATCAGACCCACATTGCTCATTATTAACTCCAAATCTGAGTCCTAGGTATGACTGGGAGGTGCATAACAGACCTGTAGCTGTCCCTTATGTATTTTGGAGGGTGTTGAACATTGCTGGGAAGTTGTATCACTGCTAGGGGCTTTGGGGTGACTTCCGACATGAGGTTGGAGAGAATTTGAGGGTAATCAAGTCACTTGTACTGCTGCAACAGGGTGTTTCAGACCTGTAACTGTGTCTCAGTCTTAAACAGACCTGTAACTCATCATTTCCTTGCATTCTGAGTTGGTTTGTGGAGCTTAGGAACGGTTGGAAACTAATGTATATGAGCAGAACTGAATGTCTGGCCAGGTTTAAGGTGGTTATTGATGTTAAGAAGAGCCTATATGGTCTGTTTGCTGCTGCTGAGCACCTTGGGGTGAGTGTCAATGGAGATATGAAGCCGTGTGATGACTGATTTTACACAAAAAGTTGCAACAGCAAGACTGTAATTGACTCCAAATGCAAAATCACTTGACGTATTTTCATTTTAATGATAGTTGGTTCCAAGGATTGTATGGTTGAGTAGTTCTAGTGTGTTTTGAGGTCCAAAATTGTAACAGCAGTGTTGGTAATGAATGAAACTCTCGTATTTAAAGTTGCAACAGCTGGAATCTTGGTCTTGCTACCTTTCAATGTTTATGCTTAATCATATCTGCTTGATATATGCCATTTGTTTCGAGTTATTGTTTGGATTCAATTGGTAAACTTAAAAAAAATAAAAAATAAAATAAGGGGTGACATTACAGTTTATCAGTGCTGCTTCAGATCTGATCCAGCCAACATACATCAGCACAACTCTGTTGGAAGGAGAAAAATAGGATATCAGCTAGATCCAAGTTTCATACAGTCAGCCATACCTTCCCAGCAGGCTGTACAGGCCACAGTCAGTGCTGCACTAGGTCTTGGAGGATTTAGCACTATTCAGCAGCCTATCAGGAGTTATAAAGGCGGATCTATCTCTGGTGCAGCAATCTTCAGGCTGTACAACAACAATTTCATCTTCATTGGGGCACAATTCCAATTACATGGTCAGCTGTATCTCATATTTGCATTATTGAGTGGATTTTTGTTTCTGCATACCAGCACTATATTGATATATCTGGAAACTGTGGGTTTATCATGAAACAATCTAATGTGTGTTATACTTTCAGGCTGATAAGCTTTGCATATAATTAGTATACTACTCCTAATAATATGCCCTAAATTCTGGTGGTTGATACTAGCATACTGTAGCTGTTTATACCTCTCAGATCTGCAAATTTACAATTTCATTTGAAGGATTTATCAGTGATTTGTATATCTGGAGTGGTTGGCAGTTAGGGTTTGGTTTCATTGTTTATTAATAACTAGAAAACACAAAAGGAAATTCAAATATTTCAAAAACACGGGTCAGGGGCATTACAGCCCTGCAAAAATAGGGGACATCTCCAGGATGCCCTCCTGTTGGGGACTGCTAGGGCTGATGTTCCTGAAACGACCATCATAAAACTCTTAAAATCACAAAAAATATATATATTTTTTAAAACTGCAAAAATGAAGCCAAATGCAATTTGCAGAAGTTTAAAATCACAATTTACAAAGAGTTACACGAGTGTATGCATCAGTAGGAAGGGCACTTTTTTGTTTTTTCTGTTCAGTTGTGTTTTTTCCAGTTCAATGAAAAGACAGGGAAAAGATTTCATTTCATTGTGATTTCCAATCATCAACATAGTTGTAGAGTCGCATCAATCACATGAAAATGTAGAAATAAGAATTGCCTAAAGTTGAACAAATTTCCTATCAAAAATATTGTACAGGGTAGTTCACATGCACTCCGAGCTCTAAGGAACACACTACAAGCTCTCTGGATTGAATCTACAACTTATTCAATTCAAAACTTCTGCCACTTTGGAGAACACAATATATTATAAATGTTAAATATTATAAAAATTGATATGGAAAAATTATACGAATCAAAAAAATATTTATTATTCTTGTATTATATCCCTCTGTCGTCCCCAAATTTAGGTCCTTGCCCTCCCCATCCCACTATTCTGAAACTCTGGAATTATGGAAATCAATTTATATTGTGTTGGAGAAGAAGATTGGCCTAAGCAGAAGCTAAAGTCCCAACCTTCTTTTCTTGCAAGGAAATAATGACATTGAAATCTCCTCCAAAAATCCAGGGAGCACCCTAAGGAGAATTATCGTTGTGAGCCTTTAATTTATCCCAAAGTTTAACTTTTTGTTGAAAATCTTGGGGAGCATAAAAATTAGCGACCGAGATATTCATATTATTTTATTTTTTTTGTTAACTCAGGGGTATCCCCGAGATATTCATATTATTGGAGATGAGAACACTCCTAAAAAAAAGGCCCCTATTGCAACCTAAAAAATTCCCTAAAGAGAATTATTTGTTGTCTCAAGTACATAGGAGAGCTCCAGACAAGCCTTTGGCTAAGATAGAAACACTATCCCAAAACTTACCAAAACTGCAACCAAAAACCTCTGCATTTTCTTTAGACAATTTAGTTTCCTGAAGTAAAAGCATTAGCAGTTTAAAATCTTTAACCATTCTTCCAACAACATTTTGTCTGGGCTTGCTGCTAAGCCTTCTCACAGTTCCAAAAAATAATCATGACTTATACTAAGGGGAGAGAATCGAATCTAGTGGTTTAACAAGACCTGATTCAAGAAAGTGCTCTTCCAAAAGCTTAACTTTCTCGTGGTCAGTCTTACGACCCACTTTGTTTCCCTTCAACCTGCCCTACTATTTGTTCTAGGTTTTGCTTAGTGCCCAAAACCAAAGCTAATTGATCCTTTTTCTTTCTCTCTTTATTAATGGTCATCTTCTTATTATCTAACTGGGGTAAACTAGAATTCAATTTAGAAATAATATCAATCATTGCTTCTTCTTCAACCTGGTTGAACTGGGTTTTGGGGATTCATTCCATCTTCTCAAAGACAAGAAGAGTTTCTTTGATTTTAATTGCTTGAGAACTAACGAAAATAAAAAGAAGATTCTTAGTAGTAGAAAGAAATTTACCTAAAACAAAGGATTCGTGGTGAGTATTGGCTCAGGGCATGGACAAATCTGCCTTTCCCCCAAGACCTTCTGCATGTTAGTGGTCTAGATCTATGTGGTTCAGCAATTATGTTGTAATTGCTTGTTCATGCTCTTTTGTTGAGCTTGCTTGCCCGTGCATGATTTCTTCATTCTCCCTGCATCTGCTATCCATTCTCATTCCTCATTACTCTCTTAGTCGAATATGGCTAGGGTTTCTCCAAGGATCTCAAACCTATTTTTGTTTCTACTGGAGTTTCTCGGTCAATTAAATTTGGCCTTCACCTTTCTTGTAGACCATAGTAAAAACTAAAACCATTGACATTTGGAGGGACATATTCATTCCCAAGATTACCCTGTGGATTTCTTTATTATCCTCCTTTGTCATCCCATAGGGAGTAGCAGCAAATTTGATTTTGGTGCAGTCACGAAGAACGTGACCATATCTATGGCATTCCCTACATCTGAAAGGTATAGCTTCATAGTCCAGAATCTGATCCCACACAAAATCGCCCACCGGAATATCAAGAACTTTAGACACGGGCTTATTCAGATTCATTTCAACATAGATTTGAGTATATGTAGAGACTTTATTCTCTCCAGTGAATTGGGATGTACCCAAGGAATTAACCAAAGAACTACCCAATATTTTGAGGGGATCAACTCTCCAGAAAATTAACCGCAATGCAAAGAGGTGGATCCATATAGGTACATTAGAAAGAAGCTTTTTTGAGGGAATGAAATCAAGATGCAAAAGTTTTATAAACAACTAGTTTGTTTATAAAAATAGTGACCTCCCTCAAAAACCCAGGCACAGTTAGAAACATTATTAAAAATCACCATAAAGTAGCCATTGGCAGTCAGAATGAGATACATGTCTCCCTCCACAGGCCAAAAACTGCATATCCAATCCTCCAGAAGTTTCGGGCTCATTCTAATTCCCATGAATTTGCAAATAAGGGTATGATTCTGTTAAAACACAATATCTTCCGCTAGAGATTCAGGACTAAAAACCACCTTGGGATTCTGTGTGTTTCATGGAAAACAGCCATTCGCCATGTTATCATTGAACTTTTCGAGATGATCATGCTGCCTACGAGCCAAATCAGCTAGAATATTTGATGCCTTATCTACTTGGTTTGACGTCTTCTCCCAAAGTTTGAAAAAAGACCCTTGGGAGCCTAAAAGAAACCCGTGTCGGTCAGCCATGCCTTGCAGGTCACGCGGCCAAAACAGAGCGTGAGATAAAAAGGACAAAAAACACAGCAAACGTCAACCCTTAGCAGAGCCCCATAGCTGGAAGAATTTAAGTAGAACAAAGCTTTTGTGATTAATAAAGAATTCCCCGTTACAGGTCATAACTAGCCAAAACTTAAAAAACGATATTCTTAATTGCAGACCACGCAGGAGGCGAGGTGTTCGAAAGGATTTGATAGCCAAAAGATATAATAGTGAGCTAGAAGTCAGTTTAAAATAAAATAAACTACTCTGAAATCCGTTAGCTAAATTTAAACAGAAAAACACCCAATGAAGTGAAAAAATACAGAAAGATTTAAGCGCTTACAAAATTGTTCGCCGGATTCCTATGGCCTTCGTCGGTCCAACGCTTTTTCAGTTCAGCCAATTTCTCTTGAAAAAGAAAAAATTGAATACCTACACACACAGATATGAGCATCTTTACTTTTAATGTGTAAGGCATCTTTACTTTTATATAATGCGTAAGGCATCTTTTAGAAAAGAGAATTCAATTAGTCAAAAAATAAAAAATTTAAAATAAAACAAGGGGGTCAAAATCAAATAAAACTAGCAATCGCATCGAGGTGTGCAATGGGTATGTCAAAGAGGTGTGTAAGGTCAATTAGGGAAAAAATTTGTCTATTGATAGAAAGGTAGAGGGAGGAGAGGGAGAGATAAAGATGGAGAGATAAAGATGGAGAGATGGGAGATAGGGAGGAAAAGATAAAGAGATATAGAGGGAGAGGGAGAGATAAACACTGATAAAGATGGTGAGATATAGAGGAGAGATGGAGTCAATGAGAGAGGGATTGATAGAGATAGAGGGAGATATAGAGAGGTAGAGATGGATAGGGAGAGAGATAGTGCTCGAGATAGGGAGATAGAGGTAGAGAGATATGGATAGAAAGAGATAGTGAGAGGAGCAAGAGAGAGATAGAGAGAGCAGGAGAGATGAAGTGAACAAGAGAGAGGTAGAGATAATGAGATATAAATAGAGAGGGGGAGGGAGAGATGGGGAGATAGAAATAGAGGAGACAAGAGTGAGATAAATAGAGTGACAAAGAAAAGTAATGGAAAGAGGTATAGAGAGAGGGAGAGAGATGGAGAGGGTGAAAGATAGAGATAGATATAAGGAGAGAGAAATAGGGAGAGTGTGAGTATATGAGTGAGAGAGAGATATGGAGAGAGAGATAAAGAGGGAGATAGATATATAAATAGATAGAGAGGAGGGAGGGAGAGAGAGGGAGGGAGAGAAATAGAGAAAGGAGAAGAATTAGAGAGATATAGAAAGAGGGAGTGATAGTGAGAGAGGGAGAGATAGGGATATAAAGAGGTAGAGAAAGGGATAGAAAGGAGATATAGAGAGATAGATATTGTAGGATTTGAGAAATACAAATCCACAGACCCCGATCAATACCTGCATGCAAAAGACTTGTCACAGAGAAAGAGAGAGATCAAGACGAGGGTTTGGCTCTCACAATGTGCAAGATGTATTCCAGAAAAATGAATAGAGCATAAAAGAAATACAAGAGATCAATCTTTATAAAAGGAGATCAAAACCTAAAAGGAAAACCTAATCCTAAAGGTGAGTGCATTTAATAATTAATATTAATTATTAAATGACTAATATGTGTGCAAGGCGAAATCTTAAGAGGAGAGTAAAGTTAATTAATTGCTTTACTCTAACAACCCCCCTTAAGATGAGCAAGAGTGCAGCTACAGACTAGTGCAAGAAAGCAAAAGTAACTACAATGCATGAAAGTAAAATTGGGTCCCGACAACTAGGCTTGATCAGGTACCCAGGTACAAGGAAATCTCTATGAAACGGAGAAAAGGAGAAAACCCAGTGGGAAAAAACTCCTCTCCAAAAAGAGATAAAGAAACATGCTTAAAGAAAACATGAAGGAAGGAAGGCCTCACTAAGACCCCCCAAGGACAACTTCCTTCACCCCAAGCATGGAGCGCAACTGAAGATAGCGCGGAAATGCTAAAGGTTTAGTGAAGATGTCTGCAACCTGCTCCTGTGTAGGAATGTACTCCAAGATGAGAGAACCATCTTGAATCAACTGCCTGATGAAGTGCATGTGGATCTCAATGTGCTTAGTCCGCTGATGCTCCACTGGGTTGCGAGAAATGTGAATGGCACTCTGATTGTCACACCAAAGAATAGTGGGACTATCGGGAGGAAACCCAAACTCTGTCATCAACTGTCGAAGCCATAAAACCTCCTGACTGGTTAAGACTGCTGCTCGGTACTCAGCCTCTGTAGATGATAATGCAATAGCAGACTGCTTCTTGCAAGACCATGTGATAAGACCAGAGCCAAGGCAAAAAACAAAGCCAGAAGTAGACTTCCGATCATTGACATCACCAGCCCAATCTGAGTCAGTGAAGCCAATGATGTGAGGGGAACTTGAAGTGTAGTGAATGCCAAAATGAGTGGTGCCCCGAATGTACCTCAAAATACGTTTGGCTGCTTGCCAATGGCTCTCATGAGGATCATGGGAGAACCTAGAGACAAGGCCAACCGCAAAGGAAAGATCAGGACGAGAATGTGTCAGGTACAACAAACTGCCAACCAACTACCTGTATAAAGTGGGATCCACTGAAGGAGTAGAACAAGTGGAAGACAAAACAACACCTGACTGAAATGGAGTGGGGGCAGACTTGCAATCAAGCATGCCAAATCGTTGAAGCATATCAAGAGCATACTTCTCTTGAAATATGGAAATCCCATCCGAAGACTAAATAACCTGAAGACCCAGAAAGAAGTGCAGAAGACCAAGATTTGTCATCTCAAACTGCTCCATCAAAGCTCGCTGAACACTCTGAATCATGGAGGATGAGCTACCTGTAAGAATGAGATCATCTACATATAGCACAAGAATCAAAAGATCACCCCCCTGACGCTGAGAATACACTATGTGATCGGAATGACAACATGTGAAGTGAGAGGAAAGCAAGAGAGGAACCAACAATGTCGAAACTCTCAAAACCATCAAATCGATATAAGCGTGATGCAGAATCCACACTCTCGGTAGCCACAACCAAGTCAGGATCATGAAGGTCTCGAATAACCACATCATGTGGTGAGAACTCAATTGTCTTACCAGAGCCAAAGTGGCAAATCTGATAAACGAATAGAAGGTTTGTCGAAATGTCAGGAACCAATAGCACATCCTGAAGACAACCACCATCCAATGAAACAGTACCGGAACCCTGAACTGAAAGCTATGCTGAGTCACCAACTGCAATATGTCTAGTGCCTGTAGGGGCAAGAGCAGTGACTAAATCCTCTGTGTGTGTCATATGGTGAGAAGCACCAGAATCTAGAATCCAAGTGGATTCGGAGGACAATGCTCGTGCAGAAAGAGCATGACCTTTCCCTGTGGGTTGGGAAGGAGGCTGAGGGGCAATGATATGATGTTGTTGCATGGCTTCCTCTAAAGCCTCTAAACGTTTCCAACATCTGGAAACTGGATGCCCTTCCTTGCCACAAAAACTGCAAGGATCGTCAGATTTCTTCTTAGTCTTAGAGGAAGACTCACCAGACTTGGAAGAATTGTTCTGTTTGGGCTATGGGTGTGAATCAGACTTAGGTGGTGACTTGGAGGAATGCTCATGAGCCCCTAAATTTTTCTTGGGCTTCAGTTTCTGCTTCTGTTTTTCCTTGGAGGACTGGGCTACCAACGCTTGGTTCTGTGAAACTGAAAGTGAATCCATCTGCTTTAGCTTGGCTTGCTCACGAGTCAGATGATCACAAAACACCTCAAAGGTAGGCACGACATGGCGAGCACCCAAGGCATCCATGGTGGAATAGAAGGTCGAAGAGAAGATCTGAAATGGACCCCGAAGCTTGGAGAGAATCAAGAAGATGCACTCTGTATCAGTCTTATTCTTGCCACAACCCTATAAGATAGATCTCTGCTGTTTGAACTTCATCAAAAAGTCCTCAATGGAAGGAAAGGAATCAGGTACCAAGGAAGTCAACTCGGCCTCAAGCTGCAATGCTTTAAACTCGTTGATAGTGCCAAAAAATCCCTCAAACTTGGTCCAATAGACCCTAGGTGTGAGACACCCTTCAAGATGAAATAGAAGACTGTCTGAAATGTGCAAAGCCATCAATCCCATAGCCTGATTCATATTATTCCTGTGCTGCATAACCTCAAAGGCACGAGTCAATGGAGGCTGAACCGCATCCAAACATGACCATAACCCTCGAGACTGGAGAAGTGTCATCATGCGACCCTTCCAAGTGTGATAATTATGCGGTGTGAGAGGCTCAATAGATCTATCGGCCATGCTGTGAACTGTGCCTCAACTGCTCTGAATGTTTTTTTTTAATTATTAAGTGGTCTTTCAGAACTAGACAGAAGATGCAGAAGGGGTTTTTTGTTTTGGTGTTTATAGATTCTGTTTTTTTGATGTAAATAATAGAAAGCAGGAAAAAACACCCCCCCATAATGCAAAAAACTAATCCCCAGTACAAACTGAAAGCCAAAAAACAATAGAAAGCAGTATATGATGGAGATAAATCTCTATGTACCTAAAGAAGTTTCTGATGAAATAAACTACAGATCTGGAAAGAGCACAGAACCATCTTTCTGACGCCTATTCGCTTTCGAAAAACGGAGCAAAATCGACAAAGCTATGCCCTCCGGAGTGTAGAAAGCAACATCAATCGTTGACTAGGAAAAAATGCATGTAAACTGCAAATTTCTGAAAATTTTCTTCCACCATTAGAACGACACTAGAACCAGCTTTCCAACGCCTATTTTCATTCGAAAAATGGAGTTCAAACGTCCGAGATACACCCGATTTTGCGAAAACAGCTCAAAAGGGTTTTTTGAAAAAATTTGAACAACCCTCAGGGGCTTAAAAACCTCCGGCCCCTGGTCACATGGCCGACCAGGGGTCCTAGCACGCAGGTGGTGGCGCGTGGGTGGCTGGTGGTGCGGCGGCGAACTGGCCGGAGACTGGGGCCGAGCACGGTGGCGGGGCCAAACGGTGTGGACCCGGCTGATGGAAGGTGATCCGGCGCTCTTGTGGCTTGGTGGCGGGTGTTGGCGCTGGTAGCCCATGGTGGCCGACTGAGGCGGCGGCAATTTCCTAATGGCGGAACAGCGGAAAAACAATAAAAAAATGCAATTTTTTTTTAAATTCTGATTTTTTTCTCTTCTCGAACGACGTGCCCTAGGGCCGTACGATCGTAGGGCAAAAAAATTTTGCTTCCCAGAACGACTGTGGTCAAATCGGACAAATTTTATATGAAAATAGGGGTTTTTGGACGCTGCGAGCTCAACGGTGAGGTCCGTTTGAGCTCAAAGTGCACCAAAAAAATAAACCCCCCTATTCCAAATAAAAAACTAGAAAATGAAAACAGATTTGATGCAGCCAAACCTAGATCTCTAAATCTTTCAAAAACTGAACAAGCTGCAGCAGATCTGGCTCTGATACCATGTAGGATTTGAGAAATACAAATCCACAGACCCTGATCAATACCTGCATGCAAAAGACTTGTCATAGAGAAAGAGAGAGATCAAGACGAGGGTTTGGCTCTCACAATGTGCAAGATGTATTCCAGAAAAATGAATAAAGCATAAAAGAAATACAAGAGATCAATCCTTATAAAAGGAGATCAAAACCTAAAAGGAAAACCTAATCCTAAAGGTGAGTGCATTTAATAATTAATATTAATTATTAAATGACTAATATGTGTGCAAGGCGAAATCTTAAGAGGAGAGTAAAGTTAATTAATTGCTTTACTCTAACAGATATAACTTGGGAAAGATAAAGGGGATGTGTATGAGAGAGAGAGATAAATACATAGAGAGATAGTGATGGAAAGAGAGAGGAAGAGAGAAAGGGAGAAATAGAGAGAGAGAGAGAGACAATGAGAGAGGGGGAGACGAAGAGATAGAAAGATAAAGATATAGTAAGAGATATAGTGAGAGAGGTAGAGAGGGGAATAAAGATGAAGGGAGAGATGGAGTGGTGCAGGAGCACCTAGGGGAAACACTTAGAAAACACCTAGGGAATACTAGGCTAGGAAACTTTTGTTTTTGATGATATAAGGTCATGTTGATCAATGCTATTGTGTGAGTGGTTTACTAAATTACCTTAGTCAGGAGCTATCAGGAGCTATCAGGAGCTATCAGGAGTGTTTAAGTTTTGAGTTTAAGACACTCATTTGTGTTAGTTTTAGGAAGTTGGGAAAAGTGGAAAATTAGGACAATGTGCACTTTTTCCCATTTGGTAACTAATTTGTCTGACCCAAGGGAGGCACAACTAATTTGGACAACCTATAAAAGGTATGCCTCGACCTATAGTTGGGTTGGAAGTCATTTTGGAAGGCATTTGAAGTTTTGTAAATTGAAGTTTTTCATGAATGATAACCGAGGACAATAGGAAGATTTGATTTTTTTTGTGTTCTTGTTCTTGGTAGAGTGTTAATGGTATAACCAGGTATTGGAACTCGTGTGGGATGTGATGTAATTGCCTTCCAAGTACTGGTTGGGTCTGTAGTTATTGTTTCCTTCATTAAAAGCTTTTGAACTCAATTAGTTAGGTTCTTTTAGTTTACTGTTTTTGATTTGCAGACTGTAATTAATGGAGTCCTAATTGCTTTCCCCTCTGTACCTGAGTACAGCCCTTGGGAAATGTGGTTAGGCTCCATGTCTGTACATAAGTTAGTTTTAGGAGTGGTCCGAAGTTTTGGAAGCATGAAAAAAGACCTTTCCTAGGCGAGCAAAGCAGTGCCCGACTAGGAAAGTCTAGAGGTGAAAATCACCTAGCTTGCAGGGGAGACCTCTCCATGAAAATTCCCGTGGTAGAAAGGTGGAGGAAGGCCATACAGTGGTCTGGTAGCTGGTAAGAGGCTTCATCAATCGATTTGGTGGAAGAACTCTTTGACAGTCCAACCGGGTGGCCAAGAAAAGAAGAAAAACCCTACATTGTGCTAAACTTGGTGAAGTAACCTGTGTACGGAAAGACCAAGCATAAGACCTTGGAAATCTTGAAGAGGTTGGCATCAGGACCAAGAAAACACAGGGAAGGTTTGGGGTTCTTTGGGAAAGTTTTATGAAATTTCCACTTTTCTCGGGTTAGGAGGGCTAAAAGGGACTCTTGGCTTGTAGCCTTTTTAACCTTAAGTGAGGGTTTGGAGGGAGCGATGGAGAAATGAAGTCTAGTGGTTGGTTGATAACCCTAAGAGGATGCTTAGAAGCATGTTTCCACATCTCTACACCCCTGCAAGTATCTAGTTGAGTATTGTGGGTATTGGCCTTTAGGGATGATTAAGGGTCAAGGGTGAAGTAGAGGCAAAGCACCAAGTTTTGGGTTGTATTGTGTAATATGGTTGGAAGTGGGGATGGCCAGTAGAACCAGGGGTATCTGCATTTGAGTCAGGACCTATAGGTTGAGTTGGTGGAGAGAGCCACCAAAGGGAATTGCTAAGGTGAGACTCGGAGCATGGAACAGTGAGTGTTCCATCCATACCCTCTTACACCATGGAGTGAGTAAGAGAGATAAAGATAGTGAAATATAGATAAAGAGGTAGAGGGATATATTGGAAGATAGAGATAGAGGGAGCAAGAATTAGACATAAAGGTAGTGATAGAGACAAGTAATAGAGAGAGGGAGAGAAATGAGTGTGATTGAGTGAGAGAGATATAGAGATAGAGATAGGGAGGGAGAAACAAGGTGTGTGAGAGAAATATGGAGATAGAGATAAAGAGGGAGGGAGAGATAAAGAGAGATATAGGGATTGTTGGCATGAAACGACTAATCAAAAGTTTATCTGTCTCTCTCTCTCTCTATAACTTATAATTTAGATTTTAAGTTTGAGGTTTATTTATTATGTAAATTAAAATAAAAATTCAAAATATAATTGTTCTACAATAATTAAAATTTTAATAAGACAAATAATTAGAAATTAAATTAATTCTAACTTTTAATTAATATTTGTAATTTCATAAAAAGACAAATGATTTAAATAAATTTCAAAATTTAAATTTAAATTAAAAATTAAAATTGAATAAACTAAATGGAAAGTCAAAATATAACAAAATTCTAGTATTTTTACTATAGAAATTAAAATAAAAAGTTAAAATATAAGTATTCTACAACAATTACAATTTTAAAATTCAAATTAAAATATAATTATTCTATAGAAATTATAATTTTAATAAGATAAATAATTATAAATTTAGTAATTCTAATAACTTTTAATTAATATTTGTAATTTCATAAAAAAACATAAATAATTAAACAAATTTCAAATTTAAATAAATAAACTAGATGTAATGTCAAAATATAACAAAATTTAAATATTGATTAAAATAATAATAATAAAATTATCAAGTTAATAAATATTTAAATTAAAAGGAATGAGAGGCCTAGCTCGATTGACTAAAGCATCATGTTGCAGGCAAGAGGTCACGAGGTCTAGTCTACCCTCGTCCCTGTGGCACCCGAGGGCGTGTCATGCTAGCGTTATCGATCACATGAAAAAAGTTTACCAGGCACACTACAGTATTTATGTGTTGTCGGGGATCGATGTGAATTATGACTTTTCAAAAGGCATGTAGAATCAGGGGTTAATTTGATAAGATGAATATGAATTTATCACTAACTAAATAAACATTTTTAATCAATCTTAAACTAACATTATTGAGATTATATTATTTAAAATTTCATGTGTATCACAAAATTAATTAAAAATCATAATAGTCCCTCGATGATATTTTGTCTTGGCCTAGGGTTTCGCTGCCTTCATTAGGGTTGATTAAATCATGAATATTTTTCAATAGAAATATTGTGTCGTGTTGTCAATGATGCGAGGGAGAAAAATGGGCAAAGTTTGGAGGAAAAATATTACGAATCTTTAGAAGAAGAAAAAAGTGACGGCAAAAAGTGGGCAGGGAAAGTCGCTAATATCAATGGTGACAAAAAATGGCTAGAGCAATGGATAGACGAGACAATCCCTATTGTCTTGCATTAGTACAGATGCCTTGACAATCACAGATGCGTTAACTCAGTTGCTACACTTCAAATAGGGAATGCCTTCGGTGTATTTAAATTAAAAAATTTAAGAATATATATATATATATAATATTAATAGAAAATATGTGTTAGATTTGATCATTTATATATATTTAGTAATAAAAATTGTGATAAGCTATGCTTACGAACTACGAACTATGAATCACAAAAGTGTGAATTTTACCATGAATTAAGAAGTGTGAATATTATTGTGAATCAAATTGTGACTAGCATTGGGCTTGAATTACAACACATTAGAAGGTAAACTATTCTTAAAGTGTGATAATCTAAAATGTAGAATCTTTTGAAAAGCACTCAGCAACCCTTCAAAATTCAGAAGCACGACATCAACAAAACACATTAGCCAAGATGTGACTGAAAGGGCGGCCAAGACTAACAAAAGATCAGCCAACCATAGATTTCAAAATGCCACATTATATTGCATAGCCCAACAACATCGCCATAAATCAGAAAGCAAAGCGCCCACTTGTGAAAGCAAAGGAGATATTAGCAGACCCAAAATCCTAGAAGGATGCCATTATCAAAAAGATATCTCCTCAGAATAAAACAATAGAAAGTCCTAAAAAAAGCAGAAGTGAGGGACCGAAAACCCAAAAGGAAACCAAAATTGGAAAGAAATTCCCTCAAAAAAAAAAACAAGGCCTAAAAAAAGAAGGGCAGATGAATATCAAAAGGAAGACTATAGAAGAACAAATCCAAAACCTAGAACATGGTCCAACAAGAAGAAAGAGATGGATAAGTCACCAGACTTCCCATCGGAGCCAATAGAGATTGATGTCCAAAAGGATACAGAAGAAGACATTGGCATATTACAGGATGTGGTCATCATAGGCAAAATAATAGGGCCCAAGAGAAGCAAGATTTTGATAGAAGAATGTGCATGCAAAAATATTGATCGAAATCATGGCCTTAAATTCTTGCCCAATGGCTTTTTATAATAGTCTTCCTTTTAGAAGAGGACAGGAACTTAGTTCTAGAAAAAGGTGTTTGGGATTTTGAAGGTTGCCCAATTTACATGTAGAAATGGGAAGAAAACTTCAATCCTCGAAACCAAGCATATTACACTGAAGCAAAATGGATAAGGCTATACAACTTGCCATTAGAGTATTGGTTAGAAGAATGCCTAGAAAAAATTGAAAGAACCTAGGCACGCTACTAGAGATAGATATCCCGCTTTTGAAAGAGAACTCTTATCTATTTGCAAGACTACAAATATAAGCAATTAAGAAAATTCCTAAAGAAATCAAGCTAAAATCTAAATCAAGAATTTGGCTACAAGAAGTAGAAATTGAAGCTCAGAAGCTATATTGTATGAAATGTAATCGAAGGAATCACACAACAAAAGAATGCAAGATCACTCCATCAATGACCAAAGTATGGAGGAAGAAGGAAATCAAAGGCAAGAAAGAAGAAATCACAATCACCAAACTTGAAAGCCCTAAAAAGTAGAATCGAGCGTTAAGTATTCAGGATGCTAATAATGAAATAAGTAGTATGCGGGAAGATAATTGCAAGGAAAACAACAAAGAGGAAGTAACGACAAAACCTTTACCAATATTATGTGTAGAATCATGTTTACAAGATCAAGAAGAAGATGAAAACTATACCTTTGGAAGCGACAATGAACTCTATGAAGAACTTGATATTGTCGACAACAAGTGCATCTCCTAGACAGCTTCCCAACTCCTAGATCCAATAAAACAAATAAAGAAAAACAAATAAGTAGAAAAGGGGGGAATTAGCATAGGAAAAGGGCATCAAAATCATCATAAAATTTCTTAAGGAGATAAAGGGAGGAGAGCACTCCCGACAAGAGGAGCCATGAGAATAGTAACATGGAATGTTAGGGGCTTAAACGCCCCTAAAAAAAGATGCTTAATCAAGTGCCAAATCAAGAAATTGGACTCAAACATAATTCTAATGCAAGAGACCAAATTGGAAGCAGTAGATGATCGAGTTTTTAAAATTGGAGGTTAGGAGGAATCATACTCGAAGTCATATGGAATGGCTGGTGGCCTGGGAATCCTATGACACCCTAGCAATATTAGATTAAGAATAATAGAAAAGGAAGCAAACTGGATAATGTGTGAAGTATCAAGCCTAAAACAAAGCATTCAATTCACATTGTTCAACATATATGGCCCAACTAGAAACTAGGAGAAAGAAGTATTATGGGCAACATTAAGTCAGAAGCTCGACACACACAACAAAGGAAAAGTCATCATGGGAGGTGACTTCAATGTGGTGCTCAAGATAGAGGAGAATTTTGGCGGCATGAATAGGATAATAGCTTCTATGAATGAATTTGGTTGCTTCCTAACTAATAATGACCTAATAGATGTACAGACAAAGAATGAACTATTCATGTGGTCAAACAGAAGAGAAGGGGCCTACTGCATTAAAGATAAACTAGATAGATTTATCTTTTCTCAAGATTGGTTGAAAACGAATTTCAATTTGGGATCTTAGATTCTCCCATTAGATGGTTCAGATCATTTTCTCATCAAATTGACAGTCACATCTGAAAAAAATCAAAAGAAAAAGTGCATTCAAAGTGGAAAAGATGTGGTTCAGAAGGGAAGAGTTGGTGTCCCAAATTGAACAATGGTGGTATGAAGCTCCAAAGTGCAAAGGGACAAAAAGATTCATCTTCAAAAATAAATTGAAGTTCATCAAAAGTAAGCTTCAAGAATGGAATAGGACAGTTTAAAAACATATTCTCTGAGAAAGATAGACTAGAAGGTGAATTATCATATTTGAATGAAAAAGTAATGAAAAACGGTATGGGTTAAGAAGAGTACAAAAAAGAGAAAGAACTAATGGCAGAATATGAGGAGATCTTAGCAAGGGAAGAGGTATATTGGCGAACCAAATCAAGGGAAATATGGCTATGTGAGGGGGGGTGCTAACACCAAATTCTCTTCCACAACACCTCCAAAATTAAAAGAGCCCATAAAAGAATAACAACAATCCAAACCTTTGATGACAGGATAACTGAGGAAGTGGAGGAAATTTAGGAATAAGCAATTAAGTTCTTCAAAGATATCTTAGCCCCGAAGGAAGCAACAAACACTCTTAAAGTTATGGGGAAATTGTCAGGAACATCCCTAAACTAATATCTCGGGAAGATAACAAAATGTTAATGGCTCCCTTCACAAGAGAAGAAGTAAAGACGGTTGTTTTTCAAATGCACCCTAAGAAAGCACTGAGACCAGATGGCTTCCTTGCCTTCTTCTATCAAAAATATTGGCACTTCCTAGAAATGGAGGTATGGGAAATTGTGGAAGACTTAAGATAGAAGAAGCAATTCATTAGAGACATCAATAACATAGTTTTAGTGCTAATACCTAAGAAAGAGGTATGCTCTAGCCTTAGGGATTACTGCCCAATCTCACTTTGTAACATAATTTACAAAATAATATCAAAAGCCCTTACTAATAGACTGAAGAGGATACTTGAAATAATTATCTCAGTCAACAAAAGTGGATTCATAATAGGGTGTGATATCATTGATAACATCATTCTAGCAAATGAAGCCCTACACACAATCAACAAAGATAGGGTTCAGAGCATGACAATAAAAATTGATGTGAGCAAAGCTTACGACAGAGTGCATTGGAGATTCTAATCAAAATTATGGAGCAATTCAGCTTCTATAAGGATTGGCTCCAAATGATTTTTTTATTGCCTCTCAACAGTAAGATACTCGGTCTTAATAAACAGCTGCCATGTGATTTCTTTGAAAGCACAAATGGATTAAGGCAGGGGGATCTAATCTCCCCTTCCTCTTTTTAATAATGGTAGAAGCACTCAACAAGAACATCAAAAAATATCAAAATCAGGGGTGTTGGAAAGGTCTACAGATAGCTCCAAATACAAAAGCAATCACCCATCAACAATTTGTTGACGATACAGTGTTATATGGAGAAGCCACAGTCAGAGAGGCAAAAAGGATTAAAGAATGCATGGAAGAATACATTAATGCTTCAAGGCAGCAAATAAACAAGGATAAATCTAAAATTTACTTCTTCAACACAAAGAAAATCTTGCAGAGAAGGATAACAAATATATTGGGCTACTCAATAGATGTAACCCCATGCAAATATTTGGGGTGCCCATTTTTAAAGGTATAATAAGAACAAAATCGTGGGAGCAGATAATAGAGAAGTTCAAAGAGAAATCATTAAGTTGGAGAGGTAAATGGATCACACTTGTAGGATGAATAACAATGATCAAGGTTTTCTTATCTACAATCCCAATTTACTCAATGTCAAGCATGCAACTAACAACAAAAGCTGCAACAAATCTGGAAAACATTCTAAAACATTTCCTATGGGAAGGATCAAATGAGAAACATAGAGTACCCCTAATCCATTGGGACAAGGTATGCAAAGCTCAGGTTGATGGAGGAGCATGAATAAGAAACCTTAAAGCACTCAACTTGGCACTAGGTGCCAAACTAATATGGAAAATGTATCATAATCATGATCTACTATGGTGCAGAATAATGCAAAGAAAATACTTGGACAACATGGACCAAGAGAGGATCCTAACAATTGTGAACCCTAGAGGTGGCTCACATGTGTGGAACTTCATGAATTGTAGACATGTAATAACAAACCACCTTACGTGGCAGATAAATGATGGTAAGAAGGCAAAATTCTGGCATGATTCCTTGGAGGGTATAAGCCACTAATTGATTACCCAGAATTAAAGGATCATATCCCATCTATTAGCAAGAGGTCTAGAAAATATGTAAGGGACTTTATAAAACTATAGGAGAAAGGTGTGTGTCGCAGGAAGTACTTTCAATCTCTTCTAATGGAAGACAGAATCAAATTTTACCTTACATAAATCATGAAAGAAAGACAAGTATGTATAAATAATCAAATGAACATGATAATCTGGTGTGGGGTAAAATCAAGAAGTTACTCTGTTAAGCTTGGCTATCAAATCCAATTGATAGAAGGTGATAAAACATGGCCATAAAAACTATGTTGGGGTTGAGGAGTCTTATCGAAGGTAGGTGCTTTTACATGGACGACTTTGCACAGACATATTCTAACAGGCGATAGACTTAAATCAATCAGAATAGAAGGACCCAACTGGTGTGTCATGTGTAAGGAAAGTGATGAAAATGTAGATCACTTACTGCTAAGTTGTCCCTATGCGGGGAAATGTTGGGACTGGCTTTTAAAAAATCTAAACTGGGCCACACCGAGAGCTAATAAGATATGGGACTTTTTTTTGAGTTGGCCAAAACTAAAGAAGGATGCATTCTGGGGATAGATATGGATGGCTACACCTTCAATAACGATATGGAATATATGGAAAGAAAGGAATAGGTGTATATTTCAATAGAAGTCAAAAACAATAAATGAACTAATATCATACTAGAGAGAAATATCTCAGAATGGATGAACTCACACATTAAATTGCAAAGGAAAGAAAAATTCACAGTTCGGGATGGTGAGCTCATGAAGAATTAGAACTCGTTGAAGGTTCCCCCTTTTTTTCCAATTTTCTCTAGACTCCAAGGTGAAAAGAGAAAAGGCTAAGTGGAATCCAACACCAAGGGGTAGGTTGAAGCTCAACATAGATGGGGCCTCAAGAGGTAACCCGAGAGAATCAAGAATTGAATGCATAATAAGAAACGACAAAGATCATATAGTAGAAGTTCTATCAGCAAAAACCCCAATGGTCACAGATAATACAACAAAAATTGAAGGAATCCTTAGAGGCCTCCAATTATGCAAAGGCAAAGGTATTAAAAACATAGAAATGGAAAGTGACTCAAATGTCATTACCAATGTCATCATAAATGGGTAGATTGGGGATTGAAATCTCCAATTAAAATTATTCAAGATAAAGGAGCTAATGCAAGAACTACAGGTCCAATAAATTAGTCATATCTATAGAGAATAAAATGAAGGAACAAACTTCCTAGCAAATTAGGGAATAGATCAAATGGAGGAAGCTACAACTGGCGATCTTGCAGAAAAATGGTAGGGTCTAGAAGCAATAATCTTATCAAAAATATCGGGGCCTAAAACATTCCAAGCCTAAGGGAGTTGGGTAAGTTCAAAAAAGGTAAGTACCTTTGAATTATTTTCTATATTAGTCACTAGGAATTGACAATCTTAAGATTAGAAATAAATAAGATTACATCAAGCTAAACCATAACTAGTAAATTAAAAATTTGAAAAGTAAGAGATCTGGGAAGTTAAAAACACGGGACCTTGCACTAGTAAGAGTAACCAATCTTCTGGTTAAAGTTGATTAGGGAGAAATCAAAACAACAAAGCTGCTAATCTTGAGCAAAACATTGAACAACAATGGTCCTCAAGATCGGCTATTGGAGGGTATTAAAAACAATCCTCTCTAGGTGTTTAAGGTCACAACAATCACAGTTCACATTTTTATCACAAATAGTGACATAGATGGTCATACCACCAAAATGATTGCAATTCAAGACAAAGATTCTTATCAAAGATGGCATTTTGAGCCCTTGGTCAGACATAGGGCTTCGACCACTCAAACTTCCCATCATGTGGAAAATCCCACAAGGGTACAAATTGCCTATCACAATTCCTAAGTTAACAAAGCAACAGTACGCATGAAGGGATGTGGCTCACTTAGTTTGTATAGAAAAGAAAAAGGCATTCAGAACCCATATATGTAAAATTCGCTCAAATAACATGGACTTGCATTAAAATTCCATAATCATTAAAAAAGAAGCTATGTGATCAAAAATCTAAAAAAGATTCATAAACAACAAGCCAAAAATCTGTGGAAAGCATAATTATTTCACATGGCTAATAGGAGTTCATACCAAGGGATTATATAAATGCTTGAATTTTCATAGTCATCCCTATCTAATATTTGAATCAAAGAAAGCTTATTTTGCCTCATGAATATCACTCAAAAATTAAAACGGGGAAAAAATCATTATCTAGATTACATGCATGCATTAACTTCCATATAAACAACGAATGGACATGAAATTACAAAGCTACCTAAATTATTGTAGCCTTCTCGGAAACAATCATAAAGAATCAAATCACAAAGCTATGAATCAAACCATAGTTTATTGGCATCAAAACAAAAACATTTAACACATTAATTATGTTACTTATCTCTAAAACACTTTCAGCAGAGCATTTCTAAAGAAAAGAACAAAGAAACTTAAAGATACAATAAATTTGATCTGCATAACTTTTATAAGTTTTGGTACAGATTAAAAAGTGTCTAATCTTAAAAAAATATCAAAACCCTAGAGTATATTTTCAGAGGGCATTACAGATATTATTCCTTGGCATTCTTAACGACTAAACCCTAAAGCTAGGTATTTACATTGAATAAAGATTTTCCCCTATATGGGTAGCTCAAAAACTAGGTAAAAATAAGAGCTTGTCTATCACTTAAACCGTCTTGAGGCCGAAGCTGATATATCTTCATAATCCATGAATGTTGCAAAATTGGAATGGTGGTGCCTCCAAACCCTAGTCCTCATTGAACGATATGAAGTCTGTAACCCAACAAAAATCTTGAACTAGCATAAAATGATGGAGTCTTTTTATAAATTCGTAGCCAACCCTTGCCCTGAAATGATGCATCCAATATTCCTTCTCATTCATACCCAAGAGAAATGGATAAAACTCAGTATTGGGGTCCATATGCAAATTAAGTTCATCAGGGTGTGGAATCCCAATCCCTAAATGGGTGGTGGCAATGACCTCGTCTAAACCACAGAGTAAGTCTAGGTCGAAGAGCATCCTATTCATGGAGGCAACTATCTCTTTAGCCACACCTAAATCCAACAAGGATTCAAAAAATCATGAGGTAATATAAGTGTTTACTTGGTACCTCTCCCATGAGTAGAGAAATCCTTAACCCAGTATCAACCTTAGGGCTTTGAGGTTAAGAAAGCACCATCTTGCAATATACCCTTGAGGCGTTGATTAGTAATATGGCCAAAGAATACCAGTTGACTCCTTCTATGTGTAAGAAGGATCGAGGTCTCCATTCAAAAAAAAATGCGGGTCCTTTCCATCACTAACATCTCTCAAACGATTGTTTAAAGATAAGCAAGGCATTCTAGGTATCACGAATTGATAAACCAACAAAGCATGGGATGTCGAAGTACCATAAACAATCATAATGGGATACTCACACATGTGAAGTGGAGTGCAGATCATCTAAAACCTAAAATAATCTCCCATCATGAAGGAGTAGGGGATGACATAAAACAAATCCAAGCTTGAATTAGGCCTTCTACACAAATAAAACATAATACATGCATAATACACACATAACAATGATGGGTATTATCTCCAAGGAAATTAAGTGGCTTGCAAATGACAACTGGTTGATTAGACAAGGGGTTATTGCATGGATGCATGACCTCACACATGACATGACTTAACCTTGATCCCTCATGGGTGTTACCCCCTTTTTTGGTAACAACTTACCTTAAAAAAAGTGTTAGATTTTATCTATTTCATTTAGGAATACTTTAAAAAAATATAAATATACTTAAAAAACTGATGAATAGTGTTTATAGAATCATTTATAAAATAATATTACACACATTTTTTTAAAATGGGTGGAAATAGTCACATTTCAAAAGTTCAAATGGGATAGTAGTTTAGAACAAAACAAAAAAAAAACACAATTACCATAAGCCACTATGTGGTGAGAGCAAGAGCAAAGGGAGAAGGTGGTGGGTCATGTTATCTGATTTACTCCATACATGAGCAAAGTCTAAAGTGTCTAAGGAAGGGTCTCAACCATCATTATCATTTTGTTTATCTTCAATAGCAACTTAAATCAGAGAAATAGCAAGATCCAACCAAGGGAACTTCCAAAGGTTGGTCAATCAACAATCCCACAACTAAAAGCTAGGGGAGAAGTAAAATAACTGCTAGTGGGTTATAACCATCCTCGTTGAACATGATCTCTTCTGAAGGAGGTGGGGAGATCTATGAATGAGCATCTCAATTGCCATGAATGAACTGACTACACCCTCAATGATGCCCATGACATGGAGACCAACATTTGGGTGAAATCACAATACTGTGTCTCACTTTTTGGCCAAGATGGACATTTATATCAACATTTTTAACTGAATCTTCATCTTTTGAGACCTATAGTAGATAAATTGTTAAGAATTTTAAGATGATGCGAACTAGTGATTTGTGGTAATTTATGTGTAGATTCTAAATATATATTTTAATTTTTTTCGAAATAAATCATGAATCTTTTAACATCTCCTTTAATAGCTAGTTTTAATTAGAAAACAACATTTTTAGAAAATAACATTTGTGTCGTCCAACATAACTTTTTTTCTATAAAGGATAAAATTCTAATTTTTGAAATATAGATTCTCAACATCAATATCTAGGGTAAGGATATTTTTTCATAATTTTTTATTACATTTTTTTTAATTAATTTTTGAAGTCATTGTAACTATAATTTAAACATATGTGTGTGTTGTCCAACGTAACTTGTGAATATATTGAAATCCTTTTTTTTGGTGAAACAAGGGCATCAATACCTAGGGAAAGGGTATTTTTCAATTTTTTTTTTTAACAATGGTTTACTATTTTTCCACCTCTGCAGAATGAAGAGCATGATGTTCAGAGAAAAATTATGTTTAGTAAAAATTGAAAATTAAATACATGATAAAATGAAAACATATAAAAATTATACTTGTTGGAAAGCTTGTTTTGAGGGCTGCGATCTTGCAAAATATCTTGTCAATTTAAGTTCATTTGAAGGTCCAACCTGGGGTTTGAAACTGAATTTTTTGAGGAAATTTTGATGCAGAAGCCAAAGTTGCTTAACTAAGGCCCTTTGGTCAAAGGTACCTTCGAATGAAGATATTACCTTCGGTCGAAGGTACCTTCAATCAAAGGCCTTATTGCCCAAAATAAAAACTATTATTAAATTATCTTTGATTGAAGGTTGTACAATAAAATAATATTTATTTTAATTTAGCGATCGACCTTCGAACGAAAGCCAACTTAGTCGATGTTTGGAAAGAATGTGTCTATTAAAATTACATGTATATATACAAGGTCAATTTTGGGGATTTTAATATAAAAAAATAAAGGAAAATTCACAAGGTGTCTTCAAAAGGTCATTTTTTTGCAAGTGTTTTACAAATTTGGAACGTGGAATTGGAAAAGAACTATCAAGATCATATTTTGCAACTTGAAGAAGATGAGAAACCCAAAGAATAGGGAAAATAAGGATGCACGACATCATTTTGAAGAAAGGAAACAACAATTGCATGAAAGGAGGCAAAGATATCAAGCTAAAAAAGCTCAAAAAAAGGTATGTATAATTTATACTATAAATTATGATTTTTTTTCAGTTAAATCATGGTCTAGATAAGATTAGGATCAATAAGATAATTTTGTTTTCACAATTAGATTGTAGGTTTTATCTTTGTTCTATGCTCAAGGTGCCCTCTACAACTAAATGGAAATAGATCAAGACTACCCCTAGTGCCTTATGAAGAATTGTTCCTATAAATTTAAAATTTTGACATTTCATGCTCAATTCAAAGGGTTTGTGTTCCCAATGGATGTTGGGTTCCTTACCTCTATCAAGTGAAGGTACCCTAAAAGCCACTTGAACTAGATAGTGATTTTTGAGCATTTCTTATTTTATTTTAAGTTAGCTCTCCTCCCACATTTTGATCAAGGTGATAGTATAGTTGTCAAGATTTGGCATCTACACATTATTGATCTTCTTCATCCAACAACTAATAGGACCCTATGACATCAAGTGCCTTTTATATCTAAGATTCTTATAACCATCTATATCTCAATTAAAACATTGGTGGGGAGTTGTAATAAAGTTCTTTCCGAGGGCACCTAATACCTACTCAAGGATATAACTACTTCTCCCACAGATTAAACGTGTGACCATATCCTCTAATTAATCTAATAACATGTGCAACTTAGGAATGTTGACCTCCCTAGTGGAAGTTTTACATGACACAACACACTTGAAACATTTAGCTAAATAGGAATTTGTGAAAGATGCATATAATTTCCCTTGGATCTAAAAGCATTTTGGTTTGATCTCTTGATACATATCCATGTAGTCATAACTTGGGCTTCCTTTTTTCTTGTCTTCTTTCTCTCCTTTCTCTAGTTTTTGTACAAATAATCTAGAGAAATAAGACTTGTTTCTTAATTTTTTTCATCTCTTAACACTAAATTTAATAAAGAAAGCACTAGGTAGTTTCTTAATTTCGCTCATCAATTTCCAATTTCTAGATGCACAAGTTAAATGTTTTCCCTATTTTTACTTATCATTTCCTAATTTTATTTCTAGATTGTGTCTTTAATTGGGCAACTCTTTCAAGTTAGTTATTTCAGGTTAGGTTTAGTCGAATGCCTATTTTTTAATCTAAATTAGATAATTTAATCTATAATTTTGATAAACATATTTAAATAAAGAAAACACTAGACCTAGTTTCTTAATTGGCTCTTAACACTTTAAATAAGAAGTTTCTTAATTTTGTTCATCTTAACACTAAGTTTCTTAATGGTGTAAGGCCCAATTTTTCTATTCAATTTTGTCTCGACTTATTGTTAGAACACAATGATCTATTGAGAGGGGGGGTGAATCAATAGATACTAAAAACTTTAGCCCTAAAAAACCTTTATACAAATTACTTCCTTAGCTCAAATACTTTGTGCAGATTTCTTTCTCAAACTATTAATGTGTAGATTGAAGACTAAAGATACAAACATAAATCTATGAATAAAAAATCACCTCAAATGCCCACAATACCAGATATACGTGGAAAACCCAAGATGGGAAAAACCACGGTGACAAAGTTGCTTGAGTCTACTGCTCAAATCTAGTGTCATAAATGAAATATTCAATTACAACTTTTAAGGGCTACGACCCTAAGGATGCAACAACACCCTAGTTTAGGAGCTACAACTCCAAGGATGCAACAAAACCCTAATTTAGAAGCTACAACTTCAAGGAAGCAACAAATCCATGATTTAGGAGCTACAAATCCAAGGAGACTACAATCCCCTAATCTGAGCTACAACTCAGTATAATGAGGCTACAACCTCTTCAGGATTACAAACTCAAATTTGCATAAAAGTGGTTCTACAAAACCTAATAATGCAATATTACAATCTGTACTTTGTTGCACACACTACAACTCTCTTTTAGCTATTGAATTTGTCCTCTCAACAACACACACACTCAATTGTAATTAGTTTTAATTTGGTTATTCAAGAATTTGGAAAAACTGAAACAGTCACTGTTTACACACTTCACTCAATCTCATTTGCTCTCTCTTCTCACACTTCACATTTCTGATCAACACCTTTATATCACCTTCAAACTTCATCGACTATCTTCACGAATCACACATCAACCATTTTCTAGATCTAATGAATATTTTGTTTCACCAAAATTGGAACATTAGGGTTTGTATGTCGGTTATTCATTTTCCTGTGCAAGGAATTCAAATTCAAACAATGTCTTATTCCTTATCTTGGTACCGACATTGCATCCAATGACCAATTGAATCCTTGTTGGATATCTACCTGATAATCTATAGAAGAATTTTTGATCGTTCATTCACATTATCAGATCAATCTTAAGCTTTGTTCGTTCAACTTGTTCGTAATTATTTGCTTTCCTTATCATAGAAATTTGTGCCATTCATCTTACCATTGGATCAAAACTCTAATCATTGTTGAGTCAATCAGATTCACCTGCATAAGGAATCGTGCACCAATCGGGTGTAATACATGAAACCATTATCATCAAACACCTGTGTTTGATTCCCACCAATATCAACCTGTATTGCCATATCAAAAAGACACATAATGTTATCTCATCAAAATTCACCTCTCACACCAATGAGCATCTTTTCACCAACATCATCTGATCTACCTTCTTTAGCCAACACCGTTGATCTTTTTGTCTATCTATCAGAATGTCAAAGGGATGGAAAAATTTGTCACTTTGAAACTATGTAGTCACTTCAATGAGTGCCCTTCCATTTGCATTGTCTGATCTATCATCGGCAATCTGTACCATCAATTTCAATATTAAATGACTGGGCTTTCACCTTCATCATCCGCTAAACACCATCACCTTATCAAGGAGACATGAAATGTACTCCCATCGAAATCACATTGTCTCTTTGATGAAGAGAATCCAATCTTTAGATAGTCATACTCTTGTTGACCAAAAATTATGGTTGATTTTGCAACAACAATGCAAAGATCAACCACCAAATGATCTCCACGTGTCATCATTTCATTCGCCTTCCATATGCTACCTTTAAAATTTGTTTAGAAGTCATGGGTTTCAAAAGTCTTGCAACCTAGTCGTTGGTTTTTCAAGTTCCTTAACCAAGTCATGAAGTTCTTAAATTTCTCAACCCCTCGATCCCCCGACTTCTAGTCGTTGGTTCTTCAAGTTCCTTAACCAAGTCACATAGTTCTTAAATTCCTTAACCCCCCGATCCCTTGACTTAGCATTTCTTCCATTGAGTTTTCAACCCTAGTCTGGTTGTCTTTGCGATCGATAAGTTGGAGGTTTCCAAAACTTTATAATCCTCATCTTGTGGTTGTATTGTTCTAGTCCTCCACGATCTTGCGATATTTCTAACATTGAATTGCCTCCTCAATCTACTGGAGATGCATAACCTTGAGGCGCTAGGTAGAGGGGCCAGTCACCGAATGGATGTAATGGGATTAAGTAACTACTTAAGCTTCCTGCAACCACCGAACACAAGTCACCAACAAAATAGAATCATGTTTGGTCACTCTAATTAACCAACCATGGGGTTTAAGTGATAAAACCTAGCTTCACTCGAGAGTAGAAATAATTAATTCTTGGATGTATTCATGAACTTATGGACCTAAGAGCACATCACTAGAATTCTCTTGAAAAACCCATCATGAATCTGGTACTTAATTTGCCATCAAATGCTTGGAAGCAACTGTTGTAGAGAGATGACAACATCTTTTCAACTATGCAACACTTTGATCAATTTGCTCTTCTGCACCAACAACCAATCCACATACTTTCAGAACCAGATCCACTGCATCATCATAACATCCAAGCACACCACTAAACTGCCTTTTTGAATCAATGACACCTTTTGTCATTATGCCAACAAAATACTTTAGGATCAAATCCATCTACCTTTTGATCACCATTTGACAACATTAGGATCAACACCAACATCTGATCCCCTTTTGACATCAATGACAACATATTGCCAACAATCTCCCCCTTTTTCATTTATGGAAAAACTAAATGCTCAAACGACCAAAGGTCAGATACCAATAGTGGATAACATATGTGCTCTCAATTCACCTTTGACATATGGTGCAAGAGCACCTTAAAGGTCTTTTAGGAGATCTTGCAAATTTTGGCTTGTAGGTGGTTCTAGCCAACCACCAAGGGAATAAGGACTAATTGATAAAGTCCCAAGGTTAATTTGATGTGTGTGATAGGACAAACTTAGGTTGGTTTAGATACTGGAGGTTTGGGAAAGGCTTAGGGAGGATATTAGGCAAATCTTGACAATGTCTTAGAAATTTGTCCTAAAAGTTCAAAAAAAGGCATTAATGATGTTCTAAGCCCGACCTAAGGGTCCTAGCACGTGGGAGAAAGGTATATAAGGTCATAAAAACCCTAATACCTGGGTTGGAGGATTGATTTTATGAATTGAGATTTGAGAAGGAGACTTTGTGACTTGGAAAAGAGCAAGTTTTCATTGAATTTCTGTGTTTGAGCCTTCATCCAGTCAAGAATGGATTGAAAGGACTTATCTGATGCTTTGAGTCTTTCATTTGTGTCACTTAATTACCTTGTGCAGCATTAGAATAGTCATATAGACCAACTGGTTGTTGTTTTTGCAAGTTTTTTGGTGTTCTTGGCCTCTTTGCCGGTTCAGGCCAGTTTTGCGAATAATGAGTCCCACTTGACTTCCTGTGGCTTTCCTCTCATGGCCACTTGGAATCAAGTTGGGGACTATGTACATAGTGTACATGTAAAGTTAGGAGTCTTTGTTTGCAAGGAAGGTGATGAAAACATCAAGCACTAGGCGAGTGCAAGTGCATTCTGGCTAGTAGCTTGGAGAGGACAGCAACAAGGAAAGTTGCTAAATGGATTGGTTTGTGCCAATCAGGAGTATGGAAGTGTGGGAACATGTATATTAGACATGAGTGTTCAAGGAGGAGAGTTGAGGAGGTCGTTGAGGCTTTCAAAGGAGGAAACAAAGCCAAAAACCCTAGAAACCCTTGAAAAATAGGGGGTTTGAGGACAGTCATATATACAGACCCTATTAGGACCTAAGACCTAGTAAATCTTGGAGCCTTGATGGTCAATAGAAATAATCTACAAAAAAATTTGGGGGTTGTTAAGATTGTTTGTGAGAAAAGGCAACAAAACGGGTTCTAGGAGGCCTAATTGGGGCAAAAAGGCTACAAGGCCTAAAAGCTAAGTTTCTTGAACTTGATGGATAAATAAAGAAAGAATCCTGCAAGAAGGATCAAAGTGGAGCAAGATCACCCTAGGAATAGTTGGAAGACCTATTCCAAGTCCCAAGAAAGGTTTGGGAACTTTGTGGAAAAATTGAGTCCATGGGAGCTCATGGTGATTGGGAGTAATGGTGAAGAATTTAAAATTGGTGGAGAGTCTTATGTGGTGAGAGGGGTTTAGGAGTGATCCCTGAGTAGGGTAGAGAGGAATACCCTAAGAAGACCAGGGAATTGGTCTTGGGAAGAGAAAGAGTGCTCTTGAGGGATAGGACTCCCCATCAACATACCTTCTCCTTTGCTCACACTTATGAGCAACTACACAATGTTATCCCTCGTGCTCAATTGTTTTGAGTGTTTGCACAACTTTCTCCCCTTTTGAAATCAATGGAAAAGGGTCACACACCTAAATGTCTTGTCTCAGATCACCATACCGCAACAACCTTCACATCTCCTTTGCAATGGAAAAGGGACTTTTCTCCCCCTTTGATTGATACCAATTGAAGATTGTTTATACTCTCATACCAATTATTGCATTCAACCATTTGACTGCAATGACAAAGCCATATGCTTCAGCCACTCAATACCAATTGCCACTATCTGATGCTAGTTGATGTGTCATTCATGGTCTGAACTAATTAGGTTGGATGCCAATTATAGATGTTCTATTTCATGCTTTGTACCAATTAATATCATATTCCTTACACCAATTGATGATATCATGTCTTGATACCAATAACATTTTGAACTGCAATGTACCAAATATAACATTGATTTGATGCAAATAGCAGCTTCCCCTGAGGCCTTGCTCCGTTCTCTTCTCAACATACTCAAGCATTAGTTTCATTTTGGGCTTTGTACTGACTAGACTATTTTGAACCAATTTTACAGTGGTCTGATACCAATTTAGAAACACTATATATAGAACTCCCCCTTAGCCATATCTCCTCTTCTTGCAAGCAAGAAGCATTTCTCTTAATAGAGCATTTAGACCACTTTTTCTTCAATAATTGATACAAATTATTGATATCATTTGTTGTAGCTAACTATCCACTATCTACTGATGTTCTTACCCTCTGACGAGCATTTCAAAGAGCAAGAATGTGACCATAAATCTGCAACTATCGTCGTTACAAATTTATAAAACATGTTTTACCCAACTTGATCTCTCTCTCCATTTCTAGGGATGAATTAAATACCAAATAAGCTCCCCCTGGAATCAAGCCCTATCACTACAAATTAGTGATGTGAGGCAGAAGTAGCCTCATGGAACACTACCATCCAGTCTTTCTCTTTCTAGACCTTCTTTTCCTTTTTCTTTGTCTAATCAACCTTCTTCTCACCAACATGTGCAACATTATTTGCTCTAGGGAACTTACTTCTCTTCCTTTCATAGTGTGCTACATGTCTTTCAAGATCTAATTTGCAATCTTTAGCTATGTGACCAAGGTTATCACACTTGTAGCATACTACAAACACATTCCTCACATGAGAAATTGAATTCTAATAAGCATATTGTGTACTCCTTCTAGGTGTAGTCCTACAATCTCTAGCTCTATGACCATATTGATTACAAGCATATCAATAACCATTTAAACATGAATTGTACCTAGTCATAACTCTACCTTGTGTAGGATGAGGAGGTCTTTTTTTATTTGACTTCTTCATGTACCTTATCCTAGTAAATATTTTTGCACCAACTCCCTTTGCATGCATTCTTTTCTTCAAATCATCAGGGACAAATTCCTCAAAATTCTTATCTGCTGCAAGTCTCTTTTCCTCTGCAACTTTCTTCATACCAACAGTTGGCTTCCTCTCTTCTTTTTTTGTCTTCACTTTAGTAGTACTTTTAATTGATCTTTCATTCTTTGAAGTATCTTCCTTGGTACAACTTGTGCATACTTTCTTATTCTTCATGCAATCTCTTCTGATTTGAATTTGTCAAATGGTCTTACAAAAGTAGCAAAACTTTTCTCATTCTCATAATCAAGATCAATCTTTATTTTTTGGTCTAGACAACTTTTGTGATCTACTCAACTCATCCACCATCTTAGAGCCACTTTTCTGCTTCAAGCTTTTATCCAATTTCTCTTTTACATATTTTAACTCCTTTCTTAGAGAAACTATCTATGCTTCCAACTTCATGCATTCATTTGATTTAGACTGTAGTTTTGATTTAACTACATCTTCTATCCTTTTTGCTTCTTCCACTTGTATCTTCAAGCTTACCATAGAATGATTAGATTCATCAAGACTCATGGTTAGCTTATTTATCTCCTCTTGATCATTTATTTTATGTTCTTTGTTCTCTTTTCTCAACCTTTTAATCTCATCCAAAGCATAGATGAGTTCACCTTCAAGATCAATCTCTCCACCTTCACTGAAGGTCTTAGCCTTTTCTTCTTTATCAGATTTTTCAACATCCATGAACAAGAAATCCTTTTCCTCAATCTCACATGAACCTTCATGTTCATCATCGTGTTCATCATTTGAGCTACCAAAAACATTTGATAATCTATTTTCTTCTTTTGTGTACAGATCTACCTTATCTATCTACTTGCTACTACTTTCCTTTTTACTAGAACTTTCAACTTTCTTATTCTTAGAATTATCATTTTCATCATGAGAACATTGAGAAGCAAGACAAGAAATTTTACTTCTATATTTTCTAAAACCATACCTCAGTCTTCTTCTGAAATCAATATTTTTGGATCCAGATGTAGATGTTTCTTCTTCATCACTTATTTTTGCAGCTTCACTTGTCTCAAGACTTTAAAATTCACTATGATATCTCTCAATCAATGACTGTACCTAAACACCACTTCCTTCATACATCCTCTTTAGCTTGTTCCACACTTCTTGTGCATTTTGGTAGTGATTGAATTTGACAAATATGGAAGTTGACAACCCATAAATAATTGCATCCATTTCTTTAGCATTATCCTCATATGCGTTCTTTTCAACCTCAATAGTAGGAGTTATAACATGAGTTGTATATCCATATACCACTGAAATCCATACATCAAACCCTATTGATCCCAAATATCTCTTCATATAAAAGCTCCAAGGAGTATAATATGATCCATTAAAGATAGGTACTTTTTTTTGCAGATGAGCCTTCTTGACAGTCCATTTGTGTTCACTTGTCCAAGATCTACCCGAGCTGATTAAGCTTCTCCTAGGGAACCTAGGGCTCTGATACCAATTGTTAGAACACAATGATCTACTAAGAGGGGGAGTGAATTAGTAGATGCTAAAAACTTTAGCCCTCAAAAACCTTTATATAGATTACTTCCTTAGCTCAAATACTTTGTGCATATTTCTTTCTCAAACTCTTAACGTGTAGAATGAAGACTAAAAGTGCAAACATAAATCTATGAATAAACAATCACCACAAATGCCCACAACACCAGATATACGTGGAAAACTCAAGATGGGAAAAACCACGATGACAAAGCTACTTGAGTCTATTTATCAAATCCAACGTCACAAATGAAATATTCAATTACAAATTTTAAGGGCCACGACCCTAAGGATGCAACAACACCCTAGTTTAGGAGCTACAACTCCAAGGATGAAACAACACCCTAATTTAGAAGCTACAACTTCAAGGAAGAAATAACTCCCTAATTTAGGAGCTACAACTCCAAGGAGACTACAATCCCCTAATCTGAGCTACAACTCAATATAATGAGGCTACAACCTCTTCAAGATTACAAACTCAAATTTGCATAAAAGTGGTTCTACAAAACCTGATAATGCAATATTATAATCAATACTTTGTTGCACACACTACAACTCTCTTTTAGCTGCTGAAGTTGTCCTCTCAACAACATACACACTCAACTGTAATCAATTTTAATTTGGTTATTCAAGAATTTGACAAAACTGAAATAGTCACTGTTTACACACTACACTCTATCTCGACTGCTCTCTCTTCTCACACTTCACATTTCTGATAAACACCTTTATATCACCTTCAAACTTCATCGACTATCTCCACCAATCACGCATCAATTGTTTTCCAGATCCAATGAATATTTCATTTTACCAAAACTGGAACATTAGGGTTTGTATGTCGGTTATTCATTTTCCTATGGAAGGAATTCAAATTCAAACAATGTCTTCTTCCTTGTCTTGGTACTAACATTGCATCCAATGACCAATTGAATTCTTGCTGGATATCTACTTGATAATCTGTGCAATATTTTTTTATCGTTCATTCACATTATCAGATCAATCTCAACCTTTGTTCGTTCAACATGTTTCTGATTATTTGCTTTCCTTGTCATAGCAATTTGTGCCATTCATCTTTCCATTGGATCAAAAATTTGATCACCATTGAGTCGATCAGATTCACTTACATAAGGAATCATGTGCCAATCAGGTGCAATGCATGAAACCATTATTGTCAAACACCTGTGTTTGATTCCTGCCAATATCAACCTATATTGCCATTTCGAAAAGACGTGCAATTTTATCTCATCGAACTTTGCCTCTCACACCGATGAGCATCTTTTCACCAACATCGTCCAATCTACCATATTCAACCAGCACCATTGATCTTTTTGTCTATCCATCAAAATGTCGAAGGGATGGAAAACTTTGTCACTTCAAAACTATGTAGTCACTCTGATGAGTGCCCTTTCATCTACGTTGTCTGATCTATCGTTGACAATCTATACCATCAATTTCAATATTAAATGATTGTTCTTTGACCTTCGTCATTTGCTAAACACCATCACCTTATCAAGGAGACATGAAATGTACTCCCATCGAAACCACATTGTCTCTTCGATGAAGAGACTCCAATATTTAGATAGTCGTACTCCTATCAATCAAAAATTATCTTTGATTTTGCAACAACGATGTAAAGATCAACCACCAAACGATGACCATGTGTCATCATTTCATTCGCCTTCCATATGTTGCCTTTAAAAGTTGTTTAAAATTCGAGGGTTTCAAAAGTCTTGCAACCTATTTGTTGGTTTTTCAAGTTCCTTAACCAAGTCGGGGAGTTCTTAAATTTCTTAACCCCTTGATTCCCTGACTTGACATTTCTTCCATTGAATTTTCAACCCTCGTCTGGTTGTCTTTGCGGTCAGTAAGTCAAAGGTTTCCAAAACTTCATAACCCCTATTTTGTGGTTCTAATGTTCGAGTCCTTCGCGATCTCGCCGAAATTGAATTGTATCCTTGATCTGCTGGAGACGCATAACCTTGGAGCACTAGGTAGAGGGGCCAGTCATCGAACGTATGTAATGGGATTAAGTAGCTATTTAAGCTTCTTGCAACCGCTAAATGCAAGTCACCAACAAAATAAAATCATGTTTGATCACTCTGACTGCAACAACCATGGGGTTTAAGTGATAAACCCTAACATCACTTAAGAGCAGAAATAATTCATTCTTGGGTGTATTCATGAACTTATGTACATGCAGAGTACATCACTGGAATGCTCTCAAAAAACCCATCATGAATCTGGTACCTAATTTTCCATCAAATGCTTGGAAGCAACTGTTATAGAGAGATGACAACATATTTTCAACTATGCGACACTTTGATCAATTTTCTCTTCTGCACCAACAACCAATCCACCTACTTCTAGAACCAGATCCACTGCATCTTCATAACATCCAAGCACACCACTGAACTGTCTTTTTGCATCAATGACACCTTTTGTCATTATACCAACAAACTAATTTAGGATCATATCCATCTACCTTTTGATCACCTTTTGACAACATTAGGATGAACACCAACATCTAATCCCCTTTTGACATCAATGACAGCATATTGCCAACACTTATTGCCTATAATTCTTATGTTTTAGCATGTTTTGAGACTTAATTACAAGATTTTTTGTTAGATATGTACATGTGTGACTTGTGAGTTAATGATATGGATTGATTATATTCATTCATGATGTTAACCCCAATTTTTACGTGTAATGTCTATTCATTAATGATATCAATTGTGATCATTGTAGTTTTCTATTGTCAATGATTGTTTGAATTAAGAATTATTCATGCATTATTAAAATTATGATGAACAAGCATATTGAATATGATGCAATTGAGATCACGTATTGTTTAGATGATATGGTTGTTAATTTTGATTCATAATTTCACTATGTTGATCAATATTGAGTAATCTATCATGTGATGTTGTACACACCCTTATTTCTATGTTTATGACAACAAGGATATATTTATCTAACCTATTTTGTTGTAGAATATTTTACCTGAATTAATTACAATATATTTGTTCTATGTACATGTGTGACTTGTGAGTTAATTCAATATGGATTGATAATATTCATTCATGATGTTAACTGGGATAATTTTTATGTTTAATGTCTATTTTCATTGATAATATCAATTATTGGTCATTACAATTTTCTATTGTGAATGATCAAGTGTGAATTAAGAATTATTTCATGTGCATGTTATTAAAATTATGATAAGCATACTGAATATGATGCAATTGAGATCATGCACAATGTTTAGATGAAATGGTTATTAATTCTTATTCTTAAATCTTTTCTTTTATACATGATATGTGTACAATGACTCAACAAATGGAAAGTGGAGTAGAGGTCCCTGAGCCAAATTTGGTTATTGGAGAAAAGGGGGTTGAAGCAGACATGGTTGATGTTATGGAAGAGACTCAAGTTGCACAAAAAAATGATGTTAGAGAGGAGGCCCATACACAATTTGATGCTGGGTAGGGGTTGGGATCACTTCCTTCTATTGATATTCATACTATGAATCTAATTAAAGAGGTGAAGAGAAAAAAATATTACAAAATATAGATCATTTACTTGAATTGGATATTGAGAAATTGAAGTTTTATGTTGAACAACCTACTGCTACTACTAAGAGGGCATTCACAAGAACTTCAAAGGAAATGATTGAGACTTATTTCAAAATTTATGATACACTTGGTCAAGCCCAATTTTTATCAACATTACTTCTTCATGATGACCTAAAAGAGCCATTAGAATTGATGGGTGTAGATTTCATAAAAAAGAGGAAAATACAAGGCCTGGAAGACTTAAATATTATTGAAAATGTTAAACAAGGTTTGGGTTCCTTTGGGAAGCAATCTCGATCAGCGGATAAGAGCATTTCAAGAAGAGTGATGTTAACATCTATTGTAAGCCCACAAATGACAAGAAAGTGTCAAGTTTCTTCACATTCAAGTAAAATTGGCTTAAGTAGAAGGACACTAACAAGATATCTGAAAATGAGAAAGGTTTTGGATGATACTATTGTAGAAGGCAATTGGGCATTGATGTGTAGGGATTCTTGTTCTAACAAGATTGAAGTTGGTGTTAGGAAATTGGTCTCAATTTTTTGGCATGATCATACTCATCCCTCATCAAATAAAAGAGATGTTATTAAAGACATGATCGATCTTAAAGACAATTTTTGACTGCATACAAAACATTGGTTAGACATAACACAACATGAGATGCATATGATGCTTTATGATGCAAACCCTCATATAAAGATTGGACAAACAATGTTTCAAATTTTAAGGCCACATTATGTGAGGGAAAACAAGGTTTTTGAAACTTCTTGTTGTCGTTATCATATTGAATTTGATCTTTACTATTAGGTGTTTCAAAATATTAGAGAAGAAAGTGATGGTTCTCAAAACTCACCTCCTAAATGGGTAAGTCAATTCATAGCATCCATCTAATGTGATAAATCTGATGATGATGTAGATGGACCTCCAATGAAATGCTTAAAAGGAATTTGTGAAACATGTGGAAATCTAGCTAAAATTCCTTTGAGAAGTGAAGATATTGACATGTCGAAGATGGTAAATTGCAAGAGTTACAAGTACATAAAGTTTGAAACAAAACTTGGGAAAGAATCCACAAGGTTAGATTATGTAGAAGAGGAGGTACTTATTGGAATATTTATAGAAAATTTTCATAAATTGATACAACCGTACATACATCATTTAATTTATGCTAAGTGGCAAGAAAAACAATATCAGTTGTTAAGAGATACTTTCCCAGTTGGAACAGTTTTATCAGTAGTTGACTTTGCAAAAAATTACTCTTTTACCCATCAAAAGGAGATTCAAACACAATATTACTATTCAAAGTAGGTCACAATTATGGTGTATGTTTGTTATCAACATGCACAGTTGGCTTTAGATGGTGTTGATAGTACATATGAAAAATGAGTCATCAAGAAAGAATATCACTTTTATATTAGTGATGATAAAGAGCATGACACTTTTTTTCCAACATTACTTTAAGAAGTTTTTTGAAGATTTAGCAAGAAGAGGTGTGAAGATTGACCAACATTTTGTACGGTCCGATGGGTGTGCGTCACAATTCAAATTATCAAGGCCATTTTATGCACTATGTAGATATCATTGACACGATAATATACCACATGTTTGGAGTTTCTTTGAGAGTGGTCATGGAAAGGGTGAACATGACGACACAGGAGCTTGCATCAAACATGCACTAAGAAAACATCAAATGAATTATGAGGGAAAGTGTATAAATGATGCACATGATGTTGTCGAATGGTGTAAGAAACACTTTGCAAGTTATGTCGGCACATCTTCAACAAGGAACCATGGATGTCCAAATAGAGCATTTTGGGAGATATCAAGTATGCTTAAATTTATTGTTTGAAAAAAAAATTTAAACTTGTTTTTATTTAAATTTAATTTTAAGAACTCAAATATATATTAAATTAGTTTGAATTATATATATAGTTTTTATAGGAGTGGATAGAAGAATAATGAATGGATGCAAGAGGGTAGACAAAACAAAATCTTTGCATTGTGTGATGAGTATAGATAGACACACGGGGACATTGTATACTAGAGATTACTCTTGTTTTTCTTATGAATGCATTTTGGGACTTAGTTATTATTTATTATGTTGCATAGAGGAGAGGATGAAGTTAAAAAAAACATAAACAAGCAATGGAATGTTGTTTCCCACAGGTTTAGTTGTAGTGCAAGGCACATATATCAAACAAGTCAAAATTGTAAAAAATGGGATTCATTTTATTGATTACCATCTTGAAAACATGGTGTTACAAAATAGCCACCTAGTAATTGCTACTGGCCTATCTCTTCATCAAGTTCAACGTGCACATGGACATCATAAGTGGAGACTAGATAGAGATGATCATCAAATAATATTATAAGTTATTAAAGAGCGAGTTGATCCAATCAGTGTGGTACATGAATGAGCGAGTTGTTTGGGGATGAATATTTTGATCTTAGTTGTTCACACCAACAACTTTCTATTATCTTGGATGTAATCAAGTATTTTCAACTTGTTAATTTAAGTTAATTTAAGCAATTAAGAACAAAAACTGTGCACCTTAGAGATCTATATGTTAATTTGGATTTGATATGTGATATTTTTCTTGTTTCATTCAAATATGCTCTTAAATGTTATTAAAGAACTACATACATATGATATATTTTATTTTAGTTAATATATATATCTTTCTACCTAGAGATTGTAGGTCTATTTGTAATTAACATTACACAAATTATCATGTATGTCACATGTATGACAAATAATATCTTTTAGTTAATATATATTCCTTTCCATATTATATTAAATAGTTAGCGATTCTTCTAGTATCTTCAATTTTTATGAGATTGAATGTAATGTCCCTTACCCGACTTTGCCGTAGAATTCACTTGTTGATCAGGTTTAGGGTTTCTTCTTTTTCAAATTAATGTTCTCTTTGACTAAGTAATCTTGGATTGAAGTCTGCATTTAATATTTCCACAGGTACATATATTTGTTAGCATTAATATCTAGATATCCAAATATAAATATAATCACAAATCAATAATAAAGACATATGAGGAGTGGCATGGGTAGAGTCACCCAAAGCTATCCATCTAAGCCCAAGAGCACAAGCATCCTATCGGGACAACCCACCCCTTGGCCTCGAGCGATATGAACGTCCTAGAGTGGCGTGCTTAGAGGAAACACTTGTACCTTCTTTCTCTACCTGTGCCATCACCTCGAAAGACACTCAACCTACTGGGGGAAGCCAGCGGAGCTTATAAGGGGTTCTGAGCCTACCACCCCTCCATGGCCACAGCGGATTGTTAAGTGGGACCCCCACCCCTCCATGGCCGCAACGGATTGTTAAGTGGGGTTTTTAGGCACCCCCTATCTCAGGGCCTTCCACCCTAGTAGGCTTACAAACACAGAGAAGACAATCTTTCAGCAATCAAATAAATTTGCATTTATTACTAATTCTTTAAGTTAATATCAGCATCATTATCATCATGATAATACTAAAGAAAGCATTACACCAATAATCAAATTAGAAATATCTATTTCTTATATTCAAAATATGCTAAATATTATTACTAAGTGAGTACATCACTTGAGTTGCTATATCTCTCCATGTTTCCTTACTCGCTTCCTTCAACCTTGTACTAAATTGATCATAGGATGAGGACAATTTATATAAATATATATATATATATATTTATATAATTATTCTTTCCTTATTCATATATATTCTTTATTTATTGCATATTATTCATTATAAAATTTATCTATATCTATGCATATATACTTGCATGCCTATTAAATAATATATATATTAAATGGCTCTACATTCCAATGCGTAACAATAATTGTTGCTGCTGTTCTAAATTGCAAATCCTATTTCTCCATGTTTTTTCCCCCTTCCTTATTTTCCTTCCTTCTATTTATACCATTCAAGGTAGGTGACTCATGGGGGGAATGTATTGTTTGGTGAAAGAGGTGACTTTTCATAAAATACATCCCTTTGTTAGATTTAATTGCTGCCTTTATTATCACAATAATATCTATTTTTAAAATAATATATTATTACTATAATTATGATATTTCAGATTTCTATTTATTTTATTATTTTATTTTGATATTTTATTGAACATATTTTAACATTAAAGTATAATAATAAAATAATTTGCTAATATCTTATTATTATTTTATTCTAATGTATTACAATCTTTGATGTGTAATGATTATAATATTTATTTATTATTATTTTTGATACTAAGTTATTTAATACTAGAATGTAATAACAATAATTTGCCTATATATTATTATTATATTTGTTATTTTATATATTTTTATATTGATATGATACACATTTATTTTATATTTAATATTAATATTGCTATTTATTTGATTTATTAATTGATTTGTATTTTAACACTTGGTCTTTATGGTTTTGTTATTTCGGGGACATGACATTGAAGCACCTAAACTAAGTTGTGACATATTAACCATTGGATTTATTCAATTGGTACCTAATAATAAATTATATCCTTAACATTCTAAATGATATGGTGGGGGATAAGAGAATCATGTGTGATCAAAAAATTGAGTCAAAGTTGCTATTTCTAGTCAAGAATAATGTCTTAGGCCTTAGAAATAGGATTTCATCATTGATTGATGTGGTATGATACAAAAGGGACTATAATTTTGTTAAAGGAATGCATGGGGTGATATAGATCATCTTAGAGAGGACTTAAAACATGGAGACCTACATATGCATTCAAACTAAGTATAAAAATAAAAATGATGAAATCACTAGCTTGTGCAAGTTGTGAAATTATTTCAATTATAATAATTATAACAAGGTTTTTCAAGGTACAAAGATATTCTATAGGTGCATGGAGTTGCTTTTGTATATTTTAAAGGTTCCAATTTTCCCTAAAGGTAAATTATATCATTTGAAATTAAACTATGGATAGTGGAATGAAGAGAAAAATGCTCACTCTTGCTGGAGTTTTTCCCCTTTAGGGTTTCTTCCAAAGTAATTATATTGGCTTAAAGTCTATGTGTACACTTTTTTTGCATGATTTTCTTATTGTTATAAATAGATTAACGTGTTGTGCATATCTTATGAAAATTTATAAGTACAATAGTATCTATAGATATTTAATGGAAAAATTGATGTCGTGAAGGTCTTGTAGGGTTGGTGAGTACATTAAGAGAGTGCAATTTGAGGTGTTCTTGTAAATTACATTATAAAATTTTGTTGAGTTGTGATTTTGTGACACATAATAAGTTATAGGCTATCATTGTGAAAACATTTGGATTCTATATCATTATGATGAAACAATATGAGGATTTCTAAGTTGTAATTGCTACCCAAATTTACTTGAAACATGGAAAGATCCAACAATTCCTCTTCTTCAACATGTACCAAATTTAGTTCATTCTTTTAACAATTAGGTTCAACATTATTGTTCTAATTGATATGTAAATTAACATTATCTATTTTTTACAACTTTCACATGGTCTAAATTTTCACTATCATTTATGTGGTGAATTTGTAGCTTAAATGCGTCCACTATGTTTATATTATATAAGGAATATCATTAAATTGCACATCTAACCACTTCCGAAGAGTTACTAAATACTTTGATCATCTTCATTAAGTAATTATCACTTACTAAATCCAATCAATTAATATAATAAATACTTCATATTCAATTGGTTTAAGATGATATCAAGGGCATATGTTGGGGAATAATGGCATTAATAGGCAAGGTTCCAATTTTTAAATTTGGATTAAATAATTTTCAATTTAGCAACAAACATATCATATGCATCTAATTGAATAAACATAAACATAAGGTCATTTAAACATAAACATATCATACATGTACATATATATAGATCTCTGATTTACATTTAAACATAAACATGTGTAGTGTAGGAAAATGTACCCCTTTACATTTTCACACTTTGTTTGCGTCCCCTCAATTAAAATGGACTTAATTATGCCTTAATAAGCCCTATTTTACATCTACTAGCTTAATAAATTACATTTTTTTGAAGTGGAAACCCGACAATAATTAATGCCAACACATAATTAATTACCTTGAGCAATGTGTGTTCCAGGAATAGGGACTTGGGACCCATTCAGGTGAATGGGTCCTCCCTAGGCCTTTGGAACCAAATTTAAAATATGTTTTGGCGGTATTTTTATAATCCCAAATTCAAATTTTAATGTTGGCTTGTAATGTTTAATTTTCGGGAAATTAAGGATAGATACCTATAAATAGAAGGTCTTTTTATCAATTCAAGTCTAAGGAAAATTATCTAGCAAGAAGGAAAATTTCACAAGAGAAAAGATTATGATCAAGAGCATTTAAGGGCAGATTTATCAGTCATCTACAACAACAATTAAGATCTCAAGCATCATGTCAAAGTCTTTTGCAATCATGCATGTTTTTGGAGCTAACATTGCGATGTAGGTTTCAAGATCCAAGTCAACATTTAAGTCAAGATTCAAGCATCAAGATCCACATCTGTTGAAGCCATTTCATGCAAGATCAAGATCAAGATTTCAGTCCTCCAAAGTTTATTCAAGGGTTTTTTGAGTTGCAACATAGCAATTGTTCATTCATCATTCCTTTCATGTCTCATTATTTCAATTCAAGGTTTAATTACCAAAATGGGGTTTGACCAAGGCAAATCCCCATCCACCAAAAATAAATATTCTTCTCCTCTTTGTGAATGTGTAGGTTTATAGGTTGAATAAGGATTGAATACCTCAAAGTTGCAAAGCGGAAAAGTTGCAAAAAGTTGTCATATTTTTTGTCAATCCATAAAATATCACCTACAGACTTTATTTTCGACTGTTCGACATTGAAACCTGGATCAAACAGAAGCTACAGATTGACACTAGAGGATCTCAAAAGCTAAGTCAAACCTCTGCATAGAGACCCATTCACCCATGGGCGAATGAGTCCCAGACAACCTTCAAAAACTACATTTTGGTGATAGGTACACATCACTCTACCATTTCTAGATCCGTTAGAACTTTTTGGTTTATGTTTGTATTATACTTTAAATTGATGATTCAATTTTAAATGGGCATAATTGTGGTGATTTACTATTTTTAGTTTTTCTCCTAAAAGTGTTGTTCAAGTTGATACCCCCATCCTCAATCATAAGGAAACCAAAAAATTTTCCTCATTAAGTTGGCTCACCTAAGGGTTGTAAGTCAGTTCTTTGTGGGGATCTCATTTCCTAATGAAATAAAGGAAAATAGGTCCATTATACCATATCATCATCACCCCCTATTTTTCTACATTTCATTTTGGTGAAATTGATGTTTGAACAACATAAATTTTGATTTGGAACCCTAGATCTAGATTTTTATTCTTGTACATTTTAGGTCTCTCAAATTTGCATTAGTTTGATTTGTATTTTTAGGGTGTTAAATTGTAGTTTGGCATTGTTGAAAATCTAAAAATTCACAAAAATTCGTATAGTGTTAGACTCATTATGCATACTATTTGCATAACATTACATGATCAGTCACTTAAATAAAAAAAATGAATCAAAATTGCATCTCAAATTAGGTCTTTTTGCTTATCATTTATTATCATTGCACACTTGCATTTAGATATGATTTTCCAGAAATCTGAAACTATAACTACTTGTTTACAACCAGAATCTGGGAACACAAACACCAACTTAGAAATTTATACTTTAATTTTAAAAAAACTTTGACAGAAGACCCATTCGCCCATGGGCGAATGAGTCCCTAATTAGGCCTATTTCTGAATTTCTGGGCACTAAAAACTCTATGTTCGTATTATGTGTTTCTACATTTAGGTTTTAGTTTTAGTTTCCAAAATTTATGTTTTCTATAATAATTTACATTAAGGTTAATTGATCAATTCAAGTGCATTTCAAAATTGGAATTTTTTTTGCATTTCAGATCTATAGAACAATTATTACATCATGTTTTTATTGCAAAAGTCTCTTGTTATCATACTTCATGTGCTATTTTTAGATTTTGTTGAATACTCTAAGAAGTTGTTGTTACAAGCATATGAATATGAAGTCCTCTCCCCTCTTTTTTTTTTTTTTAATTGATCCCTTTCCTCCTATGTGTGAAACTAACTTATTGAAAGAGAATACAACCGTGGACAATCAAGTTTATTTTTCTCCCAATATCTCTCATATTTGTGAAGAAGATATTTTGGTATTAGAGGAACCCATCATTGAGAGCCATGAGAATCCTATTTGTTTCTCTTCTCCTACTAGGGAAGACATCATTGAACAAGAGGATTCCATCGTTGATAAGAAAGAAAATCATAGTTGTTCTTCTCTAGATACCTCCCCTACTTGTGATGAAGATATATTAGAAGACTCAACCATTGAATGTCATGAAAAATAGTTTTCTCCTCTCCTAAAAACTCTCCTACTAGGGAAGATATCATGGTGCAAGAGGATGATAGTATGGATACATGTACTTCAAACAATAGTAATGTGGCTTCCTTAGATGAAGATGATAAGGTGACATTAGACTTCCCCTGGCTAAAATATCATCATAATAAGGATTTCTTTTGAAGTTATTAACATTAGATCTCCCTTGAGTCCTCTAATTATTAGACCTCCTACAAGTCCTTTAATTATTGGACCTCCCAAGTCATCTCCTGAGCCAATTCTTATCATAAGACCACCTCAACACAAACCATTACCTCAAGGAACAATTTTAAATTTTGCAAGGCAACTTACTAGTAACAATGTTTCACCTCAACTAAGTTATAATACCATTGCTCACACATATAATACAAGGAACAATAAGCAACTAAAAACCACTCATGTTTCATTACCATTACCTCAACCTATCTTGCCTAGTGCTCCTTGTTTGCCTTTTCACAATGGAAAGGAGTATGATCTTGTGGAACAACTCAAAAACACTCTTGCTAATATTTCTTTATGGGATCTTATTCAAGCCTCACCTAATTACCATAGTATGCTCCAAATAGCTTTGCAACAAGTTATGGTTCATCCTAATGTAAACCCAAATGATGTAGTAGCCCTAATTCAAGGTATGAATTCACTCAACTTAGACATTACCTTCCATCAAGATGAGTTACCTCCATTAGAAGTGCGAAAACAAAATGAGGCTTTCATGATAGTGGCTATCATTAATAGGTGTGGCATAAAGAGAACCCTTGTTTACAATGGCTCAACCCTTAACGTGTGTAGAATAACCCTTTTGGATAAGATTGGAATGGATAAGACTAAGATTGAACCTGATTATTTGTCCATTTATGGGTTTGATAATGTAGGAAAACAACTGCTTGGTGTGATCACATTACTTATTAAAGTTGGATAGGCCACATTGCAAACTCTTGTCCATGTTATGCCCAATGATATTTCATATAATTTTCTTTTGGGAAGACCATGGATTCATGAAATGAATGTAGTTCCTTTAGCTCTTCATCGTATAATGAAGTATGTCTACGACAACAAAGTGTATACAATCAAGGCTGACCCTCACCCATAAAGTTGTTTGCACATTGAGAAAGACAAGGAAAGTACTTTAGAAACATTGATACCAACTTCAAAATTAGAACCCATGAAAGAGGAAGAAAAATAAAGGAATATTGAAAGAGTCAATTGGATGATGATTGGGGTTTACTAGATTTCACACCTACATTCATGGTAGAATATAAGATTACACACAAAATAGGAAAAGAGAAAGAAACAAACACATTATCAACACAAGTGAAGTCATCTAAAGAATGTAAGTCCACAAATTTTAGCAAAGAAGAGGAAAACAACAATTACACATCCACATATGAAGAATATGATCATGAGAAACCACCAAATCCAAAAGAAATGGAAAAGATTTATGGAAGAGGTTATGAGCTTTTGAAACAACTTGGTTATAGTGGAAAAAGATGTGGTGCTAGAGAAGAAGGCATTTGTGTCCCTATAGAGCCTAATATACAAAAATCATCTAGTGGTCTTGGTTATTTTCCCTTGAAAGAAACAAAAGCATAAAAAAATCCTTCTCTTAATATCAACACTCTTACAAAAGATTCTTCTAAGATAACTTTAACCTTGGTGCATCCTAAACTGATAGATACTACATGTGGGAATATCTCATTAGATATGCATAAAATTGATACTTTACTTACTCATTATAATCAATAACAATAGTTTCTGCTCTTTTTCATGTGGTAGTTGTAGTATCATAGAATATTCACTACCATGCATGAGGGTATAAACTTGGATTTATGCAATCATATTTCCTTTTTGCAAGGAGCAACATATCATCATCCATTTTTTCTCACCTTTTTCCCTTGGGGGGCAAGGGGTTAGGTAGTCTTGTCCTAGTATGGCACTTGTTGTTGCCTCTTTTAGCTATTTGACCACCTTCCATGTATATATAAGAGCAAGCTTGGGATCCAGACGACATTCCTTAAGTTGGATTTCATGTAACATACTTTTCTTTCTATGATATCTTTAGCATTATATTATGGGGGGCAATCTCTCCTTTCATGACGTGGCTCTATCTTAGAAACATATGTTTACATAGGGCTTTCCAAATAAAGTTCTCATGTATTGGAATTTCTTGTGTGTGTTCTACTTTAAAGTAATTTCTCACAACATGGTGTTTAGAAATTTCTTACAAGTGGGGGCATACATTTGCATTATCATTTTGACATTTTTGGCTATAATGTTTCTTAGTGTGGTCTTCTTGATTCATGTGATGTGTCTTGTTCTTGGTGACATTGGGATTGATGTCCTTCAAGAATGTGACCATTCTTAGCATATGACATTCCTCTTAGTGGTAATGCTATGAATTACATTCGCTAAGTTGTGAATCTTTTATCCTTCAACTTGTCCTCTCTTGGTGGTGACGTCAATCACAATGTTCTCTAAGGTGAGACCTTACATGCATTAAGAAAAACCCCTTTGAACATGCCTAATCCTATTTGAATTTTTTTCATGAGTGCCTAGCATAGTGAAGCTTGCTAGCCTTGTGAAGCTCAAAGTTATAACCCTTTTTCATGGCCACCAAGCACAACACACCTTGCTTTCTGGTGGAGCCATCTTCATTCATGAGTGTCTAGCATAATGCAACTTGCTAGCCTTATGAAGCTCAAAGTTCATATTGTGTGGAACCTTATCAAAGTTATCAAGAGGTATAACTTTGGTATGGTTAGTACAATGGGATCCTAATGACTCTCTCATTGGCCACTTCTTGGGGCTCACCTAGTGGACAACAAATTTCACTAGCCCATGTGAGCGCATGTTGTTTGCATAGTGGACAATGGGTTTCCACTTGTAAACGGATTTTTTTTTGGACAAACAACTAAGGCTTGGTCCATATCCAGATGGACAAACAATCGAGGCTTGATCCACCCTTTTTCCTTTCTGTCTTTAATTCTTTGACATTGTATGATTGAGTATCTTGTCATTGCTACTACATATCAAACATAGAGACATGTCTCCTTGTGCCTTCGTTGGTTCACCATGAGATCTTAGATCTTGGGGGATTGATCATACTCCTTTAACTTTTCCATCTTATCTTTCCCAACAATTGTACAATTAGACCTCTCTTGATTGTCTACTTTAGTGTGATTTTGCGCTTGCGCTCATCCTCTCACTAAAGTGGGGGCTAAATGTAGTGTAGAAAAGTGTACTCCTTTACATTTTCACACTTTGTTTGGGTCCCCTCAATTAAAATGGACTTAATTATGCCTTAATAAGCCCTATTTTACATCTAATAGCCTAATAAATTACATTTTCCAAAGGGGAAACTCAATTTTTTTTAATGCCAACACATAATTAATTATCTTAAGCAATGTGTGTTCTAGGAATAGCAACCCGGGACGCATTCGCCCATGGGCGAATGGGTCCTCCCTAGGCCTTTGGAACCAAATATAAAATATTTTTTTTGGGGTATTTTTATAATCCCAAATTCAAATTTCAATGTCGACTTGTAATGCTTAATTTTTAGGAAATTAAGGATAGATACTTATAAATACAAGGTCTTTTTATCAATTCAAGTCTAAGGAAAATTATCTAGCAAGAAGGAAACTTTCACAAGAGCAAAGATTATGATCAAGAGCATTCAAGGGAAGATTTATCAGTCATCTACAACAACAATCAAGATCTCAAGCATCATGTCAAAGTCTTTTACAATCATGCATATTTTTGGAGCTAACATTGCAATGAGGTTTCAAGATCCAAGTCAACATTCAAGTCAAAATTCAAGCATCAAGATCCACATCCATTAAATCCATTTCATGCAAGATCAAGATAAAGATTTTAGTCCTCCAAAAGTTTATTCAAGGGTTTGTTGAGTTGCAACATAGCAATTGTTCATTCATCATTCCTTTCACGTCTCATTATTTTAGTTCAAGGTTTAATTACCAAAATGGGGTTTGACCAAGGCAAACCCCCATCCACCAAAAAAAAATATTCTTCTCCTCTTTGTGAATGTGCAGGTTTATAGGTTGAAGAAGGATTGAAGACCTCAGAGTTGCAAAGTGGAAAAGTTGCAAAAAGTTGTCAATCCACAAAATCTCACCTAAAGACTTTATTTCTAATTATCTGACATTGAAACCTAGATCAAACAGAAGCTACAGTCTGACACCAAAGGATCTCAAAAGATGAGTCAAACCTTTGCACAAAGACCCATTCTCCCATGGGTGAATGAGTCCTAGGCAACCTTCAGAAACTGCATTTTAGTGACAAGTACACATCACTCTACCATTTCTAGATCTGCCAGAACTTTGTGGTTTCTGTTTGTATTATGCTTTAAATTTATGATTCAAGTTTGAATGGGCATAATTGTGGTGATTCACTATTTTTAGTTTGTCTCCCAATTTTTTTGTTCAAGATGATAACCCCGGCCTTCAATCATAAGGAAACCAACATATTTCCCTCATTGAGTTGGCTCACCCAAGGGTTGTAAGTCAATTATTTGTGGGGATCTCCTTTCCTAATGAAAAAAGGGAAAATAGGTCCATTATACCATCTCATCATCACCCCCTATTTTTCCATGTTTTAACATATAAATGTATGTAAGTTACATGTAAATTCCATAAGTTACATATGTCATCATACATAAACATAAGTTCATTATAAACACAAATGTCACCTAGACGGTATATATCTCAAAATGTATGTAAATGTGTACACATGTGTTCACATACATCAATAGATGATCTAATTTAACATAAATGTATAAACTCAAATGTCTAAAATCGATATAAATATAACTGAACATAAACATAAACATAAGCTCATATAAAATGTTTGTCATATAAATAAAATGTCTGTCATACAAATAAAATGTCATCTAAATAAAAGTGAACATGTAAACATATAAAATGTTTGTCATGCACATATAATATGATCTCTATAGATCTCTCAAACATAACTAGTGCCTCAACTGGTCCTTAGGTCATCATGTTGGCTCCTAGTCGAGCGACCATCCAAGCGTGAATCTTGCTCTGATAAACGTGTTTAGCCTTGCAACATGTATATACATATACAAAAGTGTAATTAAATTAAAATTTATATTAAATATATATATACACGTGCACACATGTGTGAATAAGTGAACGTGTATAATGTATATAGTTAACTTAGATGAAAATTAAAGAACTCACCTATCCACTGACATATTCAAGTGAAGAATGCGTGCGTACACACTTTGCCCTCAAACTAGGAGTAACATGTGCTGCCTCCACCTAGACACATATGCATGAATACATAAAAAAAGAAAATTAGTTTCAAAGTTACACACTACAAGTATTTATTTAGAACATAAAATAAATAGTTTAAAAATTATATGTATATGTATATACCTTGGGAATAGCCTCTACATCCTAAGTGTTGGCTTCTACAATCATACATGATCCACCAAATCCTTTGCAATCCTACTCTCGAATAGCTCCTCCAATGATGTGTATAGTAGGCTAAGCAAGTGAGATGGCATAGGCGAAGCCAACATCTCCATAAAACCTCCTCTCAGAATCTCGAGTGTATTAGTAGATGTTCAAGCACCTATAATAGTAGATGACTGGGCACCAGGTATATGAATAGATGACTAGGCACTAGGTGTAGGAGTAGATGACTAGGCACTAGGTGTAGGAGTAGATGACTAGGTACTAGGTGTAGGAGTAGATGACTAGGCACATGGATCATGTGCATGTGTCGAAGTGGTATAATGGTGGGTATGTTGCTCATGTGTCGGGCCACAAGATGATCTAGATGTAAGATCAATATTAAAATGTCGAGACTGAACTATTAGACTCTAGAAATCTCCACTATAACACTGATCCACACATGAGGTAACATTTGCTAAGGGGATCCCCAACTGTTTTGAGATCACACCGTAAGCTCTAATCAGGTCGTCAGACAATCTATAACATGTATCCCTTAGAATTTGGGAATCATGTGCAATGTGGTATATATCAACTATAGATGGTACACCTATCACTAGACATACATTTGAATCAATAGGTGATGATCAATGTGTCTGTCTCATCAAATAGCGGCCCAAGTGATTTGCAAATATCTATTGATCCTAGACTACAATATCATCAATACTGCCAATTGCTTCCCATTGGGAAGCAATGACAACTTGATCTCTAATAGGGCTAATGGATGGAGCAATAACAAGCATCCTCAACCCAACCAGGGCCCTATAATTTGGGTGTTGTTGATCTACATGTCGATATTCATCCCAATCACACACCCTACCATGCCCTTGCCCCAAATAACTTGGTAAACCTAAATAGTTAATGTTGAGGCCTAAGTGGACCTCAACGTATAATTGTTGTACAAAATATAATGAAATTTGGTCATTATTCGAATAACGACCATGTGTTGCAAGAAATTATGGATGTATTAGTGAGGCAATCCTAGGATTGATGCACCTAGTAACTTGATACCCCTCACCTGCGATCTAGTGGAATAATGGGGAAAAGATTTGGTTTTGATAGTTTCCTTTGGCACTCTAAGCTAGACTATGCTCAAAGGTACATCACCAAAAACCTCACCCCTCATCTCGGCAAGGACGACTGCTAAAGTGTCCCTAGAATACGCACACACACCTCCCAATGATTGTCTAATCCTAACTAAACTCTCTAAAATATCCTCATAATTAGTTCTATAGACCCCCGTGGTTGAAGGTTCATCTAAAATCAATTGCAATCTCTTAATCTTTGCATCTGTACGTGTCCAAAGGCCCTCCATATTGATGCATTGCATAAAAATTAATTTTCTAATTTTAATTCAAGCACATGTATGTACATGTATGATATGAACTTTCTAGCTAATGTTAATTTTGAATAATTAAAGAAATGTATGCATATGTACATCAACATAAATCAACCTAAAACAATAAATGAATTAGTTCTAAAACATGATGATTGGAATTTTAAATGGATGTACAAATTAGCAATTGTATCATGTTTGTAATTTTTCAAGGAAAATTTAACATGCTTGGATAAACTAAGTTATGAGGGGTTTTAAAAAGATTATTCTAGACAATCTACCTAGGTAGATATTTTAGACTAATATTGCCTTGATTTTAAACAAAACAAACTATATGAACCCAATGAACTAATATGTGAGGCTACACTTCAATTTGTGGGGATGAATTTAAGGAACCTAGATAAAACCAAAATAAATATGATATATGTGGCAATGAAGGGGGCATTATCTAAGAAATTAATATAGCCCGTTGTGAACAACTCATTATTACCACATGGCAAGTAAAATTGAGTTACGAACCTGAGCTAACTAAAAAGGTAAAATAGGAAATTGTGAAGGAGCCAACACAATAGAATCAACATTAAGGTGTTAAAGAAGTCATGAAAATCAACATATAGCCTCTTTATCTTGATGTGAGAGGGCATATTCTTATCCGAGTCAAGTGTAGATAATCTCATAATTTCATATCCCTAAAATTTAGTCACCCATTTTTGTTAAATTCTTATGAGGAAATTGAATTTTCTACTTTTCCTAAATACTAAAATCTAGCAAATATTCCTATTTTTTTTCTTAAGTCTCATAAAGTTGACTCTTAAAACATTCTAAATAAAAATACATCAAATGAAATAAAATAAATTACATATCTTCATAAAACATACAATTGATATATTAAAAGTATATGAGTCTTCACTCTTTCGGATCTTTCTTTACTTTCACGCATGTGAGTATTTGTTCTTTTAATACATAAAGATGTGTATTTATATTATATGAAGAAATACATGCAATTCTATTAACGTTTATGAAATTAAAACACTATATCAATGAGCAAGTAAATTTACAGTCCAAACATAAATAAAAATAAACACTAAACACACACATTTTTAATTTTCAAAGTAGCTAACTAGAAAAGGATAATTTAGGAAGAAGATCCAAGGGGATCACATATCCTATGGTAGGATGAGGAGTGTGTGAGATATAATGATATGTAACTAAATAATTTCTCTCTAGGAAAGGTCTAGTATGTGGAATAAAGGAATACCATTAAATGAATCTAAGAAAAGGGTAATATGATAGTGAGTGAGGAGGATGAGTTTAAGAACATGTATGAGAATGATATATACAAGACTAATTTTGTAGAGATAAATTGTTAAAAATGACTATGTTCAATTAGATTGTATTTACAAGGACCAAGACCTTTATATTCATAGTTTACTATTTTTTTTGAATCCTTTACCATATGGAGTTTTAATTATAGGAGAAGAGGAAGGAAAGTTTTCACCAACATGTTTAGTTGAATTAACCTTATTACCGATTACAAGCTTTCTAGTTAGTAAGGTAGAAGAAGAGGAATAATTAGACTAAGGAGATGGATGATGATTAAGACATTCAATATGCCAAGTAGGGATATCAAAATCAATGAGATTAACTTTATATTCACCAATGGAAGGAGTGAAATCTAAATAACTGTTGAAATTTCATACCCCCCTTTGATGTCTCATCATTGATATCCAATTTGAGAGATTCCCCATGGGCCATCTTGTATGTTTTTTCTTTGGAGGTTTCCTAAATTTTGCTAAGTCCCAGATTTTTGGGTTTTCGGGCTGACTCTTACTTGCTTACCTTGCATGCCTTCTTCATTTATCCATTTCTCCTTCCTTTCCCTCTTTCCTCCAAGTATTTTAGGTTTTGGCCTTTGGCCTTACCCTTTACTCTTTACCAATTCCACTCCTCTTTCTTTTTTGCCCTTCGGCCTTCCCTCTTTCCTCTTCCATCCTTGTGCCTTTTTCTACTGGCCTTCGACCTTCGCCTTTGCATCTTACCTCTTACCTTCAGAGGTAAGAGGTAAGGCTTACCTCCAACCTCTGACAGTCCGAGGTTTGACCTTTGAAAGTTAGTTCTATGGCTTTCAGTCTTCCCCTTCTCCTTTTCCCTGAAGGTTTTCTCTGAATTCGACTAAGTGTTGAATGCCTCAGCTTTTGGGGGTATGGCTTCCTCCTTACCTCTAACTTTCGAAGGTAAGCCTTCCTCCTGACCTCCAACCTCTGACGGTCTAAGGTCTGACCCCCGACATTTCCTTCTTCTTGTGCTTTCTTTTTCCTTCTTCCTAGCATGCAGTAAGTGGTACTCCTGAAGCTTGACCTTCGATGGCTTGATTTCGATGTGCATAAAGTGTGGAGAAAGCGACATGAGGTCGGCTTGAATCCCAAAATACAAAGGCCTGATGCCTGACGTTCGAAAAACACATTTTTTGGGGCTCCAGACTATTTTTTTCAAGCTTGTAAAGGTGTTTTTTGGGGCCCGACGCCCCAACCTTCCTACGTTTTAACATGTTTTCTAGGCGATGTTTTTGAGGCTCGATTTGACTTTTGAGAACCTAGATCTGATTCCTGCTTCAAGGACAACATTAATTTCCTCCCATACCTTCTAAAAGTGGATTTCATGGGTGCCCATGCCCATTTATTGCTCCTTGTTGACTTCTTGGCGGATCTATGCCCTAATCAAGATTTTTCACGGATGGCTCAGATCTTGCACACACAACCTTTTTATCTAACCCTAATTAGGGTTAGGGTTCAATTTGTTGTTCCAAGTTATGCCTGATCTATAAAGGCAAAAAATGTATTCATTTTTTAGGGTCGTTCTTCCTCTAGCTCCTCTAGGGTTTTTCTTTGGCAGACTTGTATTTTTGCATCCCTAATATTGTAAAGATTAGATTTTTGCCTTTATATCAATGGAATGGATCAATTTTTTCTCTTCTCAGCTCTTTTGTGTTTGAGTAAGTTTATTACCTTGCATATCTAATTTTTTATTGCATTTTGATGTACACATGTTTGAGTTAAAATTATTTGCAACTGCTATGTTGAGAAATTATCTTTCCTTCCAACACCTTGTCAAACCCTAACCTTTTTGTATGCCTCTGAAAGTCGACCAAATAGAGAGTTGTGAAAGTCCCCTTTCCCCTCTTCAGTGATGTATTGTACAGTATAAGTCAAGAAGAAATGACCTTTCCATCTTGGTGTATCACCTCCATTTTCCCTTTCATGTTCTCCTTCTTCCCTTTTCCTTGTGAGCTATTAGTGGTAGGTTTTCATGTGCTGGGTTGGATCAACACTTTGCACTTGGACTAAAAAAGGAAGTTGACCTTCTCCAGAGATTTGACCTCATGCGCGCAAAGGTCCCACACCTTGAGGTCATTTCCATTGTGTCATTGGAATGCTGAGCTTCATGCTCAGTAGGGTGCAATTTCATGTGACAACAGTTTTTGGCATGCCTGATGGGACTCCTTTCTGTTGAAGAATCTGGTGTTTTCTTCAACGCATTTTGCCTTTTGAGGCATATCATTAAACACCATGGCAACTCCATTCAAAATTAGTTGGTTCAAACAACCCAGTTCTATTTCATGTTGTTGAAGAAGTGGTGCTCTTCAAAATTTCAGCCTTTGGAGGTGCTCTTCAAGCACCTGGCGACTTTGTAACTCTTTGGGTGACTCTTTGGTATGTACCCAAAATATTTTGTTGGGCAGTCCTTTGTTTTCCTTTCAAAATTTCAAAGTGTTTTCCATGCATAAAAGTGTCATATTGTAATGGAAACCACATGTACACTCCACCATTTCATGGCAATGTCAGCTTTGCACCTCCCAATCAACCATATCAGGCTGGTTATGCATCCCATTTCATTCCACAAAACCCTACTATTGTGGGTTTTCAATCTTCTCAAAATGCATACCACCCACCCCACCCCACCCAATCTTCTTGGATGCCTACACATTCATATCAACAGCCCCAAGAGACTCATCATTTTCAAAATCAACCTTGTTTTTGTCCTACTCAACCCCAAAATTTTGATAATTTAAGTGCAAGTGAAATCACAATCATTTTTCTTGATTTCAATAGACAAATTGATGAGCTTAATAGACAAAAAGAGCTTGACCTATGAATGGAGTGGGAAAATCAAGCCTATAAGGGGAAATAGTGTTGGTTCCCACAACATGATGAATTTTTCCATCAAGCTCATCATTCACAGCAGCAAAATTTAGAAGCTCAATGGAGGTATGAGCAGCGATTGGAGGCACAAGGAAGGCAACAAAAAGAAGAGTGTACAATAAGAGATGTTGTTGCTAGGAAAGAAAAAATCAGACTTGCCTTTGCTCTAGCACAGGTGCCCGAGACTTAGGTAGCCCCTTGTGTACCTAGTTTCAAACAAGCACCTCCACCTTTTCCAAAATAGTCTGCTAAGGAGGAGGTAAGAAATCATAAATTTGAATGTTTCAAGAAACCTAGAAAGCCTCTTGAAACTCCCATTAGCCCTCCTTTTGTTTTAGAGAAACCTATTGTGCAAGAGGTTTGCAAGAAAAAAAATAGTTTCAATAATCCCAATCAGCCCCTTGAAACTCCTATTCAACTTCTTGTGCCATCAAACAAATCTTCTATGTTGGAGATCCTAAGTTTTGCGAGCCTATGTTCCTCTCAAGAACCTATCCTTGAGGAGACTCAACCTTTTACTCCTATTGAACAAAGAGTGTCTTGGTTTATTGCAAGAAAATATTGAAGATGAAACAATGTTGCAGCAACAAGGCATTAAAAAGGTAGAAAAAAATGATGCAATAGAGTAATCGGTCCTCTCATTTGATACCCTTCCTTGTTTTATTGAAGATGAGAAGGATAGATCAACTATACCTACATCAGTTGAAGCCTGTAAACAACTTGGTTTGGGCTGGATGGTTGAAGATAAATCCAAGGTTTTGGAGCAGTAACAACAACATACGTGTTTATTCCTTGTTATTGTGGATGAAGATCCCCAATCTATTGAGGTCTACAATTATGAGGTGGAGGGCCTCTTTTGGGATGTTATAGAAACCTTTTGTTCAAGTTTAAATGTCAAATCATCACCCTTAAAAGAGAATCTTTGTGGGCAACAATATAAGAGTGAGGAAGTAGCAGAGGATGTAGCAATCATTACATGCCATGAGTCTGATTTTGTTGCAGCTAGTTGCCAAGAGGAAATTAAAATAGAGAGACAACTTGAAGAATTTAGTTCTTCACTTGAAGTGTCTCAAAAATATGAGGTATGTGTTGATGAAGTGTGCATCAATACAAGTAATTATGATGTATGTTGGTTTTCTGTTATCTCTGAATGTAGCAATGTTGAATATGAGGTCTTCATTCAAGATGAAGATGTGACCTTTGGCATTAGGGATAATGTGATTGAGTTAGAATGCTTCACACAAAACCAACACACTAAAAAATCCACCATTGAGCAACCACACATTTGTTTGGAGAGTGATGCTCCCATTGCTCAATTTGTTTGTATGCCCAAGCTTTTAAGCTTTTCTTTTGAGATGCATGACAAAGAGTTTCCTTGTGCATATCAAAAATTAGATTTGGCATATTTTGCATCACCATGTGAGTTGGAAACATTCTCTTTTATTTTTAGTTCATGGATTGAGGAGGTCAGTGATGGTGACATTGGCCTATCCTTTTGTGAGGTGATTTATTTTCCCTCTACAAAATGTTTGTTCTTGGATGCTGTCCGATCTTCATAAAAGTTCACCCCTGCTGCTGTATCTTCAGCTGAGGCACCAGTGTCAGATGAGTTTGACACTTGCATCATATGGTTTCCTTGCAATGGAAAAATTTACAATGAAGCAATCCTTCACCTTGCAAGAATTTTATGCATTCCCATGCATGTTGGCAGTATTTTTTAGTAGTTACAGTTGGGTGAGGTCTATAACTATGGTTTGAGGGAGATCGGCTCCTTCAAAATGTTCATCTTCGATAGAGGCAAGCTTCCATTCTTTGATTTATGTTAGTTTATGTACATATTGTAAATATCTTGCTTTCTATGAAGTTATTTGCACACCCTACATTCTCCTTAAGGGAATGTGTGATCTTATTTTCCATGCTTTTCCCCCAAGTGCAATTGCATATGTTTTTTTTTTCTTTGAGGATGCCTAGTTGTTTAAGCTTTCCCCTTTATGACTACATACCCAATAGACCGATAAGGCTTCTGGATCCCATGATTAGCAAGAAATAATTCTGCAGAAGTCACCATTAATGTTGACATTTCATTCCCCCCTTTGATGTCCCATCATTGATATCCGATCTGAGAGATTCCCCATGGGCCATCTTGCATGTTTTTTCTTTGGAGGTTTCCTAAATTTTTCTAAGTCCCAAATTTTTGGGTTTTCGAGTTGTCTCTTACTTGCTTACCTTGCATGCCTTCTTCATTTCTCCATCGCTCCTTCCTTTCCCTCTTTCCTCCAAGTAGTTTAGGTTTCGTCCTTCGGCCTTAACCTTTACCAATTCCTATCCTCTTCCTTTTTTTCCCTTCGGCCTTGGGCCTTGGGCCTTCCCTCTTTCCTCTTCCATCCTTGCGCTTTCTTCTATCGGCCTTTGGCCTTCGGCCTTGCATCTTACCTCTTACCTTTGGAGGTAAGAGGTAAGGCTTACCTCCGACCTCCGACGATTTGAGTTCTGACCTCTGATGGTTTGAGGTTTGACCTCCGAAAGTTAATTCTATGGCTTTCGATCTTCCCCTTCTCCTTTTCCTTGAAGGTTTTCTCTGAATTCGACTAAGTGTCGAATGCTTCGACTTTCGGGGGTATGGCTTCCTCCTTACCTCTAAATTTTTGAGGTAATCCTTCCTGTCGACCTTCGACCTCCAATGGTCCGAGGTTTGACCCCCAAGATTTCCTTTTTCTTCACACTTTCTTCTATCCTTCTTCCCAGCATGTGGTAAGTAGTACTCCCGAAGCCCGACTTCTGATGGCCTAACACCAATGTGCATAAAGTATGGAGTAAGTAATATGAGGTTGGCCCGACTCCTGACATTCGATGGCCTGATGCTCAATGTCTGAAAAACACATTTTTGGGGCTCTAGACCATTTTGTCAGGTTTGTAAAGGTGATTTTTTGGGCCTAACGCCTCGACCTTCCTACGTTTTGACGTGTTTTCTAGGCGATGTTTTTGAGGCTTGATTTGAATTTTGAGCACCCAGATCTGATTCCTGAGCTTCAAAGACAACATTAATTGCCTCCCATACCTTTTGCAAGTGGATTTCATGGGCACCCATGCCCATTTATTGCTCTTTGTTGTTTTCTTAGCAGATCTATGATCTAATCAAGAATTTTCATGGATGGCTCAGATCTTTCACGCACAAACTTTTTTTCTAACCCTATTTAGCGTTAGGGTTTGATTTGTTGTTCTAAGTTATGCTTGATCTATAAAGGAAAAAATGTATTCATTTTTATGGTTGTTCTTCCTCTGGCTACTCTGGGGTTTTTCTTTGGTAGACTTGCATTTTTACATCCTGTTATTGTAAAGATTGGATTTTTGCCTCTACATCAATGGAATGGATCAATTTTTCCTCTTCTCAACTCTTTTGTGTTTGAGTAAGTTTATTACCTTGCATATCTAAGTGTTTATTGCATTTTTATTTATACATGTTTGAGTTAAAATTATTTGCAACTGCTATGTTGAGAAATTCTCTTTCCTTCTAGCGCCTTGTCAAACCCTAACCTTCTTGTATACCTCTGAAAGTCGACCAAATAGAGAGTTCTGAAAGTCCCTTTTCCCCTCTTGAATGATGTATTGTGTAGTCTAAGTCAGGAAGAATTTTTTTTCCTATCTTGGTTTATCACCTTCATTTTCCCTTTCATGTTCTCCTTCTCCCCTTTTCCTTATGAGCTGTTAGTGGTAGGTTTTCATGTACTGGGCTGGATCAACACTTTGCACTTGGATTGAATAAGGAATCCGACCTTCTCTGGAGATTCGACCTCATATGTGCAAAGGTCCCACACCTTGAGTTCGTTTCCATTGTGTCATTGGAATGCTGACCTTCGTACTCAACAAGGTGCAATTTCATGTGACAATAATAACCTCAATCATCTCATTGTAAAACATTAAATTTACAAGAGGATGGGACATTACAAGGAGAAGAGGGAATACAATAACATGATGGACTAGGAAATGCAAGGAGAGTAAATCCAACGGGTTTTAATTTATACTCATCTAGAGGTTTATAGATTTGCTCCATTTTGACAGGGACTAGTTGATTCTTGATTCAATAGATAGCTAGTTTGAATTACATCATAATAAGACTTCTCAGATGTAGCCACTAATTTAAGAACAAATATGTAGGTGTAAAGCCAAATTTGAAGGATATGCACAACATGGATTTGTTGAAAAGGATTTAGAAACTTTCAAGAAAATGCAATTGGCAGGTGTAAAGCCAAATTTCACAACCTTTGTTGGCATCTTTCATGCCTGTTCCAAAATGGGTGCTTTGGAAGAGGGAATGGGCATCCATCAAAGCATAAAGGATAGAATAATTTTATCATATGTTGTAGTTGCAACTTACCTATTTGGAATACATGCAAAATGTGGAAGCATAGACAAATCACTTGAACTGATTGACAAAATGCCTCAGAAATGTGGTCTCATGGAATAGTATGATTGAAGGATATGCACAACATGGATTTATTGAAAAGGGTTTAGAAACTTTCAATAAAATGTAATTGGTGAGTGTAAATCCAAATTTCACAACCTTTACCAACATCCTCCCTACTTGTGCCAAAATGGGAGCTTTGGAACATGGTATGGACATCCATCGAAGCATAAAGGATAAAGGAATTTTGTTAGACATTGAAGTTGAAACTACCCTGGTTGACATGTATACAAAGTGTGGACGTATAGACAATTCAAGTGCATAGTTTGACAAAATGACTCAAAGAAATGTGGTCTCATGGAATGCCATGATTGAAGGATATGCACAACATAGATTTGTTGAAAAGGTTTTAGAAACTTTCAAGAAAATGCAATTAGCAAGTGTAAAGCCAAATTTCACAACCTTTTCTAGCATCCTCCCTGCCTGTGCCAAAATGGGAGCTTTGGAATAGGGTGTGGACATCCATCAAAGAATAAAGGATAGAGGAATTTTTTTAGATGTTGTAGTTGAAACTGCCCTGGTTGACATGTATGCAAAATATGGAAGCATAGAAAAATCATGTACACAGTTTGACAAAATGACTCAAAGAAATGTGGTCTCATGGAATGCCATGATTAAAAGATATGCACAACATGGATTTGTTGAAAAGGCTTTAGAAACTTTCAAGCAAATGCAATTAGTAGATGTAAAGCCAAATTTCACAACCTTTGCTAGCATCTTTCATTCATGTGCCAAAATGGGAGCTTTGGAAGAGGGAATGGACATCCATCAAAGCATAAAGGATAGAATAATTTTTTCAGATGTTGTAGTTGCAATTTCCTTGTTTGACATGTATGCAAAATGTGGAAGCATAGACAAGGCATTTGAATTTTTCGATAGAATGCCTCAAAGAAATGTGGTTTCATGGACTGCAATGATTGTAGGTTATGCAAAAAATGGATTTTTTGAAAAGGCTTTAGAAACTTTCAAGCAAATACAATTGATAGGTGTAAAGTGATATAGGTAATTAACAATTTTTATCCTAAAAAACTAGGTTTTAACCCTAATTAACAAGAATTTGACGACGTAAAAATTTAACAGGGTAAACCCAACCTACCTAACACAGTCCTCCTTCACTCGAATTTGGGGAATCCTCATTGTTGAAGCTATCGTGCTCACTGTCAGGTCTCATTCGTTGGCTGAGTCTTTAGTCCGTAGCTCGATTTCGCTAAGTCTTCGCCGAGGTGGAAGATCAACTAAATGAATTGACAATACTAAAGTTGTTAGAACTCATATAGCTACTAAAAAAACATTAAAATAATAACTTTGATCCAATGTATCTTCGATCAAAGGTATTTTTATTTTTATTTTTTACTCCCCAGGAGTCCTTCGATCAAAGGCTATCTTCAATCGATCATGCACATTCGATCGAAGGTGATTTTGTGCATGCCTTCACTTGAAGCACCTTCATTCGAAGAAATACCTTCGATCAAAGATACTCTGGTAAATCTAGCCTGACCACCCCAAAAACTTGCTCTTCCCAAAATTGAGACAGAGTATTGTGTTTTCACCCCTCTACTATAGGTGGGAATTGGAGGGGCCCTAGCAATAGTACACAAGGCATCACCCCAATGATCTAAAAAATATTTATTACAATTTTCAAACTAAAAACAAAATAAATTTAAATTGTTAGGAATAGGTGTTGTTCACCTTGCATAACATTGAGTATTTTAATTATGTAAAATAAATAAATATTTATTTGCGGTGTACCTAGGAGATGTGTTTAGCCACATTAGATATTTATTTGGGTCCACTTGTAAAGTTGTATGTAACATTGGGTTAGTTATTTTATGTGTGGGAGACAAAATAATTAATTGGAAAAATATTTAATAATTTGAAAACTTAGTATCAAAAAGTAAATGAGGGGTCAATGATTTTGTGTACTCATAGTTTTGAGGCACATGGTTTTGTCTTGCCATTGTAAACTTGAATCTATAAAAGTAAGCACTTGTTTAGTGGTTAAGGTTGGTTAGGTGAGTGGGCTGTCATTATATCGAGTCTTCTTATGAGGAGTGCATGTGTGAAGCATGACATGAGATGTGTGGTTACATGTCTGGACACATAAAGAGTGCATTGGAGGAGCTTGATGTATCAGAAGTGTTCGTGGAAACTCTATAAGTGCATTGTAATGTTTTATTGTTGAATAATACATAGAGCGTGGATGTTTTTGAAGGTTGGGTTTTTCCCTTTTGAGGATTTTCCTAAGATATATTTTGTGTTATCTTGTGGCTTGTCTATTTATTCTTTGCATTATGGTTATTTTATAATCTTGCATGCATGTTTTTCTCTCATGAGGAATTATGTAGGAAATGGATTAAACATTCTAAGTATTATGCATTATTTCCTAACAAGAATTATAAAAATAATGAATGGTAATTTTTCAAAAACTATAAAATAATTTATGTGTTTATATATGAAATTAAATTATTCTAAAATAAAATAAATAATTTAACTAAATAAAATATATATTTCGAGTGAAAGAAAAACTTTTAATATAAAACTAACACTAAATAATTAATATTTATGTGGATACTCCAAATCCACCTCATTCTTGGCATCACTTTCCTTGCAGATTAATTAAATAAATCAATTTTATTTAATTAATTATGTTAATTAAGCATTTCAATTCAATTAAATAAATTCTATTTATTCAATTAGACTAATTCTCCATCATCAATAATTTAATAAATCTAAAAAAATAGATTTTGATAGTTCATAGTATTTAACACTTTTAAAGTATGGATTTGACTATGTAAAGTTTATTTTGCATCAATATTTCAGAGCACATTTTTATGATCCATCATCAAAATAATAGAGAACTAGAGGAGAAAAAAATTAATTGTAGACCAAAACAAGCTAAAAAGAGAAGGGGGAGTGGGGAAGTTTGCATATGGTTCAAAGCACAAGAGATCATTTTTGAAAAATAAAACTAAAAAATCTAATAATCATAAGGAAAGGTTTAAGTAAATGAAAAAAGAGAGTCTATATACAAATATTGAAGTATCATAAGACTAGAAAGGTTTAATATAGACCATAAAATGATTAGAAGAAATTATATATAGATATGTAAACATGTTTAAAATACGTATAAAAAATGCTTAAATATTTATAATTAAAATCACTTAATGATCCAGGAAAATAAGTTTTACAGACAAACACATCTCTATATATGAAAAGCCAAGAAAATTTCATACTCAATATGTGTGTGTGTGAGAGAGAACATGCATATATCCTAATACTTATGTTCAAAAATTTAACATTTTAAATTAAGAGACAAGAAAACCCAATAAATATGAGAATATACAAACCTACAAAGCTATGTGTATACTCTATATGAAGCATATTTTTATATATGTTATTTTTATTTTATATATATGCATACAAGTGAGACATATATACTCAATATTTGTGACTAAACCTATTATATTCTTATATATATCAACAAACCATCTTCACATGTTTTAAAAATTATGCACGTATAAACAAGAAAAATAAAAGTGAATGTTGTATATGGCACTACTATATATTAATAAAAGTAAGGGAATATATCATCTTATATTTTTATCCAAACCTACAAGTTTCTTATATTTATGAAAAAACGATATACACATGTTCCTAAGATAATATACACATGCACATATGTAATGTATAAGCAAATATCATATATACAAAAATACAATAGGGTATATGTATATGAGGTATAACAAAATAGAACTATGCATTCTTCAATATAATATTTATAAACAAACTACAATATTATATATAGTCTATAAAAAAATTATTTATATTCAAACAAACCTACTATATATATATTACCTGGTCTAGGTCTAAGAACCATCCAAAATCAAGGTGAACTCCAAATTGTCTCACAGGTAGATTGACATACAATTTTTTTTTTTTTATGATTACTCATCCTTACTATCTACCAAAATGGTTGAAGAATCTATCATAAATAACCCTGCCTAAACTAATAAACATATATGTCCAAAACATATGATGAGGGAAAAGGAAAATGACATAGGCATCTTCCCAACATCCTTAATACATTCATGTAGTTCCAATTAGTGCACTTCACTTTTGTGTAAATGAGAAATTCATTGCCTCATCATTGACTTAATTTTCTTTTGATTCAACACCCAAAGAATAGAGGAATTGTATCCTTTGAAAGGGAAACCCACAACTTCTTGATTATTGCCTCGACAGTAATCTATAGAAAAATATGTCTCTTCTTAATGGCATGAAATTGCTCCAAAACATAGTTAAAATGGACCTCACCTTGTTTGATAACATCACAAGCATCATCATGGAGAAGAAAGGAAATCACAGTAGTTGAAAGCATGGTCTCACATGATAAAGACTGAGTGACATCAAAGGTGTTTCACCACCCTCTAGTATATCTTGGGTCTAGTAGTAATTCACCCATCACCTCTCAAATGCACACACCAAGAGACTCATACATACCCTTAACCACCTCCCAAATCTAAACCACCCACTTGTGCAACAAGGTACCTAATATCTTATTCAAGATACACCACAAAATTCATGATAGCCTCCTCCCTAGACACTTTCCTTTTCGTTGGATTCAAAGAATTCACCACTTGTTTTTCTTTACCACATACACTGTCAACCATTTCCCCCTTATGGTGAGCATAAATAATAAAATCCATAGTAAACCACAACCACAAATCTTGCCAATGCATGCACATAATGAGGATTAAATGACAGTGAAATAATGAAACCATCCCAACTCTTGTTTACTTTGCATGTTTCACCCATTCGTATAAAAGAAAATCCAAATTCTCATTTCCTTGTCTATCAAGATCATACTCAAGACATTGGTAATCCTCCCAAATCCAAAATCCCTCCACTTAAATCCAAGAATTCATATGCCCCATCGTCCAAATCGATTTTGGTTCCTTATGTTCCAAAATCCATTTCTTCCTATTCCAAATCCATTTTGGGCCCTTATGTCCCAAAACCAAATCCTTATCCCTTCCATCCATCTTGGATCCTTACATCCCTAAATCCATCACCCCATCACCTTTATCTCAAAAAATCCTAAGTCTACCACTCCATCATCTCTAATCCCCAATTATAATCAACAAAGGCACACATCCTCAAATTCCTTCCAACATCCTCCCTCTATCAACCCATTCATAAAATATCCAAGTCATCCATCCTCGTGTACTCATACAATTGATATTGGAAGAAATTTGAATGCCAAATCTCAAATGAATAAAGCCATAAAACCACATAAATCCAAGGATTACCATGTCCCATCCAAAAGACATGCTAAACCAAAGAAAATTTTGATCCAAAAACAAGCAAATCCAAAAGACCATAAAGGCCCATGAAGCAAAAATAAAAAAAATAAAAACCATGTGGATTCTCAAGAAAACAAAAGAAGCAATGCATCCCAAAGCACAATCTTAATTAGTATCCAAATCTACTAGTAAAAAATATTCTTCTACTCCTAAGTCCTCTAATCTTCCATCTCAAAATCCCCCATCTTCAAAATTCATTTTGGACCCCTATGTCCCAAAATCCATTATCCTAAGTCCTCTATCATTTCCTCAATCCATTTTGGGCCTTTATGTCCCAAAATCCACATCTACTACTCCACCCAAATATCAAAACTTAAAATCCACTTCTCCTTGAAAACTCCACCACCACTCAAGGTGTGTGCCAATGTTGGTCTTAACAACATATCCATCCACTCATCCATAAGTCTTCCAACACCCTATTCATTACCCAACATATATTTTCCTTTTGTCTATCCCTCTCATCCAATCCTTTACAGTATATATCCTTATCCCTCTCCATCTACCCATCTATTCCATCCCCCTTACTATCATTCTACCAACATTTATGAGGATACCTCCATTTTCCATAATCTATTGTATCACTTATTCAAAGGCTACCATCCATGGAACTAGACACTTTAGTCCTTGCTCCATCTCCTTATCACCTATCCACTATCTTTCAAATCCATGTATCTACATCCTTATCCTCATCCCTCTCCATACACACTATTCCAAAAATCCAAAAAATAAAAAAATAAAAAAATAAAGAGAAATAATCCATCCAATGGTGAAAATAATTTTATGTGCCACCTTGGGCAAGTACCATGATGAAAACCTAGTAATTAGGCATCATGTGTAATCCCCATCCTCTTGCACTCTACACTTGGGAGCAAACTTTGTCCATGCTATCTTATCCACATCCTCTAATACCTCTTCATCCCATATCTCTCATCCTGTCTCCTTCTCCCATCCTATCCAAGGGTAAGTGCATGAAAATGTTGCCAAAAAAGGGGGTAAAAAATGGCCACTTTTTTTTTGAAATCAGGTAAACCTAAACTTAGATGAGTAATTTGAGATGATGCACTCAAAATTTTAAAATACAAGAACAAGAATTGTAGTACTCTAAACCTAGTTTCTAAACTACTAAAGTTTAAAAAAAATAGTTAATAATAAGAGGATGAAATGTTATGCACACACAAAAGTGTTCCTATTTTTTCACTAAAATATAATAGTGTCTAGTATGTTCCCCCTATTTTTTTGCACACTTAGTATTTTTAAAACTAATTGACAAAAATATAGTTAAGAGTGAGTACTAGAATTTGTGTATTTTTTTATAATTTTTTATTGAATAAATATTTTTTGTGATTTTTTAAAGTAGATGCATCCTGAAAATTGCATCATTAAGCATGTGAATCACATAACTTGCACAAAAATAATCAATTTTTTGCATGTGTAAAGAATGAAGAATAGAACAATCCTATATATTTATTTTTTCCAAATTTCGATAAGTAGGTCAGAAGTTATATAGAAAAATCAATACATATGTATCTGAGGAGTATAGAAACATTAGTAAAAGAAATTAAAGAAAATATATGTTAATATATTTCAAGTTAAAAAATATATGGTTAAAAATCTAAGAAGATATGTGACATTTGGTGGTAATTTTATTAAATATCATTATATAATGTGTAAACTTGATGACATGCAAGTTAAAAATGCCATGGGAAGTCAAAAACACATGAAATGGAGGAAAATTAATAGTCCAATCCTTTAGGTTCATTTCCCAAACCCATTCCAAGGGAAAATGAACGGAAAAAAATATATATACAAAACACAATTGTATTATAAATTATGATCATGTTATAAAACACAATTGCATTATATAGAAGGTTAAAATGATCATTTAGTTTACTATATCTCTATCTCTATATTTCTATATTTATCTCTCCCTCTCTCCCTCTCTCTATATATATCACTATCTCTATATGTCTCTCCCTCTCCCTCTCCCTCTCCCTCTCTGTTGTCTCTCTCTCTCTCTCTCTCACTCTATCAATTTATATATATATATATCTTTCTATCACTATCTCTTTGTCTCCTCTCCCTCTCCTTCTTCACTCTCTCCCTCTCTTTCTCTAACTCTCTATCCTCCCTTTGTCTATTTATCTCCCTCCCCATTTTTCTCTCCCTTCATCCTTCTATATATTTATAACTCTCTCTCCCCCTCTTCTTCTCCCCTCTTTTTATATATCTCTCTCACCATTTCTTTTTGTTTCTCTCCCTGTCACTCTTTATGTCTCTATCTCTCTCCCTTGTCTCTATCTCTCTATCTCTCTATCTCTCTATCTCAATATCTCTCCCTATCTCTTTATCTCTCTCCCTCCCCCTCCCTCCCTTCATTTCTATCATTTATATCTCTCTATATCACTCTCTCCCTCTCTCTATCTCCCCTTGTCCCTCTCCCTCTCTGAATCCATCTCTCTATATCTCCCTCACTCTCTCTCTCCCATCTCTCTTTCTCTGTCCCTATTTAGCACTCCCTCTCTCTATATGTACCACTCCTTTTATCTCTTTATCTCTCTCTATATATCTCCCCCTCTCCCTCTTCTTTATCTCTCAATCTCACCCTCTCCCTCTATATTTTTCTCTCTTTTTATATTTCTCTTATCCTCTCCTTCCCTATCTCTCAACCTTTCTCCCTCACTATCTCACTATCTCTATATCTTTTTCTCCATCTTCTCTCTCCATCTCTCTTCCTCCCTATATTTTTCTCTCTCTCACATCATCTCTATATTTATCAATCTCTCTCTCTCTCTCTCTCTCTCTATATATATATATATATATATATATATATTATGGATGATGAAAATGTGAACGATGTAAAATAGGAACAATACAATAAAAGTATCAAATTCACACTCAACAATCACTCAATAAAGCTCAAGATCTATGTACAAAATGATAATAAATAATTATACCATAGCAAAGACCATGATTTCTCCATTGTTTATTTGATAGTAGCTTGAATGATTGATATGTGGGTTGCTCTTCAAAATAGCATAACCATGATAGCACAATGATAATATGATAGCATGAAATTACAATGATCAAAGATAGATAGATAAGATAACCAAGATGATGAAAAATAGTTATATCAACTTGTCAAGATAATGATAGTATTTGACAATGATAATGATAGCTTGTTTGAATCTAGATAATGAGCTCTAGGGGTAATGTACAAATGAAGGCTTCTATTTATATGTTTCACTTGATATTTGATCAATGACAGAGATTAATTAGAAATATCAATGGATAGAGATAGGGTAGGACCTAAATTTTAAATTAATGAGGTGGGATAGTTAAAAGATTTAAATAAATTTCATAAGGTATAGCTGGAGAAATGAAATAAAAGTATTAATTTTATTTATTTTGGAGGGAAAGAGGTAATCAAATAAATTATTTTAATTAATTTAATTATTGAGAGGAGTGTGTGTTAATTAAATAATTTTTTAAAATTATTTGATTATAATGGACCAAAGATAATTTGAATTTGATTTTACTTAATATTGGAGGAGAAAAATAAAATGATAAATTAATTAAATAATTAAAAAATATTTAATTAATGTGGATATGATTAAAAAAATAAGATAATTAAATAACTAAAAAATATTTAATGATTATAAATGAAAGGAGGGGATATTAGCTTAATTAAATAATTAAAAATTATTTAATTTCTATGGATAGAAGAATTGATAAGGATAATGATAAAATGACATATGAAAATTCATTAGTCATTTTTAGGTGTCTATATGTATATCACTATCTCTATATGTATCTCCCTCTCCCTCTCTATCTGTATCTCTCCCTCTCCCTCTATCTCTTTATATATCTCTTTCATTATCTCTTTATGTCTCTCTCCCTCTCTTTATCTATATTTGTATCCTCCATGTATCTTGATGTGAAAGGAAGACTCTCCCCTTCAAACAAGATCACAAAACATCACAAAATTCAACAAGAACAAGTTGCAAATACATAATATGAACATAAACCAGGAAGAGAAAACCTGCAACTTATTATTATCTTTAAACATGCAAAAGATTACAAATATTGAAGCTCATGGGCTCCTCTACAATCTCACATGCACACTTGTGACAAAATCATCATCAACATTCTCATGCTATTTCTGATAGCCTCTAGGTATGCTAATATTTCCTCCTTTAGCCACACACCACTCTCAAGCTCCCCTTTTTCATGTCTGATAGTCTCTACTAGATACTCTCCCCCTCTTGCATCGAGCTGCACCATCCTTTAATTATGGTGTAAAGAATTTTCATACTCTTCCTGACAAACCCTAAGATCAGATACGTAATCAATGCATTCCACTGTCCATTTGATTTGATCTCAATTCTTGTCCCTGTGATCATCTGAACTACTTCCCTATGCATCAAATCTCATTACCAATATTGTTGAAACAGATAGAGTATTTAATTCTTATTGCCATGTTGGTTACCAATAGAAACCCTTATTCACACTGTCGTAGCTATTTCAGACCTTCAAGTTTGAATACTGGCCATCGATCTTCTCTTTCATGCCATGATCCGTTGGCTCTTCGTTCATCACAAAACCTTTAAAACATAACCATTAGATTGTATATCCTTCAACTCAACATTGTCGATCAACTTAACTTAATGTCCATCATTATGTCGAAGGGACCAACAATCTTCTCCTAGTGACATCAACCTTTCTCCCTGATGAAGATTTACATAATTTTTTACTAGCATTCCAACTCATTGCCACACAATTCACAACGAGGATGTGAATTGCACAATCATCCAATTGATAATCACCATTTTCTTATACATATGACCATCTATCCTTTTCAACATATCAGGTCCCACCATATGCCTTCCATCACATATCACTAAGTCACCAAAAAATTGAGCTTCAAAACCTCTCGTCGGAGGTTGCGAAGTTCTAAAAACTTGTGACTCACCGACAACATAGCTATCGGGCCATCAAAGAGACTCTAGGATGAGTCCCGCTGATACCAATCACTCTCATTAATAAAGACCTTCTTACACCTTATTGCTCCATTCGCTAAGTCGCTAAGTCAGGAGGTTATGAAACTCAAGAACCCCACGACTTCCTCTTTATCACTAAGTTGGGAGGTTATGAAACTCAAGAACCCCATGACATAGGTTAGGAAAACTTGGAAACCCATGACTACTCACAACCTTGGCCCTTATTGAAATCAAACAAAGCAAAAATAAAATATTTTTGGTTACATAGGATTGCTAGTACACCATGGATGTTCCTGCATTGGACACCCATGGTAATTTGAAATGTTTCATGAGTTGAACTCATAAAAAATTGTAGATCCCGTGCTTATCCTGGATCCATCTGTTTACCTTATCTTTCTGAACATCTTTTCGAACCTATCTCTACAATTTGATGTCCCTTCCATCCTTCATTCTTCCCCTCTTCCTTCCTCTTTTCACAAATTCCAATTCCCACCAATTTGCACTATGAAATGCGGGAAAATCATAATCATCAATTTTATCTTCTTCAGTAAAATCAAGAAACTCATGCATTACATCTTCCCCTATTTTTGCTACAACAATCATTTTATTTTCAATCTCTATTTTCTCTAAGTGTTCCTCCTTTCCTATATCTCCTAAAAATTAATTCTCAACTTCAAAATCAATTTTTAGTAACACAATCAAAATATTCATCCTTTTCATCTTGCAATAAACTATCATCCATACAAATCTCTTTATCACATGAGAAATCATCAACTGATGCTAAGGGAAGTTCACCGAACAAATCAACATTCACTTTATCACCTTCTTCCTTACTTACAATTGTAATGTCTTCATTCACTAATGTACTCATTTCTGCAATATCTTCTTCTACACAAATCTCACCATGCTCACATAAATCAGCAACAATACTTTCACAAAAATCAGATTTTACCTCCTCCTTCTCCATCAAAACTTTTAATCTACCCCTTTCGAATGCAATCAAAACGGCTGCAACTTGCTTTAACAAATCACGATTTTCATCCTCATCCTCTTTAAATAATTTTCTCACTCCATTAACTAAGCATTTTCCAGTGAAATTACATACCTTTCCTTCTTTACTCAAAGGTTTCAACTTGTGCTTAACTCCATCCTTCATCAAGGAATAGGTATTGGCATATCCATCATGCACTGCTTTCCTATCAAATTACCATGGTCTTCCCAATAACAAGTGACAAACATCCATAGACATAACATCACACAAAACTTCATCATGATAATCACCAATCTTAAATCTTACCAAGTACTGTTCATTCACCAAAACCTTACGATCATCCTTCAACCAAGCAATTCGATATGGATGTAAGTTCCTTCTCCTTTGTAGCTGTAACTTGTTCACCATTTCTTCAAAAACAAGATTGTCAGTACTACCACCATTAATAATAACATTACATACTTTACCTTCACATTTGTACCTTGTTCTAAACAAATTCTTCCTCTGCATTGGTTCATTGTCTTCATTCAACAGGGCTCACCTAGTCATCAAAGCTTCTCCTCTTTCACCTTCTTTAGAGTGTGTTGACACTACATCTTCTTCATTCACATTTTCTTCTCTAGCATGGTTTTCAGATCTTTGATTGGTCCTTTCTTTTTTGTGTGGGCACTCATATGCTCTATGTCCCTCTTCTCCACATTGGTAATAGGTTCCTTGGAATCCTCCTCTTCTATATCCTCTTTTGTTTTATCTTCACTATCATTCCTTTCTCTATGCACTCCTCTCCCGCGAAGGTCTTCCTACATAGATTCCATTTGCCTTCTAAGGGCTCTAATTTCATCTCTAGGAGGATCTCTTCCTCCAACACCTCTGCCTCTACCTCTACCACGGTTGGCAATTATTGGAGGCATTTTGATCTTCACCCACAACTAATAGGTCTTGCTGCAAATTGCCTCTCTTCAACGCTCTATTTATAGACTCAAGATAACCCACTTTGATACCACTAATGTGAAAGGGAGACTCTCCCCTTCAAACAAGATCACAAAACCTCACAAAATGCAACAAGAACAAGTTGCAAATACATAATATGAACAAAAACCAGAAAGAGAAAACTTGCAACTTATTATTATCATTAAACATGTAAAAGATTACAAATAGTGAAGCTCATGGGCTCCTCTCCAATCTCACATGCACACCTATGACAAACTCGTCATCAACATTCTCGTGCTATTTTCGGCAGCCTCTAGGTATGCTAACCTTTCCTCCTTTAGCCACACACCACTCTCAATCTCCCCTTTTTCTTGTCTAATAACATCTACATATACTCTCCCCCTCTTGCATTGAGCCGCACCACCCTTTAATTCTAGTGCAGAGAATTTTCATACTCTTCCTGACAAACCCTAAAATCAGATGCACAATCAAAGAATTCCACTCTCCATTCGATTTGATCTCGATTCTTGTCCCTGCGATCATCTGAACTGCCACGTTGTTCATCAAATCTCATTACCAATGTTGTTGAAACAGATAGAGCATTTAATTCTTATTGCCATGTTGGTTACTAGTAGAAACCCTTATTCACACTTTTGTAGCCGTTTCAAATCTTCAAGTTCGAATATTGGCCGTCGATCTTCTCTTTCATGCCATGATCCGCTAGCTCTGCATTCATCATGGAACCTTTAAAATGCATCCGTTAGACTGTATATCCTTCAACTCAGCACTGTCGATCAACTGAACTTAACGTCCATTGTTATGTCAGAGGGACTGAAAATCTTCTCCTAGCGACATCAACCTTTCTCCTCGATGAAGATTTACATAAATTTTTTACTACCTATGGGGTCCACGATTCCAACTCATTGCCACATAATTCACAATGAGGATGTGAATTGCACGATCATCCAATCGATAATCACCATCTTCTTATACATGTCACAATCTATCCTTTTCAACCTATTAGGTCCCACCATATGCCTTCCATCACATATAGCTAAGTCACCAAAATTTAGAACCTCTTTTTAGAGGTTGCAAAGTTCTAAAAACCCGCGACTCACCGAAAACATAGCTATCGGGCCATCGAAGAGACTCCAGGAGGAGTCCCACCAATACCATTCACTCTCGCCAATAAAGCCCTTCTTGCACCTTATCACTCCATTCGCTAAGTTGCTAAGTCGGAAGGTTATGAAACTCAAGAGCCCCATGACATAGGTTAGGAAAATTTGGAAACTTGTGACTCCTCACAACCTTGGCCCTTATTGAAATCAAACAAAGCAAAAATAAAATATTTTTGGTGACACAAGATTCCTAGTACACCATGGATGCTCCTGCATCATATCTTTATCTCTATCTCTCCCCTTTATCTCCTTCCCACTCTCTCCCTTCATCCCTCTCTCTTTATATCTCTCCCTTCCCCTCTCCTTCTCATTATATCTCTTTTTATCTCTCTCTCTCTCATCATTTCTTTATATTTCTCTCCCTCTCTCTTTATCTCTCTCACTCTCCTTCTCCCTCTCCCTCTCCTATCTCTTTTTATCTCTCACAATTTCTTTATGTTTCTCTCCCTCTCCCTCTCACACTCTCTCTCTCTCCTTGTATATCTCTCTGTCTATCTCTCTATCCTCCCTCTCTCTACCTTCTCTCTCCCTTCCTCCCCCTCTCTCCCTCCATCTCTCTCCTTTCTATCTCTCTCTATCTCTTCCTCACCCTCTTTGAATCTATCTCTCTATATCTCCCTTTATTTCTCTCCCATCTCTCTTTCTCTCTCCCCTCTCTATCTCCCCCTCTCTATCTCTCCATTGTATCTCTTTCTATCTATATCTCAAAATGTTTATATGTCTCTCTCCCTATCCCTGTCCCTGTCTCTTATCTCTCTATCTCAACCTCTCCCTCTATCTTTTTCTATCTCTTTGACTATCTCTTTATATGTCTCTTACCCTCTCCTCTATCTCTCTATCTCTCTCCCTCTCTATTTCAATATCCCCATCTCTCTATCTATATGTATGGGTGTGTGTATTTGGAAAATTTCTGCCATGGGGATAGCTCCCATTCTATTAAGTCAGTAAAGAAAATTAAAATTGTTTCATACTATCTAGCCAAGCTAAAGAAGAGGGTGCACAAACTCTCCATGACTTCTTGCAAACACTCATATTGAGTATGGGTAAACATGGTGTCATAATGGGACATGTAAATAAATAAATAAATAAATAAATATATTCTCTCCCCTCTCTCTCCCCTATTCTTTTCTCTATATTTCTCCCTCTCCCTCTCTATCTCTCTATCTCTCCCTCTCTATCTCTCATTCTCACTCTCTTTATTTCTATATCTCTCTATCTCTCTATCTCCCTCTATCTCTTTATATATATTTTTCTCCCTCTTTATCTCTCTATCTTTACCTCTCCCTCTATATCTTTATATCTCACTATCACTATCTCTTTATATCTCTCTCCCTCTCCTCTACTATCTCCCTCTCTCTATCCTCTCTCTCTCTCTATATCTCTCTCCCTCCCCCTTTCTCTCATCCTTCATCCCTCTCTATCTTTCTATCTCTCTATCTCTATCTCTCTATCTCTCTATCTCTCTCTCACCATTTCTTTATGTTTCTCTCCCTCTCACTCTTTATCCCTTTATCTCTCCCCCTATCCCTATTTATCTCTTTAACTCTCGCTTTTCATCTCTCTATCTCTCCCTCTCTTTATCTTTCTCTATCCTCCTTTCTCTATCTCTCACTCTCACTCTCTATTTCTCTATCTCTCTGTATTCCTCTATATCTCCCCCTTCCTCTATCTATTTATATATTTATTAATATCTCTGTCTCTCCCTCTCCCTCCCGCTCTATCAATTTATATCTCACTATCTCTATATGTCTCTCTCACTCTCCTTCTCCACTCTCTCCCTCTCTTTCTCTGTCTCTCTATCCTCCATCTCTCTTTATCTCTCTCCCTCCCCTTTATCTCCCTCCCCCTCCTCTATTACTTCATCCATCTCCCTCTCCCTCTCCCTCTCCTTATATCTCTTTCTATATCTCACCATTTATTTATGCTTCTCTCCCTCTCACTCTTTATCTCTCTATCTCTCTACCTCTCCCTTGTTATCTCTCTCCCATACATTATCTCTCCCTATCTTTATATTTATACTCCCTCCCTCTCCATCTATCTCTCTCATGATTTATTTATGTTTCTATCACTCTCCCTCACACAAGAATTATGTCCCCCTCTCTCTTAATTCCTCTCTATCTCTCTATCTATCCATCATCTCTATCTCTATATCTCTATCCTAAATATTTATTTATATCTATATTTCTCTCTCCCTCTCTCTTAATTACCTCTCTATATATCTATCTCTATCTATCTATCATAAATATTTATTTATCTCTCTACCTCTCTCTCTCCTCTCTCCCTCTCCCTCTTTGAATCTATATCCCCTACTCTATCTCCTATCTCTATTTTTCTCTCTCTTTCCATCTCTACCCTCTATCTATCCCTCCCTCTACTTGTATCTCTTTCTATATCTCTCTCTCACTATCTCTATATATCTATATCCCTCTCATTCTTCTTTATCTCCCTACCACACCCTCTCCCTCTATATTTCTCTCTCTTTATCTCACTATCTCTATATGTGTCTCTTACCCTCTCCCTCTCTATATCTCTATCTCTCTCCCTCTCTATATCAATTCCTCTATCCTCTCTCTCCATATCTCTTCCTCCCTATATTTATCTCTCATTCCATCTCTATCTCTCCCTCTACATCTCTTTCTCTATCTCTCCTCTATCTCTCCTCTATCTCTCTCTATCTTTATCTCTGTATCCCTCTCTCCCTCTCTATATCTCTATCTCCCCCTCTCTCTCCTTGTAAAGGAGGGGATTCACTACTCCCAATTCTCAAGACAAATAGAGTCTACAGGGAGAGAATATCCCTTGGTTACCTCAAAGTATAAAGCTTAAGTGGAAAAGTAGAGAATAAAGAATATTTGGACAACTAGATGAAACGAAATGCTAGGCTATTAAATACAAGAATGACAAAGCTACTGAATAACAAAAACTGGTATAATGTTACAAGCTATAGATTAAAAAATCAAAAACTAGAAAAATCATAGATTTTTCTCCCAGGAGGATTTAGCCTTGGCTACAGATGATAGCATGTCATGAGGATTTCTTCACCCCACGCTGTCATCCCTGTCAAAACAAAGAATAAAGATCTTAAATTTGCAAGACCCAGCTCCCCAAATTCATACATCTACACACAAGAAGGATAGGAAAAAATGTTGGGGCTGTTTCGGGGCTTGCCTCAGTCAAACCCCCATTTTGGTGTTTCCACCACCATAGATAGCCATATAGATAGAAATAGAAAAAATGACATAGAATGTAAAATACATGTAATAGAGCCAAACCCCACTATGGAGGAGATCCCCTATCATGAATTTAATAGAAGAGATAAATAGATGATAGTAAATAGATGAGACAAATCAACAAGAGATCATTACTAATAGTCTGTGGATCCTCTCTTGGCTTGATAGACGAGACATGTTTTTTGGAAGAGAGCCTTAGCTATTGTTGAGATGAGAATGTGATAGAGCTTCATTGTGGAGAGCAAGAGAGAAAATATGTAGAAGAGAGAATAGAGCAAGATAGAAAGATTGAACTAGAGAGAGTGAGAATGAATGCAAGAGATCAAGAATGAATGTGAATGAGAGTGAAAAGAGGAGTTTTGTGAGGTTGTATGGGTAGGAAGAGCTATTAAACTCATGTTCTGACCATAATGAAACTTGTTATAGGAAAAGGATGCGAGAATCCCTCATTTGAAACTCAAATTTTTTTAGGGATGCTAGCACGTCGTGCAGACATGCACACATCACACAATCGTCCTAATCAAAATTTCCCAAGAATGAGGTATCTGGACTGCTAACACTTCATCATTGTCCCCTATGAAATTGAAATCGTGAAATTCCAACTCATAGGTTTTTGTCATTAATGTGGCATGGTACTGTAAGTGTAGTGGGCTAGATGCACAAATGTGAAATTGCCATGGGGTACAATTTTGTGATGCTACATTTTGCCCCCACTTTAGTGAGCTGAATTTTTAAAGAAAAATTTGCTGCACTAAAGTAGTTAAGAAGACATAGATGTGAATTTGAAAATTTTACAGATTTACATGAAAAAGGATATTGTAGAGGCCGTAGAGGTCGAGCAAGCGGATACTGATGATGCCCCCAATGTTCAAGCTCGGTAAGAAACTACAACATCTGACATGAAGTTTTATTATGTAAAACTCAAAATTAGGCCAGTTTCAAAAATCAGAAGAAGCTACCACAATGAGGAGAATTCTTAAGAAAAATTTGATGGTTCAAAAGAAAAATATGATGAAGAGGTGGATATATTCCCCCTCCTATTTTTTCCCCCAGATCGGTGGGGTAAAACAAGAAGGATGGAAGGAATATTTTTGCCACAAAAATGTCCTGGGTGGGCCCATGGAAGGGTCATTTTCACTATTCTCATCAAGGGCTTTGTTGAATTTTCAAGAGAGTTGTCAAAAAAATTCCTTAGAGATGCAACCATGTAGCTCCGAGGATCAACCAGATTTGCATGTCAATGGCGAGGGGCAACCCACCAGACAAGGTACACAATTTTTTTCACCCACCTAGTCATTTTAGTCAATTTTGTTTAGCTTTTTCAATTTCTTGAGTAGTGCAGGTGTCCAGCCGACATGAAGGCATTTGGCTGATGCATTGTTGTACGATGCTTCAACATCCTTTGGCCGCACTAGCATCTAGTCGACGCATTGCATCTTGATGACATGTCAACATCCTTCAACTACGCTAGTGTCTAGCCAGTGCGCTATCATTGGAAGTTGTTCAACCTTAGATGGCAGTGTGCTATGTAGACATCTACAGCTACCATCCCAAAGGTAGAATTAATAAAATTTTGATGTAGAGTTAGAATATTTTCATGATGTAAAATGTCCCAATGTGAAATTTTGTGCTTTTGCAGGAGTGGCCCGAGATTGCAAGCATGCAAGCAAATCAATTATGTCATTATTGCACAACCACAAAAATGAGATCCATCTTGATGGTGTTGAATTTTTGTGGCATGCCAGACTCTAGTGGGTATATACCATGCTAGAGATTGGATTCCATATGCCCATGATCATGGAATTGATGGAGCTATGGGATGCTGACACATTGACATTTCATCTCCCAACCAAGGAGATGACAGTGACTCTTGAGGATGTCTATCACATCATGAGCCTACCCATCCATGGGGAGTGGGTGGCCTATGAGGAGGGTAGGACAACATAGGATGCATAGGCCATGTAGTAGTACTACCTTAGGTGGATCATCTCGAAGGATATATTCAGGTACATATACATGCACTGGATCAAGCAAGGGCGAGTGGCAATGTCACTCGTGCACCAAGCCATGATTGTCATCATTATGCTACATGTCGTACTGGATGGGTGAGGCTCACACCTTCATGGGGGCCTCATCCATTGCATCCACATGATGGATGAGAGGGGGGTGGTATACACCTAGGGTAGGAGCATGATCGCTCATCTCTACCATGACCTCGAGCATTACATCCATTATGAGTACCACATTCTCATTGTTTGCATACTACTCTAGGTGTGGGAATTTGAGCATATTCGCTACATGAGGCTGGTCAGGTATCCCCTTAGCTTACTACATGAGACTCCTTTAGCACACACATACCCCCCGGTGCACAACTAGCGGTGAGATGATGTATAGTTTTGGTGGTTACAGATGGACACCATATGGGCATGAGATATTAGATGGTGCCCTTATAGGAGGATGAGGGTCTAGCTATTTGACATGAGGTAGCTACATAGGATGTAGCGGGATAGCCTCGTGGCTGGATGATCAGACCATATTATAGTTCCTTATTATTGGCACCAGGTAGCCTGGTAGTTCAGGCAGGTTCAAACCATCCACTTGATGGCTCCTATATACATATGGTCACACAGGAGCATGAATCAGGTAGGAGATTGGCCTCGTCTAATAATTATGGATGTCACACTCAATGACAGGTGTCCTAGAGGGTGATGATGGTGTGTAGGGTTCAGGAGGTGAGGGTCCTGATATTGGCGGTGGTGGTGAGGAGGTGGGGCGCAAGAGAGACCAAGGTGGTGGTGACATGTGTCATCACCAGCATGCACGACAACTATCTCATTGGCAACACCTACCAGCCAGGTGGTTGTGCCAACTCTAGTAGTAGCAATAGGACCGAGCGTGGCACCACCTCTTGATCCACACTAGTAGGTTAGTGACCCAATTATGAGTGTAATACATGTTATTTTGTTTTAGTTACTTTCATTTCAGATTTATCATATATATATCGATGTTCATTGTGATGATATGGTAATGATATTAGCTACTATATATGTGGTTGCAATGGAAACATAAGAGTGGCTCGATTTCATTGAGCGGTACATTCCAAAGGAAACCCCAACTGTCTAGATCCAAGGGTCGGTTAGGCCTCCATCATTAGGGATCCATGCCCACTTAATTGAACCTGTAGCATGCTTGAGGATGATGTACGAGGAGATGCAAGTGGAGGCAGTCCAGTGGACCGCTGAGCTAACCACCATAACTAGATAGCAAGATCAATGAGTGAGAGCTCCTCACCACCTTATCCGAGTGAGATTAGGCCATGACATAGGCTAAGAGTCTTGAGAAGGCATGTGATGCACTATAGAGCTAGGTCAATGACCTTGGTAGGTAGGTAGAAGTGATGAAGATGACATCTGCCGATCCTTAGGTGCAACAGCTCCAAGAGGAGCTATGATAGGCCCATGAGTGGGAGGCTTCATTGCAGGAGCATGTTGTGCAGATGTAGGAGACAACTGAGCTTCATGGGAAAATTAGAGGACTATGGAACAGAGCCTTTCCGTGTCATAGTCACATTGATCACACTCCCACATGTTGATCCAACACCCTCCTCTACCAATGCCAACGCTAGAGGGCTTAGGGAGCCATGCACCTGGGGGATGAGGGCCATATTTTGATGTATAACATTTTTTATGTATAAATTCACATACATATATATAGGAACCAAATTTTTACACAGTGGTGTTATACATGTACATAACATTATATATATATATATGAGATTTTGGCTGACATCATGGTGTTATTTATGTGTACTTCTATTTCATGTATGATTATGTGATGCATTTATGTTTATGGATGTATGCTATATTAGATGTTATCATGATTTAATAAACACACATTAAATGTATGCTTAATTAAATACAATGATGATCTAATGCCTAACCAAAAGATGTTAATCAAATACAATGCACAGATACACATCATAATAAAACACATGCACACATAATTCCTAATTAAAGAAATTATTTACATACACATGTTTACATCATAACACAAACTAAAAAGATAATGTGTTAATGAAGAAATGTTATAGCATAACAAACTACGATCCTTGATGACGGATGAGTGTCATGCACATGCCACATAGACCTTATGCATATTATTAACAGAGATACATTACATTGACCAGTTCTTTTAGAGGCATGCCATCCATAGACGATAGTCCATATGCACTAGAACCATACATAAAGATGATTATGTAAGGACCTAACCAATTAGGGCTGAATTTTCCCTTTTGATTAGGTGGTGTATTTACATTTCTCTGATTCTGATAAAGAACAAGATCACCTGTACCTTAAAAGCACGAGAAAGAATACCTTAATTATAATGTTTGGAAATGGATCTTTGATAAGCTTGGAGATGTTTGAGGGCTTGTAATCAATGCTTATCGAGCAACTCAAGTTGGTTTAGATGTTCAACATGGTAAGTGTCATCATCAATCAACCCTTTAAGGGAAACTTGCAGAGATGAAATTTCCAACTCTAAAGGCATGATCGCCTCAACACATACATGAGGTTGTACAAGGTTGTACATATAGCTATATGAATTCTCGTGCGATAGCCCCACAAGGCGTACATTAATTAAGTGTGCCAATCTTTACCATGTTTGTTTACTATTTTCTAAAGAATCAACTCAAAGATTTTTATTAGACGCTTTAGCTTGGCCATTAAATTAAGGATAATATGGTGTAGAAAATTAGTACTGAATGCAAGATTTTTTCCAGAATTTCTTCATCTCTTTGTTCTTAAATGAAGTACCATTATCAAAAACTAGGGCAAAAGGCAATCTGAAACAAGCAATGATGTTGTTAAGAAGAAAGCTACAAATTGCTTCAGTATTAGTGGATTGAAGTGGAACAACTTCAACCCATTTCATAAAGTAATCAGTAGTAGTAATGATGAAGATATGTCCTTTACAAGAAGGAGCTAATACTTTTTCGATAATATATGCAAACCCCATTTCATGAATGGCCAAGGAGAGGTCTGATTTTGAAGCTCTTGTGTAGGAGCTTGGATGAGATTACTATGTTGTTGACAGTGAGGGAAATTTTTGATAAAGGAAAAGGAGTATTGCTCCATCATTTACCAATAATATCCCATGTGAATCGATTTACACACTAAGGATTTATCATCAAAATTTCCACCCTAGAGTCGAAATAAGATTCTTGAAGGGAAAGGGGTATTTCAGCCTTAGTGAGACATCGAAAAAGAAGACCATTATAGGATTTTAGATAAAGAACATTAGACAGGATGATATTGTAGTGTCATAAAATTGCACCCCATGGCAATTTCACACTTGCACATTTAGCCCATTGCATTTATGGCACCCTACTGCATTAATGACAAAAACCTACGAGTTAGAATTCCACGATTTCAACTTCATAGGGGACAACGATGAAGTGTTAGTAATCCAGATACCTTAATTCTTGCAAAGTTTTGAGTAAGACGGTTGCATGACATGTGAATGTCCGTGTGATGCGCTAGCGCCCCCAAAATTTTTGAGTTTCAAATGAGGGAATCTCGTGTCCCTTGCCTATGACATGTATCATTGCGAAAAGAATGTGAATGTAATAGCTCTTCCTGCCCATTTGAACTCACAAAAAACCTCTTTTCACTCACATTCTCATTCATTCTAGATCTCTTGCATTCTCTCTCATTATCTCCTTCTATTCTCTTCTACATTTTTCTCTCTTGCTCTCGATAGCAAAGCTCTGCTAGATTCTTGTCTCAACAATAGTCAAGGCTCTCTTGCAAGCAAAAACATCATGTCTATCAAGCCAAGAGGGGAGCCACAAACTGTTGATAATGATCTCTTACCTATTTACAATCGTCTACTTATCTCATCTATTACATTCGTGATAGGGGATCTCCTCCATAACAGGGTTTATTTCTATCACATGTCTTTTACATTTCATGTCATTTTGTCTATCTCTATCTATTTGGCTGTCCATGGAGGTGGAAACACAAAAATGGGGGTTTGACTGAGGCAAGCCTTGAAACAACCCCAATATTTTCCCCTATTCTTCTTATGTGAAGATGTACAGATTCAAGAAGCTAGGTATTACAGATTTAAAGTTTTTACTTGTTGGATTGACGAGGATGATAGTACAAGGAGTAGACATCCCCGTGGCACACTATCACCTGTGGCTGAGGCTTTTCCCTTCTAGGGGTAGAATTTGTTAGTTTTAAGCTTTCTCTTTCTATGATCCATATCTTGTAATTTTATATGTCTCTGTTATTTAGTAATTTTATCATCCTTGTATTTAATAGCCTAGCATTTCATTTCATCTAGTTATTCAAATATTTTTCATTTTATACTTTGTCACTTGGGATTTGTACTTTGAGGTAATTGAGGGATATTTTCTCCCTGTAGACTCTATTTGTCTTGAGACTCGGGAGTAGTGAATCACCTCCTTTACATTTTGGTGAACCAGATGTGAAACAAGTCACGTCACATATTTTTCTTCAAAAATTTAATGCTTTTGATAATGATTTTTCCAAACAAGATTTCAATATGTTGGATGATGCCTTAGATGATTTCTTAGAGGCATCTCTTTCTATCCATAGATCTGCTAAACAAACTTCTTCATCTAAACCTTCTTCTTCTTGGCAAGTTGAAGAGTCCGTAAATGTGGTTGTAGTCTTTTCTACCCCTCAAAGGCCTAAGAGATCTATCATTTATGTGAATCTAGCTATCCCTTCTCCTAAAATAATTCATTCTATTGGTGGGGTTCCTGTCATAGATGACATGCCAGACCTTTACACAAGGTTTATACAATCTAAGGCTCCCTCTTATAGAGAAGTAGCCCATACTTACAATACTAAAAGGAATCAACAAAATATAAATCAACCTACTTATTTACCACCTTCTCAACTAGGCCTTTCTCAAGCACCGAAGCTTGCAACTAAAGCACCTAGTGAGTATGATATTATAGAGCAACTTCACATTACTTAGGTGCCAAAATATCACTTTGGGATTTGCTTTAGACTATTTTGATTTACCACTGTATGCTCTAGGAAGCCTTGCAAAAGATCCTCTTACCTTCTTCCACTAGGCCGACAAATGTTAATGCGCTAATGGAGCATATTTGTAAAAATTCATCAAATATTATGTTCTATCTGCATGAACTCCCACCTCCGGAAGTATAGAAGCAAGAAGATCCTCTAATTATAATAGTTAACATTATTAATATTAGAATTAGACGTGCTTTCATTGATATCGGTTCAACACTCAATGTATGTAGAATCGATTGGTTACCTAAAATTAAAATTGATTCTTCTTCTCTTACTACTTCTTCTTTGTACACTCATGGATTTGATAACACCCATCAATAAGTATTAGGCATGATAATACTTCCTTTGAGGTTGGGACCCGTTACCATACCCACCCTAGTTCATATTATGCCAGGTCCATTACCTTACAAAATTATCTTGGAAAGACCATGGATTCATGCTTTGGGAGAAGCCACTTCCACTTTGCACCATTTCTATAAAATTTGTTGCTAATAATGAAGTAATCACAATCAAGGCTGACTTTAACACTATACACTTGTGTGTAATGAAAATTACTGATCAAGCCTCAGTTTCTCCTACTCTTAAAAACACCATTACTTCATTATCTTCTAATGCACTGACATCTACTCTAGTAGTGCCTATTTCAAAGGCCACTCTTGAGACAAATGTCCCTAAGGAATATCATCTACAAGCAGAGAATCCTAAGTCTCCCCCTTCTACTTCTTCTTCTGAATCAAATGCATATCTTGGTGATGATTTTGGATCCTTGGACTTTACCTAATCCTTTATTGGGGAGTACAAAGTAGACCCTATCTGCCTAAATATTCTGACAATCTCATACACCTCTGTTAAGAAAGCTAATTGTCCTCTTGCTAAGGAAGACGATCATGCTCCTGCTAAGGAGGGTGATTACACCCTTGTTGAGGAAGATAATCATGCTTCAGCTAAAGAGGTTGGTGTTTATATTCTTGCTAATAAGGATGATTATGTCCCTATAAAGGAGTATGATACTCGTAGTTGGGATCACGTTATTTACATCGATCCTCCTCCTTCCCAGGAATTGCAAACATGTTATGGTCTAGGTTTCAATCTCCTTTCTAAATATGGTTACAATGATAACAATTGTGGACGTAATGAATAAGGTATTAAAGTCCCCATAGAGTTTAATTATCATGGGTATAAGATTGGACTTGGATACCATCGCATGAAGTCTAAGAGGAAACCATGGTTGAATGTCAACATGATTTCTGTTGAACATCCTCCTCTTAAATTAGTTCATCCCAAATTTATTGAAAGCAAGTTAGACTCTAACAAAGTTCCTCTAGATGTTTTCTCTTCAATGGAAGTGCTAGAAGAATTCTTAGGTGCCTACTCTCATTTAACTTCTTATCACCATAAACGATGATTTCTGTATCACTTCAATAAATAGGCATACTTTGGAGAATTTGTTATGAGTATCAATGAGAAGGCCCCTTTGTCTAATGTCTTTCTTTGGAAGAGTCTAAACAACATGCTAATTTGTTGCATTCTCATCTAGATATTTTTTCTTGGTCATATGAGGACATGCCTGGTATTGATGAGTTTGTGGTGGTCCACAATATCGTTCTATGTCCTGATGCCAAGCCCGTTAAATAAAATATTTGTAAGGTGAATCCCAAGGTCACTTTATTAGTCAGGATTTAGATAGAACATCTTTTAAAATATGGTTTTATTCATCCTAATGACTATTCACCTTGGATATCGAATATCATTACGGTTAGTAAACTTGATGTCCGTATTTGTATTTTTATAGATTTTTGTGATCTTAATAAGGTTTCTCTTAAAGATTATTTTCCAATGCCTAATACTAATATGATTATGGAATTGACTGTAGGCCATGCCTTATTGTCCTACATGGATAACTTCTCAAGCTATAATCAATTTTGTATTAACGCAAAATATTAGTATAAGATAGCCTTCACTACCCCTTGGGGTACCTTATGTTACATAGTCATGCTATTTGGGCTAAAGAATGCTAGAGAAACTTACCAATGAGTGATGAATCTTATATTTCATGATTTCATTCACAAAATCCTAGAAGATTACATCAATGACATATTGGCTAAGTCTATGACTCATCAAGATCACATTAAAAATCTTCATCTTATCTTTGAAAGGCTTTGACTCTATAAGATGAGACTAAACCCTCTTAAGTGCGTATTTGGCATAGATGTTGACAAGCTTTTAGAATTTATCATCTCTCATCATGGAATCAAAGTCTACACAAATAAAATCGATGCAATTGTTAACATGCCTCCTCAAAAAAACATCTCTCAATTATGTAGTTTGCAGGGGAAGATTCAAGCAATTCATAGATTTGTATCTCACTTGGCTGATCGCACCCTTCTATTCACATGTTTGTTAAAGAAATATGTCCACTTCTAATGGGATAATGAGTGAGACAAAGATTTTAAGTAAATGAAAGGTTATTTAGACAATTCTCCTATCTTGATGCCATCTATACAAGATAGACCATTTTTACTTTATATCTTTGTATCACATTGAATGCCTTAGCAACTTTATTAGCTCAACATGATGATGATGGTAAAGAAAGAGCAGTGTACTACATTAGTCATATTTTGATCGATTATGAAACTTGATACTTTTCCACGAAGAAACAATGTCTCACTCTCATTTTAACAACACAAAAGTTATGACATTATCTTCTTCATGCCAAAACTCATATCATTGCAAAATGTGAGTTGCTTCAACATTTATTTACTAGAACCTATCTTTCAGGAAGGCTGGAGAAATGGGTAATGTTTCTCTCTGAATTTGATATCAAAATAATGACTCAGAAAGCCATTAAAGGATAAGCTATTGCTGATCAGTTGGTAGAAGCTCCCTCATCCCACTCCTTCCCTAATTTGGACTTATTTCCAGATGAAAATCTCTTCGCATTGGATAGAGAACCTATATGGGAGATGTATTTTGATGGATCAAGATGTCAAACCGGCTTTGGGGTAGGTGTAGTCTTAATCTCACCGAAGGGAAGTCAGTCCCACTATCCTTTTGATTAGAATTTTTCTGTACTAATAAGTGTTACCAAAGTTTCACCTACAACTCAAATTGGTAGAGTTGAAACAATTTTACTATACTAAAGGTGAAGAGTACTCTAAAATATTTTTGCAATGCTTAATCATTGCATACCAAAGTCCAAAAGAGAGAATTTAGTTTTCATTGTGCAATGTGTTACAACAAAAGGCTGCTAAAAGAAAGAATTTAGTTTTGTCATTCAATCCTTTGCAACATAAAGGAGACTACATGAATTATAAGATGTTACTTTCATTCATTTTACAATGTTTCATTCATTTTGCAAAATAAATATACACAAGATTGCATAAGTGTCACTGTTCTATTCATTGGAAAGAAAAGAGTAATCAAATTTCCCACACAAGTTGTGGGAGTAGTTGAACTAAAGCAACATAAAAATACACTATACATCTAAAGATGAAAGTAATGGAAGAAGCATATAAGAAAAAAACATATTCATCATTTCCAATTGAAGTTTGGTGTTGGTCTTCATTGTTGCCTATGCCTCCTCGCTTTTGATCTTCAAATGAACCTGCATCATGATAAAAGAATTGGCTAGAGCTCCGAATATGAATCTCATTATGTGCCCTATCAAAATAAATATAGCATATGTCTAGATGATGCTTTAAGTCAGTTGAGAAAGTATAAGATATATATGTAGAAGATCCTGAAAAATCAAACATCACAAGAGCATTAAGCTTCATTGTTTTTTATCTAACATGTTTGTTCACTGTGTAGGTATAGGTGAAATCATGTTGTTGATTCATTTCTAAAGACATCATAACATGTGGTGAAAAAATGGGCTCCCACAAGGGTTTAGCCTAGCATGCTGCCCCTAAGTTTCAAGAGGGGAATGAGATAAGAATGCACATTCAAATTGATCAAATAAGAACATTCTAGATGAATGAGTAATCCATAAAGTGACTGCAAGAGTCTCAAACTCATTGCTCATTCATGTCTGTCAAATAAAAAGAATCAATAGTTCACTTTGAAATGAGAGTCACAAATGAGCAACAAGCTCATTTGAATGCTTAAATAAAATGTAGGACATAATTAAAATGCATCATTTCTTCAATGAAGGAGTCCTGTTTGCAAACAAGTTTTCATGCTGTCATATCTTATTGCTGCAATGCATCAATATTTTCTGTTGTTCAGGTGTTTGACGTACATGCCTTGAAGGTACAACCATCAAGAAGCAAAAGTAATGACATACAATGCTTACATATAAGGGACAACAAAGAGTGCTTTGTTCATAGAGTACTAAGGTGGAATAGTTACCAATCATTCATTACAAAGTTCATAATGATGGGACAACAATCATGTGTTTCCTCAAAGAATGGAAGGAGTGAAAGGGTATTGAGAGTGCTTAGTTACAAGTGAATGAGTGGACAACAATAAAATGAAATTAATAAAGTCATAGCACAAAGACAAGCACTCATCTTTAACAATCTGGGTAATGTATGAAGATCATCATGAATCTGTGTATGCAAAAGTTTGAAAGAAACAATGACTTTTTCCTAAAGGACATCATTATTAAAGAAAAATAAAAGCACAATATTAAGGTCTTTGTTTCAACATTGTGACATGATTCGATACTTTGAAAAGAACATTCATAAAGGAGGGTCTACAGTTGTATGTTTGATGCTAAGAGAGGTAGTGTTTCATGCCCATTTTTAGAATATAGAGTGAGCTACAACCTACAGTAAGGGAATACTCATAACACCTGTAGATGCAAAGATAAGACTTGACCTTTCATGGAGGAAAGTTTATTTTCATTTCTCTCAGAAAAACAAACAATGTTATCTCCTATTCACCACATTTAGAAAAGATGAAAGAATACCTAGAGTGCATAATGGTTCCAAAGGGAGGGTTTCTAAAATGCAAATCTAGAATGGAAGAGAGATTTTTTTCTTCCAAAAGACAAACAATGGAAAACCCACATCAACAATGTAAGTCACGGGTTTCAAGAAACCCTAGTTGTGCTTACAACAAAAAGAAGTATAATGATCATATTTCATTGTCTTAGCTGTGGCCTGGAGGGTTTGTTTGCTCATGGAAAAAGCCAAAGCCATCAAAGCCTTTTACATTAAGTGTTTACAAAATGCAGAAAATAAAAAGAGCTAGGAGATTGAGAAAAGCCGTGGCCTCCCACAGAGGAATAAAGTAGAATCTTTTAGTTTCTTTCATACCAAGGCCAGGAGTTTTTAACCCATCTTTTCTAAAATTTAAATGGAGGAGCATGAATACAAACAAGTGAAGAAATCTTCGATCTTAAGCAAATACAGAAAAATTGAGAGGCCGTGGCAATGAGAAATAAGGAAGCCCTCATAAATGATGGAAACAACGAACTAAGAAAGCAAGTCTCACATTTTGAAGAAATGATAGAACCCATCAAGATTTTGGACAAGAAACACAAACATTTTCATCATTTTGCATCCATTGAGCTTGATTTGAGCATTCTATTGACAAGGAATGAGGAAAAATGCAAAGTTCGAAAGGTAGAAGAGCTTACCTCAGTCGTTTTCTATGGAGAAATACATTACAAAACCTACAATATTAAGCTTCAAAAGTTCTTTGATGGCGGTCTGAAGACAAAGTAAGGCATTGATAGAGTAAAGCAAGAGAAAGAAATGCATGATTAAAGGGAAGAATCGACAAATTGGAGCAAAATAAAATGCATCAAAAATGTGATAATGGCCGCAACTGAAAGGCCAAGAAATGCTTCGAAATGGAGGTGAATGTACAGTTTTGTAACAAAAAAGACTTACCTCTGTATTCTCTTGCAAGAATCTCCATGAAATTGAAGGATTTTGAGCTCAAACCCTAAGTTCATAGTGGTGGCTAGGCAAAGCCAAGTTTTCTAAAAATCGAATGCAAAAATGAATGAGAAAAATTAGGGCTTGAGTGATTTTGTTCTAGGGTTTCCCCATTTTCCCTAAGTCGACTTGGTGTTTTTCCACATTGAATTAAAATTTCAATGCCTTCACTAATACCTCCATGGTATTATGTTCTGCTTTGCACATGTATTACAAACCTAGGCATCATGCCTTAGTTCATTTTTTATGATTTTGAGAAAATCATGTGGCTGCACCTTATTTCATTTTATGATTTTTATAGAAAATCAAATGCCTAAACCTTGAATACCTTAGTGTGCCTTAGGTTTTCATTGATTTTTGGAGAAAATCAAATATCAAAGGGAGGGATTATTCACTTTGTAAAATGTGAGTCAAAGTCATATGTGCCTTCTATGTGTTTTGCAAAGTTGTAAAAAATCAAGTTGAGACTCAGGTCTTTTGTGCCTTTCTTTTTGTAAAATAAAAACTGCAGATATTGTAAAACAATATTAAGGTAATATTCTATAAATTGCCTTAGTATTTGTTATTTTAAATTCAATAAAATAAAATAAAATGCATTAAGTCCTCTTAGAAACTTTCCTTTGTGAGTTTGAGTCTTTTTGTGCAAAAGGGGAAAAAACAGACAAACAAAAAGTTTCTATTTCAGTCTTCAGTCAGTTTAGGCTTGATTTTTAAGTCTTTCCTGGGTCGACCCTCTTGGGATAGAAAATTTCCACATTTTTCATTTAGTTTGGAGGTAGTTTGGGTAATATTTTTGAGGCTTTTCTTTTGAGCTCGGAAATGGCACTGGAGTTACTATTTTGAAGAGCAGTTCACTCAAATTTTTGCATTCTCACCCTCAGAGGCACTTCAAAGCTATATATTGGAAAAAGACAGTCTTTTTCTCAATTCTTGCATATTTTCCTTTGCATTCTACAAAGAGATATTGGTATTGTAACTCACTTTTACAATTATTAATATATACAACAACTTTTATAGGTTATTTGATATTATTACTTGTAGAGTTTCCTTCAATTTTCTTATTGCAATCAAGTATAGCCTTCTCACATTCATGTGTTTTGTCTCTGTTGATGATTTGGATGCAAATTTAATGAGTTTTAAATTTCAAAACCTTTAAATTTATGTCTCATTGATGGATGCATGTACATAAAATTAGGTTTAGTCACAGGTCATAGACTATGATATAGATTTATCTTTCCCTTTAGGTTGTTAAAACATTATTTTTCTTCATAAAGGATAGATTATCAAGCCTTTTTGCGAAACACTTATGTGATTAAACTGTTCAATTTGTGTTGTGAATCGGTCTGCAAGTTTTTATCATCATTATCTTTTAGCTGCATCACTATACTTTCAAACTCAGTTTAATATGTTCATTTCCAAGCTTTCTATCACTTTTCCTTCAAAATCATTAATTCATTGAAAAATCAAAAGGGAACCAACCCTTAATCTGGAGATTCACCTTCGTTATGAGTATACCCACAGTCTCGAAGGTGTTTCCATGTTTACTAGATTACTGAGAATTTAAACTTAGCATCCAGGTGTAATGTCCCATGATAACAATTTTTGGCACGCCTGATAGGACTCTGGAAGTTTGTTTTAGAGAAAAAGATTTTAATTTTCAAAATACTATATTGGTATATGCAATAGTGTTTTTGGCCTTTAAGAGCTTTTAAGTTTATACTTGGTGACTCCATTCTTTGGTTTGCATGCTGATCTAGTGTAACTAGTTATGAGAAGAGTGCAGGCTAGTACAAGTACCAGTGATGGCAAGGTAGTTTGCATTTTCACCTTTTAATGAGGGCAACCCATTATTTCTTGCTTAGCATGATGACATTCCTATTGCAACCCTCAAAAGTCTACCATATTTCACTATAGAAGACCAGACCGCCCCTGTTGAGCACATTCGAGATGTGGCAACTTTGTGCTCAATTCATAATGTCATTGAAGAGAACATAGCACTTAGGATTTTGGTTGTATCGTTGAAGGGAAAATCCTTGCAATGGTTTAGAGGTCTTCCGACAAATTTGATCACAACATGGGATTAGTTGGGTGATGGCTTGCATAGACAGTTTGAAGACAAATATGATCATTTGTCTTTGCTAGAACAATTTAGTACTATCAAGAGGGCTCCACATGAGCATATGTCAGATTTTAACTACCATTTCTAGAGGACCTAAGATAGGATTCCAATGACGGTAAATCCTTCACCTGCACATGCATTTCTATATTTTTTAAAGGCTTTAAATAGTGAAATTTCTGTGATGATTTAGTCTATGGGTGGATTTACTCTTCCTAACACTTATGCTATAGCTATTAGAGCAAAAGACTGCCTTATATGAGTTGGTAAAATAGCCCCAAAGCCTGCTATGCTAATTTTTCTTGAAGTATAGCCACCTATTCCTATGTCATTACCCTCTTTAGCTGCCTGTCTCGCCCATTCTAGCAGTAGGATATCAAGCTGCAGCCCAAGAAACTGTAGTTCCAAACCCATCTCAAGAGATTCAAGAGCTAAAGGGCATGCTGCAATCCTTTAGCAATATTGTTAGTAATGAGTTTGTTAACCTAAAGAAGCAAGTTGGCCAAGAGAATAGGCCCTATCAAGATCCATATCAGCCCAATCAACCAAGTAGGCCACCTTTTCAAGCTGATTCTTAAGGCCCAAGGAGAAATTTCAATCCTAGACCCTTTCAGCCTTATAATCCCATTGCTTCCAGCTCTTCAAAGGACCTCATGCCCACACAAAACAATATGGCACAAGAGTGTGACTGGTGTTATCCATGTAACTAGCCTCATAACCAAGCTGCATGCATGAACAGTATGAGGAATCAGGCTCTAATGGTTCAAAATAGATATGCTGGTTCGTAAAGTGTATCAAAAGAAAATCTAGAGCAACAAAGTAACCCTGATGTTTCCTTGATGAATTAAGAAGTTGAGGATTTTTGTAGGGATAATCATACACAACAATCGAATAAAAGGCAAGGAAGGGGTAGTGAAAAGGAAGAGTCTATGTTTTGGTTTGATGAGCTGCCCTCTTTCATTGACCAAGATGAAGAAAGAATGCTCAACAAAACAAAACATTGATAACTATTTTGAGGTATCCAACTGGTATAGTGATGAGGAAGATCTAGAAAATCAGGAACATCTGGTTGTAGAGATGGAGGAAAAGGTTGAGGTGCATGTTTTAACTAATTTATTTAAAGAACTACCTTTATTTGTTACTAGTGATGAAGAGAATATATGTGAGATAACAAAATTGACAAGTTGTGATCAGCAAGAGCATGAAAATGACATTGACAAAGAGCCGATCCGTGAACAAATGAGGGAGGGTAGCATTGCTATGGAGGTTGAAGAGTGTGGTATGCATGATAACATACCTAAAATGGAGCATAATCAGAAGATTGAAGGCATGGTTTAGATAGAGCAAAAATGGGTGATAGTTGAAGAGTCAATTGATAAAGGAAAAGATAACATAGATACATTGGAGGCGTCCTCAGAAGAAAAGTTAAGAAAATTCATTGAAGAGAATCAGTCCTTCCAAGATATTTCAATTCTCGATTGTCAAGATCCTACTTGTTTAGCTTGTAGAGAGTTTTCCGCTTTGTTGAATTATTGTATTGAACAAAAGCCCAAGCCAGTGAATGATGAGGATGATGAGGGCAATAAGGCAATAGAGCAGGAAATTGACATTGATTGTTTGCACATTAGCCTGTCAAAAGGATGCCCTATTCAACATCTAGTCCAGCTAGAAAATAGCAAGGATAAATCATTGGATAAGCATCAAAGAGAAGAGAGATAGCTAACTTGACCACCTCAAAATATCTATACTTTCAGTCAAAACAAGTGCGTATGTGTGTTTGTTCTATTTCTTAAAGAAGTATTACATAAGTTAACTAGATTCCCACCCTTTCCACAACCCTTGTTGACTACTTACGAGCAAGAAGGGCCTATTCACTTGATCAGGAAAGGAAACTACTTTGCAAGTCCAGTTAATGGTTTCGTCTAGAGGGCCTATTCATTTTTTTAGTGTAGGTAGGTATGGCATTGTTTCCTTTCAATTGTTTTGTTTTCCCTAAGTGTTGTTGCATAATTGTTGGCCACCAGGGCCTTCCTAGTTTCTTTCAGTTTGGTTTTGCTGTTGTTTGGAGTATTTGAAGTTGAGTTACATGGTTTCTGAGTTTAAGTAGGGGTAGATTTGACTTCATTCCCAATGAATTGTTTAAGGCAACCGGTCTATATGCTTAGTAGGAAAGCATTCATCATAAATCGCTAGAAATGTTACCAAATTTTCACCTACAACTCAAATTGGTAGAGCTCAAATAGTTTTATTATACTAAAGGTGAAGATTACTCTAACATATTTCTACCATGCTTAATCATTGCATATCAAAGTTCAAAAGAGAGAATTTAGTTTTCATTGTGCAGTGTGTTACAATAGAAGGCTACTAAAAGAAAGAATTTAGTTTTTTCATTCAATGCTTTGCAGCATAAAGGAGACTACATGAATTATAAGATGTTACTTTCGTTCATTTTAAAATATTTAATTTATTTTTTAAAATAAATATACACAAGATTGCATAAGTGTCCTTGTTCTTTCATTGGAAAGAAAAGAGTAATCAAACGTCCCACACAAGGCGTGGGAGTAGCTTAACTAAAGAAACATAAAAATACACTATACATCTGAAGATGAAAGTAATGGAAGGAGCATATAAGAAAAAACATATCCATCATTGTGTGTTGAAGTTTGGTGTTGGTCTTCATTATTGCCTGCTCCTCCTCACTCCTGATCATCAAATGAACTTGCATCATGATAAAAGAGTTGGTTAGAGCTCCAGATATGAATCTCATTATGTTCCTTATCAACAAAAATATAGAATATTCCTATGATGCTTTAAGTCAGTTGAGCAAGTATAAGATATATATGCAGAAGAGCCTAAAAATCAAACATTAAGCTTCATTGTTTTTTATCTAATATATTTGTTCATTGTGCAGGTATAGGTGAAATCATGTTGCCGATTCATTTATGAAGACATCATAGCATGTGGTGAAAAAATAGGCTCCCACAAGGGTTGAGCCCAACATGCTGCCCCTAAGTTTCAAGGAGATGGGAATGCACATTCAAACTGATCAAATAAGAAAATTTCGACTGAAGGAGTAATCCACAAAGTTACTGTAAGAGTCTCAAAATCATTGCTCATTCATGAATGTCAAATCAAAAGAACAATAGTTCACTTTGAAATGAGAGTCACAAATTAGCACTGAGCTTATTTGAATGCTTAAATAAAATAAAGGACAAAATTCAAATGCATCATTTCTTCATTGAAGGAGTCCTATTTGCAAACAAGTTTTCTTGCTGTCATATCTTATTGCTGTAATGTATCAATATTTTTTGTTGTTTAAGTGTTTGAAGTACATTCCTTGAAGGTAAAACCATCAAGAAGAAGAAGTAATGACAAACAATGCTTACATATAATGGACAACAAATAGTGCATTGTTGATAGAGTGCTAAGGTGGAAAAGTTACCAAGCATTCATTACAAAGTTCATAATGATGGTACAATGATCATATGTTTCCTCAAAGAATGGGAGGAGTGAAAGGGTATTGAGAGTGCTTAGTTACAAGTGAATGAGTGGACAACAATAAAATGAAACAGATAAAGTCATAGCACAAAGACAAGCACTCATCTTCAACAATCTGAGTAATGTATGAAGATCATCATGAATCTATGTATGAAAAAGTTTGAAAGAAACACTGACTTTTTCCTAAAGGACAAAATCCTTTTTGAAGCAAAATAAAAGCACATATTTAGGTCTTTGTTTCAACATTATGACATGATTCAATTCTTTGAAAAGAACATTCATAAAGGAGGGCCTACATTTCTATGTTTGATGCTAAGAGAGGTAGTGTTTAATGCCCATTTTCAAAATATAGAGTGAGCTACAACCTACAGTAAGGGAATAATCATAACACCTATAGATGCAGAGAGAAGACTCGAGCTTTCATGGAGGAATTTTCTTTTCATTTCTCTCAGAAAAACAAATAATGTTATCTCCTATTCACCACATTTAGAAAAGATGAAAGAATACCCAGAGTGCACAATGGTTCCAAAGGGAGGGTTTCTAAAATGCAAATCCAAAATGGAAGAGAGATTCTTTTCTTCTAAAAGAAAAACAATTGAAAACCCACATCAACAATGCACCTGTCATGAGTTTCAAGAAACCCTAGTTGTGCTTACAACAAAAATGAGTATAATTATTAGATTTCATTGTCTTAGTTGTGGCCTGGAGGGTTTGTTTGTTCCTAAAAAAAGCCAAAGCCATCAAAGCCTTTTACACTAAAGTGTTTACAAAATGCAAAAAATAAAAAGAGCTTGGAGATTGAGAAAAGTCATGGCCTCCCACGAAGGAATAGAGCATAATATTTTATTTTCTTTCATACCAAGGCCAGGGGTTTTTAACCCATCTTTTCTAAAATTTAAATGGAGGAGCATGAATACAAAAAATCAAAGAAATCTTCGAGCTTAAGCAAATACCCAAATATTGAAAGGTGGTGGACATAAGAAATAAGGAAGCCCTCATAAATGATGGAAACAACGAACTAAGAAATCAAGAGTCTCAAATTTTGCAGAAATGATAAAAAACCATCAAGATTTTGCACAAGAAACACAAACATTTTCATCATTTTGCATCCATTGAGCTCGAGTTGAGCATTCTCTTGACAAGGAATAATGAAAAATGCAAAGTTTGAAAGGTAGAAGAGCTTACCTCAGTCATTTTCTGTGGAAAAAATACATTACAATGCCCGTAGTATTGAGCTTCATAAGTTCTTTGATGGCGGCCTCAAGACAAAGTAAGGCATTGACAAAGTAAAGCAAGAGGAATAAATGCATGAGTGAAGGGAAGAATAGACAAAGTGGGGAAAAAGAAAATGCATCAGAAATGTGATAATGGTCATGGCTGAAAGGCCAAGAAATGCTTCGAAATGGAGGTCAATGTACAATTTTGTAACAAAAAAGACTTACCTCTATATTCTCTTGCAAGAATCTCCATGGAAATCTTCCAGAAGCAGCAATAAATTGAAGGATTTCGAGCTCAAACCCTAAGTTCATGGTGGCAGCTAGGCAGAGCCAAGTTTTCCAAAAATTGAATGCAAAATTGAATGAGAAGAATTAGGGCTCGAGTGATTTTGTTCTAGGGTTTCCCCATTTTCCCTAAGTTGACTTTGGTGTTTTTCCACATTGAATTAAATTTCAATGCCTTCACTAATACCTCCATGGTATTATGTTCTTCTTTGTGCATGCATTACAAACCTAGGCAACATGCCTTAGTTCATTTTTTATGATTTTGAGAAAATAATGTGGCTGCGCCTTATTTCATTTTATGATTTTTATAGAAAATCAAATGCCTAAACCTTGAATACCTTAGTGTGCCTTAGGTTTTCATTGATTTTTGGAGAGAATCAAATATCAAAGGGAGGGATTATTCAATTTGCAAAATATGAGTCAAAGTCATATGTGCCTTCTATGTGTTTTGCAAAGTTGTAAAAAATCAAGTCAAGAATCAGGTCTTTCGAGCCTCTCTTTTTGTAAAATGGAAACTGCAGATATTTTAAAACAATATTAAGGTAATATTCTATAAATTACCTTAGTATTTGTTATTTTAAATGCAGTAAAATCATAACAAATGCATTAAGTCCTCTTAGAAACTTTCACTTGTGAGTTTGAGTCTTTTTGTGCAAAAGGGGAAAAAACAAACAAACAAAAGTTTCTATTTCAATTTTCAGTCAGTTTAGGCTTGATTTTTGAGTCTTTTCTGGGTCGACCCTCTTGGGATAGAAAATTTCCACATTTGTCATTCAGTTTGGAGGCAGTTTGGGCACTATTTTTTAGGCTTTTCTTTTGAGTTCGAAAATGACACTTGAGTTACTATTTTGAGGAACAGTTCACTCAGATTTTTCCATTCACTCTTGGAGGCACTTTAGAGCTATATATTGGAAAAATACTTAGTCTTTTTCTCAGTTCTTGCATCTTTTCCTTTGCATACTACAAAGAGAGATTGGTCTTGTAACTCACTTTTACAGTTATTAATATATACAACAACTTTTATAGGTTATTTGATATTGTTACTTGTAGAGTTTCCATTTTTTTTTTTATTGTAATCAATTATAGCCTTCTCACATTCATGTGTTTTGCCTATGTTGATGATTTGGATGAGAATTTAATGAGTTTTAAATTTCAAAACCCATAAATTTATGTCTCATTGATGGATGCATGTACACAAAAGAAAGTTTAGTCAGAGGTCATAGATTGTGCTATAGATTTATCTTTCCCTTTAGGTTGTGAAAACATTATTTTCCTTCATAAAGGATAGATTATCAGGCCTTTTTGCAAAACACTTATGTGATTAAAATTTCCAATTTGAGTTGTTAAAACACTTTGTCTGAGAATAGTTGTGAATTGGTCTGTAAGATTTTATCATCAATATCTTTTAGGTGCATCACTACACTTTCAAATTCAGTTTAATCCATTCATTTCTAAGTTTTCTATCCCTTTTCCTTCAAAATCATTAATTCATTGAAAAATAAAAAGGGAACCAGCCCTTAATCTTAAGATTCACCTTTGTTATGAGCATACCCACAGGCTCAAAGGTGTTTCCATGTTTCACAAGATTGCTGAGCATTTAAACTTAGCATCCGGGTGCAATCTCCCATGATAACAGTTTTTGGCAAGCTCAGTGGGACTCTGGAAGTTTGTTTCAGAGAAAAGATTTTAAATTTCAAACTACTATTCTGGTATATGCAACGGTGTTTCTGTCCTTTAAGAGGTTTTAAATTTATACCTGGTGACTCCATTCTTTGGTTTGCATGTTGATCTAGTGTAACTAGTTATGAGAAGAGTGTAGACTAGTACAAGTACTAGTGATGGCAAGGCAGTTTGCATTTTCACCTTTTAATGGGGGTAGCCTATTATTTCTTGCTCAACATAATGACATTCTTGTTGCAGCCCTCAAATTTTTTCCATATTTCATTGGAGAAGACCAGACCACCCCTGTTGAGCACGTTCTAGATGTGGCAACTTTGTGCTCGGTTCATAATGTCACTAAAGAGAACATAACACTTAGGATTTTGGTTGCATCGTTGAAGGGAAAAGCCTTGCAATGGTTTAGAGGTCTTCTAACAAACTCAATCACAATATGGGATCAACAAGGTGATGGCTTGCATAGACAGTTTGAAGAAAAAATTGATCATTTGTCTTTGCTGGAACAATAAAGTACTATCAAGAGAGATCCACATGAGCATATGTCAGACTTTAACTACCATTTCTAGAGGACCTGGGATAAGATTCCAATGACGATAAATCCTTCACTGCCACATGCATATCTGTATTTTTTAAAGGCTTTAAATAGTGAAATTTCTGTGATGATTTAGTCTATGGGTGGATTTACTCTTCCTAATGCTTATTGTTGTGCAGTTTTTGCACACACGCCCCACTGAGCGTGAGGACCCTCTTTCCTTTTTCTTTTGGTGTCTTGGCCCTTCTTTTTTGGGGGTTTTTCTTGCTTGAAGCCCATGCTTTGATGTTCATCTCGCTAGTTGAAGTGGCACATTTATGAATCTTATTGAAAATCTTGAGAACTAAGTGCATTCCGGACTTTTCACTGTTTTCGGGAAAATCCGCCCTGACCGGATTTTTCAAGTTTTCTTTCAGAATCTGGAGGTGTTTTCCTTTTGACCCAAATCCGGGGAAATCCGTCATGTTCGAATTTCTCCGAAGTCTGTTGCCCTGTCGAATTTTCGGGTTTTGGTCTTGGCTGTCTTGTCGATCGCATTAATGGTGATTGTGAGAATTTTGGGGGCAGTGATATATTGAATTTTGGGAAGTAATTGGCCATTTGAGTTTGGAGCACTAGAGCTTGGGGTGGTTTGCTAGATTGTGCATTTTAGAGCTATTTTGAGTGCTGCCTTTGAATTTTGTGGGCGTTGCTTGATATCCTGCTCGTGTTTGTGAGTTATTTGTTGGCATCGTTGGTTCTAGTTCTACTGTTCTCATGGTATGTAGATATGCTCCTTTCCTCTGTTGGTTTTGAGTTACTTTGATTTGTTTGCCTTCGTGTCATTCATTGCTTCATTATTTTCTGGGATATGCGAGCCATGTCCGGGTAACTCAAATTTTCGTGTTCTTCTAGTTCACTTGATTGATCACTGAATAGTTATTTTGGTTTGGTATTTCATTATCCTTTTGGGGCACTTTCTTGCATTGGTCCTAAACTCCTCATCTTGGTTTCTATGCAACTCATTCCTGGATTTCCATGCTCTCATGGCAAATATTTTAGGGTTCTTGACCTAGGTCATGGCCAATCTCTCTCAAATTGCTGGGAGGAGTGTTTTCAATTCATAACTGGTCTGTTGGGGTCTAGGTTAAGTGGTTGTTGGGGTGCAGGCCTTAGGTTCGAGGTCATTCGATTTATTTTGGTAAAGATGAGAAAAATGTGTTAAGTTTGTGTTTTTGACGTCCTCGCGGAATTCCACTTTGCTGCAAGGTGCAAAACATGTTAGGATTTTTGACAAAGCTAAAGAATTGAGAAAGAAGTATGGGGCATGGTTCATCTAGTTCCCCACTTTCTCTTACATCAGGATTGATGGTTGTCAAAGGGCTCTGTACAGACTCCCGAGGTACCCAACTGATCACATTATATTGTTGGAGGTCACTAATCAGATTTGTGACTTTGACATAATTATTAAGGGAGAAAAGCACAAAACAGGTTTTGGGAATGATTTTCCTTGAAGATAGGAATGAATGAGGTCTGCCCTTCTATCCAGTCTTCTCATGCTTCTAAGGAGGAGATGAATACTTTGAGTCTCTCTTTCCATTCTAAGAGAACAAGGTTTGACATCATTGGTGAGGCACAAAAGAAGACCAGTAGGGAATACAACCATAAGGCTAATATTGAGGATTACTGGGTTAACCTCAGTGATGAATTTGAGGTAAGGAAAAAGAGGCTCTCCAGGTTACCAGTGGACTTGGTAAGGTTATATAATGTGAAGGCCATCCCTGACCAAGTGGAGGAAGATGGAAATTTGATTCAGGGTCGTGTCTTGGAGGTGGTGAAAGACAAGCCAGTTGGAGAGATTGACTGGTTAGAAGAAGAGAAGAAAAAATTAGATCGAATCATGGTTCTGGTGATCAAGTACACCAAGATGTGGCTGAAATACAAGATGCTAGAATTAGAGAGTGAGGGTGTCCAATGCACTTATGATCTGATGGGAGACTTGGAGTCTCATTCTGCTTCTAAGGAATCACTTGAACAGGACCCTAAAGGTAAAACAAATGTGGATTCCCTTTTCAAGATTCAGGTTAGGGATGTTCAGACTGAGAAGGTGGCAGAGGTAGGTAAACAAAGGAAACCTGTCACCAAGAAGAGGAGACATGCCTCAAGGAGAGAAGCTGAAAAGGACAAAGAAGAGGAGGAAGGGATAGAGGTTATTCCTCCATTAATCAAAAGAAGAAAGCTTGTGAAGCTATCACAGAAGGAGGAGGTTCCTAAAACTGATAAGGAGGTTGAACCACCAGTGGTAGAAGTAGAGAGTTCTGGGGAAAGAACACAAGTATATATGAGGAGGTCAAGGACTCCTTCCCCAAAGGATGCTGCAGTGAAAGAGGATGTTCTAGTGACTGCTCCCATTGTTGAACAGGAGAGTAACTCCATTCCTCAGGATACAAGTGGTGTACAAGAAGAACCAAGGAAGGATGAAGATCCTAAAGACTTGGGTGAGGAGGAATTTCAGCAAGGAGACCTCTACAATGTAGAGGTCGAAATTTACAAAGTGATTCAATCTCCCTTGGTAGCATATGCAGATTCACCCGCAGAGGAACCAATGGACAAATATCCTCAACAGGAGGAGATACCAGCTAAGATTCCTTCACCAACATAGATTATTGTAGAGGAGCAGTTGCAGGACAAGGAGGTTCCGACCAAAGATATACGTGATGTGCCTAATGTTGAGAAGGATGCCCCTAATGACTACCAGGAGCAAGATAAGCAAGATACAATGCCAATTGAGTCAACTATTCCAGGTTGGCTGGATAAAGAATTGAAAAGTAAACTGGTAATAGTGGAGGATGCTCCTCCTAATTGGGATGCCTTAATGGCTAATGTTGAAAAGGGAAAGATTAAGAAGAAGGCTAGGGTTGTGTCCCAGATTGAGAGAGATGGGTCAGGCAACTGAGTGGCTCACATTGCAACCCCTTCTTTCGATAAAGATAGAGATAGTGTGACTTCCAAGGATTATCATGTGCAGATTATTGACCTAGGGCATGCTTCTATGGAGCAGGATATTGAGGAGTATGAAGGCTCCAGTGCTGTAATTGTGGGCATATTGAAGAAGGTTGTGCAAACCAGGCATGAGTTGGAAAGAGAGAATGAGAAACTAAATAAGTACTTGCAAGAGTTGAGGAAACCTTTGTAGTCTATTAGCTCTTCCTCCTTTGCTGCGGGTTTTTTGCCTCAGGAAACAATCTCTAAGCTGGAAAAGATGAAGGGCACTACACATGCCACAGTTGCTTGGTTGCATGGTGTTCAAACTAAAGGGGATGATGCCATTAAAGATATCTTGTCGACTGCAGGAGATGCCATGAGGTCAGTGACTTGGTTGAAGACTGTGTTAGCTCAGGATAGAGAGGATACTGACCTTCTACTTCAAAAAACCACAACAATCATGGAGTTCACCGAAGATAAGCTGGTAAAGAGTGGGATTCTTCCTTTTCCAAGGGTTTCTGAGCCTTGGGAATGGTACAAAATCTTGCAGATAAGGAAGAAGGCCTTGAGGAAGATTCATAAACAAGGAAGGTAGATTGAGGACACTTTGATTGGTATCCATGATAAGTGTATTTCATTCTTTGAAATTATGACAGCGATGAAGAAATTTGCTCCAAAGCATCTTAATCTGGAGCAACTTAGGAAATGGTGGAGAGATGTCTTTTCTCCAATCAGTGAAGGTCCAGTCACTAAACATCTGATAGATGATGCTACAACTTATATTGTAGTTATTGATAGATACTTAACTAATAGGGCTGATTGGGATGGTACAGTTAAGTAGGCAAGGGATGGAATTAAGTCTCTTGAAAGAAGAGTTAGGGTTTTGCATGTACCTCCTATTGCTGAGTTGGACAGAGTTTTACTGGCCATACATGGTGAAGAAGATTGAACTAAAGACAAGGATGGGAAGTAGCTATATAGGGTTACATTGATATTTGTGCTTCCCATTACTCACATGCATTGGGCCGACCCTTTTGATGCCTAGGCCGACTTGGATGAAATTGGTGCAAATTGCACATTTCATATTGTATTCGAATATCTTTTGAGGCCGACCTCTTGTGTGGCATGTTTTATTGTAAATTCTTATTTTGGGCCGACCTATCTTAGGGATTCTCTATAAAATAGGCGTGTTGCCTCATTTGATAAAAAATAGATAGCAAGATAGATAGATAAGTGATATAGAGGTTTGATATTAGAGCAAATTAGAGTTTATTTTCAAGCAAGTGTTGTAACAGAAAGTTGGAATTGTTGCCATTTTGGATGACTTAATATAAGAAAGGATATTTTGGTTTGGTATCTATCTTGTGGAGTTTCATCTGGCATGGTTCTTGTTGTTCTATCTTTAAAATTGCTTATAAGTTTATAGTTAAATTATTTGATGATGCTTAGGGTTGCATGTTTGGAATGTTTGTAGCAATCTCTAGTCCATACTTTTTGCTGTTAGCTGATTGTTAGCTGCTTTGAAAAGTTAGCCTAGACTTAAAATTGTGCTTAGTTCAGTTATAAGGATTTGTTCATCTCAATTGCAATAGGATTGTTTGAATGAATGTTTGTAATTTGAAAATCTTTAAATACCTTAGAATATTTCACTATTTCTGTGAAATTACAGATTTATCTGGGTCCAACAGAAAGTAGTTTATGAGAGATCGGTCCATCTTGAGAATTTTATCCTTTTGCATTATCAATCTTAGGGTTAGAAGTAGTCTTAGAATCATCTCTAAAACCTTTATATTTTATTGTTTCTTTATTACCAGGGTTCAATCAAAGATTCCAAGTATCAATTCATTGTTTAGATCTGATAAATTCGAAGTCCAGTATTTGCTTGTAGTAAGGTCGCTTTGTGATTACCAACATTTTCACATTTATCTCTGAGTTGTTTTGTTGCATTGTCAAGACCTGACATTAGAGACCTTGGGGTTATATCTTTTTCCATAGAGATTTACCTTTCAAGAGAGATAGGATATCATATTCTCTCTGAGTTGTTGCCGTGTAGAAAACACCATCAAAAAATTGGTGATAGAAGGAGGGCCTTGAATAAGAAAGCTGGAGCGTTTCCTAAATGCCATCTCTCTTGAGAGGCTTAGAAGAAGAACTAGATCTACTTCAGGAGGAGAAGAATTTCAAGAATTACAAGTCCCTACTAGGTCAAGAAGGACCAGAGGAGGGAAAGAATCATCATCCATTCACCCACTTCCATTATCTCCATCATCTTCATCCTCATCCTCATTTGAAGGAATTCCTATTCCGCAACCACGACCAGTCATAAATCAGCCATTACCACCTCCACCCCCACCAATGGCTTTCCTTGCTAATAATTCATCCCCATTGATCTTTAATAATTACAATGTCATGCCCAAGAACCCTAAGCATTTTTGCTCTAAGTTTCATACTCATAACCCCAACAGAACAACAAAGGAGCATATTAGGATTTTCCAAACTTGTCTGAGGGATAGAGGAATTAACCATGAGGATGTTGCATGAAATTTTTTCCCTTATTCTCTAGGGGAAGAGGCCTTTTATTGGTATAATCACTTACCTATTGCCTCCATCCATAATTGGGATGAATTGGAAACTCCATTTATGCAGAAGTTCAAGATTCCCATTAGTGCTAATGAGCTATACCTGCAATTCATTGGAGTGAAAAGAGAGATTAATGATCCCATAGGATCATTCAATGATAGGTTCCATTGAGCATATACCAAAATCTAGGCACCCTATGCCTAAAATGAAAATACTGCTTTAGAAGTTTACCTTGAAGCCTTGGATAGCCTTACAACAACCTTCCTTAAACAAAGGACTAATCCTCCAAACACTTTACTCACTACATATGTAGAGGTTGTAAAGGTTAGCATGGACTTGAGGCAGCACTTATCAAGACCTTTTCCTTCTCTGGGGCCTGCCGCTCACCCTAGACAGATTCAAGCTCTTAACCAGGCTTTGACCAATCATGCTCCCATCATGAATCCAATACCTTCATTACCTTTGGTCCCTCATCCAGGTCCTCCTTTAAATCAAGCTCAACCTACCACCTCTTATCCTCAACAAAGAGCTAATCAACCCCTTCATTAACAACAAGCTGGTTTCCCTACATATTTTCAGAATTCAGAAGTTTTGAATCAGGCTGTTGGTTCTGGAAGCATGCCTGGATACCCTTCTGGTAGTGCCAGTTTGACACCACCTAATAGTCTAGATAAAGAAAGATTGGATGAGTTGTCTGAACAAGTGGAAAGATTGAAAATAGAGGTAACCTATTTGAGGAATCATAATAGCCAGCTTTAGGCTGCTCAGAAGAATATACTCTAACTATGGCAGGGAGAACAAGAACTTTGAGAGAGGGCAGTATTTTGACATAAATCAAAATTATGATAGAGGACAAGTTTTTGGTCAGAATTTTGATAGAAGGCAAGGCTCTGGTCATAATTTTGATAGAAATCAACAAGGTGGACAAGGATTTGATAAAGGGCAACCACCTAGACAGAATAGGTCATGGAATACTGGCCCTAACAATGGGGGGATTCCTACTCCCCTGGATCAACCTTCTACTCAAGAGAAGCCTCCAAATGGTGTATACTTGGCAGAAGCAACTTTGTCTAGTTGGTGTAGACTCCATAAGACAAGTCAACATTCTAAGTTAGACTGTACCGAATTTCAGACAACAAATTCTATTTTTCAGTATGAAGTGGAGAACAATTCCACTGGTCAGGAAATTGTGCCCTCAAATCCTTATGACTCTCCAGTGCTAGTACTTAATCACACCCCATTCCCTAAAGGTGAAGAGAATGAACCAGAAGAAGTATCCAGTGACCATGAGGATGAGGCAGAGCAGGTGTTGAATGAGGATGAGATTTCCCAGTTGTTTAATGAGAAAAATGAGAATGATAATGGCCCTTTGGATGAGGAGGAAGTTAGCGTTGAAGAAGTTCAGATGTTTCAACAACCAATGAAGAAGTATGATTTAAGAAATAGACCTAACAGGAGTCCACAAGCTGGAGGTCCTTTCACTACTTCTATCCCTCCTAACAATTTTAATACTCCACCTGATCCACAAGCTAGTAATAATCCACCTTATCTTTATGTATTGACACAATACTTGTCAAGGGGAAACAATGCTGAAGTGTCCAAAGATAAGCAGGCCAGTGGCTACAAGGAAGCTCATGTCGACCTAAATGTGGAACAATTAGGTGAATATGTGACTGAGGAATTCAAGAAAGTAAAGGTAAGTCTTTTTGCTTTTTAGTTATTAAGAGTTCCTGCTATTAGGAATGCAGTTTTTGGGTCATTTAGTTCAAATATAGCACCATAAGGGGTAACTGCCAATGAGGCTGTTACCAGGTCTTCTAGTTCCCAGACACCTAGAAGCCAGGTCCCACCTATAGAAAAAAGGGGAGATAAAGATAAGGGTCAAGTTGCACAAGCTGACACTCACTTGAGTTTGTTTCAAGGCAAGACAAAAACCCATCCTTTCCTAATTTTTGTTCGTATCTTTGGAAATAATTTGCATAATTGTCTTCTAGACTCAGGAGCATCTATGAATGTTATGCCTTTTGCTGTTTGTAAAGCATTGGGTATTACCCCCATAGCCTCTCAAAAGAAGGTTACTCAATTGGACAAAACAAAGGTAAGTGTAGTTGGAGAATTGAACATGATCCCTACATAGCTTGCACCAGATCTTAGGGTGCAACAAGTGATCAATATCCAGGTTGCTGACATTTCTGATACTTATGGTTTGATCTTAGGTAGAGATTTCACTAATTCTTTGAATGAGTATACATCTACAGATCACTCTCACATGCGGCTACCATGGAAAGGAGTTCCAAATCAGATCCGAATTGAAAGAGAGCCTCAAATGAAGTATGTAATCATTGAATATCAGAATGTTTTGAATGAGGTGTTGGTATTTGAGGTTGCCATGGGAAACTATGTGTTGGATGCATCAGTTATAGAGGATGAAGAGGCTTTCATGTTTTAGAGCCCCTTGGATGAATCCAAATTGGAGGACAATGGTCTTGGAACATTAATTGAATAAGTGGATGAAGCAGGTCATCAAGTGGATGAAGCAAGTGATCTCAAGAAGACAGGCAGCTTAGTTTGTTGGATAAATTTTAGGAATTTATCCAAAAATGTATGGAAGATCAAATACAATTGAAAGGAATCATGACTTTTGAAGAACTAATACTTCCAAATTGGTGCAGAGTCCATGATGCTCCTCATTCCGAGCTAGAATGTGACTTGTGTCAAACTGCTGTTCGATAGATACAAAAATGCATTAATCCAATTCCACCTGTTGGACTTGATATGCAGGAATAATTAAATAATAATAAAGGTAAGAGCCCAATGCCTCCTAAGAAGCCCCCCATTTTTAGTGAAGACCAAGATAAATTAAAATCAAGGGAACCTGATGGCTGTTGGACATTAAGATTCGATGGATCCAAATCTAAGCATGGTGCTGGAGCAGGATTTGAATTGATCAGTCCCAAAGGTAAGAATTATTTTGCTGCTCATAGACTCCAATTCCATTGCACTAATAATGTTGCTGAATATGAAGCTTTGATCCATGGTTTATTAATGGCCTCAAGGAAGAAGGTTAAGTTATTACAAGTTTTTGGGGACTCTGAATTAGTGATCAAACAACTAAGAAAATAGTATTCATGCCATGATAGAAGAATGACCAATTACTGGCATAGAGTGTGGGATCTCATTGAGGAGTTCGATGCTTTCAATATCTAGTTGATCCCTCAAAACAAAAATCAAGTTGCTGATTCTCTAGCACAAGCTACTAGCACCTTGTAGCCTTTATCACTTTCAGGATTGAAGAAATTTACAGTTGAGCTCACTCCTGTACCTTCAGTACCTGACAACGTTACCAATTTCTAGGTATTTGAAGATGATAAACATATTTTGGAATTTATTACAAGCTGTGATATATTTTCTTCCCAAGTTATTGATGAGATAGAGTCTCAAGAAGCAGAAATAGACTTTGGAGGAATCATTAATCTGAAGACCAATACTATTCCAAGAGGTATGGTGCAGCTTGAATGAATTTTTGATTTGGATAAGATAAGAGATCAGGAGCACCAGGCTAAAAGGGATTCTCTTAGTAGCCAGTGTGAGACATATGATATGGGGATGCATGGTGACACCAAGAATGCTTTTATTGGCAAGGTATGCACTCCAGAAGAAAGAAAAGGGATTATTGATGCCTTGCATACATATCATGATGTAATAGCTTGGATTTATGAAGATTTGAAAACATATGATACTTCAATCATTACACACACCATCCCTTTGAAGTCAGATGTCAAACCATTTAGGCAGAGGCAGAGGCCGATTAATGCTCTGTTAGAGCCCATTATTCAAAAGGAGGTGCAGAAATTGCTTTCAGCACACATTATATTTCCAGTAAGACACTCTACTTAGGTTGCAAACTTGGTTCCAGTAAAGAAAAAGAATGGAGAGATCAGATTGTGTGTGGATTTTAGGAATCTGAATAAAGCATCAGAAAAGGATAACTATCCAGTTCCTTCACTGGATGAGGTGCTTCAGATCGTTAATGGATCTCAAATGATGTCCTTTTTGGATGGGTATTCTGGATACAATCAAGTTATGGTGTAGTATGAGGATAGACACAAGACTGCCTTTACTACAAAATGGGGAACTTTTGCTTACAGAAGGATTCCATTCGGGTTGATTAATGCAGGAGCTACATTCCAGAGAGCTATGGACATTGCTTTTAAGGACATAATTGGTAAGTGCATCATTATTTATATGGATGATTTGATAGTTTTTTCCAAGAAATGAGGCGATCACATAACAAATTTATGCAAAGTATTCCAAAGATGAAGAGAGTTTGGTATTTCACTTAATCTAAGGAAGTGTATTTTTGGAGTCACAGAAGGGAAGTTGTTGGGACATATTATCTTAGAACAGGGTATTGCCATTGACCCTAAGCGAATAAAGTCTATCTTGAAGATTCAGCCCCTTGTGAGTAAGAAAGTGATGAATTCATTCTTTGGTAAGATTAACTTTCTTAGAAAATTTATTACTGGATTTGTAGAGATAGTCAAGCCATTGAATGCTATGTTGAAACAAGAAGAAAAAATAGAATGGAATGTAGAAGCTAAAGAAGCATTTATAGAAATCAAGAAAGCTATTGCCGAGGCCCCTGTATTGGTGAGTCCAGATTATACTAAACCCTTTTACATATATTCGTTCACTTTTGATCATTCTTGTGCTGCAATGTTGACTCAAAAGTCTAATCAAGGTGATGAGCATCCTATAGCCTTCATGAGTACTCCTTTAAAGTATGCATAATTAAGATATCATAATGTAGAAAAGCAAGCCTATGCTTTGGTCAGAGCAGTCAAAAAGTTTAGGCACTATATTTTGAGAAATAAGGTTTTTGCCATAGTACTTGATCCTGCAGTAAAGCTGTTATTAATGCAGAATGAGTTAGGTGAAAGAAGGGCCAAATGGGTGACTATGTTGCAAGAATATGATATGGAAATCCTACCCATGAAATTAGTAAGAGGACAAGGACTTACAAAAATGATGGCTGAGACCGATCCTGATCTCACAACTCAACACTATTACCTTCAAGAGGTATCTCCAGGAGATTGGTACGATGAAATCATTTTCTATTTGCTAAATCAAAAGTGTCCTAATCACCTTCATACAGTTTAGAGACGGGCTTTGCACCTGAAAATTGGAAGCTTCATGATGAAGGGAGCTATCTTGTATAAGAGAAATCATGAGGGTGTAAACTTAAGATGTTTGGGGAAAGAAGAAGCTGCCAAAGTGATGATTGAATTTAATGAGAAATATGGCACAGGCCATGGTTCTGCATCATCCATTGCAAACCAGATCTTGAGGGTAGGATATTACTGGCCTACTTTGTTCAAATATGCACACCAACATGTGAGGACTTGCCACATATGTCAGACTACAACAAGTAAGGAAAAATATGCAGCTCTTCCACTTCAGCTAGTCATAGAGGTAAAACCGTTTGCTCAATGGGGTATGGACTTCATAGGTCCAATTAATCCTCCATCTTCTGTGGGCCACATGTATATTCTTACCATAACTGATTATTTTACTAGAAGGACAGAGGCTCTCACCTGTAAGCAATGTACCTCGTATGTGGTAATCAATTTTCTTGAATCTAGAATTATTAATCATTTTGGTTGTCCACTATCTTTGGTTTGTGATAACGGTCTTGCATTTGCATCACTAAAATTTTCTAATTGGGCATTTGATCATGGGATTGTTATTAAATTTTCGTCCAATTATTACCCTTAGGGTAATGGCCTAGCCGAGTCTTCCAATAAGAACCTACTGACAGTTATCCGTTAGTTGTTAGAACAAAATACTAAGGATTGACACATCCAGCTTTGATTCGCTCTCTGGGATGATCGTACTAGATAGAAGGCATCCATAGGAACCTCTCCTTATCACCTGGTGTATGGTTTGGAACCCGTGTTTCCTATCCAATTGAAAATCCCTACCCTACTATTTATCAATGAATACTACGATGAAGAAGATAAGCGTGAAGCCCGTTTGGCTGAATTATTGCATCTAGAAGAGAAAAGAGATGAAGCCCTAGAAAAATTTGCTAAACATCAAGGTGTAGTAAAAAGATGGTTTGATAAGAGAGCTAAGGTAAAGGCCTTTAGAATTTATGACTTAGTTCTCTATTGGGATAAAGCTCATGACCGTAAGGGAGAGCATGGTAAATTTGATAAACTTTGGCTTGTTTCTTACCAGATTTCAAAAATTCTGGGAGATAATGCTTTCTGTTTGAAAACCCTCACTGGTGAGGATATCCTGCTGCTTGTCAATGGGCAGTATTTGAAGCATTATTTCGAACCTTGAACTCCCTGCAGTTCATCCTGTACATAGCTTAGAGTAGGTTTATTTTTCTACTTTGTTTTGCTAGTTTTGCTTTGGGAGTTTAGGTTTGCTTTGGTTTGTTTCACTTTTCATTTTCGTTTTGGCTTGTGGTTCCCTACTTTCTTGGGGTTGTTGCACCTGTACAATGGGCTATTTGCTTGGGATTGTTCTGGAAATTTCTTTTATAAACTCTAATTAGTTTTTTCAGAGTCAAATGGTGGAATTATTTTATCTGATGTCCCTTGTACTTAGAATTAGAGTCACTTGTTTTGGATACACTTTGGAATATATTTGGGTCTCACATTTTTGCACTAAAATTAAAGATTCTGGAGTTGCATAGGGTTTTTGAGTAATTTGGTTTGGTGAAAAATCTTATATTCTGCTTCAGTGCCACTGTGTTCCTCATCCTTGAGCGTGAGTTTCATTACTTACAAAGGTGAAAGAGACAAATTTTATAAAATGATGAAAAGAAGAGAAAGGGAAATCTTGAAAATGAAAATAAGCTTCACCTTATCAGGAGTATCCTAGTATCTCTACCGGGGCTATGAATGCCTGACTGGCAGTAGAGCTATGCTTGGGGGGGTCACAACGATAACCTCACTGGGGCTATGGACGCTTGACTGGCAGCGAGGCTCTATCCAGGCTGCTTTTGAAGATTGAACTCTTATGTAGCCTGGTCTGGTTTTCTCTAGTTCCCATTGCACTTACAGGATAGGAAATCAATGCATGATACATACACTTGGACCCTGGTATAAGAAAAGGTCTTCTTGCTTGTGGTTTCTAAAAATTTGTTCATAGGTTTCCTGATGAAAAGATTGAAACCAAAGATTCTGGGTCCTTGATTTTTAGTTTGTTCTTGAAATTCTCTGGAGCATTTCCCCAGCGGAGTTGCCATTTGTTGTGTAGTTTTTGCACACATGCCCCACTGAGCGTGGGGACCCTCTTTCTTTTTTCTTTTGGTGTCTTGGCCCTTCTTTTTTGGGGGTTTTGCTTGCTTGAAGCCAATGCTTTGATGTTCAGCTTGCCAGTTGAAGTGGCACATTTATGAATTTTATTGAAAATCTTGAGAACTAAGTGCATTCCGAACTTTTCACCGTTTTCAGGAAAATCCGCATTGGCCAGATTTTCTCGGTTTTCTTTTGGAGTCCGGAGGTGTTTGCCTTTCGACCCAAATCCGGGGAAATCTGTTGTGTCTAGATTTCTTTGAAGTTCATTGCCCTGTCGAATTTTCGGGTTTTGTTCTTGGCTGTCTTGTCGATCGCATTAATGGCGATTGTGCGAATTTTGGGGGCAGTGATATATTGAATTTTGGGAAGTAATTGGCCATTTGAGTTTTTTTGTTTGCTTATCATTTGAGTTTGGAGTGCTGGAGCTTGGGGTGTTTTGCTAGATCATGCATTTCAGAGCTATTTGGAGTGCTGCCTTTGAATTTTGTGGGCGTTGCTCGATATCCTGCTCGTGTTTGTGAGTTGTTTGTTGGCATCGTCGGTTCCAATTCTTCTATTCTCATGGTATGTAGATATGCTCCTTTCCTCTGTTGGTTTTGAGTTACTTTGCTTTGTTTGCCTCCGTGTCATTCATTGCTTCATTATTTTCTGGGATATACGAGCCATGTCCGGGTAACTCAGATTTTCGTGTTCTGCCAGTTCACTTGATTGATCACTGAATAGTTATTTTGGTTTGGTATTTCATTATCCTTTTGGGGTGCTTGCTTGCATTGGTCCTAAACTCCCCATCTTGGTTTGTATGCAAGTCATGCCTAGTTTTCCGTGCTCTCATGGCAGATATTTTAGGGTTCTTGACCTAGGGCATGGCCAATCTCTGTCAAATTGTTGGGAGGAGTGTTTTCAATTCATATCTGGTCCATTGGGGTCTAGGTTGAGTCGTTGTTAGGGTGCAGGCCTTAGGTTTGAGATCGTTCAATTTGTTTTGGTAAAGACAAGAAAAATGTGGTAAGTTTGGGTTTTCAACGTCCTCACGAAATTCCACTTCCCCCGGATTTCCCCGGCTTTTCCCATTCTTTTTCTTTTGCCACTTAAACCAGACTTTTGTTTGCCTTGCGAAAATCCGCTTCCTTTGGATTTTCTCGATGTTCGTGGTTGGGTCATTTTGCCGAATTCTTGCTTTAATGGTAATTTATCTTTTTCCCGCTAAAATCAGCTCCCTCCAGATTTTCCCAGATGTTCCATGCCTTTTCATTTCCCCGGATTGATTGGAACTATTGCTATTTTCGGGAAAATCCATCTCTAGCGGATTCTTCCAGGATTTTGAGGAAATGTTGAATATGATGATTATGAGGGATTTGCCTATTGATGATGTATTTAATTAATCAAATGAACTTATGCTAAGTTATGCTAGGGTTATTCCTTTATTGAATTGATGAATTGAAATGATATTATGGGGGTTTGTATGTTTGTTTTGCTAGATTTCGCCTGGTCTGGATTTCCTCAGAATTCCTTTCCAGTCTGCAATCCACAAAGGGGGCTAAATCCCAAAGTTTGAGATATGGACTTCTTGCACTTGTTATTTCTTGTGGATCTCATTTTGGTCATTTTATTTTTTAGGCAGGATCAGGACAAGGTGTTGTTGGTCGTGGTAAGGGAAAGGCAATGGATCCCAGAGCAGAGACTTCTGCTATCTCTGATGCAGAGAAGGTAAAATTGGACATAAAGAGCGGGATTCCTGAGAGCAAGATGACTTCTATTTGGTCAGGAATCACTGATACCAATGTGGGTATGTGGGCTAATGAAGAGTTTAAAGCTGAAATGGCAGCACAAAACCCTTCTTTGTTGGCCAAAAGAACTGTGGAATCCAGATTGGCACATGTAGCAAGTTTTCCCTCCATAGTGAAGTGTTATGAATTGGTGCTTGAGTGTGCCAAGAATTATGATAGAGGGACACAAAGGATAATTGGTCCCCAGGGAAGGATTGTGGCAAACTTTGATCCTATGTCTATTGCTAGGACTTTTGATATGCCTGATAGGTCATATGTGGTGGCCTTTGATATGGATGGTGCCCAAAGATACTATGAGAAAAATGTAGTTAAGTCCCAATAGGTGATCAAATCTTGGTCGGAGAAGCTTAAGTCCCATTTCTCCAAATTGCCAAAGCAACTATTTAGGCTCAAGTTCAAAAGGGAATACTACAATGTCATCACTCTTCTAAGCAGACTAGTGGGATTGAAGAGTGCAGGGGTGTTAGAAAGCTAGATGTTCAATGTCATTGCTCGAATGGAGCAGGGAATAGATTACCACTGGCCAAGTGTCATAAGTAAAGTACTTCATGAATAGATGTGCAATGTCTTGCAAACCAAGACTTTCACTATGACTTCCTACCTAGTGTATGTATTAGCAAGATTTCACCCATACAAGGGGTTAATCACTAGGGGTACATTTGGACAAAATGCAATATATGAGGTATATCCACAGCTGCACCTAACAGAAGGAAGCTATAGAAGAGAAAATGATGCATTCATAATGTATATCACCAGGTTGCTGCAAGGTGCAGAACATGTTAGGATTTCTGACAAAGCTAAAGAATTGATAAAGAGGTATGGGGCCTGGTTCGTCCAGTTCCCCACTTTCTATTACATTAGGATTGATGGTTGTCAGAGGGATCCCTATAGACTCTCAAGGTACCTAAATGATCACATTATATTGTTGGAGGTCACTAGGCAGATTTGTGACTTTGACATAATTATTAAGGGAGACAAGCACAAATTAGGTTTTGGGAATGATTTTCCTTGAAGATAGGAATGAATGAGGTCTGCCCTTCTATCCAGTCTGCTCATGCTTCTGAGGAGGAGATGAGTACTTTCAGTCTCTCTTTCTATTCCAAGAGAACAAGGTTTGACATCACTGGTGAGGCACAAAAGAAGACCAGTAGGGAATACAACCATAAGGCTAATATTGAGGATTACTGGGTTAACCTCAGTGATGAATTTGAGGTAAGGAAAAAGAGGCTCTCCAGGTTGCCATTGGACTTGGTAAGGTTAGATAATGTGAAGGCCATCCCTGACCAAGTGGAGGAAGATGGAAATTTGATTCAGGGTCGTGTCTTGGAGGTGGTGAAAGACAAGCCAATTGGAGAGATTGACTGGTTAGAAGAAGAGAAGAAAAAATTAGATCAAATCATGGTTCCGATGATCAAGTACACCAAGATGTGGCTGAAACACAAGATGCTAGAATTAGAGAGTGAGGGTGTCCAATGCACTTATGATATGATGGGAGACTTGGAGTCTCATTCTGCTTCTGAGGAATCACTTGAATAGGACCCTAAAGGTAAAAAAAAAGTGGATTCCCCTTTCAAGATTCAGGTTAGGGATGTTTAGATTGAGAAGGTGGCATAGGTAGGTAAACAAAGGAAACCTGTCACCAAGAAGAGGAGACATGCCTCAAGGAGAGAAGCTGAAAAGGACAAAGAAGAGGAGGAAGGGATAGAGGTTATTCCTCCATTAATCAAAAGAAGAAAGCTTGTGAAGCTATCACAGAAGGAGGAGGTTCCTAAAATTGATAAGGAAGTTGAACCACCAGTGGTAGAAGTAGAGAGTTCTGGGGAAAGAACACAAGTATATATGAGGAGGTCAAGGACTCCTTCCCCAAAGGATGCTGCAGTGAAAGAGGATGTTCCAGTGACTACTCCCATTGCTGAACAGGAGAGTATCTCCATTCCTCAAGATACAAGTGGTGTACAAGAAGAACCAAGGAAGGATGAAGATCCTAAAGACTTGGGTGAGGAGGAATTTCAGCAAGGAGACCTCTACAATGTAGAGGTCGAAATTTACAAAGTGATTCAATCTCCCTTGGTAGCATATGCAGATTCACCCGCAGAGGAACCAATGGACAAATATCCTCAACAGGAGGAGATACCAGCTAAGATTCCTTCACCAACATAGATTATTGTAGAGGAGCAGTTGCAGGACAAGGAGGTTCCGACCAAAGATATACGTGATGTGCCTAATGTTGAGAAGGATGCCCCTAATGACTACCAGGAGCAAGATAAGCAAGATACAATGCCAATTGAGTCAACTATTCCAGGTTGGCTGGATAAAGAATTGAAAAGTAAATTGGTAATAGTGGAGGATGCTCCTCCTAATTGGGATGCCTTAATGGCTAATGTTGAAAAGGGAAAGATTAAGAAGAAGGCTAGGGTTGTGTCCCAGATTGAGAGAGATGGGTCAGGCAACTGAGTGGCTCACATTGCAACCCCTTCTTTCGATAAAGATAGAGATAGTGTGACTTACAAGGATTATCATGTGCAGATTATTGACCTAGGGCATGCTTCTATGGAGCAGGATATTGAGGAGTATGAAGGCTCCAGTGCTGTAATTGTGGGAAGATTGAACAAGGATGTGCAAACCAGGCATGAGTTGGAAAGAGAGAATGAGAAACTGAAGAAGTACTTACCCTTGCAGTCTATTAGCTCTTCCTCCTCTGCTACGGGTTTCTTGCCTCAGGAAACAATCTCTGAGTTGGAAAAGATGAAGGGAACTACACATGCCATAGTTGCTTGGTTGCATGGTGTTTAAACTAAAGGGGATGTTGCCATTAAAGATATCTTGTCGACTGCAGGAGATGCCATGAGGTCAGTGACTTGGTTGAAGACTGTGTTAGCTCAGGATAGAGAGGATACTGACCTTCTACTACAAAAAACTACAACAATCATGGAGTTCACCGAAGATAAGCTGGTAAAGAGTGGGATTCTTCCTTTTCCAAGGGTTTCTGAGCCTTGGGAATGGTACAAAATCTTGCAGATAAGGCAGAAGGCCTTGAGGAAGATTCATAAACAATGAAGGAAGATTGAGGACACTTTGACTAGTATCCATGATAAGTGTATTTCATTCTTTGAAATTATGATAGGGATGAAGAAGTTTGCTCCAAAGCATCTTAATCTGGAGCAACTTAGGAAATGGTGGAGAGATGTCTATTCTCCAATCAGTGAAGGTTCAGTCACTGAACATCAGCTAGATGATGCTGCAACTTATGTTGCAGTTATTGACAGATACTTAACTAATAGGGCTGATTGGGATGGTACAGTTAAGCAGGAAAGGGATGACATTAAGTCTCTTGAAAGAAGAGTTAGGGTATTGCCTATACCTCCTGTTGCTGAGTTGGACAAAGTTTTGCTGGCCATACATGGTGAAGAAGATCGAACTAAAGATAAGGATGGGAAGTAGCTATATAGAGTTACATTGAGGTTTGTGCTTCCCATTACTCACATGCATTGGGCTGACCCTTTTGATTCCTAGGCCGACTTGGATGAAATTGGTGGAAATTGCACATTTGATATTGTATTCAAATATCTTTTGAGGCCGACCTCTTGTGTGGCATGTTTTATTGTAAATTCTTATTTTGGGCCGACCTATCTTAGGGATTCTCTATAAAATAGGCATTTTGCCTCATTTGAGAAAAAATAGATAGGGAGATAGATAGATAAGTGATATAGAGGTTTGATATTTGAGCGAATTAGTGTTTATTTTCAAGCAATTGTTGTAACAAAAAGTTGGAATTGTTGCCATTTTGGATGACTTAATATAAGAAAGGATATTGTGGTTTGGTATCTATCTTGTGGAGTTTCATCTGGCATGGTTCTTGTTGTTCTATCTTTAAAATTGCTTATAAGTTTATAGTTAAATTATTTGATGATGCTTAGGGTTGCATGTTTGGAATGTTTGTAGCGATCTCTAGTCCATACTTTTTGTAGTTAGCTGATTGTTAGCTGCTTTGAAAAGTTAGCCTGGACTTAAAATTGTGCTTAGTTTAGTTATAAGGATTTTTTCATCTCAATTGCAATAGGATTGTTTGAATGAATGTTTGTAATTTGAAAATCTTTAAATACCTTAGAAGATTGCACTATTTCTGTGAAATTACAGATTTATCTGGGTCCAACAGAAAGTAGCTTATGAGAGATCGGTCATCTTGAGCATTGTATCGTTTGGCATTATCAATCTTAGGGTTAGAAGTAGTCTTAGAATCATCTCTGAAACCTTTATCTTTTGCTATTTCTTTATTCCAGGGTTCAATCAAAGATTCCAAGTATCAATTCATTGTTTAGATCTGATAAATTCGAAGTCCAGTATTTGCTTGTAGTAAGGTCCCTTTGTGATTACCAACATTTTCACATTTATCTCTGAGTTGTTTTGTTGCATTGTCAAGACCTGACATTAGAGACCTTGGGGTTATCTCTTTTTCCATAGAGATTTACCTTTCAAGAGAGATAGGATATCATATTCTCTCTGAGTTGTTGCTGTGCAAAAAACACCATCAACACTTATGATATAGCTATTAGAGCATAAATCTGCCTTATACGAGCTGCTAAAATAGCCCCAAGGCCTCCTATGCTAATTTTTCTTGAATTACAACCACCTATTCCTGTGTCATCACTCCCTTTAGCTGCTCTCCCGCCCATTCCAACAATATGATATCAAGCTGCAGCCCAAGAAATTACTATTCCAAACCCATCTCAAGAGATTCAAGAGATAAATGACATGCTACAATCCTTTAGAAATACTGTTAGTAATGAGCTTGTTAACCTAAAGAAGCAAGTTGGCCAAGAGAATAGGCCCTATCAATCTCCGTATCAACCTAATCAACCAAGTAGGCCACCTTTTCAAGCTGATTCTTAAGGCTCAAGGAGTAATTTCAATCCTAGACCCTTTTAGCCTTACAATCCTAGTGCTACTAGCTCTTCAAAGGAGCTCGTTCCCACACAAAACAATATGGAACAAGAGTGTGACTGGTGTTATCCATGTAACCAACCTCATAACCAAGCTGCATGCATGAATGGTATGAGGAATCAGGCTCTAATGGTTCAAAATAGCTATGCTAGTTCAGAAAGTGTATCAAAAGAAAGTCTAGAGTAGCAAAGTGACCCTGATGTTTCCATCATGAATTTGAAAATTTAGGATATTTCTGTGGTTAATCATACACAACAAGGGGATAAAAGGCAAGGAAGGGGTAGTGAAAAGGAAGAGTTTGCGTTTTGGTTTGATGAGCTGCCCTCTTTCATTGAACAAGATGAAGAAAGAATGATCATACCCACAATAGCTGCAAGTCAAGATAAAGGATAGATTTTGGAAAACCAAGATCAGTTTGAACAACAAAACATTGATAATTATTTTGAGGTATCCAACTGGTATAGTGATGAGGAAGATCTAGAAAATAAGGAACAACTGGTTATAGAGATGGAGGAAAAGGTTGAAGTGCATGTTTTAACTAATTTATTTAAAGAAATCCCTTTATTTGTTACTAGTGATGAAGAGAATATATGTGCGCTAACAAAATTGACAAGTTGTGATCAACAAGAGCACAAAAATCACATTGACAAAGAGCTGATCCATGAAAAAATGAGGGAGGGAAGCATTGTTGAGGAGGTTGAAGAGTGTGGTATGCATGATAACATGCCTAAAATGGAGCATAATCAAGAGATTGATGGCATGGTTCAGATAGAGCAAAAAGGGGTGATGGTTGAAGAGTCAATTGACAAAGGAAAAGCTAACATAGATACATTGGAGGCGGCCTCCCCAGAAGAATAGTTAACAAAACTAATTGAAGAGAATCGGTCCTTCCAAGATATTTCAATTCTCGATTGTCAAGATCCTACCTATTCAGTTTGTAGAGAGCTTTCCGCTTTGCTGAATTCTTGTAGTGAACAAAAGCCCAAGCCAGTGATGGTAGTAAGGCAACAGAGCAGAAAATCGGCATTGATTGTTTGCACATCAACTTGTGAAGAGGATGCCCTATTTGACATCTAGTCCAACTGGAAAATATTAAGGATAAAGCATTGGATAAGTAGAAAAGAGAAGAGAGACAACTAACCTACCCACCTTAGAATAGCTGTACTTTCAATCAAAACAAGTGGGTATGTGTGTTTGTTCTTAAAGAAGTATTACCTAAGTTCATTAGATGCCCACCCTTTCCACAACCCTTGTTGGCTGCTTACAAGCAGGAAGGGCCGATTCACTTGATCAAGAAAGGAAGCTACTTTACAAGTCTAGTTAATGGTTTCATCTAGAGGGCCTATTCATTTGTTTAGTGTAGGTAGGTAGGGCATTGTTTCTTTTTAGTTGTTTTGTTTTCCCTAAGTGCTATTGCACAATTGCTAGCCACTAGGGCCTTGTTAATTTCTTTCAGTTTGGTTTTGCTACTGTTTGGAGTATTTGCGGTTGAGTTACATGGTTTTTGAGTTTGAGAAGGGGAAAATTTGAATCCATTCCCAATTAATTGTTTAAGGCAATTGGTGTATATGATTAGCAGGAAAGCATTCAATAGATATCGCCATAAATGTTACAAAATTTTCACCTACAACTCAAATTGGTAGAGCTCAAATAGTTTTATTACACTAAAGGTGAAGAGTACTCTAACATATTTCTGCCATGCTTAATCATTGCATATCAAAGTTCAAGAGAGAGAATTTAGTTTTCATTGTGCAATGTGCTACAACAGAAGGCTGCTGAAAGAAAGAATTCAGTTTTTTCATTTAATGCTTGCAGCATAAAGGAGACTACATGAATTATAAAACATTACTTTCATTCATTTTACAGTGTTCCATTTATTTTGCAAAATAAATATACACAAGATTTCATAAGTGTCGCTGTTCTATTCATTGGAAAGAAAAGAGTAATCAAATGTCCCACACAAGTTGTGGGAGTAGTTGAACTAAAGCAACATAAAAATACACTATACATCTGAAGATGAAAGTAATGGAAGGAGTATATAAGAAAAAACATATCCATCATTTCCTGTTAAAGTTTGGTGTTGGTCTTCGTTGTTGCCTGCTCCTCCTTGCTCTTGATCTTCAAATGAACCTGCATCATGATAAAAGAGTTGGTTAGAGATCTAGATATGAATCTCATTATGTTCCCTATAAAAATTAATATAGCATATGCCTATGATGCTTTAAGTCAGTTGAGAAAGTATAAGATATATATGCAGAAGATCCTAAAAAATAAAACATCACAAGAGCATTAAGCTTCATTGTATTTTTATCTAGCATGTTTGTTCACTGTGTAGGTATAGGTGAAATAATATTTTTGATTCATTTCTGAAGACATCATAGCATGTGGTGAAAAAATGGTCTCCCACAAGGGTTGAGCCTAGCATGCTACCCCTAAGTTTGAAGAGGGGAATGAGATAGGAATGCACATTCAAACTGATCAAATAAGAACATTTCAGCTGAAGGAGTAATCCACGAAGTGACTGCAAGAGTCTCAAAATCATTGCTCATTCATGACTATCAAATCTAAAGAATAAATAGTTCACTTTGAAATGAGAGTCACAAATGAGAAATGAGCTCATTTGAATGCTTAAATAAAATGAAGGAAAAAATTCAAATGCATCATTTCTTCATTGAAGGAGTCCTGTTTGCAAACAAGTTTTCATGTTGTCATATCTTATTGATGCAATGTATCAATATTTTCTGCTGTTTAGGTGTGTGAAGTACATGCCTTGAAGGTACAACCATAAAGAATAAAAATTAATGACAAACAATGCTTACATATAGGACAACAAAGAGTGCATTGTTCACAGAGTGCTAAGGTGGAATAGTTACCAAGCATTCATTACAAATTTCATAATGATGGGACAAAAATCATGTGTTTCCTCAAAGAATGGAAGGAGTGAAAGGGTATTGAGAGTGCTTAGTTACAAGTGAATTAGTGGAAAATAATAAAATGAAACTGATAAAGTCATAGCACAAAGACAAGCACTCATCTTCAACAATTTGGGTAATGTATGAAGATCATCATGAATCTGTGTATGCAAAATTTTGAAAGAAACAATGACTTTTGCCTAAAGCAAAATAAAAGCCCAATATTCAGGTCTTTGTTTCAATATTGTGACATGATTCATTTCTTTGAAAAGAACATTCATAAAGGAGGGTCTACAGTTGTATGTTTGATGCTAAGAGAGGTAGTGTTTCATGCCCATTTTCAGAATATAGAGTGAGCTACAACCTATAATAAGGGAATACTCATAACACCCATAGATGGAAAGAGAAGACTCAGACTTTCATGGCGGAAAGTTTCTTTTTATTTCTCTCAGAAAAACAAACAATGTTATCTCCTATTCACCACATTTAGAAAAGATGAAAGAATACCCAGAGTGCACAATGGTTCCAAAGGGAGGGTTTCTAAAATGCAAATCTAGAATGGAAGAGAGATTCTTTTCTTCCAAAAGATAAACAATGGAAAACCCACATCAACAATGTAGGTCACGGGTTTCAAGAAACCCTAGTTGTGCTTACAATAGAAAGGAGTATAATGATCAGATTTCATTATCTTAGCCGTGGCTTGGAGGGTTTGTTTGTTCTTGAAAAAAGATAAATCCATCAAAGCCTTTTACATTAAGTGTTTACAAAATGTATAAAATAAAAAGAGCTTGGAGATTTAGAAATGCCATGACCTTCCATGGAGGAATAGAGCAGAATCTTTTAGTTTATTTCATACCAAGGCCAGGGGTTTTCAACCCATCTTTTCTAAAATTTAAATGGAGGAGCATGAATACAAAAAACCAGAGAAATCTTCGAGCTTAAGCAAATACCCAGAAATTGAAAGGCCGCGGCCATGGAGAAATAAGGAAGCCCTCATAAATGATGGAAATAACGAACTAAGAAAGAAAGTGTCACATTTTGCAGAAATGATAGAACCCATCAAGATTTTAGACAAGAAACACAAACATTTTCATCATTTTGCATCCATTGAGCTCGAGTTGAGCATTCTGTTGACAAGAAATGAGGAAAAATGAAAATTTCAGAAGGTTGAAGAGCTTACCCCTATCATTTCTTTGGAGAAATACATTACAATGCCCACAGTATTAAGCTTCAAAAGTTCTTTGATGGCGGCCTCAAGACAAAGCAAGGCATTGACATAGTAAAGCAAGAGAAATAAATGCATGAGTGAAGGGAAGAATCGACAAAGTGGAGAAAAAAAAATGCATCAGAAATGTGATAATGGCCGTGGTTGAAAGGCCAAGAAATGCTTTGAAATGAAGGTCAATGTATAGTTTTGTAACAAAAGAGACTTACCTCTGTATTCTCTTGCAAGAATGTCCATGGAAATCTTCCGGAAGCAGCAAGAAATTGAAGGATTTTGAGCTCAAACCCTAAGTTCATGGTGGCAGCCAGGTAGAGCCAAGTTTTCCAAAAATCGAATGCAAAAATGAATGAGAAAAATTAGGGTTCGAGTGATTTTGTTCTAGGGTTTCCCCATTTTCCCTAAGTCAACTTTTGTGTTTTTCCACATTGAATTAAAATTTCAATGCCTTCACTAATACCTCCATGGTATTATGTTCTACTTTGCACATGCATTACAAACCTAGGCAACATGACTTAGTTCATTTTATATGATTTTGAGAAAATCATGTGGCTGCGCCTTATTTCATTTTATGATTTTTATAGAAAATCAAATGCCTAAACCTTGAATACCTTAGAGTGCCTTAGGTTTTCATTGATTTTTGGAGAAAATCAAATATCAAAGGGAGGGATTATACACTTTGCAAAATGTGAGTCAAAGTCATATGTGCCTTCTATGTGTTTTGTAAAGTAAAAACTTAAGTTGAGACTCAGGTCTTTCGAGCCTTTCTTTTTGTAAAATGGAAACTGCAGATATTGTAAAACAATATTAAAGTAATATTCTATAAATTGCCTTAATATTTGTTATTTTAAATGCAGTAAAATCATAACAAATGCATTAAGTCTTCTTATAAACTTTCCCTTGTGAGTTTGACTCTTTTTGTGCAAAAGGGGAAAAAGAGACAAACTAAAGTTTTTATTTTAGTTTTCAGTTAGTTTAGGCTTGTCTTTTGAGTCTTTTCTGGGTCGACCCTCTTGGGATAGAAAATTTCCACATTTGTCATTCAGTTTGGAGGCAGTTTGAGGACTATTTTTTAGGATTTTCTTTTGATCTCTAAAATTTCACTAGAGTTACTATTTTGAGGAGCAGTCCACTCAGATTTTTCCATTCTCACTCTTGGAGGCACTTTAGTGCTATATATTGGAAAAAGACTTAGTCTTTTTCTCAGTTCTTACATCTTTGCCTTTGCATTCTGCAAAGAGAGATTGATCTTGTAACTCACTTTTATAGTTATTAATATATACAACAAATTTTACAAGTTATTTGATATTGTTACTTGTAGAGTTTCCTTCAATTTTCTTATTGCAATCGAGTATAACCTTCTCACATCCAGGTGTTTTGTCTCTCTTGATGATTTGGATGCAAATTTAATGAGTTTTAAATTTCAAAACCTTTAAATTTATGTCTCATTGATGGATGCATGTACACAAAAGGAGGTTTAGTCACATGTCATATATTGTGCTATAGATTTATCTTTCCCTTTAGGTTGTGAAAACATTATTTCCTTTATAGAGGATAGATTATCAGGCCTTTTTGTGAAATACTTATGTGATTAAACTGTTCAATTTGAGTTCTGAAAACACATTGTCAGGGAATAGTTGTGAATCGGTCTGCAAGTTTTTGTCATCATTATCTTTTAGGTGCATCACTATACTTTCAAATTCAGTTTTTAATCCATTCATTTCCAAGCTTTCTATCCCTTTTGCTTCAAAATCATTAATTCATTGAAAAATCAAAAGGTAACTAGTCCTTAATCTGAATATTCACCTTTGTTATGAGCATACCCATAGGCTCAAAATTGTTTCCATGTTTCACGAGATTGATAAGAATTTAAACTTAGGATATGGGTGCAATCTCCTGTGATAACAATAAGTTCATTGAGTACAAAGCCCTTATTGTCAGCTTACATGCTGTGATAACATTAAACATTAAATATATTCACATTCATGGTGATTCAGAGCTTATTGCAAATCAAATTATGGGGACGTATGAAGATAATAAGAATAATCTATCTCTGTATCAATATTTGGCTTTATTCTTGCTTGATCATTTCTCCTCTTTCATGATAGATGATGTTCTTAGGAGAGAAAATACCAGATAGATGCAATGGCAAGCACAACCTCCCTTGTACCCTCAGATGATGGTGTAGAAAAGTTCCACTTTATGGTTTAGATTCTCTCCTCTCCTGTTGTCTCGGGTTAACCTAAACCTGCTAGCATCATGTGTGTTCACATAGACTCAGGGGAATGAAAGTCAGTTCCTCTATCCTTTTGATTAGAATTGTTCTATACTAATAAGATTATTTAGTACAAAGCCCTTGTTGTCAGGTTACATGCTATGATAGCATTAGAAATTAAAAATATTCACATTCATGGTGATTTTGAGCTTATTGTAAATCAAATTATGGGGACGTATCAAGATAATAAGAATAATATATCTCTGTATCAATATTTGGCTTTATCCTTGCTTGATCATTTCTCCTCTTTCATGATAGAAAACGTTCTTAGGAGAGACAAACACCATGTAGATGCAATGGCAAGAACAACCTCCCTTGTACCCTCAGATGATGGTGTAGAAAAGTTCCACTTTATGGTTCAAATTCTCTACTCTCTTGTTGTCTCAGGTCAACCTGAACCTGATAGCATCATGTGTGCTCACATAGAATCTAGGGAATGATATTATCATATCTATAATTATCTGAAGATTGAATTTTTTTCCTGATGATGTGACTAAAAATTCTTGCACTCAGATACAAAAAAATTCAGCTTGATATATCTATAAAAGAGGGGATTTTCTACTATCGAGTCTCAAGACAAATAGAGTCTATAGGGAGAAAATAGGCATCGGTTACCTCAAATCACAAAGCCCAAGTGACAAAGTATAAAATGAAGAATATTCAAATAACTAGATGAAATGAAATGCTAGGCTATTAAATACAAGAATGATAACATTGCTAAATAACAAAAAATCATATAAAATTACAAGATATGAATTATAGAAATAAAAATCTTAAAACTCATAAATTCTACCCCCAGAAGGGCAAAGCCTTGACCACAAAAGACAGTGCACCGCAGGGATGTCTACAACCTCTGTTGTCCTTTTCAAACTAGCAAGTAAAAACCTTAAATAGATGCAATACCTAGCTTCATGTTGGGGCTGTTTTGAGGCTTACCTCAACCAAACCCCCGTTTTGGTGTTTCCACCTCCATAGACAACTAGATATATAGAGATAGAAAAAATGACATGAAATATAAAAGACGTATGATATAAACAAACCCCACTGTGGAGGAGAGCCCCTATCATGAATGGAATAGATGAGACAAGTAGATGATTATAAATAGATGAGACAAATATACAAGAGATCATTTCCAATAGTTCATGGCTCCCCTCTTGGCCTAATAGACGTGACGTGTTTGCTTGCAAGAGAGCCTTGACTATTATTGAGATGAGAATCCGGTAAAGCTTCGCTGCAAAGAGCAAGAGAGAAAAGATGTAGAAGATATAAAAGGAGAGAATGAGAGAGAATGTAAGAGAGCTAGAATGAATGAGGATGAGAGTGAAAAGAGAATTTTTGTGAGGTTGAATGGGTGGGAAGAGCCATTACACTCGCATTCCTGCGACAATGACACATGTCATAGGCAAGGGACGTGAGATTCCCTCATTTGAAACTCAAAAAATTTAGGGATGCTAGCACGTCGTGTGGATGTTCGCATGTCGCACAACCTTCCTACTCAAAACTTTGCAAGATATGAGGTATCTGGATTGCTAACGCTTCATCGTTGTCCCCTATGAATTTGGAATCATGGAATTCTGACTTATAGGTTTTTGTCATTAATGCAACTCAGTGCCATAAATGCACTAGGCTAAATGTGCAAGTGTGAAATTGCCATAGGGTGCAATTTTACAACACTACATTTTTCCCCACTTTAGTGAGCTAGATTTTTGAAGAAAAATCAACTACACTAAAATAGTTAAGAAGGGATAGGTGTGAAATCAAAATTTTGAAAGTTTGAATTTTTTTTCCAAAAGGATACTATAGAAGCTACAAATTTTGAGTAGGCGGCTACTGATGATGCCCCCAATGTTTGAGCTCAACGAGAAAATATAGCGCCTGACATGAAGTTCCATTCTACAAAACTCAATATCAGGTTGGTTTTGAAAATTGGAAGAAGCTACCAAGGTGAGAAGAATGCTTAAGAAATTTTTTGTGGTTCAGAAGAAAAATATGATGAAGAGGTGAATATATGCCCCCTTTTATTTTTGCCCCCAGTTAGGTGGGGTAGAAACAAGAAGGATGGAAGGGTCACTTTTGCTAAGAAAAATGGGAGAAAATGAGCCTATAATGTCTAGGTGGGCCCATGGAAGGGTCATTTGCACTATTCACATTGAAGACTTTGTCAAATTTTTGAGATAGTTGTCAATAAAATTCTACATAGACGTGACTACGTAGCTCCGAGGATTGACTAGCTTCACATGGTAGTGGTGAGAGGTGACCCACCAGATGAGGTATGCAAAATTTTCCACCCAACTTTTCATTTATGCCAATTTTTTTAGCTTTTTTAATTTACCAAGAAGCGTAGGTGTCCAATCGACACAAAGGCATCTAGCTGAGCGTTTTCATCTAGACATTACATCAGCATCCTTTGGCCACACTAGAATATACCTAGCGTGCTATCATTAGAAGCTATTTAAACTCAGATGCCAACATGTCACTTAGACGTCTACTTAGCGTGCTTTAGTCCGAGAGGTAGACTTAGGAAATTTTTGAAAGTTTATGATGATGTAGAGTTAGAATTGCTTTATAATTTAAAATGTGTTGATGTGAAACTTTTCGTTTGTAGGAGTGGCCCGAGATCCATGAGCATGCCAACAGATCAATGTCATCATTGCTGCGTAGCCACAACAATGCAATCCATCTTGATGAAATTTACTTTCTACGATATATCAGACTCTGGTTGGTTTACACCATGCCAAAGATTATATTTCATACTCCAATGCTCATGGAAGTGATGGAGCACTAGGATGCAAAAAATTCTACTTTTGATCTCCCTACTGGGGAGATGATGGTCACCCTTGAGAACATCTACTACATCATAGGCCTACCCATTCATAGGGAGCATATGTCCTACGAGGAGGGAAATATGGCTTAGGATGCCCAAGCCATCCAATAGTATTACCCTGGTCGAGTGATTTCAAAGGACATTACGAGACACATCTACATGCACTAGGTAGAGTAGGGATGAGTGGTGATGCCACTCATGTGATGAGTTTTGATCATGAATATCACCTATGCATCATGATGGATGAAAAAGTCTCTCACCTTCATGGGGGCCTCATCCATTGCATTCACACAATGGAGGAGAGAGGGATAATGTACGCCAGGGCTAGGAGCATGCTCATACATCTCTACCACAACCTCAAGCATTACGTCCATTATGAGTACCATAGCTTGACCACCTGTATGCTACTCTAGGTGTGAGAATTTGAGCTTATCTACTACAAGAGGCCAGTCAGGTATCCCCTCAGCCTATTGCATGGGATGCCTCTAATGCATGCATAACCCTTGTGTGCGACTGGCAGGATGATAATGTATAGTTTTGGTAGCTTCAAATGGATACTTTGCAGGTGGGAAATACTAGATGGAACCCATATAGGTGGATGGGGGTCTGTCCATTTGACATGAGCTAGCTGTGTAGGATGTCAGTTAGATTATATTATAGTTCCTTCTTACTAGAATCAAGTAGCTTGACAGTTTGGGCAGGTATAGACCATCCCCTTGATCGATCTTATGTACATATGATCGCACAAGAGTGCGACTTGAGTAGGAGATCAACCTCATTCGACAATCATGGATGTCAAAATAGGTTCAACCTTGATTTTCCCATCAGGTGCCCCAATGGGTGATGATGGTGCATAGGGGTCAGGAGGCAAGGGTCTGAACGATGGTGATGAAGGTGACGATGGGAAGGCAGGTGGTGCACAATAGAGATTGAGGTGGTGGTGGTGGGTGTCTTCACTAGTATGTGGGGCTCTTGTCTTATTGACACCACCTATTAGCCAGGCAGTCATACCCCCTTCAACGATAGTAGTAGGACTGAGCAAGGCTTCACCCCTTGATCCTCACTAGTAGGCTGGGGACCCATGTACGAGCGTGATACATGTTATTTCACTTTAGTACTATCATTTCAGTTTTCTCATATATATTGATGTTTATATATACTATTTTTTATTAAGTGCAAGAATTTTTAGTCACACCATCGAGAAAATTTCCAGTATTCAAATAATTATAGATATGAGAATACCATTCCATTGAGTCTATGTGAGCATACATGAGACTATCAAGTTTAGGTTGACCCTAGACAACAAGAGAGTGGAGAATATAAACCACAAAGTAGAACTTTTCTACACCATTGTTCGAGGGTACAAGGGAGGTTGAGCTCACCATTGAATTTGCATGACGATTTTCTCTCCTAGGAACACTTTCTATCATGAAAGAGGAGAAATGATCAAGCAAGGATAAAGCCAAATCTCGATACTGAGATAGCTTATTTTTCTTAGCTTGATACTTCCCCATAATTTGATTTACAATCAGCTCAGAATCACCATGAATGTGAATATGTTTAATGTTTAATTCTATCATGGCATGAAAGTTGACAATAAATGCTTTGTACTCATTGATGTTATTAGTACTGTGAAATTATAATTGAAAGGATATAGGAACCAGTTTCCCTTCGGGTGAGATTAAGGCTACACCTGCCCTAGAGCTAGTTTGACATCTCGATCCATCGAAATACATCTCCCATATAGGTTCTTGATCCAATGCAAATAAATTTTAATCAGGAAATAAGTCTAGATTAGGGAAGGAGTGGGATGAGGGATATTTTTCCAACTGATCAGTAACATCTTGTCCTTTAATGGCTTTTTGAGTCATGAATTTGATATCAAATTCAGAGAGAAATATTACCCATTTCACCAGCCTTCCTGAAAGATCAGTTCTAGTAAATAAATGTTTAAGTATATCACATTTTATAATTACACGGGTTTTGACATGGAGATAATATCGTAACTTTTTCATTGTGAAAATGAGAGCGAGACATTGTTTCTCCATGGTAGAGTATCAAGTTTCATAATCAATCACAATATGACTAATGTAGTATACCACTCTTTCTTTACCATCATCATCATGCTGAGCTAATAAAGCTGCTAAGGCATGAGGTGATGCAGAGATATAAAATAAAAAGGGTTTATCTTGCATAGCTGGCATCAAGATAGAAGGATTGGCTAAATAACTTTTGATTGACTCAAAAGCTTTGTCACACTTATCATCCCATTGAAAGTGGACATCTTTCTTCAACAAACACATGAATGGAAGGGTATGATCAACCAAGTGAGATAAAAATCTATGAATTTCTTGAATCTTCCCCTCCAAACTACATAGTTAAGAGATGTTTTTTGTAGGAGGCATGTTAATAATTGCATCAATTTTATTTGTGTTGACTTTGATTCCAAAATGAGAGACGATAAATCCTAAAAGCTTACTGGCATCCATGACGAAGACACACTTAAGAGGGTTTAGTCTCATCTTATAGAGTCAAATCCTTTCAAAGATAAGATGAAGATTTTTGATGTGATCTTGACAAGTCATAGACTTAGCCAAGATGTCATCGAAATAATCTTCTAGGATTTTATGAATGAAATCATGAAATATAAGTTATCACCCATTGGTAAGTTGCTCCAACATTCTTTAACCCAAACAACATGACTACATAATAGAAGGTAATCCAAGGGGTAGTGAAGACTATCTTATACCAATATTTTGGGTTAATATGAATCTGATTATATCCTAAGAATCCATCCATGAAGAAAAATAAGGCATGGAATGTAGTCGATTCCACAATCATATCAATATTAGGAAATGAAAAATCATCTTTAAGTAAAACCTTATTAAGATCACAAAAATCTATGCAAATATGAATACAACCATTAGGTTTACTAACAATGACAATATTCAATATTCAAGGTGAATAGTCAATAAGATGAATAACCAACTTTTAAAAGCTTTTCTATCTTAGTCTTGACTAATAAAGTGAACTTGGGATTCATCTTATGAATATTTTATTTAATGGGATTGACATTGGGACATAGAATGATATTGTGGACCACCAAAAACTCATCAATACCAGGTATGTCCTCATATGACCAAGCAAAAATATTCGGATGAGAATGCAACAAATCAACATGTTATTTAGACTCTTCCAAAGAAATACATTTTCCAATAATCACTTTTTTAGAAGATTTAGGATCCATAGAAAACATTGGAAGTATCCCACTTTAGGAGAGTACTATGGTCTTCAAGATGAAGTATAGGGGTACTATCATCCACATTAGACAAAGTGGCCTTCTCATTGATACTCCTAACAGATTATCCAAAGTATGGTTGTTTATTCATGCGATACAAGAATCATCATTTATGGTGATAAGAAGGTAAGTGAGAGTAGGCACCTAAGAATTCTTCTAATGCTTCCTCCGAAGAGAAAAAATCTAGAGGAACTTTGTTAGAGTCTACCTTTCTTTTAATAAATTCAGGATAAACTAATTTAAGGGAAGGAGGTTCAATGAAAATCATGGTAACATTCAACCATGGTTTCCTCTTAGACTTCATGTAATGGTATCCAAGTCCAATCTTATACTCATGAGAGTCAAAATCTATGGTGAATTTAATACCTTATTCATTATATCCACAACTGTTACCTCCATAATCATATTTAGACAATATTGAAACCTGGACCATAACATGTTTGTAATTCATGGAAAGGAGGAGGATCAATGTAAAGAGTGTGATCCCAACTACAAGTATCATACTCCTTTATAGGATCACAATCATCCTTCTTAGTAGGAATACAAACACCAACCTCTTTTATAGAAGCATGATTATCTTCCTCAATAAGGGTGTTATCATCATCCTTAACAAGAGCACAATCATCTTCCTTAGTGAGGGGAAAATTAGCTTTCTTGATGGAGGTGTATGAGTTCATCAAAATGTCTAAGTGCATAAAATCTAATTTTTACTCCTAGATAAAAGATTTGGTAAATTCCAAGGATCCCCAATCATCACCAAGACATGTGTTTGATTAAGAATAAGAATTAGAAGGGATAGACTTAAGATTCTCTACTTTGGGATGATCTTCTTGTGTCGCCAAAAAGTGTAGTCTTTGGCACTTTTTCACTCATTTTGGCCTTTTCCCTTGGATTTTGGCCTTGTTGTACCTTGATTCAGTCTTGAAAGCTTGCAATTCAACAACAATCTAACGGTGTTTTACTGAAGTGTTGTGAAGTGTTGTAACACATTTCCTCACTTTTCTAAGACCCTTTCAACATAATTCACCTAGGCAAACTCTTTTTACCCCTTTCCAAGCCCTGTGACAAAGTGTTGTAATGCATTTTCACACTTTTCTAGGATTGTCACCCCTAATTTAACCCTTTTCTTATGCTAATTTGTCCCCTTAATGTACTTTTAGGCCCAATTAAACTGTGTTTCAGGAGGCAAAACTGATAAAATTCATTAAACATTATTTTATTCCTGACCACCACTTAAAATTTTCCAAGTGGACTAGGTCGCCACCTTGGGCGACCTAGTCCCTTTTGGCATAAATTTCAAAATTAAATCAAAACCTAACGAGAATTTTGCCTCTAGAACCCTAGTGTCAGCCTATCATGTTGCATTTTAGGAAAATTAGGGTTTAGTATGTATAAATAAGGGTTTTCACCTTCATTTTCACCCCCCTTAACATCATTTTTGCATCAAGCACTCTTGCACTCTTATCTTCACAAGCAAGCATTTGAGCACAAGGCACTTCAAGCTACTTCCATTGGAGCTGTTCTTGCATGTTGCAGACTTCAACAATCAAAGGGTTGGTAAGTGTTTCTATTGATTTCATCATTCAAGCACCCTTTCCTTTCATTGTCTCTCATTTGGGTTTAGCTACCATCAAAGGGTTTTGACTTAGGAAAACCCCTATTTCCTAACCCCAACATTTTCTTGGTCTTTGCATGTGCTTTGTAGGTGTGTGTAGATTTAGCAAGGTTTAAAGTTTTGGAGAAAGTGCAATCATTCCATTCAAGTCACATCAAGGCATCAGACCCTACAGAGAAGCAAAAGGACAAGTTGCAGGTCATTCTTGGGAGATTCAAACATGGGTTGCTGTAGGGAAGGAAAGTACTAGCTGGGACCCATAGAATCAAACCTGCAGGCTTAAGAAAGTACCTGGAGGACTAGGTCACCATCATTGGTGAACTTGTCCCTGTATCGGGCCTGAAAAAAGGGTTTTTGCATTTCTGGGTACCCTTTTCCTTGAAACCTAGTCTGGCAGATTTTCTCGGTAGAAGGACTAGGTCTCCCAACTTGGAGTAAGTTTCCCTCTACACATTTCAAGAAATTTCTAGAACCTTCTGGGGCTTCTCATCTACTACTCTCTATTTCCAAGTGCACAAGCTCTTAACTTTCCAGTTTCCTTTTTGTTTTCATACATTTAGGGCATATAGTTAGCTTGCATTTAGTTTACATTTACTTTCATTTACATTTCATAGTTAGCATTAGTTTCATTCAACCACACTTATCACACACAAAACACAACCTTAATCAATCCCCTTTCCCTTTGAATGCAACTGCCAAAGATACCGTAACCACCAAGTGGAAAGAGAGTCTATTCCCAAACCCAGTGCCCCTAGGTGAAAAACCCTAAGGGGCCTAGTAAAGGGAATCCTCTTTCCCTCTTAGTGTTACATTTTTGGTGTTTCATTTTGGTGAACTCGATCGTAGACCATTTTTTAACTTTTTGATTTTGCATTTCATCTTAGGAGATAACTTGCATTGTTTGCATCCTAGGGTTTATAGAAAAGTGCATTAGCGAGAGTTCATGTTAGATTGGAATTTGTATTACATTTTTCATTAAGAAAATATAAAACCATTTGCATTTACATTCTCTGTCTGCATCAAAAAATCATAAAAAGCATAAAAACTAGATAAAATCTCTGAAAATTGTCAAAAACAACACTACTGGGACTAAGTCGCCACACTGGGCGACCTAGTCCTCCAGCACCAATCACTTTGTAATTTTTGGCATTATTCAAGCATTTCCTGCATTTCCGTTTTCTGGTTTCACATTTTTGTTTTCTATTCCCAAATTTTATCAATTTAGTCTCTTTTGTATACATTGCTTTAGCATCCACCCCAACCTTAGCCAAATTTGTATGAGCATTTGATGTTCTCTTGATGATACCACTATGAGATGAAGCTCTAGACTCATGGCATCTAACAACAACACTCTTGTTGTAGATCTTGGAATCTCTCAAGCTTCAACTCCTAGTGTCGACACTAGTGCACTAGGCTTAGAGACTATCCTTATCAACTCTCCGCACCTAGGAGACACACATGGTGACAAAAAAATAGATAACCTCCCAAGTGATAAGGTCTTTCACATTCATGCTGATCTAGCTGATTATCAACATGAAATAATCCTTGAGCCTGTATTTGGCACTGCCATCCGTACCATAGAGCACATTCACCGCTTGCTTGACCATGATGATGGCCTAAGTGTTCTGAAGAGGATAGCCGACATATACCACAAACATTCCCCTTCCGCACCTAAGGTTTCTCACTCACCCACTCTTATGGTTGGCCACATAGGACCTTCCACTCCTCCCCCATCCATCATAGCTTCCATCCCCACTTATGCCTCTCCTCAGGTGACAACATCTGTGCAACTGATTAGTACTATAGTACCTTCCCTCAACATTTATGCTAGTGTTTCTACTTCCCTTATGACATCCCATCCCTTCACTTCTTCCACCATACCTCCCATTAGGTTCCCATTCACTTCCCCTTCCACTACCTTCACCCCCTCACCACTTGCCCTTCCACCTCATCCCACTTATATCGATCCCATCATCACACAGATTTTTCACACCGTCACCTCTATGCAAAAAAAAAAATCCACTATCCACAAAAGCCAACATGGTTCCCCTACCCACTACATTCATAGTAATCCATTGTGCTTAGAAATCCTTTGCACCCCACTACCACAAGGGATAGAGATTCCTCGATTCGAGAATTATGGAGGGAAGGGAGACCTCTCTAATCATGTTAATGCCTATACTACTTTATGTAGTGACTTTTCCCTTGATGACAAGTTGCTTGCCAAGTTGTTTCCTAGAACTCTTAAAGATGTCACCTTGGATTGGTTCTCCTCTTTACCCAATAACTCCATTAGTTCATTCAATGAATTGGTGGATGCCTTCATCAACCATTTTCAAGTCCATATGACCCCTAAGAAAACCTTGGCCGACCTCATGACATGTAAACAAGATCCTAACGAGAAGATAAGCAACTTTATCTCTCATTATCAAGCACTTTATTCCTTAATCGATGTTAAGGTTCCTGATACCCATCTACAAAATATGTTCACTGAAAACCTGCTCACACCTCTCCAAGACAAGCTCACCCTCATGAAGTTCCCATCTTTCATATACTTATGTCAAGCACTCTGTGATTATCATAAATCCACCAGTAGTCGTGATACGAGATCCACTTCTAGTAGAGTTGAGAAGTCTGACGCTTCCACTCCGTCTACCTCTCAACCTTTCCACAAACCAAACAAAGGGTTTTTACAATTCAACCAACCTTCCCAAACCCCTCCACCTACTAATAAACAAGTGGCCACCCTTTGTTCTACTATACCCTTCAACTATGGAGATCCTAAGTGAACCTTTATGCCCTTACCTGACACCCTCCATAACACCATGACACAATTGCAACAACAACAAATGATCTCCTTACCATGTGTCCATGCACCCGATCCCAATAAGACATTACCTCCATCCTATAATTCCATTGCTTATTGTTATTTTCATCGACAAAACGAGCATGAAACTGAACAGTGCAAGCATCTCAAGCACCTTGTGCAAGACCTAATTGATTTAGGTCATCTCTCCATTGCTTGAATCAATGATAAAGGAAATAAGTCCGTGGAACCTCCCAACCAAAACCAATAAATTTTCACCAACCCTATGCCTAAACACAATGTTTCATTTGTCAAAGCAAGTGAAACTTCACACATTGATGTTATGAATGTTGAATCATAAGAGGAAAATTCTAATCCTCTTCCAATGGTAACCCATGTCCCGCCTATGAATGAAATGGTAGGCGCGATTGACGTCATCCATCGTAGGGGCCACACCAAAACACCTCTTGACATTACCTTTTCACCTCAAGATATACTTAGAAATCTTCTCGATGGTCTGCTCTACATAGCCGAAAGAATTTATGATAAGCCCAATAATGGGATACTCATAGATCCCGCCTGTGGCGAGAATGTGATAACAGAAGAATTCTTGGTATTACATGCTATATCTCAAGATGTTTATGACAAACCTACAACATAGATTAAAACCCATCAAGGTTTCACATGCCCTAGGATCGGATTGATCGCTCTACCCCTACAAGTAGGTCCTAAGACGTTGATGTTACCTTTTCTATCATACCACAATCAGACCAATTTCGTTTGTGACTTGGCCAGCCATGGATTTGTTCAATGAAAGCGGTCCCATCTGTTATCCACAAATGTGTTAAGATTCCCCTTGATAATGAAATATACATTGTGCACCATAGTGGCTTCAATCCTATATCTTCCAAGGGAAACTTCTCTTTGGAAGCCTTTT
>CM021100.1:399107116-399421526 GCA_007115665.2 Sequoiadendron giganteum | reverse complement strand
TGTTCCAATGTTCTCACACAACATACAATGCATATTCATTTCCAGTCGACTCACTCAGCCAGCGCAGCCTCATGACCCCCACAGGTTCACATTCTTCTCTATTCTGTGTGTCTCAACGTTCTCACAGTTACAATGCTATGTGCATACCACTCGAACACTCACTCTGGAAACTTCCATAATGAACCCTCATTTTAGCCGAGCCAATGATCTGTTCATTTCCTGTACAAAACCATTTGTACAGTTTCCTTGTAGATCAACAGTCGTTCTTGCCAGTTTTAGAACAGTCACCACCAAATCAACACAATCCACCAATGTCCATCATACACCTTATCAGTCCACCACGTCAGCTCCGTTCAACCATCACGTCCAACTAGATAAATTCAAATGCCCACTGTTCTACCGCAACCAAGACACAACACCCTCGTGGTGTGGTGGTGACTACACCGCACCACTGTAGGCTCCTCCAAGTCCTAGCGCGGTGTGGCGGTATACCGCGCTACCGCTCGCCAGGTTGAAGGTTTCCATGGTATGGCATTAACACCACACTACCACACCTCTGTATGAAGAATCCCGTAGTATGGCGGTAACACCGCACTACCGCACCTCAGCTAGAAGGCTCCCACGGTATGGCGGTAACCATGCTACCGCACCTCTCTTTCCATTACCTGATAATACAACAGTACAATCATGAACATAACAATTATGCAATTCGGCCAAACATCTCAATGGTCACACTGACATTGCTCTCTCAGAGGTTTAGGCCAGTGGGATTGAGACACACAATTCCAACACCTATGTGGGCTCGACTAATTTTTATTTTTGTTTTCAAACAAGTTTCACTTTGAATTGATCTGAGGCTACTTGCATATGCATCTGAGGTGAAAAATTTGAATTGGGTCATCATTAAAATCTGCTTTCTAGCATATTTGAGCAGTGATCAAAACTAGCCAAGTGGGCTCTGGAATCACTCTGGAAAACCAATCAAAAGACCTCTTGAAGCTGTGAAAATCCATAGGCATGTAGAAATTTGAATCGAGAATGCAGTGCAACAAACGAATCAGCAAAAGAGATTCCGAGGTGCAAGATATTAATCGAAAAATTTGCTCAACCAGACATTTGTGCAACTGCACCTGTTCAAAACTAGTTAGGGCTCACCAAATTACCATTTTGAAAAATATCAAATCACTTCCTGGGAAGCTGCCACCAGAAACATTAGATCAGTTAGGTACACTGAGTATGCGTGCAAGAGGGATTTCCTTCAATCATCATTCTTCACAAGATATTAGGGGTCAAAGTTGACCACCTTGAAACATATCAAAAATGCAGATGCAAAATAAGAACAAACTGCATTTGCTTTTGATCTCGAAAAATATCAAGTTAGATCATGAGGCTCTGAAACTGAACCAAGGAGAATATGAATGTGGGGGGACTGAAGGGCAACAACCCGTTCATCATGACAATCATCCATTTGTGAAATATAAGCTCGAACAGGAGGCCATTTCACAGAATTGAAAGTTCTGAAACAACAAAATAGTGCCATAACCCTCTAGCTTTTCTTTACAAAACACTGTCAAAACTCATCACAGGGGCTTGAAAATTGACATACATGTTCACATATGTCACATGAGTGTGTCCACCAAGGGGTTTTGCACGAAAATCAATATGTTCTGAATTATGACCTTCCAAAGTAGGTCACTTGGGCAGATTTGTCAAGTGCACTTTTGAGAGTGCAAAGGCAAAACTTCCAATAGAGGCACTTCAAATTTTTCAAATTTGAAGGTGCCATCATAGGGCCAGCCTTGATTGTAATTACTTCATTATTAGCCATAAATTTCACAGAACGATGTATAGTAGAAGTGACTGCTCCCAAAGCATGAATCCACGGTCTTCTCAAGAGAATGTTGTAAGCTAATGGACTTGACATAACATATAGTAGGGTGGGTACGGTAACGGGTCCCAACCTCAAAGGCAAGATTATCATGCCTAAGGCTTGTCGACCAACACTATTGAATCCTTGAATGTATAAAGAAGAAGAAGAAGCAAGAGAAGATGAATCAATTTTAATTTTAAATAACAAATCAATGCTACATACGTTGAGTGTCGAACTGGTATCCAAGTCCAGTCTTATACTTCATGCAATGGTATCCAAGTCCAATCTTTACCCATGACAGTATGGGGAATTTAATGCCTTATTCATTACATCCACAACCATTACCTCCATAACCGTATTTAGACAATATTGAAACTTGGACCATAACGTGTTTGTAATTCATGGAAAGGAGGAGGATCAACATAAAGAGCGTGATCCCAGCTACGAGTATCATACTCCTTTATAGGATCACAATCATCCTTCTTAGTAGGAATACAAACATCAACCTCTTTTTCAGAAGCATGATTATCTTCCCCAATAAGGGTGTTATCATTCTCCTTAACAAGAGCACAATCATCTTCCTTAGCGGGGGGAAAATTAGCTTTCTTGATGGAGGTGTATGAGTTCATTAGAATGTCTAAGTGGATAAAATCTAATTTTTACTCCCGTATAAAATATTTGGTAAAGTCCAAGGATCCCCAATCATCACCAGGACATGTGTTTGATTAAGAAGAAGAAGTAGAAGGGATAAACTTAAGATTCTATGCGTTGGGATGATCTTCCTTAGAAAAAATTGTCTCAAGAGAAGCCTTTGAAACATGCACTATTGGAGTAGATGTCAGTGCATTAGAAGATAACGAAGGAATAAAGTTCTTAAGAGTAGGAGCAATCAAGGGTTGGCCAACAGTTGCCATTTCACACAAGTGTATAACATCAGGGTTAGCCTTGATTGTAATTACTTCATTATTAGCCATAAATTTCACAAAATGATGTAAAGTAGAAGTGACTGCTCCCAAAGAATGAATCCATGTTCTTACCAAGAGAATGTTGTAAGCTAATGGACTTGACATAACATATAGTAGGGTGGATATGGTAACGGGTCCCACCCTCAAAGGAAAGATTATCGTGCCTAAGGCTTGTCAACCAACATTATTGAATCCACGAATGTATAAAGAGGAAGCAAGAGAAGATGAATCATTTTTAATTTTAGGTAACAAATCGATGCTACGTACGTTGAGTGTCAAACCGGTATCAACAAGACCACATCTAATGCTAATGTTATTAATGTTAATTATTATCATTAGAGGATCTGCTTGCTTCTATACTTATGGAGGTGGGAGTTCATTCCTAGATGGAATGTAATATTTGACAAATCCACACGAATATGAGCCATTAGCACATTAACATCCATTAGAATAGGGGAAGAAGGAAAGAGAAGATTTTACAAGGCTTCTTGAAACATACCTTTTGTAAACCAGAGCAGTCTGAAGCATGTCCCAAAGTGAGATCTTAGCAGGAGTAACATGATGTTGCTTGACAAGATCATACTCACCAGGTGCTTTAGCTGCAGGTTTAGGTGCTTGAGGAAGGCTTGGTTGAGAATGTGGTAGAGAAGTAGGTTGATTTAGATTTTGTTGATTCCTTTTAGTATTATAAGTATGGGCTACTGCTTTGTAAGAGGGAGATTTAGATTGTATGAATCTCATGTAAAGGTTCAATGTTGTATTTTTGATAGGAACCCCGCAAATAGAATGAATTATTTTAGGATATGGGCTAGTTGGAGTCACATAAATGATTGGTCTCTTAGGCCTTTGAGGGGCGACAAAGACTACAACCATATTCATGAACTATTTAACTTGTGAAGAAGAAGAAGCTTGTGATGAAGTTTTTTTTTAGATCTTCAAATAGAAGGAGATACCTCTAAGAAATCATCTAGGGCATCATTCAACATATTGAAATCCTGTTTAGAAAATAAATTATCAAAAGCATTGAATTTTTGAATAAAAAGATCTGACATGATTTGGTTCATGTTGGGTTCACAAAAATGTAAAGGAGAGGATTCACTACTCTCGAGTCTCAAGAAAAACGAAGTCTAGAGTGAGTGAATAGCCCTTAGTTACCTCAAAGTACAAATATCAAGTGACAAATTAGAGAATAAATAATATTTGAACAAGTAGATGAAATGAAATGATAGGATATTAAATACAAGAATGATAAAGCTACTGAATAATAAAAACTGATATAATGTTACAAGCTATAGACTACATAATAAAAAACTAGAAAATCATAAATTCTACTCCATGGAGGATTTAGCCTCGGCCATAAATGAAAGTGCATCACAAGGACATCTACACCTTGCACTATTGTCCCTATCAAAATAGAGAATAAATACCTTAAATATGCAAGACCCAGCTCCCCAAATTTGTACATCTATACACAAGATGGATAGGGAAAAAATGTTGGGGTTGTTTTGAGGCTTGTCTCAATCAAACCCCCATTTTGGTGTTTCCACCTCCATGGACAACCAGATATATAGAAATAGACAAAATGACAAAATATTAAATACGTGTGATAGAAACAAACCTCGCTATAGAGGAGATCCCCTATCACAAATGTAATAGATGAGACAAATAGACAATAGTACATAGACAAGACAAATAGACAAGAGAGTGTTACCAACAGTCTGTGGCTCCTCTGTTAGCTTGATAGATGAGATGTGTTTTCTTGCAAGAGAGCCTTGGTTTTTGTTGAGATGATAATCTGATAGAGCTTCGCTGTGGAGAGCAAGAGATAAAAGATGTAGAAGAGAGAATAGAGAAAGAGAGCAAGATCGAATAAGAGAGAGTGAGAATGAATGTAAGCGATCAAGAATGAATGAGAATGAGAGTGAAAAGAGGAGTTTTGTGAGGTTTCATGGGTTGGAAGAGCTGTTACACTCACATTCCTACCATAATGACACATGTAATAGGAAAAGGATGCGAGATTCTCTTATTTGAAACTCATAAAGTTTAGGGATGCTAGCACGTTGGGTAGACACCCACACATCGTACAACCGTCCTACTCAAAATTTACTAAGAATGAGGTATTTGGGATGCTAACACTTTATCATTGTCCCCTATGAATTTGAAATCATTAAATTTTGACTCAGGTTTTTGTCATTAATAGGTGGGGTGCCATAAATGTAGTGGGCTAGATGCGCAAGTGTGAAATTTCAACGAGGTGAAATTTTACGACATTACACTCCTTATCTCTCTATCCTCCGTCTCTTATCTCCTTCCCCTCTTCTTTTATCTCACTCTCCCTTTCTTCCTCTCCCTTTACATATATATCCCCCTCTCTCTCCCTCTCTATATATCTCCCCTCTCTCTTTCTCTATATTTCTCCCTCTCCCTCTCTCTTCCTCTCTTCCTCTCTATCTCTCACTCTCTTTATTTATCTATCTCTCCACCCACTCCATCCCTTTATATCATTGTATCACTATATTTTTATATCTCTCCCTCTCCCTCTCTATCTTTATTTATCTTTGTCTCACTATCTATTTATGTATCTCTCTCCTTGTCTACTCTCTCCCTCTCTTTCTCTCTCTTTATCCTCCCTCCCCTCTCTTTCTCACTTCATCCTCTCTATCTCTATATCCCCCTCTCCCTCCCATTATATCTCTTTTTAACTCTTTCTCATAATTTATTTATGTTCCTCTCCCTCCCACTCTTTATCTTTCCATATCTTTCCCTTTCCCTCTTAATCTCTCTCAATATCCCTCTTTATCTCTTTATCTCTCTGTCTCCCTCTCCCTCACCCTTTATCTCAAATTATCTCTCTCACCATTTATTTTTCTCTTGGAAATTTTTCCTCATACTACTTCAACCTAAATCGTAATTTTTATTATCTTGGTTTAGTTTAAGATCCAAGAGTACCCTAGAGATGTTGTTCCTTTTCATGATGATTATCATGTAAATATTGTTAGGAAATAATGCATCATAACCCATAATCCTAATCCATTTCCCACATAACCCCATGAGAGATAAACATGCATGCAAGTAACTATAATGCATAGATCAAATAGAAAATCCAGAAGATAACACAAGATATACCCTAGGAAAACCCTCAAAAGGGAAAAACCTAGCCTCCAAAAGCATCCATACTCCATCCTATTATTCAACAATAAAGCATACACAAGTTACAATGAATACCTCTAAAGAATCAAACCTCTCCAATACATCCTCATGTGTCTGTGCATGAATCAACACATCCCATGCTTCACATATGCACTCCTCATAAAGATTAAATAATGACAACCCACTCACCAAACTAACCTTAACCACTAAACATGTACTTTCTTTTATAGATTAAAGCTCACAAAAATAAAACCAAGTGGTAAGATAAAACCATGTGCCACAAAACCATATGAACACAAAACCACTAACCCATTATTTAATATTGGGTACTAAGTTTTCACTTTATGAAATATTTCCTCAATATTAAATTATTATCCCATGTCTTTCACACATTAAATAATAATACAATGTTACAATACAACATAAATTGGTCCCCAAATAATTACCTAGTGTGATTAAACACACCACCTAGCTGCATCACAACTAAATAATTATTTAATTACAATATATAATATATTTTATACAATGGTGTACAACACCATATCCCAACATTCTCCCACTTATTATATACATTGCATAAGGGATCAATCAATGAAATACATCATCATAGCCATACATGAAACCACATGAATCTCTAGCATGCCCTCGTGCTCCATCAAGATGCCTGCAATAAAACCAAAGTGACCACCATCTCAAGCAAGAACTCCTCTCATCCTCCAACATGCCACCTATGGAAGAAAAGGAACATGCCAAGGTGAAGATGCACCAATCCAAGAACACAAGCATCAAATCCAAGTGATAAAAAAGGCTCCAAATAAGCTATTGTCAAGTGAAAAAAAACCCACATGATTGAAAATAGCATCCACAACACATGCTAATACATCCAACCATCCATACCTCCTAGGTATCAATAAAATCAGTAAACTCATGCCAACAACATATGCAACCCATAAACTGTAATCAAATCTCCCTATATCAAACCTGTCAATGAAGAACATACATATCCAAGAACTCCCACATCATGGGTAATGTCAAAGCATATCAAGTCTACCAATCAACACTATACCAATGTGCGATAAATAATCATTAATGAAATACCAAGAACAATCAAAATGATCTACACATGCAACACCAATAGCTGCATACTCTCTCATAATATATCGCCACCATCCTCCCAAATCATATGAACATGAACCTCCAGGACGGAACCATAGAATGAAGAGAGAAAACCTATAAACCACAACATTTCCTTCTACCAACATGTTAAAAGTGCAATACTATGTCAAGTATGATCTCCTTGCAACCCCAAATGAGAAGCCTCAACAACACCCAAAATAATGTTCAATCTCTTAGATCAAACAAACATATGAATAATGTATAATACCAACATGGATGTAAGCCTCTCTAACAAAGGAAATCAAACTTAGAATATCCATTCCCAAATCAGTAAATCAACCCATAAAACATCTCCTAAACTCCTCATCAATGAATGATAACATAAACTCAAATACACAAGGAGATAACAATTCTAAACATCCCTCAAAATGAATCCTCCATGAACTAACTATCCATAGCTCAAGATCCATATCTATGAAAGATAAATAATCATAAACTCATGCTAAACAATCCTCAAATGAGTCTCCAAAATCAATCACCATGAATCAACTCATTCCCATGAGAAATCAAAGCACGAAGTATAAACACATCAAAAATAGGATGGGCAATACCTATTATATGATAAAATGTCGAGTAGACCAAGAGTGGGGAATGAGAATGCTCCTACAGGATAACCAAGTCATCACGACTCACTCTAAGAACAATCTCCTCTATCGGTCCATCATGAACTCACGTCCATATCTAGGTGAAAGATCCTCGGTCTTCCTACTGAAACCTCCAAAGAGTAACCATATCAATAAAATGTCTCTAATCACAAGAGAACTCCAACCTCACCTACATCTCCAAGTATCCATGAGCACCTCAAACTGATCAATCCATCCTAAAATCCAAATACAACATAGCACCATCATGAAATAGTCAAGCAAATGATCAATGTACTCAATACCAAGAGAACCACCAAAATCAATGTCAAAGCTCCAACTGTAGAATTAGGAACCTATCATGACAACATGATCTAACCATATCCTCCTAGGAGATCACATGCAACAATGCATACATGGTGGTCTCAAGAGAACCCATATCATGCCAAAACTCTAAGCTAGAATCAAGAGTAAACCATGACATAATACCAAAACACTCTAAACCAAGAAACAACCATCTCCAATCACATGAAGATAACCATATCCTCCATGAAGATCATCTAGGTCCACACACACTCAACTATAGTCCCAACAACTCTAGAGAACAAGTGAAACCAATATCTCCAAATCAAGAAGATACAACTTCCATCAAACCATCAGGAAATAATCCCACTGCTAAATCATCACTATCAAAAGCTCCCACTAAAATTGTATAACCAATGAATGTACCAAGATATCATGACATCGTGATTAGACCACATGCTATGAGTCTCATCAACTAACTAACCAGGTACTCTAATCATCCATCCTCTCATCCCAAAGCAACATACCAATACACAAATGACCATAGACAAACCCAAATAACAAAATCTGCATCAACATTGAACCAATCTCGTAGATATAGTCAGTCCACATCCGAGTCATCCCACTACAAATGAATAGGTGGCCAAACCACACACTTTCATAACTCGTGATCAAAACAATGAAGCAGCCAAACTCATCATCACATTATTAACCTAAAAAATAAGATATCAAAGAAGATAATCCTATAGAAATCAAGACTCAAACACCAAATCAACCACATATCTGATTTGCCAAACATGTCCAAAAATGAGTAACCATAGTCAAGGAACTAATCAAGCATAAAGGAGATAAGAACATCCTCTTAACACCAAACCAAATCACCACCAAACAACCACATACATGATCATATCGTGCCAATGCTCAAATGTACCTACATATCCATGACACCATAATAATAGCCAATGTGGTACCTGCACTCAACCATCACCCATACAAGACTCCAAGTCTCCACTCGTGTCAAACCATGTCCTCAAAACTGAAGACAACCTGTGTACCTATCACCATCAAAGTTTAACTCTAAAAAACACATGTAAACTTGTACCAAGAAGCACCCAACTGATAATCAACTATACCATCATAAATATCATATAAAAATATGTACTCCCTCAAGGTTTCACCTCTTGAATCATCTGGATGCTCACATAATCACACCCCAAATCTCAAGAACTTACAAGTGATTAAACAAGGATAATCCTCATCTTGCACTAAAAAATAAAAATATGACTGATCCACTGTATAGTACATTGTACATGCTCTGCAATGCCTATTCAAAATTGAAAATTTGATTCCGCATGCAAAATTTATGTTCAAAACCATGAACATCTAGCTTTCAGGCTAAAAAAATTCATTAAAATTGCAAAACTAGGAAACCAAACTTGTACCACTATGTATTTCTTAGAACCACCTTTCCAACAAGTATAAGAAGTTGAAAATCCAACATCCTGGGTGAAAGTTATGCCCGTTTGAAAAAAACTACTATAATTTTCCCAATTTGGCCTATCTGGTGGCCTATTGGTGGCGCCTGGGTTGAGCCACCGATGGCCCATCAATGACAGTGATGCACCGATACTGCCCAAGTGGCACATTGGTTGAGGAGGTGGCAGTGGATTTAAAAAATGCATTAAATCCATTTTAATTTTCAAACTTAAAAAATTTAACAGCGAATCCCAAACATTATTAAATTTGTTTGAAATTTGTTTTGGGTGGTTGAAAGTTTTTAAGCATTGTGGGATTTGGGGCTGGTTCCCTAGTGGACCAAGGGCCCACATTGGGGGACTTGGCCTCATCGGCGATGAGACCTGCTGGTCGTGGGACCATCGTCAATCGACAGGGCTAACACCCTTGGGTGTTAGCAACCCATCAGTACTGATAGTACCTGGCTGTGGGCGAGGGGGTCTATGGACTCCCCAAAATAATATATATATATTTCAATAAACCTTTTTAAAAATGATTTTGTAGGTTTTTAACAAATTGACAAGCCGATTTAAAATATTTCGTAGAGTTTTATTTTTTTAATATTTTCGACCTCTGCAGATGTCGTATGGCTGTATGGCCGTACAATGGGCTGTGGGGGAAAAAGTTTATTTGCCTTTTTTCAACTTGGTCAAAATAGGTCAAGTTTTATGTCATTTTTTGTTTCTCAGCCATCTTGGAACTAATGGTGAGGTCCATTTTGTCTCAAGAGGTCATCCATGGAATTTCCTCTACAAAACTCTCATATGAAAGCTCAATCCAAGAAACCCTTTTGACCCATATTTTGCATGCCTCATATCTGCAATAAACCCAACAAATCTTGACATCCCAAAAGACCAAATCTACAAACAAACATCTGCAACATGTGTTCCATATATTGTAATGTCTCAGATCTAACATGCATGTCCATGGATTCAACTTTGTACAAATCTATTCAAACAAGGGTTATAAGCAAAAACATGGAAGCTCACACCTCCCATCAACCATTATAGCTCTGATACCACTTGTTAGGAAATAATGTATCATAACCCAGAATCTTAATCCATTTCCTACATAACCCCATGAGAGATAAACATGCATGCAAGTAACCATAATGCATACATCAAATAGACAAGACACAAGATAACATAATACATACCCTAGGAAAACCCTCAAGAGGGAAAAACCTAGCCTCCAAAAGCATCCATACTCCATCTTATTGTTCAACAATAAAGTATATAAGAGTTAAAATGAATACCTCTGAAGCATCAAGCCTCTCCAATGCATTATCATGTGTCCAAGCATGAATCCACACATCCCATGCCATCCTTCACATATGCACTCCTCAGAAATACTCAATAATGATAGCCCACTCACCCAACCAACCTTAACCACTAAACATGTACTTGCTTTTATAGATTTAATCTCACACAAATACAACCAAGTGGTAAGATAAAATCACGTGCCACAAAACCATGTGAACGCAGAACCGCTAACCCGTTATCTAATATTGGGTACTAAGTTTTCACTTTATTAAATATTTCCCCAATATTAAATTATTATCCCATGTTTCTCACACATTAAATAATAATACAATGTTACAATACAACATAAAGTGGTCCCCAAATAATTACCTAGTGTGATTAACCACACCACCTAGGTGCATCACAACTAAATAATTATTTAATTAAAACATTATAATATAACTTTTTATGCAATGGTGTACAACACCATATCCCAAAAAATATCTCTTATCTATCTCAAGAGGGGCTTGATACCCAAGAAAATATTAGAAGAGATACATACTATCTTCTTCAATTGAAGCCCTACTATACTCTTTTCCATGCCCAAAAGGCTCAACATTAGAGATCATTCTTCATTGCTAATGAATTCATGAATCTAAATGTTCAGTTTGATGGTAGTGCTACAAGGGAAACATGGAGAGAATAATCTAATGAGGTTGGTAGTGAACTCAATTACAAGAAAGTTATTTTTATAACATGTTGAAATGAGCATAGGGAAATCTATAAGCTAGGTGATGTATATCTACTTAATCAATTATGACAATAGAGTCTAGCATGTAAAAGGGGAAAAATCACAATTCTTGCAATATATGATCATTATGATAAGGACATGATAATTTTAAGTAAAATGATATAGCAATGTAGGAACAAAAATAATGGGATCAATATATGTGGAATACGGTTATAAAACATGAGCATGTTTTATAAGCCACAAAATGTTCTCATGTTTTATGAGCCACAAACCACACTCACATACGAAAGAATAACCATTTTCCAACTATATAGTGCATCTACCACCCACCTCACACAAGAAAGAAGACACACTATACCAACCATAGAGCACATTACATCAATGGGTAGAGGGAATTCTAGATGGGGTTATATAAGATTACTTTAGTTGAAAAAGGATCCCTAATCAAGGTTTAACTTGAAGTATATCTTACTTAATCCCCTTTAATCAACTCTACCACCACTCCAAAGGAGTTTCTAAGGAAAAATATAGTAAAAATATCAAACTAAACCTTTATTGATGTAGCCTAGACCCTCTTCACCATAAAAAAATGACTTGAACAAATGACACCAAACCCAAGACAACTCATCTAAGATATTTATAATGCAGGAAAAAGATCAAACTATATTAAAATGCCATAATCATTAAAATACCAAACATATAGTACACACAAACTTTTGTAAGCATAATATGTACTCCTAAGACAAATTTGTATTAAATTAAAATCCATATAGGAATACAATGTTATATGTTAGTTTAAAAGTATAGTATATGTACAAGAAAGCCATATAGGCGTGAAATGTCAAATATGGTTAATAAAAAAATATAAGTACAAAATTGCCATATAGGAATAGAAAAAAACTCATAATATAATCAATCATCTCCATGGGAAGGGAAGAGTTGATGACTCTTTGATTGTTGAGTGGATGAAGATGCAAGTGATAATGGTTGATTTTGAACTTGCTGACTTGACCTCCTCTCCAATTTTGGAAACTCCACCTAGTACAATACAAAATATACACATTAATATATAAAAAATAAATTATAGAATGAAATATAAGGAAATAATCACTTACCACCATTTGATAATTGCTCTCAAGAAATATTTGTCTCTCTTAATCTATCCGAGGTGTAGGTGCATGATATGGAGTTTTGACCACCTATGAAAAGCATTAGGATAAAATTTAAATTAAAAAATGATTATCATTCTAATTTGCACTAATAGAAATGGGATAAAACAATACATATAATATAAAATTTACTAATAGGCTCATACCTCTGTCAAAGGAATTGAAGATAAAACTACTGTGATAATGCCTACCTTTATTATGCCATGAATATTGAGAGGAGCATGAATTGATATCATCAACTAAAAATGAAACAACGCTATTTTACCAAAATCTACCTAACATTATTTTATAAATATAATGATTAAAAATATTCAAGCTTACCTCAGTGAAAGATGTATGAACAATCCCATCGACAGGTCTTGATATCGAAGGCCCAACATCCACCTGTTCACCATACAATATCAATTTTAAGATTACCATTCATATAAGGTAAAAATATTTACATTTCTATATATACTATTTCTTTACTAATTAAATACATGTGAAATTGATCACATAATCAAGAGATGAAGGGTTGCCATATGTAGGGTGAACACTTTGACCCTAAAATTTTATTACATACAATTTAGATTAATTTTAAATTATCATAGATGAATATAGTTAATCTTACATTTCAAAAGGAAATGTACCAAATTATGTTTAAACTTATTCAAATTTACTTTTTTATCAATACCAAATATCTCATGCATTAGTTCATTTATGAACACCATTTCATCCAATATGGATGTGTCTTGTTCTTGGAAATGTGTATCCCGAGCATCCTAGGACCCATAATCACAAGAAAAGACTCATAATTTTGATAAATGTGAGCTAAATTTTGAGACTTCGAAGCCTCAACCTCATCACCATATGTTTAAGTCCTAGTGCATTGTAACAACATCTGTGTGAGGGAGCTATGGACTCTAAAGTCTCCACCTCAACACTCTCCTTCACAATGAAAAAGATTGTGACATGCTCAATGTTTGGCCTAACAAGGGGTATTTTTACCAGGTCCTGGGCATGACATGCCCCCTTTCCATCATGTATTGGTCCCCCACATTTACCTTGGATCTCATGCATGTCAAAGTATTTTGGGATCTTTCAAAGGAAAAAAATGCAATAGAGGTTCCCCAAAAAATACCATGGGACCTGATTATCATTGCATGGAGGATGTTCAAAGACTTTTCACCACCTCTCCTAAAATTTTCCCTTAGTCCTTGGCATTGGAATAAATGGATAGGGAACCTCCTATAACTACCGTGTAGGGGTGATTTTTTTTGTGGATTAATAAATAATGCACACAAATCACATTTCAATATTTTCTTTTCTCTTACTTGTTCATAGGATAATTTTTTAGCATAAAATTGTCTTTCTTCTTCCCTCTTTTTTGACCATGTGTTAATTTTTCCACTCACAAAATCTATGTGAGAGAGGATAGATTCCTATTAAGTGGCAAGGTTAGACCAATGGAAACTAGTTCCACTCAGATTTCTCAACCTTTGAATCAATGTTTGAAGTTTTTTTTTAATTTTCAATTTTCCCTAGGAGGTTTTCTTATGTCCTAGAAGGATGTTGAGGAACTGTTGGAGGATTTTTTTAAGGTTGTTCTTCACTATGGTTTTTGTGAATTGGTGAATTAGGGTATTCATGAATTGCTGGGGAATTTTTGATTCCTAAAAAATAAACAAAATTAAATCAAAACAATTCTTAAATTGATATTCAATTCAATTTTTACACTAAAAAACTAACAAACCCTACCTCCTTAACCTTGTGGATGTCATGGAAATTTTTTGATGGTAGTTTGGTCAACTCCACAACACATGTGTGCTTTATCTTGCTTGTTTTTTGTTGTTGGAAAGTTGAGAGGCTGAGTTCAGATGAGCTTAACCTCTTTGTAGTTTTGTTTTTATCTTCCAAATAATGTGAGTATGTTAAGGCTCGATAGTAACTGATCCTATGTTCGATCACTACCAAGCCATAACACAAGTGCATTCTAACGTGTTCACATTATGTCTTAGATGAACCAAAAAGTGGTTGCGACCACTTTTGGTCCCCCATCTTTCTATATTTACTCTAGTAAGAATAAAATCATGAAAAAATAAGAGAGAGAATACAAGAGTATATATGTATATGTGTGTGTATTATAATAAAATATACGAACCCTAAAAATAGTAAGAAACAATATATTCTTCTTCTTTCTATAAGTAAAAGTTTGTGTAAATAAATGTGTATAAAGGAGTTAAAAATATATAAATAAGAATAATAATATAAGAGAGGAAGAATATATATGTTTATACACACATATATATAGACTAAAGAACAACAAGAAAAAGTTAAAAAGAAGTCTCAAAATCATATAAAATGGGAAAACTAAATTAAATATAAGAAAAAAGGAAAATAAGGAAAGAAAAATAGGGGGTGAAGAAGAGAAATAAATGAACAACTTGTAATGAGAGGGAACAAGGGTATGAAACATCAAGGGGGCGCGCTAGGGATATGACCATGAGAGGTTGGAACAAAAAAAAGGAAAGATAAAACCTAACAAGGTTAAAGGGGGGGATGATAGGGAAAGAGGAGGATAGGAAGGTTAGAGAGGATACGAGGGAATAGATACCAAGAAAATGAATGACAAGAGGACCAAATAATGGTTAAAGAGGGAGAAGACAAAGGAAACCTGGTAGAAGAGAAATACAGATAAGGGAAAGGATTGATCAAAGGAAGGAGAGAGGAAAGATAAGAGGGGGGAGATGGGGGGTTCTAAGTTTATATAAAAGAGGTTCCCAAGAAAAACTAAGGCTCCACCCTTCATCATGATTAAGGCTAGAGGGATGGTTACTGATTTATATGTCTTCCTCGAGCTTCCTCTTGAAGAATTTGTCTTCTTTGGAAAATATTTGTGAATTTTTAAACTAAATATAGTGCTTGGTGGAGGAGTGGTTGACTACAGTTGATATGAGAAATTTCTCATGTTGGATGTCCAAACTATACTCTTTTATTCTGAAGCTAAAGAGTGACCAATTTCACCTATGTAGGGGATACCACATGAACAAACAAATTTGTAGATAACCGAGTTATTATAGATGTCCCTAGAGTCTTTAAGAGAAGGGATGTAGTTTGTCAAAGGTGAGAAAGGCTTGAAGGCACACAAAAGTCCCTTTTTAAGAAGGATTTTAGATTTTTTATTGGAGATACCTTCAACATAGGAGAGGGATGCATTAGGTAAGATATAGGGTTGGATGAACTTACATTTGGAGAAGAAATTTGACTTGTCTTGGTTGTAGGTTCTTGAAATTTTCTTGAGTTTGTAACCATTCAATAAGAAGACTTTGTGAACATAAGCTAACTCATGGTTTAAGTTTTCTTCATCACAAATATGGAAGGCTCTCCTAGTTAGGGTTTTGAGGAGCTTACTTTTTGGGTAGGGTAGTGATGGCAAGAAGAGTAGAGGTAGAGGTTGGTTTGGTGGATTTGCAAAAGACCCAGTGAGATAAGGTTATATGTAGTTATTTTATGAGAAAAATGTTAAGGAAGGGGGTTTGGTTACCAAACTCAATCTCTTTGGTGAAAGAGATATAATGGGCTATACTATTTTTATATGAGGGGAAATATTCTAACCTTTTAGAGCCATGTGACCAAAAAATGTTAATATCATCCACATAGAATTTCCACCACCTTGGATTGATGGGGAAGGAATAGAGGGAAGATTCTTTGAATTACTCCATGTAGAGGTTATCTATAATGAGAGAGGGTAACCCACAACGACACTATCTAATTTCTCATAGATAACTCCTTGGAAAGAAAAAATGTGTATCTTAAGAATAATTCAACTGATGAGGCCACTTAATCATTGGTATTGTACATAAAAATATCAATCAAGTTGGGGATGCAATCTTTGGTGAACATGGACACTATGTCAAAGCTCACCAAGAGGTCACCGCTTTCTATTTTTTATCCTTGACAAAATCTACAAATTGTGCATAGTCCTTGATGAAGGAATCAAATCTTCCCATGTGAAGGAAGATTAAATTTATCAGGAAGGCTACCAACTTTTAAGTGGGGGATCCCATGGTTTTCACAATGGGTATGAGAGGGATGTTAACCTTGTGAATTTTAGGAATCCCATAAATGTGTGGGGTTATTTGTTTGGATAGTAAAAAATATTCTTGGTAGAGTCATCAAAATATGAGCAAGAGATGGTGGATTCAACATCTTTAAAATTTTTGGAGCAAGGGTTAAGGGGTAATATTTTGTAGCTTGTTGGTTGAGAGAGTCTAAGAACAAGAATTTTGGAGATGCAATTTTGTTTATTCATGATGATTGTGGTGTTATGTTTTTTGACTTTGGTAGTGACCAAGTTATTATTAAACTCAAAAATTAGTTGAAGACCAAAAACTTGACTTTGAAAATGTTACACTTGGGAGGTTTAGCATGATTAAGAGAAATAACAAAATCTTGTTAGACCTCTTTAGCAATATTCAAAGGAAGGGTTTGGATAATGCTTTCAATTTAAATAAGGAAGTCTAAATGGATGGTAGAGAAAGGTGACATGGTAAAGTCTAGGCCTCTTTTAAGGAAGTTGAAAGAAAAGGAATCTAAGAATGTGTTGGAAATGTTGACCACCAGATTTCTTTCCCAATCATGAATTAATTGGGGAGTGAGGGAACTAGAGAGGTGGGGAGAATGTGAGGGGGTTTATGGAAGGGTAGAGGAAGCAATGGAATAGGAAGGGAATTTTGAGAGGGGTTAAGGTTAGGAATGGAAAAGGCCTCAGGATTTAAGGTTGGGTGGGGGTTAGTGAGAGTGATGTGGTGAGAGTTATAGTGCCTAGTATGATCAAATATATCACTATTGGTCAGACTAAGAGGGACAACCCCATATGAGGAGGTCACTTGGAAAGATAAGGAATGAAAAATAGGATCATTTGTAGGTAGGGGGAGTGATAGTGTAGGGATCCATAATGGAGGGGCTTGAGGAAGATCCATATCATAAGAACATATCTCTTGGAATTTAATGAACTGAAAAGGAGAAAGATGTTAACGAATGGGAGAATGGTTTCACATACCTAGATATGGAGGAGAAGAGCCATTGATACTTGGACGTTTCTTGGATATTATCTTAGAGTGGTCACAAGATGTAGGTAGACTATAATTAGTTGTCCAATAGATCGTCACTACTAGAGGAACACAAATACATCAATGAGTAGCACTTTTCAAGGGGGAAGACATAAGGAGGTGGTGGTAAAGTATAAAAGAGAATTTAGGTTGGGGAGATTCATGCAACAAAGGAGGAATGGTGAGAGAGGGAGTGTGGGAAAATGGTGAAGAACATGTTTGGTGTGGAAGAGAGGTCAATAATAGGAGAGGTTTAGAGGGGGAATAATAGGGCTTAGTAGAAGAGCATGAAATGGCTTGGTAGTATACCATTGAGGATAGAAAATAGTGTTTAAGGTTGGTTAATAATTTAAAATCCTGGATGGAAGAGGAGGAACTCATATCAAGAGTATGGATAAAGGTTGGTGAAAATATTGTAGGGATGGGTGAGAGAGATCGAGGAGGGGAGATGGAATGTGGAGGGGGTGGTATATGGTGAAATTTATAAAAGACCAGTATGGGTCACACTAAGAGGGGTAGCCCCATTTGAGGAGGCCTCATCAAGAGATGAAGGAAATAAATGATAGTGTGTAGGTAGGGAGAGATATTAGGTTAAGATCCATAATGAGAGGAGTTTGAGATAGATCCAAATCATGATAATAGATCTCTTAGTATTGAATGAACTAAAAAGGAGAAAAAAGACATTAAGGAATGTGAGAATGGTCCCATGTACCTAGTTGTAAAGGATAAGAGCTATTAAGACTGAGACATTACCTGAGGATCATCTGAGATAATTTTTAGGATGCATGTCAACTAGAATTAATTGTCCAATAGATTTTCATTGTTGGAGGAATATGAAAAGAGTGAACTAAGTACTTTGTGAGGGGGAAGATGCAAGGAGAATGTGGTTGGGGAGAAATAAGAGTTTATGATGGGGAGAGCCATTTGAAAATGGAGGAATGGTGAGAGAGGGAGTGTGGGCAGACAATGAAGGAAATTTTTGGCATGAAAGAGAGGTCAATGATAGGAGAGGTTTTGAGGGGGCATCATAGAGATCAAAAAAATAGTAAGGGATGGATTGTTAGTATGTATTTGAGGAGAGAACATAGTTTTTAAGGTTGGTTAACACTCAAGAGGCTTGGACGAAAGAGGAGGGACTCAAAAAAAGAGTATGGAGAATGGTTGGTGAAAACAATGTAGGAATGGATGAAAGAGATCAAGAAGGGAAGATGGAATGTGGAGGGGGTGGTATATGGTGAAATCTCAAAAAGACATGGGAGAAAGACAAGGGGGGATTTTTATGTTGAACAATGTGGAATTTTTTCTTCTATCTTCTAACACAATGTTATTGAAAAATCGAGTCTCTTTCTTGAGAGCATGTGTCCAAAATTATCCAAATGCTGGGATAGAGAAAAGAGGTGAGCTCAAGATGAAGAGAAAAGAGCCTCAAAGTTAGATTATTGATTGATCACTTAGTAGATTTAATGATAGATTTGAGGAGGGACACACTAGCTTAGATGAATATGTGATTTGTATTATGGCTCCAAAGGTGGTGGGATACTTTAAGGAAGGAGGGGAACAATTAGGAGTCCCTACATCTTTTAGAAAGGATAGGTCTATAATTTTCTTTGATAATTTTATCTTTAGCAACTCTAATTTCTTATATTTGAAACATAATTCCCTCCCATGAAGGGTATCAATTAAATACATCATATGTCCATAGTCCATGGTATTTAAAACTTGTATTTTTTGGATTCAACAGTGTAAAATTTATTTTGTGTCAAGATTTTGGATCACATTCCATGATCCATCATCGGGATAATAAAGAGATAGAGGATAAAAATGGTTAGTTGAAAACCAAAAGAAGCTAAAAAGAGAGGGGGGAAGAGGGAATGATACACATGGTTCAAGGCATTATTTTTGGAAAATAAAACTTAAAAATCCAAAAATCATAGGGAAAGGCTTAAGTGAAGAAACAAAAAGAATCTATATGCAAATATTGAAGTATCATAAGGCTATAAAGGTTTAAAAAAGACCACAAATGATTAGAGTAAATTTTATATAGATATGTGAACACATTTAAAATAGGTATAAAAATGATTAAATGTTTAGAATTAAAATGACCTAATGATCTAAGAAAATAAATTTTATAGGAAAATACATCTCTATATATGAAAATCCAATCACATACTCACAATATATATTTCATGCAAAAATATTTCTTACTCAATTTCAATTGATTCAATCCATTGTTTGGTGGAAGATGTAAGGATTATTTCCTTTGGGATATTACAAATAGATACCAACTCATTTATAGCATAGATGTAAGAGTTGTCTTGCAAGATTGTCACATATATGTCATTCACTTTTATTTTTCTTGTTTAAATGTTCATAATTTCTAAACCATGTGCAAGTGGCTTGCTCATATATGTAATCACATAGTCTAGGTTTTCTCACAAATATAGAGTATATATCTCATTTTTATGCAATATATAAAAATATGTTTGCATATGCTTCATATAAAGTATACATACAACAAGTTGTAAGTTTGCATATTCTCATACTTATAATTGGGTTTTCCTATCTCTTAGTTTAAAATGTTAAAATTATGAATGCAACTATAAATATACACACACATACACACACACACATGCTTATATTGTAGGATAGAATTTAATAAATAATCAATAGGTATATGTATATATATATCTATATATGTATATGTATATACACATACATATATACATATATACATCTATACATATTGTTGGTGTTTTACTTTTCCAACTAGGCTTTGAAACTCTCTAAGAGGTAGCCAACCTCTATATTCAAGAACCACAGAGGCTAGTGGCCAACTGACAAGATTCAGTCACAAAATGACATCTCCTACACTCCTGGCTCTGTAGGACCAAGGTGGGTAAACCTATACAATGCCCAAAACTTAAATGCAACTATATAATGACATTGCTTTTTATAGCAGATAATTTCCAATTCAATTAAACCATAGAGAGCACTGAAAACTTCAAACTTGGCTAAACTCTCAGTAGATCAATACTCACTCAAAAATTGAGAGGCATAACACAACATTAAACCTCAAACGAACAACAAGGATTTAAGAATGATTTTGCATTTATAAAATGTTTCTGAGATGCACACAACTGAATAATAGATCAGTGCCAATTCTGGGCCATGGAGTCAAACACATAAATGAATTCACCAGCAAACAGACTTCAACCAGTGGATTTAAATTGCTAATGATTTGCATCAACTGTTAGTGTCTTGCAACAACAATCCCTCTCTTATTATCAATCGAATTCTCCTTATCAAATCCCATCTGCACACCTGAAATCACAATGACCTGCTCAAAGATTTTTAGCCATTTCTTTGAAACAAAACAATGAACAGACAAAACAATCTTCATGAAATTTGAGATGATAAACTCAAAGACACTTTGTATTATTGAATTTATATGACTAAATGTGTATAAATATGGAGACAATCTGAAGATATTCATGAATGTGCAAACACCTTCATGATTTTATTTGCACAAACTAGCTATATTTACTCATGAAATTAGAAAATTACAGCTTACAAACTCAAGAAATAACTCAGAATTTTCAATTCTCTATCTACCCAGCCCCATTCAGAGTTTTTAAACTTAATCTCATAACCACCTTTACAATGAGAACAAAAGAGAAGATATAGAAGAATGGAAGCAACCCTAAAACTGATCTGGAAATTCCATCTAGAAACTTCATTCACTGTTGATCATCAATTTGCAAAGCCTCTCTCCTCTCTCTGCAACAAACTTATTCTGCCTACAAAACTGACTTTGCTCATCTTTGTTTTGAAACATAAAATCTGCCCATGTGGAGAATCTCCGTTTTACCCTGTTGTGTAAAAAATATCCTGCTTGCCCGTGAAAGTTTTCCTATTCTTTTTAAGATGGAGCTGTACTTTATAACTACATCTTCATTTATGTTCCTAGCACATAATCACTTTATAAAGTGAATAACATATTCACTTTACCCATAGTAAATAGTCAACTCCCCATATAAAAGAAAAACTTAAACAAAGCTATTGTTTTGATTCACTTATTTTTCAACCTCCAGCCAATGAGATATTCTAGCTTTGTATTAATATTTCCACTCACTTTAATTGCAAGCAATAGGAAATATTAATGAATATTGTATTCACTTCACAAAATGTTCTCCTGTGTGATTTTACATTTTACCCATTTACCTTCATCAAATACAATACTTAACATTCATAACCGGGCGATTTAGCCTCTTTTTAACTTTCATCTTTCACTTTATTTCAAATATTTCATCTGAAATATTTCCCACTTTATCTCATACCCACCCTACATTTTGTTGCCCAACAATAAAATAATAATCATGTGTCGCTCATAAAGTGAAAAATTTCACTACCATTTCACCTGATGCATAAGACTCCTACTTATGCCCTTTTAATTTTACTCATTCATACTTTAGTGAATGCATTTCACTAATTGAGTAAAAATTATTCACAACCCACTTTGCTCGTAATTTTTTTTTTTTTCAAATAAAGATAAAAGCCCCCTCAAACCATTTCCAGGCATCAGTTTAACTTACCCAATCCAGTTTTTACTGGGAAATATATATTATCTCGTGCCTTTCTCACTTTCATATTTAACTTCGAGCCATTGAGATTACTTGCACATGCCCACCTTTATTATTTCTATTCTTGGGAAACACTTTAATTTCAAATATTTCATACCATTCGAAATAAAAGCCTTCCAAATATTCACTATCGAGCATCTTTGATTTTCATATTGAAAACTAAGCCTTATAAAATAAAATGATACCCAAATAATCTCTCCTGTGTTTTTCACTTTTATTGGGCCCACACCCACGTGAAGCATTCTGAGCCTTTATTTTGCAAAGGCAATTAATATTAAAAAAAAAAAACAATCAAGCATTTAAAACATCAAACCCAATTCCTCCACAGGAAAGTTGCTTTTGCCGGGACCACCACCCATGTGGCTCAATCTCGCACAGCCCACAGACCTTTTGCTGACATCACCTTCAAGTGTGCGAGGTTGGCGATCAATGGCCAAGATTGTGCTGCATCAGTCCTTCTCCTGGCCATCTATCAAACCTTGGAGCTCATTGATGCCCTAATTTCTTCTTTCATTTGCTCAGCTCACAACCTTATGCTAACTGCATTTGCTTGAGTTACCACAGTCTTGTCAAAAAATCCATCGCACATCTTCCTTCGTGCTTTGATAGACACCCCTGATTCATTTTCAAAATTTTCCCAAGCTCATGCATTGGCACAACAGGGAAGATGCTATTAAAGATTATGGAGTCTGGTTATACAGCTGCCAATCACGTCACTGGAAAGCAAATTCCTCTTGGTTGTGCAAGAAAATGATGAGTAGGGTTCTTTCCTACTGGCGTGGTGGTAATTGCTTGATATAAACATTTTTGTATCAGTGCAAAATGACAACAAGGCCCCTGATTCAAAATCAAAACTTAACATAAGAGTCCCTCATATCCAATCCACTATGTGCAACTTTTATATTGATCATGCAGCTACCTCTAGTGACCACGCCAATTTGGAGGCTCTGTCCTACATACGCTTCCACATATTCAGAGAGATTTGAGTAGTTTGTTTGGTATGATCTTATCTGCATTCCAACTGGATGAGAAATTTGATCTTGGCTCATTAATGACATCTGAGAGGTGCCAAAAATACCATGGGATACATTACAAACTGATGGCTTATAATCAAAAACTATAAACCCCAGATTACTAGTCCCTCGTTGAATTGGAGGCATCTTATCAAAATCCATGGAATGCTTGTATAATTGATTTGTCTTTTCAGTATCAAGTAGTTCCTCAAACAATATAGAAAGATCAAAAGATGTAGTGACTTGATCCCTGTAACTGAAAGTAAAGCATCATCTTTTCATCTATTGGTGCTTCATAACTTTAATATCCTCTGGGGTCACTCAACCAATTCAAGTTATTTTCCATGTGGAAGCACATGACTTTATAAATCACTACAAATGGATTTCTATCCACATTTGCAATATTGCAACATTTACAACATCATAATAGTGCAAAGCATGTCGGGCCCCATGTGGCCCAACTAATTTTTTTTTCGTTTTCAAACAAATTTTACCCTCAAATAACTTGACACTGAATTTTGAATGCATGTGAAGTGAACACATGAACTAGGTCTTCATCAAAATCTGTTTTCTGACACTTTTGGAAAATGGTAAAAACTGGCCAAGTTGGCCCTAGAATCCGCTTGGTAAACTGATCAAACGACCTCCTGGAGCCATCAAAACTTGCAAGAATTTAGACATTTGATCCAAGAGTACAATACAACAAACAGTTCGGAAAAAGGAAACCCAAGGAACCGGATATTAATCCACAAAGTCGCTTACTCAAACTTTCTGAAATAATAGTCTATTCAGAATCAACTAAAAGTCACCCAATTGCAATTTTGAAAATGTAACAAATCGACTCTTGGCGAGTTTCCATCAGACACAGTAAATCATTTAGGTACCTTGAGCACGTGTGCAAAAGGAATTTTCTTGAACCATCACCGATCAAAAGAAATGAGATGTCAAAGTTGACCACCCAAAAAAGTTTCAGAAACCACAAGTGCAAAATAGGAGAAATTGCATTTGGTTTTGATCTGCTAAAAATAGAAAATCAAAACACGAGGCTCTGAAAACTGACATACGAGCTCATCTTGGTAAGGAGAATACAAAACAACATTCGTTCTGACTTGACGATCAACCAATTGCAAAATGCAAGCTCAAACGGGAAGCTACTTTGCAAAACTGAAAGTTTGCAAACAACAAAAAAGTGTCAAAACCCTTCAGCTTCGCTTTTCAAAACTTTGAGAAAACTCATTGTGGGAATCTAAAAACTGACATGCATATTCAAATATGTCAATTGAATATTTCTACAAATGGGTTTTGCGCGAAAATGAACAAGCTTTAAATTACAGGCCTCGAAAGTGTGTTACTTAGGCTGATTCATTAGGTGCACTTCTAAAAGTGCAGAAGCAAAATTTTGAAATAGGCATCTCAAATTTGCAAAATTTGAGAGTGCGATCACATATATACATATATGTATGTATTCATATATATATATGCATATATATACATATATACATAAATGAATCTATGTATATATGTTTGTGAGAAAACCTAATATTTTATTATATATTGAACCAAACACCTTCACAGTTTTTAGAAATTATGAACATATAAACAAGAAAAATAAAAGTGAATGCCATATATGACAACCTTGGAAGGAAACTCTTACATCTATGCTAGAAATAAGTTGGCGACTACTTGTGAGATCCCAAAGGAAATAAACCTTACATCTGATGCCAAAAAATGAATTCAATCAATTGAAATTGAGGAAGAATATTTGTTGTGCATGAAATGTAAGGGCATAAACCATTTGATTACAATGTGTATATGCTTCCCTTCACAACTAGATCTAAAATGGGTTTTGAAGAAAAGGATGATCGTGAGACCTCAAGAAAAAAAGGAAGAAGGTTGTAATGAACGATTTGGTTACCATCCTTATCCCCCATTAGATGCAACAAGCTTGTCTCTTATTAAAATCATAACCCCCTCTAGCCTTGTCATCCATATGGAGCAAGGGAACCCTACCTTGGATCCCAACACAAAACCACATGAAGATGCATAGGTGGAATCATACTAGGATAATGATGAGTCATTAGAGATGGATGCAATTGGCCTAGTGGATGTTCACATGATAGGCCAATATGATTCCAATATTTATATGCCAAATTTGAAAGAAAATAAAAAATGGGGTAGGAAATCCAATAAGCAGAGATGGTAAGAAGATGCTTCTATTATAGGATGTAATTCAATAAATATTTTTTTATTGAATAATAAGGGAGGTAGTCCCTCCCTTAGAGAGCCATAAATATTTCTACATGGAATGTTAAGGAAATTCCCCTAACAAAAGGTGCTTTATTAAGCACCACCTACATTCTATAAGTGCCAACATGGTCATGATTAAGTAATCAAAATTTAAAGTGGAGGAAAGTGAAATTTTTATTTTTCAATGTAAAAGATAGGTTGGTTTATTTTTCCTTGTTCTTGGTGCTTTTGATAATTTAGGATTTCTTTGGTGACCTATATTCTACAAGATGGAGGTCCTTCAAGAGTACCACTATTGGATGGTGACCCGTTCTTCTTGGTTAATTTCAAACCTTTCATTCATACTTCTCAACACATATAGGCCTATAAAAAAGAAGATAAACTAAGGTATGGATCCAAATCACAATTTTTTCATCCTCTTACAATTTTTATTTTTTAATTCTTAGGGGAGATTTCAACACTAGATATTAATCCCCATTAAGAAATGGGACAGTCTTTCTTGAATATACCAAAATAAAAAAGATTTATAAAAAATCATAATAATGGATTAATTGATATTACCCCAAAAATAGTGATTTCACATGAACCAATCATAGAAAATTATTTACTAACATTGCCAATAGACTTAAAAGATTCCTAGTATCCCCTAATTAGCTCTAACATCCCCATTTGTTGGAATTTATGATCCTTCCCCTACCAAGTTCAAACCACTTTCCTATAATTCTCAATATCATTGATGACTAACCCTCCACTTGTTTTCCTTTTCAATTTTTAAAAATGTGGCTCAAAATTGATTCTCTTTATGACTTCCTTCATTCTCGGTGGGAAAATGCACAAATCCAAAAAGGTTCCAAAATGTTCACAGTTACAGAAAAGAAGTTGATCTCGATAAAAAATAAATTGAAATATTGGAACCCACACTTTGAGAATATACTCTAGGAGAAAGAGGTTGTGGAAGTGGAATTTGAGGCTCTTAATAAAAATATCATAGAACAAGGTATGTACCAAGAATACTATGTTAAAGAAAAAGACTTGATGAGCTACCATGTTGAACTTCTGGCTTGGGAAGAGATATACTAGAAGTATAAATTACAATAAGTTTTGCTAAAATAAGGAGACATAAATAAAAAATTATTTCACAATTCAACAAAGAATTTAAGATCTCAAAACAAAATATAATCACTAGTAGGGACTAATGGAACACCTCTCAATAGCCAAGAGGCCATCCAAAAATAAGATATGAGATATTTTCAAGATTTACTTGCATGCATTGATGCTTCCAATCTTTGAGATCATGAATCTATGTTTAATCGTATCGCTAAAATTATCTCAGAGGTTGATAAAAAATGCTAATATATGTCTCTTATTACAAAAGAGGAAGTAAAGGCTACAATTTTCTAGATGCACCTAGATAAGGCCTAATAGGATCATGGCCTTGTTCTTCTAGGAATTTTGGTAGAATGTTGGTGATGATGTGTAGAAAGTGATGGATACCTCAAGGAAATAAACAAAAGTTTTGAAGAACATAAATACTACATTCATTTTATTGGTTTCTCTCCTCTAATTTTTGGTCAATCTCACTATGATGTTGGCACCCCAAAATTTTGTGTTTCATTATGTTCCTTAGCCATATTTTCCCAAGATTATAACTAATTTAAGATATCTATTATGGGTTATTTTCTCTCAAAATTTCTTAACACTAATAGATAGAACATTTAAAATTAGGCCCAGTTTCTTTTTGAAGTTTCAAAAAATATGTTAAGGGGTGAAAGTTATGCCCATGCATGTTTTTCTCTCCCATACGATTCTATCCTATTTTCTTGTAGTGTCCAGTTCCATAGGAAATTTCCACAATAGGTTTTGAATGATGAAAAAAATGACCAAGTATAAGTCTTGTGGAATTTCAGTGGTCATGTGAGCTTTACCAGGTTCTAATAATTACCTGGTTCACTTAACTTTTTTTGCATGTAGGAAAAAATTTATCATCTACCTTTTATAGTGGGTTTTTCAATGTGAACCACCCTTATCCACTTGCCAATGAATGTTTTGAATACCTACATATTGATCATTTTTTGTAAGAACCACAAACAATTTCAATTTTTCTAAGTAATGTTTTGTGAGCCGATGGGGTCCAACTTCCCATATTTCTATCATGCTGATGTCATTAGTGAAACTTTCGATCTGAACATGATTGACCTTATCTGATTTATGATGTTGGAAGTTTACTTGCAAGTCTTTGACTTGCATGAGTCTAATGTAGTCCAATAGAGCTATGAATTAAATTATGGAGATTGGCATGCGAATTGGATAATTGGCTGATGTGAACTTGACCCAACAAGGGTTGTTTCCCCCAAATTTTATTGCTAGTGGTTTTTTCGTAAGTGTTTGTCTTGTGGGGCTTGAAGGAGTATCAAGATGTTGTAGAGTTTTGGTGGATTTAAGGATAGATGATGCCACCTGATTCTTTGCCTATCCTATTCAAGTTCAAATTTTTACAATTGCTAAAATGAGGACGTGTGAGTGTAAGTGTTACACACTTTCCTCATGCACTTGTAAAACCTGACAAAATCAAAAGGTAAGGACCAAGATAAAATGATGAAGGGTTAGTTTTGTGGGTTCTGTAGCTGAACTAAATATTTGACAAAGGGGATATGTTCTATTGCTAATGGAATTTATGGAGGACCCAATGGAGGTTACAAGTTTGCTTGTGCTCGATAGTGGTTGTTTTTTTGTAAGATAAGTGTTGCAAGTGTTTGAAGGTCATCCAAACCTTGCAAAGATTACAATAGGGTTTGATTTTATCTGTTTGGGGCCCAAATCTTTACCAGGGAATATTGGGTCATTTTTCCTACCAAAGGACAATGTAATCTAGATTTCATGAGCCCAATTCTCAAATCATGTTCTGAAGGGGGTGGAATCTCCAGAATAGGTGAAAATGAAAGTAACGACTTCCATCTATTGCCATAAATGCTCGACCACCACTACAACTGACCTAACCTTGATTTGAGGATATTCCTTGATGATATTTATTGTATTTTAGCATGGATCTAGGGTATTTAGCTACACCCATACTCCATTTAATGTCTAAAAAGACCTTTTTTGGTATGTTGCAATTCCAACTTTCCATTTTGGAAAATTTCATGGGTGATTTATCCTAGTCTTGAACTCAAACTCAAGGCTCATTTAATGCAGATGCATGGTGTAGGTCATATGAATGTCTTACATATCTCATATCAATCAAATCCTATTTGTAATTGACACATGTCATCTAGTTGTTTGATGAGGTTGTGGCTAGGGCTTCCTAGGTGCTATGACTTGATATTCTGCAGACATCCATGCCATGGGAATATCTTCTTTGGCATCCATTGTTAGAGGGGATGAGGATAACATTTTTTAGGGAGAAGTAGTTATAGAGCAAGAAAAAGAGAGATATTCATAGGAAGCCATAAGGTTTCAACTTCTAGTTTTGGGTATAGATATTTTTACATTGCAATGAGCTAGAATTGTCCAAAAAGCTATGATAAAACTTGTAACATCTATAGATTGAATAATTAAGGTAGAATCAACCTTCATTGAGTGTCTCCATATGTATTTTATGCATTTCTGGATGCATGTTGTTTAGTTGGCCAACTAGATGACTGTAAAATCCTTGTAAAGCCTTTGTAAGGCATCTTTTCAACATAATAAAAAATGTATGTGCATGATTTTGGATTACTAAGTATACTCTTTTAGTATTCTACAACTATCTATGGTTTTTTTGAATGTATGTGTAGAGCCCAACTTGCTTATGCATTCTAAAAATCCTAGTCTTTTACATGGTGTGTTGATTAATGTGTCACCTTGATTTTAGTTATTGTATCTTATTTATAAACATAGAGAATCTATTGCGCAATTAGATATAGGCACTAGTTTGTTATTAGTTTTCTTTCTTCATCATCCTCAACACACTCATAATCAATCAAATCAAACATATTTTTAGTTTTATTAGTTAGTGTGTTCCAAATGCCATATCTAAATGTCTATAATATCTAAGGGGTTATCAAAAAACACATTTTGAGGCACTCATATAAAAAGTTATCTGTTAATAAGGTGCTTAGCCTTACATATACAAACTAGCACATAGGTATATTGTGGCACCAATATTGAGATAAATTGTGTAGCGGGTTTTGTTTGTTTTATGAGAGTGTTTAAGTATTTCAATTATCATCTAGCACCTTAAGGAAGCCCCTCGTGGTCTTACAGAGCTAGAAGTGAAGGAGGTCTTATCCACCTCAACCATTGGTGCTTAATTGCCAAGCCTAGAGATAGGTTTGTGGTAATATTCCCAGGTTTGACACCCTTGGCATTTGGGATATTATCAGACCTTAAGGATTTGGGGTCTATAGCTTATATCACCAACATATGCAACACATTGTATAAGATAATATCCAAGGTTATAACTAATAAGCTCAAATTGATCTTCTTGCAAATAATTTTTGTTGAACAAAGTGGATGCATTGTAGGGAGGGATATCATTGATGGGATTATTGTTGCACATGAGACAATTCATTCAATAGCTACATCCAATAAAAATAATAATTCTTAAGTTGGATGTAAGTAAAGTATACGACACATTCAATTGGTGATTTCTAATGAACATTAAAAAAATTGGTTTTCATCATGACTTGCTAAGTTTGGTCTATAGCTACATTTCAAGTGCACAATTATTCACATTGGTGAATGGTAGTCCATGGGGTTTCTTTGAATCCTAGACAATTCCAGACTGAGATTGTATTAATTAATTGGAGAAAATTACATCATAATTGGGTCCTTTGGAATGTCCAAAATCAAATATATATAGAAAATAAAGTTCCTAGAATTGTGTATCTGATAAAAAAGCTAATTGGAAGTACCTCCAATGCTTGATTTTTTAACTAAAGACACATGAAAATTAAATAAATGCACAATTGTGTGCCCCAGTTGGAGTCTAGTTCAACTTGCTAAAACTTAGGTAAATACAAAAATAACTAAGAATAAAAATAAATCTAACTAAATCTAATTCTCGGCCATCAAAATTACAATGCCTCTTTCATTCTTGCATCTAGGTGTGGATTCCTACACTGTCAGTCTTCATGAATCGCAATGCGTTATAACCAATAAAAATGCATTTTTCACTCTTATCATCCAATTTCCTTCTCAATTCAGATGGCACTAGAAAATAAGCAACACATCCAAAAATTCTAAAATGAGAGACAATATGATTCTTATCATTCCATGCTTCTTGGGGGATTTTGTCCCTCACACTCTTTGTAGGACTCCTATTCAGAATGTACACTGCACATGCCACTGCGTCTTCCCACAAATCATTGGATAAATTTTTGGCCTTCATCATTCTCCTAGCCATATCCATTATAGTTTTGTTCTTCCTTTCAGCTACACCATTCTATTGTGGCATATATCTTGTTGTAAACTATTTCTTAATTCCATGATATCTGCAAAAATCCAAAAATTCATTAGAACTGAACTCACCACCCCTATCAAATTTGAGCACCTTAATGTAGAATCCACTTTGTTTTTCTATCAAAGCTTTAAACTCCTTGAATTTATCAAATGCTTCAGACTTTTGATTGAGAAAGTATATCCATGTTTTCCTATTGAAATCATCAATAAATGTTAGCAAATATAAATTCCCACCTAAAGATGGAGCCTGCATTGGGCCACATATATTAGTGTGAACTAATTCGAATGGTGTCTTTGCTCTGTATGAAATTTTTACTGGAAAACTCTCTCTATGTTGTTTTGCTAAGATACAACTTTCACATGTACTAGCTGGATGATCTATAACTGGTAAACCTCTCACCATATTTTTCTTTTGCAATAAACTCAAACCTCCAAAATGAAGGTGACCATACCTTAAATGCCAAAGCCATTTCTGGTCTAAGTACATTGTTTTGAAACTAATTTCCTCCGTTCCTTGAATACAATTAATTTTAAGGGGGAAAATTTTGTTTTGTGTCATTTTGACCTTTGCAATTAATCTATCATTAGGGTTTCTATCCCGAATTATGCATTCATAATTTTTAAAGTGAACTCTGTACCCTTTTTGCATTAACTGACCAACACTCAACATATTATGTTTTAAACTAGGTACAAAGAAAGTACTATCAATATGTCTTTTTTCACCATTCTTAGTCATGATATTAATGATTCATTTCCCAGTTACAGATACTCTACTATCATTTCCCAATTTTACTTTTGATTTTATAGAATCATCCAAACTAGAAAATAATTATTCATTTCCTGTCATATGGTTACTACAACCACTGTCTAAAAACCACACATCATTAGAGCTTTCTTGAGCCATATTACAAGTTATGAGTAAACTTCCATAATTATTACCAGATACATCTATGTATTTTTCCTTTTTCTTATCAACTTCAGCTTGTTTGATTCTACATTCATTTGCAAATGCCCAAATTTCTTACAATAGTGACACTCTATGTGAGACTTATCATACCTTCATAATTGGAACTGATTTCTTCCACGTCCTCTATTTCTGAAATTTTGATACGACAAATTGTTTCTTTCTCCTTGATCTAAACTTGTGTGTTCACTTCTTCCTCTTCCTCTTCTTCTGAAGTTTGATTTGCCTCTTCTTCTTCCTCTTCCAAATGAAACCTGTCTTTTGAAAGCACTCTCCAAAGAAGAATTTTTATTTCTATTTATTTTAGTTTCATGGGAATGAAAGGATCCCATCAGTTCATCTATTGACAATTGAGACAAGTCTTTTGATTCTTCAATTGCAACAACTATTGCATCAAATTTATTAGGAAGGCTTCTAAGAACCTTTTCTATCACCTTTTGATTAGATATATTTTCACCATGTATCTTTATGAGTAAAAAGATAGGACATGTAGTACTAAATTCTAAACAAAGAGCACAGGATCTTCTTGACAAAAGGTTGCAAGATAACGCTTTGATAATTGAAGGAAAGGACCGCACTTAAAGTGATGAAGAAATTCCATATCAAAGTGATGAAGAATATTTGTACTAATTTCTAGTTTTTCTCTATGTCAGGACTAAGGGGGATGTTAGAATTTAGTACTTGACATAAATAGTTAAATAAATAAATTAGTATGCTATTGTTAATTTAATAAATAAACTTCGTTGTTGAAGTTATATACCTGTAATTAGTTTCATATAGGAATATTGGGCTTATAAAGCCAATACTATGTAATAGATTTTATATAATGTGAATGATTGAATTTGAATTTGAGAGAAATCTCATTTTTTTCTCTCTCCTTTCAATAGAAGTTTTTTTTCAAGTTTGGATTTGACAAGAAAATTTTAAATTAAAATAGGGCTACATCTAATTACGCCAACCTAATTGATATATGTAGATGTAATGGGGTATATATGTGGAACATCTTTGAGTTGCATAAGGCAATGGGATGCAATACATAATGCTTGCAAGATCTAATATTGTACAATCTAGTGAATTTATATGCACGAGATCAGGAAAAAGGTAGAATTGATATGTATGTTGAGCGATTGTTGAGTATAGTAGTATTTTGTATCCAAACCTTCATTGGAACTTAATTCAGCACAAGGAAGGTGCATCTTACATCAGTTCACACTTTGACTGTGTAGCCACTTTTTTTAATATTTATTTCTAGTTGTGAACCTTATAAGGATAGTGAGTCTTGACACTGATCCCTTGTAATATCTTATAACCTGGTTTAATATATTGTGAGCTAATCATTATCACGGTTTTTCCCTTTTTGGGTTTTCCACATAAAAATCCTATTGTTCATGTGTTATGTTGTATCACGATTTCTTTTGAATATTTTCATTGATAGTTGTAATTAGACATGTCTTGATTATTGGTTGGATTATGACTAAGTGGTTTAATAAAATACTGAATCGTGCCCTTTTCTGAAAAACCCTCAATACATCTCCTGATCCTACATAGCGAATGCTATAAATTTGCTAAGTGACCATAGATGGCTTCACATAATGGCTTGGAATTGCCCTTCATAGCCATTTCCCTACACCACTATTGCCCTTTGTCATATAAGCCCTACACAACTAATGCCTTCACATTTTTTATATTTAATTTCGCATTATATCATGTGGATTTAACAATAAAATTGTATCACTTCATAATTCATGTTCCAACGATTTTTCATTTCATTGACCTATAGATACACTCTTTCTAATTATCAATGTTCTATCTCTAATTCATAGTCCAAGTTGGCATGCATCATTAAACAAGATCTGGTTATGATTCATTAACTGGATCATTATCAAAACTATTTTGTCTGTCTTTGACAGGAACTTCACTGTCCTGCAGCTCTTGTTCAACTAGTTAAATTTGAAGCACCTATTTTAAGACTACATATATGAATAACAATGATTAATTGTTTTTAAACACATTGTTTCTTTACTTGACCATAATTGAATATTTGAAAGAAGTTTTGCTTAGAATATATTTAGAGAATAATATAATTGTAGTTTCAATTTTACATTTATGAAGAATCAAATATTTATTTGTATCTTTTTATTCTTCTATTCTTCAGCAGTTACAATTTCAGAGCTTCACTCCCACATTTTCTAACATGATTTTTTTGTCCTCTCAATTAAAAATATTGTGAAAGAAAAAGGAAGTGAATTGCCTACGGCTTATACTGTTTATTTTGATAAAATCATACTATTTTTCCATGGTCAAATGAACAGATACTGTTTCTGTTTTTGAATTCAGAAAGTTAAAATACCCATTTCTTCAAATTCAAAGATTCCACTACAAAAGGCTGGAAATAAACATCTCTGTACATTGCAATAATAAGAGAATGCTGGAAACATAATATCCATAAGTACTAAAGCACTATATAAACGGTTTCTTTGATATCTTTAGAACTGATGAAGAGACGCTATAAAATCCCAATTATTTACTACATAAGCTTATACCATCTGATGACCTGCCGTATCAAATTTGCACAGCAGCAGCAAATGAAGATACAAAACAACGATTTGGAAACTCTGCAGGCATGTGGATGCGAGTCCATCTCTTTTCACTTTCCCTCTCCCGCACAGAAAAAAGATAATACACGACAGACTGGTCGGTGGAGTCCCAGGCACTTACAAAAATACAATCGCGCCACATTACAGCACAGTCAACAGGAAAATAATTGGCAGGGTATTGATGGACTCTAGTCAATGAGTTGTTGCCAGCATTGAATTCTTTCACAATTACAAACCCACTTACCAAACAAAACCAATACAACAACCCAAAAGCAGATACACAGTTAACAACATGTTCATCGTTATTTTCAGGAAATATTTCATTCCATACTTGTGTGTGAGGTTCGTAAATTTGTGCGCTGTGCCCATGGTTGGGGACTACGTAATAGTTGCCATCAACAAAAGCACCATAACTGTAACGTTGATATTGGTTAGGATTCATGCGAGGAAGATCGTCCCACCTGTTTTCTTCTAAATCATAAACATGAGCTATTAGTCCATAGGAACCGAGATCTTTGTCTAAATGCCTAGGCCAAGCGGTGACAATATAGATAAGACCTTCCGGTGACGTGGATACTGCGCATGGAAAGAGTTCTCGAGCGAAAGGCATCTTAGCGCCAAGCCGCCACCTCCGAGATAAAAAATCAAATATCAAAATAGGTGCTCTGTCTTTGGACTTGCCGAGAAGCCCCATCACAACCAATTGTTGTTTTGGTCTAATGTAGACACAGTAACACCTCTGAGATAATGTCCATTGTAATTTAAATTCTTTTGGGATTTGAGGAAGTCTTTCCCACCAGTTCCCAAGAGGGTAGTAAATAATTACTTCCGCATCACTTTCTCTTTGTGCAATTCGGCTTACAGAAGCTATTCCCTCCTCGCACTCATTAAGGCGGCGTCGCTCTTTATAGAAGGCTGGGTCGCTCAGCGTAGCGTTCCAGTTCTTGGAGACGGCCCTAAGGTTTTTGTGGAGTTTGTATGGAACCCTTACCAAGCATTGCAGAGCTAAAGCTTCTGGAAGACCCGGAATTGTTTTCATCGTCAGAAATTTCTGCATTGGGATCTTAGATAGCGGTCAGTCGGAATATATAATTTATGAAAGGCATCGTCGAAACATCACGATTGATGTACTTTTCCCTAAATTAATAATCAGTGTCTTAAATTTAATCGACAATGTCTTCAGAATTAATTCAAGTCAATTGTTATTCTACTAAAAGTGAATCGAGGATAAAGTAGAGAAAATGGAAAGAGTTATTTGCTTTTGTTCCTTTTTTTTTTCTCTCAAATGTGTGTTTTTTCTCATTTGAATTAATGTTTTTTTTAAAATTAAGTTAAACTAGCAATCGCATCTTGTTGTGCAATAGGCACACCGAAGAAGTGTGGAAGGTCAATTGGGGAATTTTTGGGTCTATTTTTTTTACATACATAGAAAATGATGTTGTTTGTGCAAAACGGTCTCAATGGAGAAGTGATAGCTTCAAATCAGCTATGCATCTGCTTATAGTGATCCCAACACAACTAAAACAAAACCTTTGAATGAACAAGATAATAAGGATTCATTACCAATAGGCTCATATTATATTTACAATAGGGAGAGAGGGAGAGAGAGGGAGATATGGAATAGAAAGAGGGATATATATATATATATATATATAGAGAGAGAGAGAGAGAGAGAGAGAGAGAGAGAGAGAGAGAGATATAAATATATAGAGAGGGGGAGAGAGGGAGAGAATGAGAGAAAGAGAGATAGAAATATAAAGATAGAGATGGGAAGTGATATATAGAGAGGGGTAGAGAGAGGGAAAGATATATGGATAGAGAGAGATAGATAGATAATGAGATAGAGATAGAGGGAGATATGTAATAATTTAAATATGGAGAGATAAAGATAGAGATAGAGCAAGAGATAAGGAGGGAGAAACAAGGAGTGTGTGTGTGTGTAAGATGGAGATGTGGAGAGAGCTAGAATAGATGGAGAGGGACACATATGGGGGGAGAGAAATAGATATAGGAGAGAGAAATATAGAGATATAAAAAGAGGAAGTATTAGGGAGAGGGGGAGAGGGATATATATGAATATAAAGGAGAGATAGAGAGATAAATATAACTTGGGAAAGATAGATATGGTGAGAGAGAGACAAAGACAGATAAAAATATAAATATATAAAGGGAGAGATGGAAGGAGAGAGGGAGGGGGAGAGGGAGAGATAGAAATAGAAAGAGGGAGACAATGAAAGAGGGGGAGATTAAGAAAGAAATATAAAGATATAGGAAGTGATATAGAGAGAGGTAGAGAGATGAATATATATAAAGAGTGAGTAGGAGAGATGGAGGGAGAGATGGATTAAATAATAGAGAGAGAGAGAGAGAGAGAGAGAGAGAGAGAGAGAGAGAGAGATAATGGGATGTAAATATAGAGGAAGAGGGAGAGATGGTAAGATAGAAATAGAGGGAACAAGAGTGAGAGATAAAGGAGGTGAAAAAGACAACTGATAGAGAGGGAGAGAAATAGAGAGATAGGGATAGAAATAGAGATAAGGATAGAGATAGGGAGGGAGAAACAATGAGGTGTGTATGTGAGTGAAAGACATAGAGATAGAGATAGAGAAGGAGAAACTAGGAGTGTGTGTGTCTGAGTGAGAGAGATATTGAGATAGATATAGAGAGGAAGATATATATTATAAATATATAAAGAGAGAGGGAGAGAAATAGAGAAAGGATAGAGAAGTTGAAAGATATAGAAAGAGAGAGTGATAGGGAGAGAGGGAGAGATATGGATAGAAAGAGGGAGAGATATAGATATATATAGTGGGAAAGATATAGGGGAAAGAGAGATAGAGATGTAAGGAGAGGTGAGGAGATAAAGATAGGGAGAGAGAAATGGAGATAGAAAGAGGGGGATACAAAGAGAGAGGGAGATATGGACGGATATAAAGATAGAGATGGGAAGTTATATATAAAGAGAGGTAGAGAGAGGGAGATATATAGAGATAGGTAAGGAGAGGTACATATGGGGAGACATATATAGATAGATATGGGAAGAGAAAGAGAGAGGTCTCTTTATATCTCTGTATCCCTCTCTATCTTTATATTTTTTATTATCTCTCAATCTCTCTTCCTCTCTCTCTCCTATTTCTCTTTATATTTGTCTTCCCTTCTCTCTTCCTCTATCAATATTTCTCTTGTTTATTCTCTCTATCTATTTTCATCTCCCTATCTTTCTCCCCTTACTATTTTTTGCTATCCCTATTTATATCCCCCTCTCTCTCCCCCTTTCCCTCTTTATCTCTTGATCTCCCGACCTCTATATATATATTTGTCTCCTAATTCTCTTTATCTCTCTATCTCTCTTTGTATGTGATTATATCTATCTTTGGACTCCTCTCTTTTCCTCTCTCTTTATCTATCTTCCTATCTCTATCTCTTTATCTATCCACATTTATTTCTTTATATCTATACCTCTATTTTTGTATCACTAGCTCTTTTTTATCTCTTTGTCTCCCTCTTTATTTCTCTATTTCTCTCTCTATGTATTTTCCTCCTAAGTGTGCAATGGGCACACTTAAGAGGTTTTAAGGTTGATTTATATCCTTAATCAAATTACATGTTACCCTGAGCATAACTCCTTAGGGACGCGATATCCTTGTATTGTTGGCATGAAATGACTAATTAAAGTTACCTTCTCTCTCTCTTTAAATTTTAATTTCTATTATAAGTTTAAAATTCATTTTATTATATAAATTATGTAACAAAAATCCCAAATACAATCATTCTACTAAGTAATTTTTTATAAGAAATAATTATAAATGAAATTAATTCTAATAAATTTTTAATTATTATTGTAATTTCATAAAAAGATGAATAATAAAATAAATTTTAAACTTAAATCTAAATTTAAAACTAAAATAAAATAAACTCAATTGAAAGTCAAAATATATCAAAATTCAAATATTAATAAACATAATAATTTTAAAAAATTAATAACAAGTAATAAACTTATCAAGTTTAAAAATGGTTAAATATAAAAGTAAAACTATTTTTTTAATTTATTAGAATTGAAATATTAATAAAATATGTACCTAAAATATATAATTAATATATTAGAAACAATATTAACATAAACTCAATATTAACAAATAAAAAATATAAAAAATATTGTTAAATAAATTAAATTTTGAAAAGTAAAATTGTATTTCAAATAAAATATGAAAAATAAAAAACTATATTAAAATTGCAAGTAATATCAAAAAATAAAATGAAACCTATTCAAAAGATAAAAAGTCAATTCATAAAATTATTGATTTATAATTTAAAAAATTTAAAAGAAAATACAATTCTTATCCTATGTTTTCTTGATTTATAGCTAAGATTAGATAAGAATGTACTTTTTTTTAATTATATACTATATTTTTTAATATTTAAAAAAAATTGATGGTTGAGATTATTTCAACTACAATTTTCAACCATTGATTTTAAAAAGTAGGTTGTTCACTTCATATAAGGAACACCTTTGGTGTAATTAAATAAGAAGTTAGAAAGGATTATATTTAAAGATTTTCAAATAGAAATAGCTATCACAATAAATAAGAGTAAGAAAAATCAAGGGGATTTGTCACAAATCCACAACCATCAATAATCAAGAGATCAAACAAAATTTAAGAAAGAGAATCAATTATCAACTCTTATCATTTTGAAGAAGATGAAGAAACAAAATAGCTTGGTCAAAGGATAAATAATCCTTCACAAAAATATTTCATCTTTGAGGAGCCTTAAAAACACATTTATCCACAAAATCAACAACATTTCATTCTCAAAGAATATAAACAAAAGAGGTGGAATCAAAGTTTCAAGAAATATATTGAATCTGACCAACCAATCAAGTCAATCCCAATAAAAATTAATTAGAGCTCTCTTTGTACAAAAAGGAAACTAAAACCATATAGTCCATCTCACACATAACTTATTTCCACACCAAATCACAAGATTTTTCCAAAGGTACAAGAAGAGTATGAGTTTTCATCTAATTATAAGTACCAAACTCTAAAGAAATAGAGAAAAATAAGTGAACCAAACTGTTACTATAATTTCTAAGACCACCAATCACAGTTGCACCAAGATTACCCTTAGAGGAACATTCATTATGTATTTTAAAAACACCCATAGGGGGAGTTGGCCATTTATCAACTCTAAACCTTATGAGTAGATTTTTCTTGAGAAATAGAAGAAGCAAAACTAGTCAAACAACCAAAATCTAAAAATTATTTACAATCAAAAGATGAAAGAAAATAATAACTTAATCAAAACAGCACTTTGTTCCTACAATATTTTTATTTACTTTAAAATCTTCTTCTAAACATATTTAATGAGAATCTGATGTCCCTAGTAAGATCCAATGATTCCTTTCCAACTAAATTCTATAAAGGAAAAATTCATGACCGATATCCAAAGCAACTAATAAAAAAGAAAGAGTAAGAGTACATCCCAAACTAGCCAAAAAATTCAAACAAGGATGTAATGAATAAAAGGTTGATTCTAACAATGTCACGACTACCTACAAATACCCTCAAAAAATGGGCATTGAAAGAAAACATGAGTGTAGACATCTAAAATTGACCATATATTTGATCAATTTATCTCCTTTCATCTAATTTCTCCATAATTCACATTAAATGAATAATATTCTATTATTTAATTAATACTCTCTAATTTCCTCTATTTTCCTAAGTCCTAGCCTAAGGTAAATAATTTAATTTAACTATATATCAACATATATCCACCCTTACCCCTTAGCCCATTCCTAAAAAAGTTAAATAAATAAGCCATTTATATAATTTACCCTCTTACATGTCTCATCCTCCATATTTTTCCACTTGCACTAATCCTAATCCTAATCCCCACCTAAACTACCCACTGATAATTTGCACACACTTGATTTTTTATTAAGTGAGTCAACCCTCCACATCACATCAAGCACATGGGTCTTGTATCCCCAAGAGTACAACCTCCCTCTCAAACCCTCTCATTGTGCCCCTTGGCATAATCTTGTGGCATCAGAGTCCCACTCATCTCAACCATTGATCTCCATAAAGTAATCTCAACTCCCCATCCATTTTCATCCAAATTATGTATCCATAACTTAATCATTTTATCAAGGATCTCAATCATTTTTATTGGAGTACTATTATGCTATCAAAATTTCTAGTGAGCACACATACAAATAAAAAATCATGGGAAAATCCACTCAACAGGAGGCTTGTTACTTTAGTTTGAGCTTTATTTCCTTATCTTGAGTGTTGTTTTGGTTTTATTACAATTTTCATCACTTTAGGCACATTTTTCACGGAACACAACAAAGCATGTCTAGTGGGACCCACACTGCAAGTCTACTAGAAGTCAATTCTAGTTTTACATGAGTTTTTTCTTATAGGTTTCTTACATAAAGGTAGATACACTCTAGATAGGAAAATCCATTCTCTATTACAAGTGGATTCATCCCCATAGAGGTGGATCTTCTTCGACCTCTAGCCACCCAAATACCCTTCATGGAGAATAGTGAATCTATATCTATAAAGGTAGATCTGAATCTATAGAGGTAGATACACCTACATAGGGGCAGATACGCTTGTGCAAGGGTGGATACACTTGTGCAAGGGTGGATATGCCTGTGCAAGGTTGGATACACTTTTATAGAGGTGGCTCAATTCATATGCAGATCTACACCTATAGAGATGGATCCACTCCACATAGGTTGACCTACATAGGAAAGGCGACTACATATAGGTGGCCTTGTTCACACTTGGGTGGATCTGTTGCTACATAGGCATATGTGTTCTTGAGAAATTCTACATAGGCAGATGTGTTCTTGAGAAATTATACATAGGTGGATACATTACTTGGGTTGATCTACTAATACATAGGTGGCTATGGTTTGTAAATAGGCAGATTTTTCACTACTTGGGAAGATATTCTACTTGGGTAGGTACACTACTTGGGTGGCTCTACTTACTCTTGGGTGGATACACTCTATACTTGGGTGACTACATTTTTTGGTGGAGCTTCTTTATTCTTTGGTGACTACACTTTATTATTGGGTGATTCCACTCTGTCCATTAACAATAACATAGGGTATAAAAAGTCCACTTCAAATGAAGTTTGTACATTGTGCTTTATCATTTTAATTCCTAAAAGCATTATGTGGGAGCTTTTCCCCCAAAACCCTATATGTGGGGGATCATGTCAATCCCCCCACACCCCCTATTGTTGGGGTGGGTTTTCCAACCCCCTTTGGGTTAACATTCACTTTATTTTGATCACTTTTTCTATCTAATCATCTTCTTGTGTAGCTTGATATTGTTTTTCCAAGATCACAAATTATCTTCAACTACTAGTATTTCTTCTACAGGTTCACGATCAAAGATCTCTTTTTTAGTCAAATTTTAATAATCATTAGGTCCAACCTCCCTCCTCTCTCTCTCAATCTCTCAACTTTCCTCATTCCCCCTATCTCTCGCATTCTCTCTATGTTATTTCTCTCTCCCTTTGTCCTTTCATCCCTCCCTCCCTTATCATCTATCTTTCTCTATCGCACCTCTCTCTCTCCATCCCTACCTCTCCCTATGTCTCTCTCTACTCCCTCCCTCATCCCCCTCTCTATATCTCCTTCCCTATCAACTCTTCTCTCTCTCTATTTCTACCTCTCCCTCCCTCTCTCTCAATCTCCCAACATTCCTCCTTCACTGTCTATTTCTCTCTCTCACTCTCTCTCCCTCCCCCGTCTCAGTGTGTCCTTCCCTATATACTTATTTATCTCTCTCCATCTCTCCCTATCCATCCCTCTTTCCCTCTCTCTCAATCTTCCCACCTTCATCCTCTCTCTCTCCTTCTCAAGCTATACTTCTCTCTATCTCACCTTTCTCTCTAATTTTCTCTACCTCCCTCTCTCCCCCTCTCTCTCTCCCTTCTCCCACACACCTTCCCTCTCTGCACTATATCTAAAATACCCCTCTCTACCTCTCTCTCTCCCTCCCTCGTCTCTCTCAATCTCTCCACATTCATCTTTCCCTGTCTACTTCACTCTCTTTTGTAAGAGTTGAAGATTAGCTTAATACCCAAGATAGCCTGCAAAAACAATGAAAACCTTCTACAAGAGAGTATGCAAGAATATGAGCTTGCTTGATATTAATACCTATCAAAATGATGATAAGGTATAATGTATGTTACATATGACTACAATGACCTTCCTTATATAGTGAAGGTGAGGAATAGGATTTAATATGATTGTGGCATGTGTCTTAATCCTATGACATGTGACAGATAACAAACTAACTACCAAGGATTCAAGCATTAAAAATAGATAAGATAAGTTCTACAAAATACAACTAATACTTCTAGAAATAATCTTATATCCTAAGTAAACTTAACATTTGAATAAGTATTGTAATTCCCTAGAAAGATAAATTACTATGTACAAGACTTTATATTCACGCTAACATATTTGTCTCTATCTCTCTCTCTCTCTCTATCTCCCTCTCCATCTCTCTCTACTTCTCTCTATCTCACCTCTCTCTCTCCCTCTCTCTTTTCCTCCCACCCACCTTCCCTCTATACTTATCTCTATCTAAACTATCGCTCTCTACCAAAATCTCTCTCCCTCCATCTCTCTCAATATCTCCACCTTCCTCATTCCCCCTCTCTCTCCCTCTCTCATTATCTCTATCTCACTTCTCTAAGAGCTCCATCCCTCCCTCCCTCCTACCTCTTAGTATATCACCTCTCTCTCTCTCACTCCCTACCTCTCTCTCTCTACTTCTCCCTCCCTCCTCCTAACTTCATCTCTCCTTCCCTATAAAATTATTTATCCATCTCTACCTCTCCCTCCCTCTCTCTCTCTCTCCATTCCTCCCACCCACTTTCCCTCTCTCTATATCCCTTCCTCCTTCCACCCCTCTCTCTCATTCTATCTATGTCATTTCTCTCTCCTTTCATCCCTCCATCCCTTCCTCCTTCCATCTTCCTCCCTCCTCCTTTATCTCTATCTCACCTCTCTCTCTCTCCCTCCCTACCTCTCCCTCTATCTCTCTACTCCATCCCTCCTCCCCCTCTCTATCTCTCCTTCCCTACATACTTCTTCATCTCTCTCTCCATTTCTCCCTCTCCATCCCTCTTTCCATCTCTCTTCTTCTCTCACTCTCCCCACCTTCCTCCTCTCTCACCTTCCCTCTATGCTTCTCTCTATCTCACCTTTCTCTCTCCATCCATCCTTCCCTCTCTATTTTTCTCTATATATTCCCCCTCTCTCCCTTCCTCCTCCACACCCTCCCTCTCTACATCTCTCTCTCCTACCCTCCTCACTCTCTCAATATCTCCACCTTCCTCCTTCCCTCTCTACTTCCATCTCTCTTTCCTTATCTCTCTACTCTCTATCTCACCTCTCTCTCTCTCCCTCCCTAACTCTCCTTATCTCTCTCTTCCTCCCACCCACCTTTCCTCTCTACTTATCTTTATCTAAAATATCCCTCTATCTCACTCTATCTCTCCCTCCCTCCTCCTCCTCCTCCTCCTCCTCCTCTCTCTCTCTCTCAAAGTAGAGAAAATAGAAATATCTTTTTTCTTTTGTTCTATCTTTTTTTCTTCTCTAAAATGTATATTTCTCAAAAGAAAAAAATTGGTAAAAAGGAAATTAAAAAGGAATTTATAAAATATTATATGAATATTTCCAAACAGCAATAGTTATCACAAAAAATAGGAGTAGGAAAAAATAAATATATTTTCCACAAATGCACCACCAACAACAATCTAGAGATCAAACAAAATTTAAGAAATAAAACCAATTATCAACTCTTATCATTTTGAAGAAAATGAAGAAACTAAGTAGCTTGGTTAGAAGATAGTGAATCCTTTTCATGAACATTCTATCTTCGAGGAGATGAATAAACACATCTAGCCAAGGAATCATTTAAACAACATTTCATTCTCAAGGAATGTGAACAAAGGAGATGGAATCAAACTTTCAAGAAAGATATTGAATTTGAGATTCAACCAAAGAAGTTAGTCTACAAGAAAAGTCATTAGATTTTTTTTATTCAAAAAAGAAACTAAAACCATAAAATTCATCTCATAGATAACCTCGTTCCAACCTATATCACAAGATTTCTCTAAAGATACAAGAAGAGTATGAGTTTCCATTTGATTATCAGTACCAAACCCAATATCAATAGAGAATAATAAGTGAACCAAAATAGTACTATCATGTCCAAGGCCACCAATCACCAATATTATCCTTAGAGGAACATTCAATAATTATTTTAAAAACAACCATAAGGGGGATGACCATTTATCAACTCTATTAAACTGATCAATAAATTTTTCTTGAGAAAGATAAGAAGAAAAACGATTCAAACAACCTAAGTCTAAATTTTTTATAATCCAAAGATCAAAGAAAATAACGATTGATCAAATGAATTTTTATTGACTTAAAAATATTATAGTAAGCATACTTAATAAGACTTTGATGTTGCTAGAAGGTCCAATGATTATTTTCTAACTAAATTTTCCAAAGGATAAATTCATGATAAATATCCCAAACAATTAATAAAAGGAAAAAAATAGAAGGAAGACATCCAAAAATATTCCAAAATTCAAACAAGGAGGTGCAATGAATAAAAGGTTGATTCCAACAGTACTATCATTACCTAAAAACGCCCTTAAAAAAGGGAAATTGGAAAAAATATGAGATAACTCTTCCTCATTTGTTCCACTAAGATCACACTTAGAAGTATCTTTAAATTCTCTTCTTTTGATGGTGCCTCAAGTAATAATTTTATTTTGATAAATTAAAAAAACAAAGAAATTACAATTGGGCCAAAAAAATTCCAACCATTTTTCCACCAAGGAAATTCCTTCAAACAATTCTTATTTGTATCTAGAAATTGATAATCACTAGAAATTAAGTAAAATCATTTAGGATCGTAGATCCAAGATAGATCATATGTCATTTGCAAAGAAAATTAAGATAAATCAATAAGGATAGAATGTCAAGTAGCCTAAGATTCACAATCTCTCCCCATATGCCAATAATTGATATCTTTCTAGTGAAAAATATAAGTATTCCCCACCTGATGATAATCTTTGAAATTAAAAAAAATAGACCGACTAGAATCCATAAATATATTACTCAAATAATGGAGAAGAGAGGAGTGAACTGGGGAATTAAGATTCTATGAATCAATCCAAAAGAGAGCCTTATCACCAAAATTCGAAATGCAAAGAGGCGTCACTTAACAAGGGAAGCACCACTCTTGATAGTATTCCATGGACCATCAAACCTTTAGTAGTCAAATCAATTATCAAAAATCTTGAGTGGCAGCCCCAAGAAGATATCTATAATTATGAAATTTAGCCCAAGTTTGATTTTATTGAGTACATCTCCAATAAATTTTGGTATCCAAAGATTGGCTATTAATTTTTTAATGTATAAGACCAAACTGGTCATTCTATTTAGGCCAAAAATATCTACCCTAACTAATTAAATTCTATTTTATAATATTTATATTCTCAACCCAAAGTAATTTCCTAGAAAGAGAATAAAATTTTTTAAAAAATGAATCTAAAATAATCATAAATTTATAAATATGAAGAGCATAAAAAATAGACATTAGAAGAGTAACATAACCAAAAAATCGATCATGGACTCAAACTAGCTCAAAATAAAGGCTTCAAGAAAGTTTGGCTTGAGGGGGATTCTCTAAATATCATTAATAATTTGAAAAAATGTGCCACCTCCTCTTGGACTATTGAAAATCTGATTAGAGATTCCATTGATATCCTTAAGTCTTTTGATGATTATTATATCTCACATTTTGAGAGAGGGAAATGGCCTGGTTGATATTTTTGCTAATCTAGAAGTTAGAGGGGCTCAGGAGTGGTGTTTGAACGATCCTCTTCCTATAGAAGCTATCACCACTATTAATCATGATGCCCAAATCTGAGGTGTTTAATGATTTATTAAGCCTTTGGGTGTGCATGTTTTTCATCACATGGAAGGTTATGATATGGAGGAGTGGTAATCGGGATTTGGCTAGAGTTGAGGGTATTAAGGGTGATATTCGTAGGGAGCTGATTATAAGGATAATTAATCACCTCTTCCATGTCTCCTTCCTCACATAGATTGTGGGCATTCTTAGCATTTCTTTCTTGAGAAGTTTCTTCATTGTTCTAAAATGTTTGAAAATTATCGACTATGTTAGTTTGGCACCCATGGGTGGAGATAGAAATTGTGAGGAAGCCATTCTCTTGCGATGTGGTAAAGAAGAAATCGGAGGTCTGGAAAATCCTTGAGAAGGGAGGGTTGATGCCTTATCTTGAGAAGTTGCATGGTAATAACCCTTAGGTGACTGCTTTGTTTGCTAAAAATTGGAATAATAGGGTTCTAAAACTTGGAGGTATGGAGTTTGATGTTAATGAAGACCTCATAGCTCAAATTACTATTTTTCCAATGGAAGGTATGAAGTTCTTTAGAGACAAAAAGGAAGCAAAAAATTCTATGAATATCTTCTTTAAAGGCGATGAAGCTCAGGACCTTCGTGCAATAAGGAGTGGGGGATATCAAAGGAAATCGATCAAGTCATTATGGGGGCATGTGGTAGAGGAGATTATGCAGTTCATTTCCCTGGAAGGTTGGTATTTTTTGGTAAACACTTATCATTTTATTTTAAACATTTTTTGTCATAAGAAAAGGATTTCCTTTCCTTTTTACCTTTTGGCCTCATTGGATGTTGGCATTGTGGATCATAAGAAAAACTCGAAGAACCCAGTTCTTCATGTGGGTTTGATCCTCTTAATTTTTTACTATTGCAGAGCTTTTGAAGTGGTTAAGCTACTTGCAACCCCTAAGGGTGTGTTGCAAAAAAAAGACGAGGGTTATGAGACGGTCTATGAGGAGGAGTTGGCCAACAAAAAATGAAAAAAGAGGAAACTCATTCTGGAAAAAGAGTCAGCATTAGAGGATGATGTGGATTTTGTGTCTCACTCTTTGACTACCATGGATGCAGATATGGTATCCCCTACTCTAGGGAAGTTTAAGAAAGAGGAACCAAGCCCTAATCAGGGTTATGATACTTGAAGTTAGGATCTTGTTGATGAAATGTTGTCAATTAATGTTTGTTCCAACCATCAATTTTCTTCTCATTTTTTTCTTTTAACCACTGCCACATGTCCTTGAGATTGGGTGAGACTGAAAAGGGGATCCCCAAGTATCTGATCTACTTTTGGGGACCCCCCATTGGAGGTAAAAATTTTGCATAGGTAGTTAGGAAGGGTATCAAGCCATCCTAACAAATTAGATTTTTCTTTTGAGACCCTATTCCCAAAAGCAAGACATAATAGTTCAAGCTTTGTCATTAAATTATTGATATTTTCCTCTTCCAGTTCCACAAAGATAGAGGTTTCATTAGCAAATTGAATATTTAGTAGTTCACCATTATCAGGGAGTATCAAGCCTTTCACTTTGCGACACATCCTATTCTCTCTTAGTAAGTAATGGAGAGCATTAGAAGAAATTACAAACAGGGCAGGAGCGATTGGGCACCCCTGCCTGATTGATCTTTCCAACTGAATAGCATAAGACCTAGTTCCATTCACCTCCACCAAGGTTGAAGCATCTTTCAAGAGAGTGTTGATAATTTTAGAAAATTCCTTATGAAACCCAAAGGCCTCCAAATCCATCTTTAGAAAAGACTATTCCACCCTATCATAAGCCTTCTCAAAGTCCAAGAGAAGCATTGCAACATTATGTTGATATATTTTAGCCCAATCAAGAGCTTCCCATCTAGTTATCAAGTTTTCAAGGATATATCTACCCTTGATAAACCCTGTTTGAGTAGAGCTTATGAATTTAGGGAGGATGTTGGTAAGCCTCAAGGCTAAGACTTTTGCTAGTATTTTGTAAGAAACATTCAACAAAGTGATGGGTTTCTAGTTTTTAATCAGGGTTTTATCCCCCTCTTTTGGTATAAGTTTAATGACACCTTGGTTGATACATGTTCCCCATGACCCTTTTGCAAAGGCATCCATATAGACCTGGTGGAGATCCTCACATACCCAATCGATGAAAACCTTGTAAAACTCAATAGCAAACCCATCAATCTCAGGAGACTTGTCATTACTCATTGAGAGGATGGCCCTTTTGATCTCCTCTTTAGATATGGGAGTGGTGAGTTGGGCACTATCCTCATAAGTAATTTTTCTAGGTATTAACCGAGCTTAATTTTGTTTCTAGCATCTTGACAGCCTTCCCTATTGTCCTCAGACCTAAAGAGGCCGTTGTAGAATAGTCTGAATTGTTGTAAAATGTCTTCCTGATTTGACAAGGTCACACCACTATGAAAAATCTTATCAATCTGCTCCTTTAAGTCGTTCTCTTTTATGTATCTGAAAAATAACTTTGACCCTTTATCCCCATTTCTCAACCAATTGAGCTTAGCTCTAGCCTTCAACCCCTGAATTTTATTCGCATGTAATCTTCTTAGAGAGGATTTTCTTTAATTGAGCTCCTCATAGAGTTTCTCATCAGCAGGGTTCTCCTAAATCTCCGTTTTAGCAACTAGGATCTCATCTTGAAGGTGGTTCTCTTCTCTCCTCGGATCCATTACTTTCTTCCTACCTATAGTTTGAAAGATACACTTCCAAGCATTCACATTGTGATTCCATCTCTTTATGGGACCATCATCCTTTAGCATCTCTTTATGGGACCATCATCTTATCCTTGATTACATGGTGATCTAATAAGGTGTAAGGATATACCAATACTTTGCTACCATCATTGTTAGGCTCAAAACTACAAAAGTCTTTGTTAGCATAAAACCTATCTAATCTGCTATAAAAATAATTCCCACCTTTTTGGGCATTACACCAAGAGAACCACACACCATTGCTGTCTTGTTTCATCCCTTCTAGAGGGTCAAGGATGTTAATCTTGTTTTTCATTCTATACCAATGATGCTTCTCATTACCTTTACATTTCATACTAATGCCACCTTTTTTGTCTTCCCCATTCTCAATCATGTTAAAGTTTCCTCCCATAATCTAAGGGACCTCTAGGAGCCCAATTAGCCACTTCCATAGTTCACACCTCCCAAGGTAATCATTGGGTGTGTAGATTGAGAAAATTCCAAATTTGGCATCACCCCTTTCAAAAGTGGCCCACACAGCTCTGTTGCAAGGAGAGATAGCCGAGTTGGTGAGAAATGGCTTCCATTTACTAGCTAATAGGATAAAAACACCCCCCCTTCCCTTCTCATGGTTGAAGGTCAATTCCAATGCATTCCCCTAGATGAAATTCAAGTTAGTTTCAAGCATAAAGCCTACAACCTTGATTTCTTGTAGAAACACAAAATCCTTATTCTGATCCAGACTGAGAAATCTTCTCACCACATGTTTCTTGTCTAGGGACTCAAGTCCCCTGACATTCCAAGAAGTGCAGTTAACTATCATTGATCATTTTGGGTGTAGACGACTCTTTAGCATTCTTAAACATTTCAAAGTATTTGACTACATTCTCTTCATTCTCCAATCTCTTAGGGGAGGCATTAGCCAGTACTATACTGGTTTTCTTCCTCTTCTCCTTGCTGAATCTTATAGCATTTTTTCAGATTGTGAGGGTGCTAACTTTTTTCCTTCTTCTTTTTTTAGGTTATTTAGAAGGAGTAGGGTCAAGATCCCTCATAAGATATTTTGTGGCATTTTGGACCCCCTCACAGTTTGTAACATCAACTTACCTGGATGGGGAAGAGTCCTTTACTACTAAAAATTTATCCCCCCTACACAGCTCATTAGGGAGGCCCACTTTACTTCTAGTGGTCTCCTCACCATCAGGAAGCCCAATAAGCCCTATATGTTCACTGGTATGAAGAGGATTTGAGGATATAGTTTTTGGAGCCCCAACCATGTATATAGCCCACTTCTTGACCATGTCATTCAAAGAATTAAGAGTTTCCTCAGTTGGTGTGGCATCAAACCCACCCTAGTTGTCTATGTTCATCACCTTTCCCCCATCGAGGGTAGAGGCACCTACATTGCTCTCAAGATTCAACATTTTATTGCCAGATCTCAATGGATTCTTACAAGATTTGCTAGTTTCAAATGTAGAGATTAATTTTTTGACCATGGAGAGGTTTTCATTCTCTTTCTTATTATCATAGTCTTGAATGCAAGTTATCACAAGTTCTTCATCAACCACCACACCATTCACATAGGTTTTAATAACTTCTATTTTTTATGATTGTTTTCCTTTAGTTTTCCACCTTTTTCATGATGTTTTCTAAGGCTAATTGTTGAGAATTCTTCTTTACAGCGTCTATTGGAGCATTATAAAGAGAGACGGATAAAGGGACCAACAAAGGAGGAAAAAACTGGGTTGGTCACAAACAAGTTGGCTGAAGGAGGGGAGAGGAGATTGCAGGTGGAGACCACTGGTTGGCAACCAAACTGAGCGACAGGAGAAAAGGGAGGAGTAGAAAGCGAAGAATGGGTGACACTATAAGGGACAAGGGTCTCAAGAGATGAGATCAAGGGGAAGGGACTACCAGAAGGAGCCTCCACCTCGGTCGAGGAGGCCACTTTATTAGGGCCCTCGGGTGGCAAGGTGTTTGATCACCCAACAGGCCCCCGAATCAAAGGACAAGTTTTCCTCAAATGACCCTCTTTCCTGCAGAGATAGCAAGCAACAAGGCCACCTAGGATTTCGACAAGGCATATGTGGATGGCACCATTGACTTTAAGTCCACTATTATGTGTTAACTCCACCCCTGGGTTGAGAGAGGCAACAACCCTTGCATTTAGGTCTGGAAAAGTGACCCTGGGCCTATCTACCCTGATCACATTTCCAAATGGCTCAAAAATTTACAGGAAAAAGGGCCATAGATCTTGAGGGATGTTTTTAATTAACAACCACCTAGGGCTAGACAGGGCAAGGATTTCATCACAATTGGCTCCCAAGGTCCAGGACAGAACCCTAAAGATAGACTTTCCAATGCTCCAGTAAGGCTTCTTTAAGATTTTTTCTTACATGTCATGGCTTTCAAAATAAACTAGAAACAACCCCTTTTGTATCATTCTACACAAAAAAATTTGAACATTAAGTTTTTTATTCCACATTGAGTTAAACCAATTAGCAAGGTATTTTCTTGTGGGGAGGTTATCTAGGTTAACAGTAGCCATGAAAACTGTGAACTTTTAGATAAAGAAACTACCACCACACAGCCCCAAAAATTAAAAAATAGTTATTACAAGATGAACCTAGAAACACAAACAACTAAACCAATAGAAAAACATCATCAAAAAAGCCAAACCAACAAAAACTAAAGCAGATGATCTAAATCCTTGGCCTCCTCTAGATTACTAGAGATAATTTTATCATGCATCTCCACCATGCTTCTTCAAGCTCATGGAAGGGAATAGTATCCCTCTTCTTTGTCTTGCTTCTAGTTCGAACACACAATCCTTCATCCATGTACTCTTCTCCATCTGGTTCTTTCAATTAATATTAGCAATCACCTCCTCATTCTCACTGAGGTCCAACTATTTACCAATCCACTTAAGGGCTTTTTCATTCAACAAAGTAAGCCCATGAGCACTTGAATTGAGAGACGATTACTAATTTGCACAACAAAATGCAAATCATTACAAATTTTATTGAATTTATCTTCCAAGGACACCAGCCTATCCTCACACTCTATATGTTATCTTTCTCACATTGCTTCTATATTTCCCAAGTTATATAGATATCTCTATCCATATCTCTCCCTATCTCTCCTTAGCACCCCCTCTTTCTATTTCTCTCTACTTCTCTCTCACTCTATTTCTCTCCCCTCTCTCCCTCCCTCTCTATATCTCTCCATATCTATCTCACTCATATACATGCATTCCCTCTTTCTCCTTCCCTACCTCTAACTCTATCTCTCTATCTTTTTACCTATCTATACCTCTCTCTATTACTTATCTCTATCAAGTCTTCTTTCTCTCACTCTTTTCCCCTCTATCTATATCTCCCTATCTCTCCCTCCCCCTCTCTATCTATATCTCATTATGTGTACCTCTATCTCTTTCTCTCTCACTCACTCCTCTCTCTCTTTCTATCTATATCTCTCTACATTTATCTCCACATCTCTTTCCTTATACATCTATATCCTTTCCCTCTCTTTCCCTTCTCTCTCTATCTTGTGCATTTCATATCTCCCTAAATATCACTTCTATGCTATATCTTTATCTTTATTTCTCATGCAATCTCCCTTTCACTCCTCTCTCTCTCTCTCTCTCTCTCTCTCTCTCTCTCTCTCTCTCTCTTTCTATCCATATCCTTCTCTACATATATCTACCTATCTCTTTATCTCTACATATATCTCCCTATCTCTTTATCTCCCCCTCTCTACATATATCTCTCTCTCCCGCATCTTCTCTCTCCCTCCTCTACCTATCTAGATCTCCCTAAATCTCTCCCTCCCTATCTCTATCTCTCCCCATCTCTCCCTCTCTTACTCCCTCCCTATCTCCCTATCTATCTTTATATATCAACCTCTCTCTCCCTTTGTCTTCCCATATATCTCTAATATATTTCTTTCTCTTCCCATTTATCTATCTCTACCTCTTTCTCTTTCTCTCTCTATCTCCCCCTATTTTTATCTCCCTCTCCATGTCCATTTGTATTTCTCTACTCTTTATTTTTCTATATTTTTATATCTCTCCCTCTCCTCCTCTATATCTCTTTATATCACTATATCTCACCATATATCTCTCTTTATCTCTACCTCTTCCTCTTTATATCTTTATCTCTTCCTCTCTATCTATTTCCCTATCTCTCTATCTTTATTTCTCCCTCTATCTATCTATCTCTATATATATCTCTATCTATTTGTCTGCCTCTTCCTCTCTCAATCTATATCCATCTCTACCTCAATCTATTCTTCTCACTCTTCCTCTCTCACTCTATATTCATATCTACCTCTATATTCTCCTCCCCCCTTCATTTCTAGAAATCCCTCCCTCTCTCTACCCATCCATATCTCTCCCTATCTCTAGAAATGTATCCCTCTCTCTTTCTTATTCACTACATCTCTCTCTCCATCTCTTCTACTCTATAACTTTATCTTTATTTCTTGCTTGATCTCCCTCTCACTCATCTCTCTATCTCTATCTCTATCTCTTTCTATCCATATCCTTCTCTACATATGTCTCCCTATCTATCTATCTCCCTAGATCTCTTTATCTTTTTCCTTATCCCTTTCTATCTCTCTATATGACCCTCTATCTATATCTCTCCCTCTCCATATGTGCACCCTCTTCTTCTCTCTCCCTCTCTACATATATATCCCTCTTCCCATCTCTCTCTCCCTCATATACCTATCTATTCCTTTATCTCCCTCCCTCTCTCTATTTAAATGTAGATTAGGTGAAAAAAATTGATGTGATTTTCATCAAAAAAATCTTCCAAATATATTTATTACAACACCATTAACAAGTCCACTATTCCTATTAAACAAATCTCAAGAAACTGCATTAGGAACACTAATGTCAAAATCACACTATTTTGAATCATTTGAAGCCATAAATTTAGCAACTCTCAATTTTGAGTTAGCAAGAGATGGAGATAGGATATCAACACAAGGTTCTATAAATAAAGTGCAAGAAAGAACTTGAGGGTTTAAATTACCAAACTAAAACTCCTTATGTATATTAGATATTTCAATGTCACCATCACTCAAAAAATCTTGAAAATTAGTAGAACCAAATATGGAAAATGGTTATAATCTAGAATCATGATTATCCTATCCAATATAAATAATTTATAATTATACAAATTCATTATGATCACTAAATTTTGCATGAACTCGACTAATTTTCCTATCCCATTATAATTTATTTGATAAATGGAAATGGGATTTCATGATAAAAATGGAATATAAAGTACATCATTAAATTTTCCTTCACTAATATCAATAGTGAATTTTCCATAATCTATCATATGGATGTTATTACTCATGTGAATTGGTATAGCTAAGCAAGGTTTATATGAATAAAATAGGTCACATGATGCAACCATATGATGTGAAGCTCTGGAATCAAGAAGTTACTTCTATGTTGTAGGATCTATAGAAGAAAGGAGTGGCATTCCATTTTTCATATTTTTATCCATTTATGATAAGTGATTGTGAATGTGAGGAGGAAGAAGATACATCAATCTTCAGTTAATTTAAATTGAAATTTTATTTGTAAGGAGAATAACCCTTAATTTATCATTTTCCTTTTTATTGCATTGTTGTTTTCGGTGACCAAATTTCTTAAAATAACTACATGTGGGTCTCTCATAATTTTTAAATATTGATGAGTAAAAGTTATTTTTTGAATCTTTGGATTTTTGTCCCTCATCTAGTTTAGCATTTTTTTTCTTTGCCTTATTTGCAATATATTAATCAGTAGGAACAAGAACCTATGGATTTTTAGACTTCAAAGTGTGGGAGTAAATGGTGACTCCCCAACACCCCTAGGAATAGTTTCTAGATCAATACAACTTCCACAAGAGAGAGAATGGAAAGAAAGCTTGCTTCAAGAATGCAAGATTGAATATTGGTTGAATATGCTTCAATACAAATGTACATGAGATGCCTTGATTATAAAGGAAATTTTGAGAGATATGATTATACAAGATCATGAAAAGTGTCTTAATCCTATTAAATGAGACAAGTAACAAACTAACTACCTAGGAATCAAGCAATACTAGCTAGATAAGATAAGTTCTAAAAAAGCCACTAAGATGTCTAGAAAGAATCTTATATCCTAAGTAAACTTAACATGTGAATATTTCCCCTAATTACCTATTGAATGAATTAGCTAGGTACAAGACATTTATTCACACCAACACAAAGTACCCATTTGAGCTAATTTCTCTTTTTTATTTTGTGAGAGAAAAATAAAAATAAGCAAGTGATTATATAGTGAGTTACCTACCAAGAGAACTCTTTGTAGTATGAAAAGTAGAAAAAACATTGAATAATGTGGACCTAGTTTGTAAAATATGATTATGATAAATTATTTATCTTTATTTTATATTCCATACTGCTTGAGTTAGAGCCTTATTGAATTTAATTTTGTGAAGGTATGATAAAATTTTAAAGTAACTTTAAATGAGACTAATGAGATATTTATCCAATTGATGTCCTCTCATTATATCTTTCATAACAAAAATATAAATTCCAATGTAGACCATAATTCATTAGGTGTTATATAAAATTAAATGTGAGAGAGAAGATATAGATTGGCATAAATAGTGTTTCATAGACTTTGTCACATCTATTATTTTATTATCCTTTTTTATTAGTTGATGTTGGTTCAAGTTTCATTCCCATTGTCACCCTACATAACCCTAATTTTTTTAGTTGGATTTAAGTTTTATGTTTCCACTCATAGTAATTAAATTGAGTTAATATTAGATCATTTTTTTAGAATAAAAGGAAATAAAAATAAATAAAACCCCCTTGATACTATTAAAAATATTCCCACCAAGTAAAAAAAAGTCTATAAATGCTAGAGTGTTATGGATTCACTTTAGATTCTTAAATTCCAAAATAGGAGTATAGTACAATTTTTTTTTGGATTACTAAAGTTTGAAATAGAGAAAATAATACAAGGTTGTTTTGAAGATTCTTAAAGTCCAAAGTAGTGGATTATAATGCAAAAAAGATAGTGAAATTTAGAAGATTACAATAGGAAGATATGTACAAAAGTGTGACAAATTCTAAAAGATCAAAGAAACTCAAAGTGTAGATTTAATATATAGGTTGAGCTTAAGATTCAATTTGTAGGTTAGAGTTATGAGTTGAATTGCAAGTTTGGATTTCTATGCCACATTGTAATTTAGAGTTTGGTGTCCAATTCCAAGTTGATTTTTTTGGTGATATGAGTTGTAGACCCCAAATCCCTAAGGTATGAAAATATCTCAAGTGTCAAGGGTTTCAAACTTGGGAGGATCACCAGAAACATGTCTTCATGTTGGGAAACTTAGAACCAATTGTTAAGTTGGGCAATACCTTCTTCACTTTTATCTTTGAAAGATCAAGGGGGTTTCCCTAAGGTATTATAATAGATTTTAATTTATAGGAGGACAAAATTCACCCTAACACAAACCATACCCATTGCATAGTGCACCCCAATTTCAGTGTGTTCAATGCCCTTGCCCTCTTAATTCAGCTTTAAATTTGTAGTGCAAGTGCACATAAATATTCCCTTCTCAGATATGTTTTCGCTATGTAACTTTTTGGTTTCTTCTATGTGGAAAAATTACATTTTCAAATTAGGTTACATAGTTAAATAGGTCAATTAATTCACATTAAAATCCAATCAATTTTCAAGGGAACAAAAAAACCAAGTCCAAGGCACATTGGCTCTCCTTTTAGGTTGTTATCCAATCTCATCCCCTTGTCATCTTGGCTTCTAATGTTGATGTGAAGAAAGATTGATCGTAGTAATCTATATACTAGGTCTAGGATCTATTTTTCCACATCATACTTAGATATGGGCACAACTATTCCAAATAAAGGTGTTCAATAAATGCATATGCAGCACCACTTTGGGGCCAATTTACCAAAAAAATAAAATAATTCAAAAAACGTAATGTTTCAACAACTCTTATTCATGTAAATAATGTTTTTTAAAATATAAAAATATCTTTTTGTAGATCTATAAGTGTAGTTTTCAAATATTAAAAAATAAATATTTTATTTAAAGTTATATAATTTTAAAACTCAAAACATATGTCACTTTTTAGTGATTCAAGTTAAAAATTTGGATTAGTGTTGGTCAATTTCTTTATAAAAGTGTGACACAAATTTGTGTTTTTACCCATCTATCAGAATGCTAGTAACTAATAATATTATTTTTCATCTCGAGGATGAACAAATAGAGGTGAAGATAGTTGTCTTGCATGGTTATCAAGAGGAGGAGATCTAATCATCACAATTAGAGAACTACATTAATAAATGTAAGGAGAACTAGATTTGGTGGTTGAAGAAATCCTTTTATGTTTAAAATAGTCTCATAGAAATATAGCATTAAATTTTTTATTCATATGTTTTTGGTTGGGTTTTATTAGGTCCACATCAAATCATTATGTTTATTATTAGCCAATAGGCTATATATTGTGTGAAGTTTCAACCAAAACCTATCTCATGCCTATATGCCATCTTCATTTGTTGGCATACAACTCTCCTTCCCACCAGTAAACAAGTTTCTATGTTGGAGATTATTTAAATCATTAATTTAAAGTCTATGCAACAAAGAAGTTATTAAATAATTTATGATTGATGGTAAGGTATCGAGTAATGAATGGAGTTCTATGGTCGGTCTGTGTTGACAACTCTTTGATGAGCCCTATAGTTTGTGTGAATGGTTTGGATTAATCACTTAGGGTGCCTCCGTAGGTCTAAATTTTTTAGTCCATGCCGCATAAATTCCAGAAAGCAGCCCCTGCACCATGAGATGTGTCATTGTTGAGTTTTTCCCATAGTTTTCTAGATGGGACAACTTGTAGGAGATTGATTTTGGTTTGTGTCTCATTTTTTTTTTAAAGTCTATGATACCTGGTAGAGTTTTTGTATTTTTTCCTACAACTCTGCATAGTTTTTCTCATCATCACCATTGACAACATGACACAATTTATGCAAAATCTTGAGGTAAGTCACTTGCCATGGTTTCAATAAGTTAATATGTGAGACTCATCAATGTCTTCAAACTCTTGAATGTGTAGACATAAATTATGTGTTACTTTAGATTTTATTTTCTAGGAAGAGAATTAGATCATGTTCTTCTCATTTCTTTTTCACTTTATTTTGATGGACTCAAAATATCTAGAGGAAATTTATTTTCTTATGTAGAAATGAAGAAAATTTAGAGGAGAAAAATTAGAAATTTTATGTGTTTTTAAGAGAGAAGGGAAAGACACAACCTTATTTTGGTGGAATGAAGGGTGGGGGATCCACTGAATATGGGAATGATGTGAATGAAGGAATGTAATTACCATCTAATGTAGATATTAGGTCTAATAAGTCAGAGGGTGGTGCAAATGGAGGCGTTTTGATGAGGGGAGGTCTAAATGGTGGAGTGGTGGTTGTGGATGTGGATGAGAAGTTGATGAGTGCCAAAAGATATTTTTCCCCTGTAAGGGATGTTAGGTCATGGTTGGGTGAGCTTGGATTGGGTTGATATGTAGAACTCTTCAAGTTGCATTAAGTTGACAAGGATGTGTTGCCATTGCTAACTTTGATGATCTGAGAGAGATAGGGATCAATGTTGTTAGGGCTAGCCGTAAGATTTATTATGCAATTCTGAAAATTGGTAAGCATTTTTTCGTGTCAATTCACAATTCACACTTCAGAGAGCATGGAAACTGACTATATGAGGTAAACAAGACAATAAAGCTTCTACTATCAATGATAAGCAACTACCACAAATACCTGAAAGTAGTGTTTTCATGTAAATGAAGCACCTGCATGTATATATATGAATGAGGTTTTCTTATTTTCTTTTTTGGTTTTCTTTTTTATTTCTCTATAGGTGATTTTCTTGACATACATTTGAGGTGCTCACCACCAGTCATGAATTTTACTTTTTATAGGTGGGTATGAATGAAATCAATTCAAATCATTGTGTTGTTAACCACCTCATTCGTTCACTATATTGTCACTCTATCTGGACTTCAAAAGTAGCAAACCTAGTTTTTGAACCAAGGAAATATAAAGGCTTGGATTATGTTAATTGAAGTAATACTTTCATTCTTGTATGTTGATATTTGAGAAAAAATATAAAATTAAGGCTTGCAAGTTTTGGCAAATGTAAGTTATTGAGGTATGTTTTATATCAATGTTAGGTTAACATTTTTTAGAATTTTACCAATAGATGAATCTAATTTTGAAAATGTGGTAAGAAATTAGCTAGTCGATGATAACTAGTCTCTAACATTTCCCCTTGGTTTTGAAAATGTTTCTCTTATCATTTCACTATAGGGCATATACTTATTACACCACAAATTGTTGAAAATTAATTTATCTTTAAAGAAGCTTGTCTTTCCAGATGCTTTATAGCTTCTTTTAATTATTTTAAGATGTATTCTTTATAGTTATATCACATTAGTAATATCGCATTCATCCCTATGGTTCTCTTCAACATGTGCCCACTTACTGCAACTACCAAGCTAATATGTACATAAACTAAACACTTATGTAAGATAATGGGTTTTAAATGCTAAAGGAAATTTCTCCCCAAGGGGAATTTTTAGCAGCCATCTCTATCAGATGATGAAATTTATGAGTCGAAGATTTTGCTTGGAGATAATTTCAATTCCTATCAAATTGGTTAGCAAACACTGTCATCCTTTTTTTCGCAAATTAGGTTCCATCTACCTGTACTATAGTACGAGAGATCCCTATAGTTTCCTAATTCTTTAAAGTGGGTATCTGCTCCCACAACGTGAACAAAGCTACAATTTCATTCACTGAGTATATCACAAGTTTGAATCTCAAGGGTATAAGGTTGTAAACCTCACTGGATAATATATAAGATTAAGTTATATTAAAAATAATGCTTGTGTGATTTCCCAAGGGTCGTCTCAAATACCAACTTTGTGTTGTGCTTGGTGGTGACATAAAAACTTAATCTTTATTGCTTACTTTTGCCTAGGTTGGTGTTTGGCTATGAGGAGTTTTAGCCTTTGAGGTTGAGGAGGAACTAAAAATGGAAGAATAGTCTTTGTGATGAGATTAAAGGTTGTGCTCTAGTGGGGTCCAATATTTGATGCTTTTCCTTGTTTTGGAAGGATTTTAAATGTTGGAAAATGGAAAATGAAGGATTTTAATTGTTGTGGCAAAAATATCGAAGGATTGTGCTTGTATTGGTCAAGGAGCAAAGGATTTTTCTTGTTTTGGTATAGAATGAAATTATTTAATCTAACGCGTGCTGATAAAAAATGGTGTTATTTGATGTTTTTCTTTGTTAGTTTCTAATGTTTAGCTCAAATGCATGAACTTAGTTTATCCAAGATTTCTTTTATTTAAAGGGTTAGTGGTAAAATCATATTTATTTGTCAATAATATAAAAATTATTTTGCTATTTTTTCCTTCCACATGATTTGGGAAGAGAGACTCTCCTTTGTGTAGTACATTTCTTGCATTTACACCCTTACCTTGAAGTTTTTGTACATACTATTGCTTGGGTCCTAAGAAATTACTACCCTTAGCCTTTTTTTCTTTCTATTAAGCATTTGTAGAGTTGTAGGAGCCGAATTCAGGTTGTCAAGGCCATCCATACAAATTTATGCAGCTATCAAGGGATTCTTCTTGGTATTACAGACCAAAAATAAGAGTGGGAAAATGCAAAGAGAAGGTTAAAACATACACGATCACTGGGTTGTTATTATAAAGTCTATCTCCATCAATGAAAATCTCTTACCATGCCACATGTGTCATCTTACCCAATCCCTGCCAATATCTTCAATTTCTTCCTAGCCTTATCTAATCTGACATCATTTTCCTACCATGTAGGACAAAGTTTGGTGGAATGTATTTCATAATCATTAGAATTATATGTGAGAGCTAATTAATTAAAAAAATTATTTGGGTGATGAATGAATAAGCAAGTTGGGAAATGATTTTTAGCCGATAGACTACATATAGTGTGAGATTTGAGCATTCAAATTATCAAGTAAAAGCCTCCAAAATCTCACTTATCACATACAAGCCAGATAGATATTGATTTCATACTTGGATGAGAATATTCTATTTCTATTTGCAATATTTTTTGTTAGTTTTATAACAAATTTCTTTTTTCATTTGCATTGCTTTATGTTTTAAATCTGTATGCAAATATTTCATAATCAAAATTTACAGCGCATCCATGCACAAACACATACTCTCTAACATATTAAAATACATATAGTTTTATATTATTTGGTAGAGCAGTTACCAGAGCTAGATGGGCACTAAGGACCTTTAGGATAAATTATTGTATGGTTAATTATCTTTAATGTCTTTTGAGTTAGATAGAGAAACGATAATTGCTTTATAAAACTATCATGGTTCAAATTATTTAGATTGTTATCATGTTTTTATTAGTGAGTTTGAGAACTTTATACATGAATTTTTAAGTCGTGTAATATTTATTATTAAAGTTTAATTGATGTTAAAAATTTCATTAAGAAAAATTGATAGTTGAATTCTATAAGAGATTTTTTGATGTAATTAATTCATAACATATTTTTGAGCACTTGGAATTTGATAATTTGATGTAAGTAATTCATAACTTTCACTTTTTATGAAACTTTAACCGTTTTGATTAAGCCAGCTTTGCATTTATCATGTGAATCTACTAACTTTTTCTTTGACTATGTAGGAAAAAAAAAAGGGACAGGGAAAATTTCGTGTTGGATCATTCCATACTAGCACATGGAATCATCAAATACAAAATCATCATAGTTGAAATATCTATAAATTTTTCTTTCAATTTTCAATCTCCAAATATGTAATACAAACATCTTGTAAATTTTGCAAATCACAATTAAACTTACTGAAAATATTTCATTCAGTTTCAAATCTCCAAATCTGTATTACAAATATTTTGTATATAATTCAAACAATATTGTATATATTTTACACTACACTTTTTTTCCGTGTTTACTTCTATATATTTTTCTATAGGTGTAACCCTTGCACCCCCTGGTGCAAGTGCTAGTAAATAGAGTGATAATCTTTTTATCAGTCACACACCTCATATTGTGGAGCACGAGTTAGGTGCCTCCCTCATATCGGGAGTATGAGGAGTCCCATATACTGTAAACCATTTGTAGACCCAAAAACAGACCGCATGGTATCGTGGACTATAAAAGGACCTTTCCTTTCCTTTCCTTATTAAATATTGATTATAGCATGTTATTTGGTAATGATAAAGAAATGGCTAGGGACTTGAAATGTTATCTTTTCTTACAGTTTGAAAGAAAAGACTTAAAGACTATTAAACATCCTTGAGATGAAAATTAAATGGGATGAGGTTAATAGAAAACTTATATTTTTTTTTGGTCCGTAAGACAGATTTTATTTATTAAAAATGAAAAATTTATATAAATAGTATTTTTTCAACTGCTAAATTCTATCACCTAAATGGGATGAGGTTAATAGAAAACTTATAAATTTTTTTGGGTCCGTAAGAGAGATTTTATTTATTAAAAATGAAAAATTTATATAGATAGCCACCATGGTCAGCATGCACGATTGCATTGTAAGTATTTTTCCAACCATATTTTCTGCTAAATTCTATCACCTAAATCAGATAAAACTACAGAATTGGTAAATATAATAGATTACTTGCCACCAGCACCAAATTTGATGTGGGATTGTAGTTGCATCTTAATCCGATTTAACTCATTCTTCAAGATTTTATTTGTCTTGTTTTTCACTTCTTGCCACTCCAACTCCCCATCCTCATTATTTTGCAAACTTGTTAGACTATTAGTTTGAAGTACTGCCAGTGAAACATCATCTGAAAAGCAATACAATTTTAGAGGGACACTTGGCTTTTGGAACCAAGATTGTAGTCCGATAGATTTACACTTCCCGTGTCTATTTGAAGAGGCTGCTTTTGGTCCACTTCTGCTTCCGGAGAGTGATCCAAAGCTTGAGGTTCTTTGGTATTTCCAGCCCCATTATTTGGGGTAGATCCGTGCTTCGGTGAAGATTCTGATTCTTCAACCATCGCTTTAATTGAATAATGGTGTCGGAGGGCATCAGACCACCACCAATACTGTTGTGCTGAGTTTTAACAAATTTGGAACAGGAGTTGGGCATACGACATGTTTCAAAGCACTTCCTGTATCGAAAAGGCAAACTTTCATAATCCATAAGTTGAGTCCAACTGCGATCTACGAATTTGAAAGTGATATCCACAGGTAGTTCCTTTGTGATGTCCATGTCAACAAGGATTCGGGCAAATGTTGTGTGAGTGAAATTGGTAGTGTAAAAATCTACTGGCATGAAGCAACCCAGTGAATTGCCAATCATCTGAAAGTAGTCAGCAAACCAAAATTGTAATGGAAGATTCAGTAGACAAATCCAAAGAAGCTTCACAGAGAAGGATTCGATAGTATGAGAAAAAGCAGGCTTTGCCCGCAACACCACTTCCGTCGCAGAATGGCATCCCTATACAGTCTGCAATCAAACACCACAATAAAAAACCCTTGTGCACAGAGGTAGACTTCTACATTTCCTCTGAGCATAGATTGCCATGCTGATGATATCGAGTCATGTAAATCTAGTAATTTTGGCCAGAGACGATTGAATTGCATAATCAAACCATTAAAAGCAAAAAAAACTGCCCCCCCTCAACAACCTCCTAAGTGTTCTGAGACTGGCCATATAGGCCCCTTGGGCATCATTTGTCTGGTTGCCCTTCAATGGCCGGGCGTCCAAATCCGTAAACTTAAATTTCTTTTCTTGATACAAACCGACGGTAACATCCCTAAAGGAGGGACATTGCTTGGTTTTTAATACCGTCGCGCTAGAATACCCATTCGTTGAGCAGAGATTTGGATTTAAAGCACCCGAGAGAGGATTTTGCAATGTCCTATTATTGTTTGAGCACAGTATTCCCCTAGCCCGAGCCGATCTAGGGCACGCACAAGATGTTTGTGTGGGAGTCCGCCCATCCCCATCAGGAATCGACACCACATCCACACCGCAGGCTTGAGGAAAAGCATAGGGATTTCTTCCATTATCTGGAAAGTGAGCAGGTCATGGCGTCAGGGAGGCTGCAGAGGCAGCAAGACCAGAAGCGGCCGACATTTTTTGGCAGCGAGAGAGTTTGCTAGGAAATTTATCCTTTTTTATCAATAGAAAACTTATAATTGAGCATAGAGAGTACATTTAATTTATTTTACAATATTTTAGTATGGCCAATAGTGAACTAGTTAATGTTCCTTTTTTCATAATAACTAGGCTAATAGTTGAATTGTGTCCTTCAGCACCCATAGAGATGAGGGATATGAGGTACTACCCTATGCTGGTGTAGTTGAGAGACTTATGTATATTATGGTTTTCATCTAATTAGATATTGTCCAAGTAATGAGAGTTTCGAGTTGGTACATGGTTAATCCTAGATGACAACATTATGTTGTAGTTAAGAGGATCTAAAATTACTTGATGGGTACAACTAAGTAGTTTGTATAGTTTTCTAATGATTTTTCTTATAACTAGCACTCAATGGATATTAAAGGTTACATGTTTTAAAATTGAATAGATGTTGACACGAAAAGGTCTATGATGGCCATATGGTGCACATCTAGACTAGGAGATCTTAATATAGGTTACTCAATCTAGTAGCCCTAATATTCAGCTCAAAACACTTGAAGCAATTTGGAGGTAAAATTGAAATCACAAACTTTTATTCAAGCTTTGTGCAGCTTCATACATCTAGAAAATTTATTTAGGGAATAAAATCATCCTCAATGAAAGACTAATCACATTTACAACATGGTTATAAAATGAAATTTCAACATAGACAATTATATTAAATTTCTTTCTTACACTAATTCATATTTCTCTTTTGACAACTTCATTCTTTAATATCATCTTTCCTCCTCATGGGAAGTTCTTGCAACTAATAGTCATAAACTATGATTTTATATTTTACATTATTTTCTTCTTTAGTGTCTCTTTTATTTTCTTTGAAATTTATCATCTATTATTCATCCACCCTTTTCCATTCAATGTTTTCTATCCTTATTTGTCCTCTATTCTTTTTCCCTATTCATCTTTTTTTTCTTTTTATGTCTTTATTTTATTTTTTATAAACAATTCTTGCTCTCTTTCTCTAGCCTACTAAATCTTAACATACCCTCTTATTTCCTTGTTGTCTATTCCCTAGGGATGTAATAATGTGGCTAACATTAGAAAAATGCCTTCATTAACTCTACCAAAAATTAGTCATTTTTCACTCATGAGTTTTCCCACATGACCAACAACAAAATCATAATCTCCCAACAATATAAACAACTAAGAAATAGCTTTAAACCATCAACACAACCAAAAAAAAATTCAAAAAAATGTGTACGATTACAAAATGGTCAAGAATAGACATATCGCATGTCATGAATGGAAGGAAAATTGGAAACATATATTTTGAAAAAGAATCTCGCCTAACAATCAACACTTTAACTATTATTAAATCAAGAAATGGAATCTTATGAAATCATTTTTTGATAAAGTAAATAATGATCAATTTATTAACTTATTTTAATGCTAGGTTAGATAAAAGACAAATTTGTTTTCAAAAATCAGCATTTTAATGCTAGCAAGTTTATGAGTTTTGGGCATATCTTTTTATCTTCACATTTGTGCAACATCACACCCTATCATATTCCATGTCAACATATAAAAGACTAAAAATGACATTAGACTTCCACTTCCTATCTTTATTGATCAAAATGGAAGCTTAGAACAATATTAAAATACATCTATGGATTGAAACTTGTATCACCTTATGAAATATTACAAATGTGCACTCATGGATTTGTGTTACCAATGTGTTGTAGGATATTATTTTAAAAGAAAAACAAAATACAACTAGGATGTTGACTAAAACAAAACTCATGTATTTATAACACCACTATGGATGGTTCCAAGCACAAGATATATTAAAATCTTCTTGAAGAACTTTACAAATAATCGTAAAGCCACAAATATCCCACAACAAAATTCATGAAAAAAATATAAAATGAAACAAAACTCAAAAAGAATTTTTCATTCTATAAGATTGTTCATGAATACTCCTACATCACTACACGTTTAGTTTATTTGGGGATATAGTGAGTTGGATGAGTAAGAAATATGCTAGAAGTAGAGTACATAGAAATTATTCATACTTGTGAGGAGGCCAATTGATTTTTGAGACTATGTTTAGATGTGGGGTTGAGTTAGAGAATTTTTAGTTCATTGTGATAGTCATTGCCATTTGTTTAACAAGGAACCTAACCTTTACAAAAAAAGAATATTGATGTCCAATACCATTTTGTTTGATACATCATAGAGGATTGGACGATGATGTAGGAGAAAGCTAACACTTTGAAGGACATTGCAAATATATTGATGGTCAATGACCAAAAAGAAGTTCATATGGTGCTACAAGACTATCAACCTCTCAACGCCAAGTGCTTAGTTGATACTAATGGTATTTTATTGCTAGTAAAAATTGTTCAAAAAGAGGAAGCATGTTAGGAAATGTCTCAACCTTACATTTTAATGTTAAAAATATAGAAAAAAAAATTGCATTCTATAGAGGTGACTTTTTGCTTCAAAAAATATTGAAATGAGTTAAAATTAGCTAAAATCATGTTACATTGATGTGGATCTCTCTAAGGTATCCAATTTTTTTTAAAGGCTCATTCAACTACCTAGATCAAAATTTATGGATTTTGTAACTTAAACACACCACATCATAAATGTAATAGCACATATAATACATAAGAAAGATATAAGGAGTTAGACAATGTTGACCAAAAATATTCACCAACATATCACATCATTATAAATATAATAAATATCATCAAAGGATTTGAAAAGATAAGTTGAAGTGTCCAAGTTGGAATATTAACTATGGCATGTTATAATAGACTCTTATGAAAGTGTAAGGAATATACTAGAGAGCCCCTCTTGGAGTTTTAGCACCATTTCCAAATGGTATTATCTCATCATTTTTTTATTCCCCTTTGATGGTTTCATGTATTGGTCTTTCTATTTATTGGGTGCTTGGAATGAAGTTCACATATTGTATTTTGGAGGTATTATTATGTTCTAAATATTATTCTAAATTTGAATGTTGGGGCTGCCTCCTCTGAAAGCTTCTTGCCTAGGTTGTATTACAAGTGATTATTTTTAATTAATTTTAGAGGCTAAGTTTTTTGAGAAAATACTTTACCAAGATACATTATTGTACTATGGTGAATGATTTTACTATTTTGTTTCTCTTATAGACCATTTGAGATTGTATTTTCTATTCACCTCTCATAAATTAGCGTAGGAAGTTATTTTGTATTTTAATTTCATTTCACTTGTTGCTTCATGCCTCTTGGCAACGCATAAAAATCTTCATTTTTTGGATGTGTTACTATTCCCTTTTATTTATATATTAGTTCTCTCAGTTCTAGTTGCACATAAGACTAAAAGTACACACAAATAAATCCATTTTCATATTGACTACATATGGAAGTCAAGAGACTAAAATAGAGGCTTGAAAATTTTGACAAAACCCCTAAGAAATCACCCATTTTTCCTTTCCCTAAACACAAGTGACTTCTTGATTGATTTTCTTCAAATTCAATATCTCATCTTGTGGTTTAACAATTCTTCCCTCCTCTTGTATTTCAAATTATTTTATTTTATTTAACATAATTTCAATTAATTTATCTCGTCAAATCATTGTATATATTTTATTATTATTTTCCCTATAAAATCATCTTTATTGACGTCATGTACTTGTTAGTAGCTTGCAAATATTCAAAATCTACATTGTATATTCTTGTCTATGCACCATGTATGTTTGTGAGTGCATACTTGACTCTAGTTAGACCATTCTAGCATCCAAAGTGTGCAATTTCATCTTGATCTACACTTCTTCCTATTTCTTCCCATGCCCTTATTTTGACCTCATATCCACTTTTTAGTCTCTATACCTAGTTCTCTCTTTTTGTTCCTCTTGTATTTATAAGACAAAAGCATAATATTACTACTTAGAAAATAAATTTAGTTTTTATAGATAAAAAATGGTTATCAATTTATCTAAATGAATTTAAACTTTTAAAGTTTTAAAAGAATAAATTTTATTGCATTTCATAAAGCAAATTGCTTACAATTTTTAAGTACCAAATCTAAGTGTTCACATTTGTTGCTCCTTTATTATTCTATGATGAGATATCTCCAAACATATTTATGTTGTAAATGAATATCTTAAAATACTATCATATGACATCAATTTGTGAAAACCTTGACATAGCCAATTCTATGAAGGATGGGTAAAGGGGCCCGATTTGACAAATTTGAATTTAGGTAAGATTTTACCCTCATGAGTTCAACCTTGTAATGATGGCCCAACCTAAGATTAGAGATGAGTTGGATCATGATAGGCAACAACTATCTTGTGATTGATGCATGGATAAGTATGATACTCAAAGAGAAGCCAAATGTATAGTGATATCCATCAACTATCTTGTGATCAATGCAAGATAAGATTACTATAAGTATGCGAGTGTGAAAATAAAATTTGACAATAGCTATATAAATCAACTCAACTTTATATAGGATTGCATCATTTATTGTCATATATGCATGTATTGAAACACTTTCAAAATAGAAACAAAACTGAATACCATTGATTTTGTAATTATAATAATTTATATAAAATATTTATTTTAAAACATCTTTCAAGTTTACTCACATCAAAATGATTTATTATTTTAAAATCCATATATTTAAATTTTAATTACATTTCATTAATAATATTATTTAAAATTTTAAAACCAAAAATATTTTCCTTAAGTTTTAATGGGTAAAATATTCTTCTCTAAGTGCTCACAGGCTTGAAAACTGTCGATATGCGGTCACGGGCTACTATAGTGGTTTTTGGTGCTTCACCTAGGCCAAAGACTATCAATGGAGATTGCGTTGTAGGGCATCCTCCTCCCGCTTGGCCTCAAGACAGGCAGCCTTCATCGCCGCACAAATGGTAGGGCATTAGTGGCTCTATATTGTATCTGACTGCCCCCAATGCTCTGCAATGTTTTTCGGTTTGTCCTCCCGTCGTTGCGTCATCTTTCCATGGCTTTGACCCAGCTATGGAGGAGTCTCAAGTGGGGAAAGAGCAAGAAAAATCATGGAGGCTTGACAAAGACAAGGCAGGAACTCTATATGGGAAAAGGATAAAATCTTTGCCAACGACTGGCGCTTCTAGGGCACCTTTCGATGCTTCTGTAGTACCCCAACCTAGCCCAGTCGAAGGGAGACGACAAGAAAACCTTGGTCGCTCATACGTGATGGTAGTAGAAGGTCAGGAAAGGACGATCTATGGGCAAGGAAAAGTGCCAATTCATTAGGCGTTTGATAGGTCTACTCGGCCTTGATCTCCATAGAAGAACAAAGGGATGAGCAATGATTGGTTGGGGAGATCTGGGGTGAAGGGCAATGATCATGGTAAAAGACAAGCTCCTAGGGCTCTCCAGTGTGCAACCTCTTCCCCAACGATTTCCTTTTTCAAGGAAATTGCTGATGAAGTGGCTGAAAATATATCTTTTTTTTACAGAACAGGGGTTGGTTGGTAGACTCTGGGGGTTCTGGCCAAGCCTCGTAGAGCTACATGGATGGATTGTGGAATTTTGGAAACCTAAATTGGAGGCGGATGTAGAGATTTACCCCATGGCAAGGGGATTCTTTGTGGTGGCTTTCGAAAATCCAAAGGACCAAGACTTAGTTCTATATGAATACCAATGGAGCTAGAAGAATCATCATTTATTATTATTGAAACCCTGGCACCCCTCCTTCAATCCTCTCACAGAATCTTTCGATCTGGCTCTAGTTTGGGTAAGGATGCCTAATCTCCTCTTCAATTCTAGTTTGATTCATGCTTTGAAGCCATTGGTAGTTCATTGGGGAAGTTTTTGGGGGTGGATGAGGGTTCTTCAAACTTTCTACATACTAACTACGCTCACATATTAGTGGAGATAAATACAACCAAAGATCTCCCTACGAATGTCCTTCTAAAAATTGCGGGGTTGGAATGGAATCGATTGCTTGATTATGAGGGTCTACCCTTTCGTTGTCGTCGATGTTTTAGCACTGGTCACATGGCTGCAAACTGCTCAAAATGTTGGCAAGAAATCCAACCTACTTGGTGGAAAGAAGCCACCCCCAAACATTACTCAGTGGAAAAGGATTGGTGCTCTTTGAATATGTGAAAGAGCCCTTTCCCAATCCTTGATAAGCTTAGTGAGATGATAGACAATGAGATGCTCTTGAACTCAAGTTGCCTATAGTAAGGATGCTCTAAATGTGGATGATGAAATGAGAGAAAATGCATTGCATTTATAGGAGAAGTTGAGAGAGGAGAAGCCAAGATTAGGCAATGTGGGACTAAATCCCATCCAATGGGAGAGAGCCACTTGTCACAATGGGATTGGCCTAAGCTTGTGCAAGTTTTGGCCAATGTGCCCATTTAAATTTGAAAAAACGCAATAAATGCATGTGGTTGAGGTTTTTGGGGGGAATTGTCTTTGTCCAAAAAGTCAAATATGAGAGTTAATGAGGGAAAATAGGTCTTTTTAATAAATCAAATAAAGTGATTTATTGTGCAAGTGGGTGGGTTAGTTAAGAGTTTAGATTTGACTCTAGTTGAGTCAAAAGCTAGAGAATGGTAATTATGATTAGAAGTTAATTAATTTATATTAATTAACTTGGGGGATTTTAGGGATTTGATATTTGATTTAAATCAGTTTGATTTATCAAATAAGAAGGATTTAAGAACTTAACGAAATAATTTGATTTATTTAATTAAGTCTGATGAACCTTAGGATTTAATCAATAATTATTTTAATTGATTAATAGAAGAAATGAATGTTAATTAGAGCAGGATCCATGATGCATGATGTTAGTTTTGCATGTCTACATTTTGCCCCTCTTTGAAGCAATGTACTTGTTGCATTGGTTCAAAGAATGATGCAGCTGACATTGAAATTTAAAAAAATTTTGATTTTTCGGATGCCCTAGTGAAAAGAAGTACGTTAGTACATTGCCCCCTTGAGAGATTGAGCGAAAAGATTGAGGTGGATATCGCGACAAAGAGGTTAAAAATGAATGTATGGATGGTAGACTATAGGAATGATAATGATGATGAAAATGAGATGTTTGGAAGATGCTTAGAATAACAAATTTATATTATGCTAAACAACTTAAATGATTATGAAAATGAGATGACGTGATTATCTATGAGATGGATATGGCATGATTATGATGATATGATGTGCTTATGTAGGATGCCTGATGGATGCAGGATGGATGCATGATGGATGCAGGGTGGATGCATGATGGATGCAGGATGGACGCATGATGGATGCAGGGTGGATGCAAGATGGATGCATTGTTAGCGTGAAGAGGATAGAAGAATGAGAGGGATAAACCCTTAAATCCAAGAAGATGCAGAAGTCCAACAAGTCTATTAGTCGTCGAAACTTTATTGGACATGATAATGAATGATGATGGTGTATTGCTTATCCAAGGATGGGAAAAGAGCATACCTTTCTTTATGTTTGACAACACATGTAGGTGCAATGCATCAAGGTATTAAGAACCAAGATGGTGTTGCACCTAGTGTGATGGACTTTGAATCGACAATCAGATAGGAGTGCTCTTGTTCACACTTGACATATGGAAACCTTGCTAGGACAGAGCCAATAAAACAAGTATTCACCAAGTTTTTTTACAGGAACATCCAACAACCATAACAGATAAAAAGATAATGATCATTGCCCCATTCCTTTCTCTCTAAACCTATTTTGTTTAGGCATTATTGAGAGGTCCTTGGAATTAGCGCAAACTAAGATAAGTCTAAACAAGACCAAGATAAAATAAAAAAACAAACTGATGTTCTTCATACCGCTAGCCAAGGCTAAAATACTATGGGGTATCGGATGCTTATGTCCATCGTGGGAAAGCTTCATCCTGGGACATGTAGTGATCAGGGTTTTGATGGGACTGATTTGGGTGATAATCTATTGATACTTCGAGTTGACCAACTTGCTTGCTTACTGACTTAGGCTTAAGATCTGACAATTAAGCCTTCACTTTGGAACCTGCTAAACTTGCTTCTGAATGACTCACCAAAGGGTGAAGGCAACGATTGAATTTATTATGAGTGAGATGATTCGTGGGTGAAAGTGAGATGAAATGGATGCACCATTTTAGATTTTTTAGATATTTTGAGGCTGTTTTTGGTATTTTCACATTTTTCAATGTTTTTGGTATTTTCAAGATTTATGAATGTTGTGTCTCGGGGGCCGATCAAGGATGGCCTTGCCTACGTTTAAGCTCAGAGACAAGGTATTTCGGACTCCAATTGACTTGACTGCTAATGAGATAGATGGGAAAATAGATTGCCATTGCGACGGATGCCTAAAATCCTAGAATGTGAAAAAGATGGACAAACGAATGCCCCTGTGATGGATGCCTAATTGGATGGGCAGACGGATGTCATTGCGACAGATGCCTAAAATCCTAAAATGTAAAAAATATGGACAAACGAATACCCCTGCGACGGACGCCTACCTAGATGGGCAGACGGATGTCATTGCGATGGATGCCTAAAATCCTAAAATGTAAACTAGATGGACAAATGGGTGCCCCTGCGATGGACGCCTAACTAGATGGGTAGACGGATGTCATTGCAACGGATGCCTAAAATCCTAATATGTAAATTAGATGGATAAATGGGTGCCCTTGTGACAGATGGCTAACTAGATGGGCAGACGTATGTCATTGCGACGAACACCTAAAATCCTAAAATGTGAAAAAGATGGGCAAAGAGATTGCCATTGCGATGGACGCCTAAAGGACTGACCTAAATGTAAAGAATAGATGGGAAAATAGATTGCCAATGCAACGGACGCCTAAGGACTGAACCTAACTGTCTCGGGGGATGATCAAAGATCAACCTTGCCTACCTTCAAGCTCAGAGACGACGTAGTTCGACAAGGTGAAAGACTGACAAGACTCAATGATGAATTTTTTTGAAGATTTTCTGATATTTTGACATGTTTTTTTGGATTTTTAAATAATTTGGATTTTTTTATTTTTGATTTTTTGAACGTTTTTGAAAATTTGATGAGTTTTTTGAATGTTTTTGGTTTTTCTCATGATTTTGACGATTTGGATATGTGATGATATCAATGCTTTGTTTTGGGATTTTTCTAAAAACCAAGCTTAATGTTAATGAATCAGATTGATGGATTGATAGTTTGACTAAGTGTGTTAAGTCAAACAAAAGTGATAATGCACTTGTAAATTCTAGGAAGTTGTGTTATCCCAGAGTAAACTCGTACAAAAGGATAATTTGGCTAGATGTGTTAAGCCAAATGAGGTGATTATGGATTTGATAATTTGGCTAAATGTGTTAAGCCAGACAAAGGAAATAATGAACATGTAAACCCCAAGAAGTTGTGTTATCCTAGAGTAAACTCATGCACAAGATGATAGTTTGACTAAGTGTGTTAAGCCAAACAAGGTGATAATGGACTTGTAAACCCAAGGAAGTTGTGTTATCCTAGAGTAACTCGTGCAAAAAGATGATAGTTTGACTAAGTGTGTTAAGTCAAACAAGGTGATAAATGATTGGATTCGATTGATCAAGATTGATGAAGCTTGTTTTGGAATAAAATTGTTCTAATGAATTTGATGTGATGCTGACGTGCAAGCTAGATACGACTGATATTGATTGTTTGGATTGATGTTCGACATAAGATAGACCATGATAAGGAATGTCGTCTTCCTGTCAAAATATGCCATGGGCTAGTGATTTGGATCTTTGGCTCAAAAATTCTTTGACCAATTTGTTTTCATGTTTTGCAAAGGCTCAGATCATCACATAAGTGTGAAGATATAGATCAAGGTTTTTTTTCCGAAGCAAGATGCAAATATTTGCCCCCAATGTCTAGCAATGTTTGGAATGCCATGGGTGGATTCTTGGACGAATGGATATGGATTATCTTGCGATAAGATAAGGGTGTCTGAACAGAGGAATGCTCATTCAGATGGTGCTTCAAGGCTTAGATAGCGTTGGATAGGATGGGATCAATGAAAATGACCCATGTCAAGATGACTACCATACGCGAGTGTAAAGCATTTACCAAACCTTTATCAAGATCTAGATAAGGTAGAAGATGGATCCAAATATATGAAAATGGATTGGATAAGTGGTTCTTGGATAAATGAATGATATGGATGGAATGTCGGCTTTATTATGGATGCGATAAGATGCTTTCTCTTGAACTAGCACACATAGATGCTCGATTCTACACATGACGCCTGTTTTCCAAGTTTTCATCATGGTACCTATCCAAAGCGCCACCAAAGTGGTTTTCACTGGAGGACGATTTTTTTCTTTACTATTTTCAATCCTTTTTCTGATTTTATTTTTTTGGATTTTTGTATATTTTGATTTTTTTGTTGTCACCAAGATGCCTGTTTGCCAGGTTTTCATTAAGGTGACCATTTTTTCAGGACATTTTTATGATTTTTTTGTATTTTTTGAGAGATTTTAAGCTGATGTTGAATCACCTGGTACTGCTGATGTTGATGCTTCTATCATAGTGTGCCATCGATATCTTGCTTGTAGAAGTTTCTTTGCCAAGATACAAGCACTTGAAAGAAAATTTTGAGAATTTTTTTCTACTTTTTTGATACCAGAGTTAACTTTGTCTTTGTGCACACATCGCGATAGAGTGCCTTTTGAATCTTTATGATGAATGGTCGCTACAAATACATGGTCAATGTGAGAATTGGATATCATGTGTGGAGGCGTGGATGGAGTGTGTTTAGCAGTAAAAGATGGATTGGTTGATAGTTTGGAGCCTTTGATTCTCCAAACTTGGGAAGATGAGCAATAATGAGTGGACACGAAAGTGTTCATGGAATTAGGACCAACTGCTCGATACAATTTTTACGTTTCTTGAGAAGCTTTATTTTTCCTTTGTGGACGTCTTTAATGGATACTTGCCCCCTTTTTATTTTGTCCCATAGTTTCTTTGACTAATGGAGTTTGATAGGGATAATCTTTCATTGTATTTTTTGGTATCCATATGTATTTGATTTGTCCTTCATGCTTCACTACTTCTTTTTCTTTAATAGCAATCTTTGTGCTTTGATTCAACTCTTTCTTTTGTTGTTGGTCCCAATTCGTGAATGGGGTGATGGGTGGATGAAAATTCATGATATGGCATGTTGTAGTATTGGCATTGGTTTCATCATAAGGATCCTTCGTGCTCCCTATGTTGACGTTTGCTTGAGATGAAGTTGCCCCCAGTTTTGTGGAAATATTACTGATATGTTGAGATCCCTTGATTGTCGAGTAACCAAGGCCTTGACGCTTAGGATTACCAATAATCTACACTAGTTCTAGGATACCTTGTTCATGTAAGCCTAATCCTTTGCCTTGATAATTCATTTGTTGAAATATTTTATTTGCAACAGGATATGATTTACCTTGGAAACAAGGTGCTAACTCTTCTCTGCTCCATGGTGAATCTTCAAAAGTGACAAATTCTTTATTGATGAGGTAGCTTGCCCTAAGAAAGGCAAGTGATCCAATTTTATAACTGATAGGACCCTCTATATGTGGGATGAATTCTTGATTGATATCCTTAGCTTGATTTTGTGAGATATCAGATTGTAATGCTTCTTCAAGAAGTGTTGATGCTTCACTATCCTTGTAAAAGTCTTCCTCATGATTCAGTTCATAGGATGTTGTTTTTGATTCATGATTTCTATAAAATCCTTCTTCATGATTTTCTTATGATAGGTGTCCAAATTTTTCCATATTTTGATCATGTGTACCAATGTTAAGAGTAGGAGACTCTTCTTTCTCAGTAATTATTTCAAGAGTATGAGACTCTTGTTTTGAATGACGATCATCTACATATCCATTCAACGAAAGCATCTCATGGGTAGATGGAGGAGTGTGTGCTATATGGATACGATCAACATTTGCAACATCTTGTATAGATAAAAGAGTGCCCATTAGATCATTGTAGTATCTTGGAGATATGAATTCTTGATCTTGACTAGTTTTGGAATTGCTTTCAATATGCTTTGGATCAAGCTCTTGACATGGGTTGATTTCAAATGATGGATTGTCTACAAGGGATTCTTGGACATTGTTATTAGGAATGGTAAGTGGATCAATATCTAGTTGATCTTTGAATGGATTTGGATCAAGTGTAAAGTCACAGATTCTTTCATATTCTCAACCATGAGGCCGAAGGGTGTAAATGCGCTAGAACATAGCAGCTATGTGCGAAAAGAACACAAGAATGCACTATATTAGAGAATCTATGTGTTGAAATAGGCCTCATATGTGCTAAACTATCCCATTTATGCACTAAACTGCGAGTCAAGTTTGTAACTTGCAAAAGCACCTGCAATAAAATATTTAAAATGGGGTATGGGCCCCACGGTGGGCACCAAAAATGTGTGCTGTAAATATGTGGAATCAAATAATAAGTTAAACAAACACACCAATGCGACATTGTATCAAAGAAATCTAATTTAAAGATTAAAAAACTCCAAACTCAGTAGATTCTTCAAAGACATCCCATTGTCTTCTATCTCCAAGGATTCATTTTAAACTACTTGCTCTCAAATTATGTAAGCAAAATCTCAACAGAATGATAACCTAGAGAATGAGATGATATAAAAAATACATTCCTATGTTAAATGACATGAGATAATGACACTAAGATAGATTGTGCAAGCTATTCGACAATTACTATTTATACTAAAATGATAAAGCTAAGATGCTATGCTATGCTCAAGAAATTTAGGATATTAAGATTTCTAAATGCTAGATAATGCAATTATAATTCTCACGCTATGCAAGTAGATCCTTTTGAAACCATACAAATATCTTATTTATAGGCTTTTGGAGGCAAAATCTTAGTTGGCAAAGATCAATGGTTCAAATCGAGCCTGGTAAGATGAATGGTGGAATATCGAGAAGTTGGAGAGAAAGATGGAAGCTAGAGAAAAAGAAGGAAGATGTTTCCTCCTACAAAACCTTCTCCATTCAAAAATTAAGGAAAGTATCCATTTGTTATTTCTAGTTATGAGGAGTTAGTTGGTAGTTGAGGATAATTCCATAATTTAATAATCTAATTATATGTGACTTGAGAATTTAGAAGCTTCCATAATTAAATAATTAAATATTTTATTATGTGTGAAATGTGGATAAAAGGTGCCTAATTAAATATTTAAAATATTTAATTATATGTGAAATGGGAATGATGATGGTTTATGGATTTAGTAGAACATTTACTTTATTTGCATTAAAAATTCAAATTTAGAGCAATAGGATAATTAATTTAAATAAATTTTAAAATTCATTTAATTAATTAAGAGGAAAATATAAAATGATAATAATCAAATAAAATCATTTATTTAATTAAAATAGAAGAATTAGAAAATGAACAATATAAATAAATAATTAAATTTATTTATTTATATGTAGATAAAATTAGAAGATAATTAAACAACTCGTATTTAATTAATTACCAGAATCAATGTGATGTGACCATTTTTAGATGTATAAAGAGCTATTTTTTTAATTCGATTATGTGAAATATTTTTACTTCAATATTTTGGATCACACTCAGTGATCCATCAAAAGGATAAAAGTAAAGAGCATAAGGAAAAAATATTTCACACAATCGATCAATTTTTTCTGATGTTATTAACTTGCATACCAATGTTGGACCATAGAGTATGACCCAAACAATTGATATAAAAAAAATTCACATAATCAGATCTAGAACTAGCTTAGCAATAATCAATATGTATTTTGGAAAATTGATATCATTTATTTTGAGAATTATTATTTTAATTAAATAATTAGGAATATACTAATAAGGTACATTACTTGATAGGTATTAGGATATTGATCCTATGGGCTTGTGGATCTAAATGTAGTATATGTAATTAAGCCAAAGAGCTCAATGAGCCTTAGAAAGTGAAAGAGAAGACTAGAGACAACTAGCAACCAAAATAAGGGCAATAAAATGGGTGATCGTGAGATAACTCAAGAGAATCAATTGAAGGCTTATATGTAGAAAAAATAGAAAATAACACAATTTATTCCCCAAACACTTCAAAATATGAATAATATAATTATTTCTCTTATCCATACACAAACCAATGGAAGAGATGTTAATTCAAAATATTCTAAAAATAACACTAAAGCTCCATTGAAATCATTGCCTAGAGTAGCATGACCTACATTCTTACCTAAAGAAGAGCAGTCATGAGAAGAAGAACCAAATATGGAAGAATATGACTTTGATGAATGAATAGATGCATATGTAAGAATTGATCCATACATTAGAAGATAGGTTATGGGTATGTGCAAGATCATGATGGGCCAAAAAGTTGTGATATGTAAGTAATATGATGGCCCATGTGGCTAATGAGTTTTTTTTACCCAAAATTGATGAAACGAAAAGGGATTTTAAAGGAGATTCTTAGTTTTCCACCAATATAAATTATGCTTTACTTTGAATTTAATAAATAATTATTATTGAGTTCCTATTTGAATTATGACTAAAGTCCTGATTGATAGGCTGATTGAAAACCATCTATAACTTTCAAATGGTATCACATTTTTTGAATCTGAAATATGTGTCACATTATATGTTTCGCATACTATAGGATTAAAAAAAAAAGGAATTTCATGAAGTTTTGACCAAGTTAAGGTGGTCAGACATGATTTTTTATATTTTTTAAAATTTGTAATTAATAAAATTCATAATTAATTATTTACCTGGAAAAAAACTACAAAAAAATATGCATCACATTATGACATGAGTCCTCTACTTATAGATCTAAAATATTATCATTTTATTGTGGTTAGGATGATCAGACAAACACCTACTCATTTTTTTCCCTAAAATTTAAGTACTACTGCATTGAAACTTCAAATTTTCACGAAATAGATTTTTTTATTTTAAATAAACCTAGTAGTTTAGAAACTACATTAAATTTTCTACATATTTTATTCTTACATTTTTTTGAAATAATATAGATAACCTATTCATTTTTTTATGTCAAGTTGCCTAGCTCTGATTTTCTAAATTTTCATCATCACTTAAGGGCCTCTTTTTTCCATGATGATCTTGCACATACCCTTACATTTAGAGATTATTTTAATGAAAAATCTAGAAACTTCTCTAAGAAAGAAAGAAGATAAGCCAACAAATATTCCTAGAAAAAATCAAGATGAATCTTTGTACCTTTTATAGTTCAAGGAAGGTCATTGCATGTGATAATGAATCCAAAAACTAGATACAAATATTTATCTTAGCCCCGTGATCCAGAAGATGAATAATTTATCATTCTTCACTTAAAGGGAAGAACGCATTAATTGTGGTATCATGAGCTAGTTACATAGGGACATCATCTAGTTGTAAAATACATTGACATCACACAAAGACTCACGTAAAGGTTTGATATAAATAAAGGCTCAACAAAGGATTTTAGGGACTTAACACAACTAAAGCATTGAGGTACAATGAAAGAATATGTAATAAAATTCCAAAGAATCTCAGTCATGATGTCACACATTACTAAAATAGGTTCAATTTTTATTTATTGAAGGACTCACTAAATCATTAAGGGTATTTATTGAAACAAGACCTATCCCAAGAACATGCCATTAAGTTCACATAAATAACCATTTTACAAGGATAATTGGCAACCAAGGGTATTGGCTCCTCAATCCCACATGGAAGAAGAAACTGAGAACAAGCTTAGAAAGAAGAAATTATGTCTAATTATAGATAATAATGTGATTTGGGTCATTGATGTTCCAATAATGGACAAGTATGCCACATAGAAGCTATTAGACAATGTCAATATATGAAAGCATGAAAATACTTCAACAAGTGAGACAAAAAAATCACAATAGTATGTCTATCAATATAAAATGAAGTGTGTAAATAGAATGATCAAGTATTGCATATATAGGGAAATATGTGTAGTTGAGAAGGTAGGAGTAAACTAATGACTACCCCTCTGTAGGTGGGATAATTATGAGCTCACTTGACAAGTGGGTGAGAAAGTGACAAGTGTACATGCAATATGTGTCTCAAGTCATGAGGACTCATGAGGAAATATTTCTCAATATTATGAAGCAAGACAAAAATAAAAATAAGCCCAATTACACTTAATCTAAGTGTGATTAAGTCAATCTTAGAAAGGTGATACCCTATCTAGATGGGAAAAGATATTATTTATACTAACAACCTCCTTTAAATGCAACTTAGGGAGTAATTTATGCATAAATGATGAGTCCCTACTACGAGGACATGTTAGGTACTCATGTACAAATATCTCATAAAGTGGACTAAAGGAGAAAAACCCAATGGGAAATAAAAAACCCCTCTCCAAATAAGAATGATGCAAATGTGATGGAATGTAAAAGTGAAGAAGATAGATGAAGGACTCACGATGACCCCTCGATGACTAATTATATCACATGAATATATAAGATTTTCCCCTATAGAAGAAAAACAGAGACACTATGGAGCCTCTATAAGATAATAGAACTTGCAATGTGTAGTGATGCTTGAAGAAGAATGTAGAATGTGATCCTTGAATGTTGAACATTGTTTCTTCTTCGTGGAAGAAGAAGAAATATAGATAGGTGGATGATATATTACCATATGAGAAGACTTGAAATATTTGAATAATGCACAAGATCTAAAGAAAATAGTGAGATATTTGTAAGTTGATCAAATACTCCATGTGAAGGTTGATGTAGAACAAAAACTAAAGATGTAGATGGATTAAAAACAGTGTTGATATAGGTGTCATAAAAAGTGTTTTCAAACTCTATAAAATGGGGTTCACTAAACAAGTCTGATATGCCATGCAAGTATTGATCCAATTCAGCTATATTGGAAACACAACTATGAATATTATACAACCCTAAATGATGAGGAAATTATAGGAACACTCAATACTAAAGCAAAATATTGAGTTATGATATCAATGTTAGGTGAATGAATTGATGAGTAGGATTGAACTCAAAGGTTAAAATGGAAAAATTGTATCTCCTTATGCATGCTAAAGTTATTAGTTTCATCTATACTTAAATCATCATCAAAGTTGGTAGAACCAAAGGAAGAAAAGAAATACTTAATCTAGAATCATGACCACCATGACTTTTGGAAATAATATCACTACTATAAAAATATCTAATGATCATGAAATGTGGTGTGAACTGAAATATTTTATTTCACCTCTATGTGTACTCTAATAAATGGAAAGGATTTTATTGGATACGAAATACACATAAATTACATTATTGAATGTTCCCTCTCGAATATGAATAGATCATTTTCCAAGAGCTAACAAATAAGTGTTATTCGCCATCATTGTTGGTGGGAATGAATAAGGCTCAAATGTATAAAATAGTTCATTGGATGTAGCCATGTGGTGTGATTCCCTAGAATCAAGTAGCCACTTTTGTAATGTGTTATTTGCAGAAGCAATGAGTGCCATACCCTTATTCTTTTTCTTTGTTGAAAATGTGGATGATGTTGATGTAGAAAGAGAAGAACCACTTGTCTTACACAATTTAAGTTGTGTATTTTGAAGAATAGTCTTTAAGTGAATAATTTAATTTTGTAGCATTGGTTCTCTTCATTCCATATTATTGTACAATAAGTACATTTGGGATTATCTTTAGAAATTTTCATTTTTAATAAATAAGATGAATCTAGTGAAGTGTCATATTTTGATCTGTTATCTTTATCCTTATTTTATTTTTTCCTCCCCTTTTATGCAGGGACAAAGCTCCTTATTAAATAAAACTTTAGGGAGAAAGATCAAAAATAGAAAAAAAACTTTGAAATGCAAGCTATAAAGTTCAAATGAAAGATTGTACTAAAAACTAATGGAACCAACAATCAAAAAGAAAATCTAGAAAATAAAGAATGATTTGTCGTAGTAACAAAATGTGCCATTTTGAAGCTCACCAACAACTCATTTTCCCTATGGTAAATGGGTCCTGGGTGGGGCTCTATCAAAATTATTTATGGGTTCTTTGCTCCTATGTCTGCACTGCCAAATTCTCAAAGCTCATAGTCGAAAATCCATAAATAAATTTTGTATGTGAATTTATGTGATACGAAAAATTTCCTTGTAGCTTTGTCAAATTTGCAACTTTCTTCATTTTTTCTCTTCAAAGGATATTCCACCTAAAACGTACAAACACAAGTGCAAGAGGAGAAAAATATTGTTTATGGTGATAGGGGGTTGCCTTGGTAAAACCTCATTTGAGTATTTAAACATTGAAATCAAACCAAATAGCATGAAGGAAATGATGAATGAACAATGCAATGTCACAACTCACAAAACCTTTGATTAAGCCTTGGAATGTAAATCTTCAACTTGCATGAAGTGAATTCAATTCATATGGATCTTGATCTTGAAATTTTATTTGAAACAATGAATTTGAATGCTTGAATGGATCTTGAACTTTATATCACAATATTATCTAAAAAAACATGCATGATGCAAGAAAGCTTTGACATGATAATGGAATCTTTATTTTTGCAATAAATTTCTACAAATCTAGTCTTGAATGCCTTAAAATTCTCTTGAAATCACTCTTGATCATAAATTTTTCTTTTGGATTTCAACAATTGAAAATATTATGTGAAACATAGTGAAATGACCTCTTATTTATATATATGTTAGCATTAATTCCTAAAATTAAAATATCACAAGCTAGCATCTAAATACACATTTTAAATCATTGAAAAACTGTCAAAAACATAGTTTAAATTCAAGTCCTAGGCCTAAGTGAGGACCCATTTTGCCTAGGGTTAATGGGTCCTAGGTCACTTACCTAGGACATAGCTTCTCCAACGTTAAGTGTTATCTCATGGCATTGATGAATTTTAGGTTTTACCCTTAAAAAATTGCAATTAATTAGGCTTGGATTTGAGTTAAAGGGTTCAGTTAAGGCATAATTAATCTCAATTAATTAATAAGGCCCTAGATAAGTGTGAAAGTGTAAGGTACACCTTAAAACACCATAAATAAGGCAATATTCCATTTTAATAATTAAGGCACTAAACTTAATGTGAATAATATGGAAAACATATTACAACACTAAATTAAGGCATAATTAAGTCCTTTTATTTAATATTATTTCCCAAATTGAGCATGAATTAGGGATAATTTTTCCTTCACTACATTTAGGCCCCACTTTAGTGAGATTATGAACTCATATCAAACTCACACTAAAGTAGACATTCAATACACTTATGTATGCAATAATGACAAAGATACTCAATCATACGACATCAAAGACTATGAAGATCAAGCCTCAATTATAAGATCAGCATGGAACACTTCTAAGATTTTTGTCACATGCTAATTTTAAGGTAATGGAGCTTCAGGTTGTCCTCTAGTTGACTCCTCCAATGGGGTGGAAAATGACAGAATCATATTAGGCTCCCATACCATATCAAATCTATCCTCCTAAAAACTTCAATAAAGTGTCATATGGCAAGGCTCTACTGGAAAGAAAGGTGTGTTATTCTTGGTGGCCTTGAATAGGGTTTCGAGCTCCATAGAGTTAACAAGATGTGTTATGATACATGCCTATGAACATGGGAAAGGATCTACTAGCAAGCAAGGTATATCATGCTTGGTGGCTTTATATGGATGCTAAACACTTAAAGGTTTTTGTTCAAAAGATCTTTCTTACTTTGTGTAAGGTCTTCTTCTTAGGGAAAATCAAGCCTAATTTCTCCAAGAGGAAAAATATAGAGTAGGGGATTAAATTTCTTAGGGAATACAATGTGGAGCATCACCACTAAGAGGAAAGTCATATGCTAAGAAATATTTTACTCTTGGAGGACTTCAAACCCAATGACATTGTCAAGAAAAGGACACATCAAAAGAATAAAGAAAATCACACCATGAAACATGAGAATTTTGAAAGATATTATCAATATATGCCCCCACTTTAAAGAAATTGCTTTAAAGTAGCCAATGTTCAATCCTAAGACATGAGAGCTTACTCTGAAAGCCCTATACCAAGTCATATGTTCCCAAAATGAAGCTATATCATAGAAAAGGAAGGAGGGGTTTCCCAAAAAAATACATAAGGGATCTACAAATTTAGGGTCAGTATATCTTTTCTATATTAGTGTTGTTATAGAGTTCGGAAATGTCATCATTCCCCAAATCCTCACAAAACATGAAGAATGACACATAGAGAGAAAAATAAATAAAAATATTTTGGGTTAATATTGAAGAGACCTTAATGTCTTGACACCTTGCATCATCCCTAAAAGAAAGAAAAAAGACAAGTGAAAAGGTACAATGCTTACGAAATATAGAATAATGTAGGTACAAATAGAGGAATTCACACAAAGAGAGGGATATACATCAAATGAAACATTAGAAGTGAATCACATTACACACATGCAATCACACAAAGAAACATTCAAAACAAAAGAATGAAAAAGACTAATAAGGCACATGCACTTTACCCTATAGCAAGTCACCCACATCTCAATCTTGTTCAGTGTATGCAAAAGGTGAACAAAAAGATTAAGAGACAATCTTAAGTTCCAAACTAAGACATGCACCAAGATCAACACTCTTATTTGTAGAAACATCGTTTAAGCTCATGGAAGAGGATAACAATGAATTCAACTCATTATGCACTTTTTCATAAATCTTTGTAATTTCAATACCATCATTTGAATTAATTACAGCAAGATATTGAATGATAATGTGTATGGAAGGTTAGTGTTTAAATTTTGGTGAAGGTGTAGAATCATCATGCAATCCTTGAGGGAAGTTTGGATTTTTATTTTCTATGTTTCTCTTTTCTTCTTTATCTTGTAACATATGAGCAATAGCATGCCATCTACACCTACACTCTCTAGAATTTTATTTTCTTTAGATTTAAAAAAAAAAATTGATTGTGTAGGAGGGGGTTTGTCAACCATAGGTTTCTTTTCTTCCCTTAAGAGACGAATCAGAGGAAACATGGGAGGTTGGTCAACCACTTTCTCTTTATCTTTGTAAACTTGTTTGATTTTAGGATGCATAATGAGATTTTTTTGATTGTCTCATGATCTCTTATATGAAATGGGTGAAGTATTTTTAATAGGCTTCTCTTGGATATCTTGAAGAGTTTTTGGTTCAATCATTGGATGAGGCATATTTCTAAGGGATAATTTTGATATGCACCTTGCCTTAACCTTTTGCTAGGATTTTAAAAGAAATTCTTCATGGGGTCTAATAGGTTCAATAGGCTTGGACCAAAAGAAATCCAATGAAAATTTACCATGGGAAGACACACGATTAAAGTCACTATGGTGCATAGTAAAGATCTTATTGCAAAAGGGAAACTTTCAAAATATTATGCACAACTGATAGGACAAAATTCATGGAGTGAATCATGGATAAAATGTCTTCACACAAAATTGATTCGATGTCAGGATGAGGGCAAATGATACATTTAATGTTTTTGGTCCAACCTTTAGAGGGAGATTTATTGAGCCAATCATAGGGAAAGCAAAACCATTATACATTTTGATCCATTCTTTCAGTCTTTCATATGTATCTTGATTGATTTCATGGACAAATATGAATTCTTCAGTGATCACATTCTCATAGGCTTGTCATTGATTCTTGTAGCTATGTAAAGAGGAACATCGGGTGCATGTTTGCTTATGTCATTTTGTGAGAAATAAATCTCAAGGGCCATTTTGGTTTGGCCCTTATGAGGTTTAGCGTCAATAAATGCTACTACTTTATCCATTTCATACGTATTGTTATCTTCTGTGTTTTCATCATCGTGTCAACATTTATCACATCATTCTTTGTTTCACTATCCTTGACAAATGAAATAGTGTGTTTCGGAATGGGATTGGTAAAGATTTGAAAGTTTTGATTAGGAGGAGCTACAAACTTATTACCTCAATCATTCACACCTCCAATTTGAAGCTTATTACGATAAATGAGGTCTTCAACAGATGTTTAAGATGCTTTCAATTTTTTGTATCATGTCCATTTTGTTGGTGGAAGTGGCAATAAGAATTTGATCTATAGTTTGAGGGTAATGGTTTATTAGGATCAGGGGCTCTGACATGAGGTAAGGAAATCATATTCTTGTTCAATAGTTGCAATATGATATTATGAAGGGTGTCGAGTAGAGGGGTAAATTGTCTATTCCTATCACCAAATCCAAAAGGATTTGTCGCCTTTATAGAAGCCACTTTTTTATAAACTTGTTGATTTGGTTGAGAGGAATTAAGTTGTAAAAAGACCCCTATTCTATTTCTTGAAAGGTTGGCAACTATTTTGAGGTGCGGGTTCAAACTTTATAGGATGGTTAGAGGGATTTTTCATGTCACAACTCTCAGTCAAATTTTTATAATCACGAAGGGCTGTACATAACTAGGTGAAGAAAATTTTAGCATCTCAAGTTTGGTATGGATTTTGTTTTGTAAGTCAAAAATAAACATTTGTTGAAGTTCAGCATCAGGAATGTTAATATTTATTTTTGAATACCAAATTTTATATCATGCTATAAAATTACTGACCTTTCATCATCCTTTTGTTTACATGTCATTAAAACAACTAGGGACATATTGGGACCAATTTGAATGTGGAAGTTATTGTAAAAGTCATCAAGAATCTCATTGAATGAGTATATTGAGTTATTTGATAATGAGAAAAACCACTCTAAATATGTATCCTTCAAGGATCTAGAGAAGATTTTAGCCAAGAGATTATCTTTAAAAATGAAGTCACTACATAGGAATGTGTAATTGAAAACATGAATAACGAGATCTTTTTTCCCACCATATTTCTGAAATCTAGGAAATTCTATATCTTGTGGAATTTGTGTTCTCGATATCTACAAGAAAAATGGATTGATTTCGATGGAGTGGTGTATGTTTTTCAGGGGAAGTGAATTGTAGGTTTGTAAGGGGATATGGTTGAGGATATATAAGATTTGAATGCACAAAGTTAGAAGGATTCCTAGTGAAAATACCTAAGGAAGTGCTGACATTGCTAGTAGGTTGAATGGTTGTGTTAACATGAGTACTGGAGTATGTAGGAATAGAGGTGAGATTTATGGAAAGAGGAATTTGATTTCCACCTTGAGTTATGAGTATACCCCAAAGCTTGATCACAATTATTCATGGTAGGGATTTTATTATTAAAAGAATGACCTAGACCCTGTATAATCTCTATTCCATGTTTAGTTTCAATTATTTTCCTTAGATTATCTAAAGTAGGAGTTATACTAGTTCAATGTTTTCAGCATGCACAAAGTATTGCATCTTTTATATGCCTTCATCCAATCTTCTTTCGTTTTCTTGTGCGACATGAGAAAAATTATATACATTGGTTGAAGGAAAGGAAGTCATTGGAAATGAGGTGTGAAGGTTGTGATCTGTAGAGGGTTGATTATCAACACTATTAGTAAGAGAGTTGGAAAACCCAAGATCCATGGTAAATGGTGTATTGCAAGATGACATGTGTCTTGAACTACATTTCACAATGGTATTGTGAATAGGATAGCAAGTTGTAAAGCTCATATAAGTTTCACAAACTTAATATACACACCCAAAACATAAAGAGGGTAAAATGCAATGCAATGACCTAGAATGCAATATGTAAATGCAATTTTTAGATTCTAAACAAGGTAAAAAGATTATTACACTATTTGAAAACATGAAAATAATGTCTTGTAAATACAAATTTGAATTAATAAAATCCACTAATTTTATCAAATGAAGCTAAATATGACCAAGGTGAAGAAAAAAAATTGCAAATAGAAATATATATATGAGAACAACAAACAAAAATGCAGAAATGAATGTTTTAATGCCTAGAAAATTATGAAATGACCCTAATCAGGGACTAATTCGCCCTAGGGAAAATGGATCCTAGGTAAGGGTTTTTAAAAAAAAAAAAAGGATTTTTGAGTTAATTTTAGTGGTTTCTAGAGTTTAATCAAAAACAATGTTACAATTTTATTTTTTTATGAAATGAAGGTTGAATGTGTAAGAGAGGGTGACCAACCATTGGAAGGCCCTAGGTCATGGAAGGCCAAGAGCAGAAAGGCTTATATAAATTACCTTAGTTTAAAGGAAGGTTAGGATGGGTGGGATGAGTGATGAGGACTATGTGTCCTTCAACTACTCTACAAACCTGAAAGTTGGGAAGGGACTACATGAGTCAGCCTTCAAAGTCAATTTTTTGTCTCAAGTAGCTCGCTATCCAAGTACAAAAGTGTGATTCTAGGATGATAGCATGGCACGCTGGCATCTCATAGGTGCGTTGGCGTTCGTATGGCAAGAGAACCAAAAATATGAGATTAAAAATCTAAAGGAGAGACTAGCAGCTTAGTTTAGAGGTTTTAGAAGTGATAGAATGAGATTACGAAGAGTGAAATGTAAATAATGGCATGATAAAGGAATTATATTACTGAAAGCGTGACGAAGATGATTTGACACAATAGTCTTCTCGCCAACTTGCTTCAAGCTCTCTCCACCTGCACATAGAAAAAGGGGAAGTGTTGGGGCTGTTTAGGGGCCTGCCTCAGTTAGACCCGCATTTTGGTGTGTCCACCTCCATGGACAACCAAGTTTGCAGCGATAGGAATAAAGATAAAGGAAGGAATACAAGCTACGCAAATAAAAGACACTACAAAAAAGTACGTGCTTACTCAACCAAGACAATAGAGAATATTACAAGAGCTTATCACCACCTTCCAAAGCGCTCAAGGCTTGTGGAGGAGAAAATGAGAGGAACTCAAACCTATGTTACAATGGTGTTATTCCTGCACTTGCATTATCAGAGTGATGGATTATTAGATTATTGCAATGGAGTGTGAAGTGCTTCTACAAAGCTTGTGAATGCTTGAAACAGTGGAGAAAAGTGTGAAGAGATGGATTCAATATCTTCTAAAACTCCCTGAATGAATGAGAGAGTGAAGAAAATGAAGAAAAGGATGAGAAATGTCCATATTCAAGTCGGCTAGCCGAAGAGGGGCGTTACTCTTTGACTTCCAATAAAAAGTGTAATGCCTTTGTAGTCTCCAGTTGCAAGAATCTGTTGTCTCCAGTTGCAGGAATCTCCACGGGCATCCAAGATAGAAACACCCCCACTGACACACAAAATAGACACCAAGTGTGATGTGGACAGTGGGCTTAAGTGGAGTTAAGCCTTTTCCTTAGGTTTTCTAAAGTGCAAGGGGGTAAAAGGGATTTGTGTTAGGGGTGAAAATTCATGTTTATACATTTTTCCCCCACTTTAGCGAGCACAAATATTGATGAGTGCTTCGATAAAGTAGATTAGTAAGAAGTAACAAGGTAAGAAATGAATACCTGAATCGATGAGGAAGCAGAGCATGGTTTTGTGAACTCGGAAATGTAGGAGAGTGATTCATAGCTCTGTGGAACTATCAAGATGAAGAAATAAAGTGCCTTAAAGACCCACAGACCTATAAGGAAGGTATCCTCCAAAAACTCTCACATGAAGGAAACCAAGAAAATGCCTCACAGACCCGCAGATCGACAAGGAAGGTATCTTCCAAGAACTCTCACATGGATGAAACCAAGAAAGTGCTTTAAAAATCCACAAACCTCCAAGGAAGGTATCCTCCAAGAAATCTCGCATGAAGGAAACCAAGTAAAGGGGACTCTGCAGAGTCAGAGAAGGTGACATGTTTACCGATAAATATAACACATTAGGAAGTGGTTGTGCAGGATAGTGAATGGACAGTTATGCAGACCATCGCTAAGTTGTAATACTTTCAAAGGGGTCCCTTAGGAACCATTCAAAAGGAAAGAGGCCCACTCAAGGGATGTACCATTTGAAAAGTGAAGTCTATTCGAGCTTCCCCCAAGCTAGATGTAAGGATGCGAAGTAGGTCTAGTTAGGCTTCCCTCAGACTAGATGTGAAGATATGATACCTCTCTAGTCAGGTTGCCCTAGACTAGATGCCAAGATGTTGAGTAGGTCTACTCAAGCTTCCCCTAGACTAGACACAAAACTGTGAAACTAGTCTAATCGAGTTTCCCCTGAGCTAGAAACCATAGGATTTTTTGAAAGATTTTGAAGGGGTCACTTGGGAACCCGACGTGAAAAGGAGGGGTCCACTCAAGGGACACACTGTTTAGAATATAACTCGTTCTTTCTCGAATGGATCGATCATCAAGGAATCCTTTCAAAAGATGTTCACTTCATCAAGGAATTTGAAAGGAAGGAAATGTGCCCAAGTGAGGGGAAGACTAAGACCATTCCCACTTCAGAGGGGGGGTTTCCAATTCCTTTCAATACAAACCCATGATGAAGGAAACACATTTTGTTAGGGTTCTAAGTCAAGAATGTTGTTCTAACAAAGAAGTGTGTGAGGGGTCTTCGAGAAAAGATTCATTTTCCAACAAATGCATTTTATAAAGACCAAGTAATGTAGAAGAAACGTTGTCTCACATAAAAGGGACAACTCAAGAAAAAAGAGAGAAAGATCAAGGGAAAGGTAAAATAAAAGAGAGTGCACACAAAGGGCATAGGGGGATTTTGTTTCATGGGGTCAAATCTGCCTTTATTTATATATAGTAGGTAACCGTTGTAAGAGGAAAAATACCATCAATCCCTAACCAGATCAATAAGAATGCAAGGAAGACAAAGTAAAATAAAAAATTGGGTCAACATGGAAGGAGGCCTAAATGCTCCCGACGATTTGCATCATCCCCAATTTATCGAAAGTCAATCACAAACATGGAAGAATGTAGATACACATAGAGGGAATTTTACAACACAAACAACACTCCTATTTCCAAGCACCAACAGGGGTGATGAGGTTCATCCAGGAACATATAGCACGATCATGGTGGGAACACATCATGAAATACACACACATCTAATCTAAAGGTCAAGAAGAGGGTCCCCCCTAACACTGGTCGATCAAGAGGTCATCTGCTTCCCACTCTAGATCATCGTAGGGGGGAGGATGATGAACCCACAATGGTTTAATGTTAAGGGGAGGAGATTTTGATCCTCTTGCAAAAAGGGCCAAGGTAGAGGGATGAGTGAGGTCTCTTTCACTCAACTTTTGTGGGTCTAGGGTCAGTGAATTTGTAAAGATTGCTGTTAAGGTTGGAACTTCATCCATGTTAAACATACACTAAATTGGATTGCCATGTTTCACCTCAATGGATGGAGGAGTTTGCACCCAAGGTTCACTACTAGGCTCACCAAGAGACTCAAGAGTGGTGACAAACTCAAGGGAGGCAAGAGCTGCTCTTGTCATTAGGATAGAACAAGTCATTATAGGGCTGCCTTTCAAAGGAGGTAGAGTCTTCTTATATCATCCATTGTTGGAGGGGCCACGTTCTATCTTCCTCTTCATCAGAGTAGGTGAACTCCCCATAGAGGAAGCAAGGTGGACGATAGAGGATAGAACCATAGTGTATACAACTAAAGTATTAACCATATCCATGGGTTTTGGGAAAGGCGAGACATCTAGGATGGAGGTCACTAGAGATGGCTCCATGGAAGGAGTGATAAACACTTGAATCTTTCCAAGTGCACATGTGCTCATAGCGGGAACCGAAAGAGATTCAGAACTAGCTAGATTAGAGACAAAAGATGGGAAAGAAGACATAGCAGAAGGTGCTATCTTCTCTACCTCATATGAGAAGGCTTTTCCAGCCAAGAGAGCCTTTTTTTGATGCTTACGCTCATGCGGAAGGAAATTCCTACGACTCTTTGAACCAGAAGTTGAAGTTTGTAAAGGAACGAAAGGATTTTTATTAGCCATGGGAGTGTCCTCCATGACTGTTTCCAACGGAAGGCAAGACTCTTGAATGGGAGCAAAAGGGACAGGCTCAAAAACGGTGAGAGGAACCGACTCTACTACCTTAGAGGTGGATCCTTTTCTATTTGGGGGAATAGGAAGAGGTCGAGGGGCGAATTATCTCCATGAGCCTTTCTTTCTGCCATATAGATAGTACTAGGGTCCTGGGGACCAATTAGGGAGATGTGATATCCTAATCTTGGGCCTTCACCAAAGAGGAATCATCAAACTTAGCGGGTATAACCCGAGCTTGTTCATCCAATATTTTTTCCAAGAGAGAGGAGTAGACGAGTCAACCCGAGAGGGAGCGAGCTTCTCCTTTCCTTTTTGGGAGGAGGAGGCAGCTGGCTGCTTAGCTACAAGAAAGGTAAACTTTTCCTATCCCTTACCTCCAGTCTTGTACTTCACATAGTGCTCTTCATCAAAAAAACCATTTAATAAAGTTGATTTCACATCCATTTAAAAACAAATCCAATTATTATGTGCAGTTACTGCTAAAATAGTTCTAATTATGTCCATCCTTGCAAGTGGAGCAAAAGTTTCATTTTAGTCAATCCCATATTGTTTTGAAAACGCTTTTGCAACTAATCTTGCTTGATGTTTTACAATTTGGCCTTCAACATTAAATTTAGTTTTATAAACGCATTTAAATCCTATGCAATCTTTACCTTCAAGTAAATCTACTAACTCCCATGTTTTATTGCTTTCAATAGAGTCTATTTCTCCGTCCATTGCCTTAATCGAATTATCATCCGTTAGTGCTTCTTCAAAATATATAGGATCACAAGCAAATAAAGAAAAATTTGAATTCACATTTTCTTCTCCTTGATCATATATTAATTTTAAGCTTTTTGTTTTCTTTCCTTTATACCTTTTTCTTAATGAAGCAAGTGTTGGATCTGATTCACCACTTAAATCTGAATTTGGATTAGAAATATTTGAATGGGATGGTGATATACCTTGGATAATATTTCTTGGTGGAGTACTTGGTGGTGTTTGACCACCTTTTTTTTTTGGTTCCTCCTCACTATCATGTATAGGTGCTCCACCTATGACTATTTTATCAACATTTGAATCTCATGATTCTTCTTCCTTAAACTCAACAAAATATGCAAAGGAAAAATATGGTGAGAGGTTTACTAGTTATAGATCAATAGGGTTTCTATCCAGAATTATGCATTCATAATTTTTAAAGTGAACTCTGTACCCTTTTTACATTGATTGACCAGCACTCAACAAATTATGTTTTAAACCCGGTACAAAGAAAATATCATCAATGTGTCTTTTTTCACCATTCGTAGATATGATATTAATGATTCATTTCCCGGTTACAAATACTCTACTATCATTTCCCAATTTTACTTTTGATTTTATAGAATCATCCAAACTAGAAAATATTTCTTTGTTTCTTGTCATATGGTTACTACAACCACTGTCTATAAACCACACATCATTAGAGCTTTCTTGAGCCACATTACAAATTATGAGTAAACTTCCAAAATTATTACTAGATACATCTGTGTAATTTTACTTTTTCATATCCACTTCAGCTCGTTTGATTCTACATTCATTTGCAAAATGCCCAAATTTCTTACAATAGTGACACTGTATGTGAGACTTATCATACCTTGATAATTGGAACTGATTTCTTCCACGTCCTCTATTTCTGAAATTTTGATAGGACAAATTGCTTCTTTCTCCTTGATCTGGACTTGTGCATTCACTTCTTCCTCTTCCTCTTCCTCTGAAGTTTGATATGTCTCTTCCTCTTCCTCTTCGAAATGAAACCCGTGTTTTGAAAGAACTCTCCAAAGAATAATTGTTATTTCTATTTATTTTGGTTTCATGGGAAAACAAGGATCCCATCAATTCATCTATTGATAATTGAGACAAGTCTTTTGATTATTCAATTGCAACAACTATTGCATCAAATTTATTAGGAAGGCTTCTAAGAACCTTTTCTATCACCTTTTGATTAGATATATTCTCACCATGTATCTTCATTTGATTTACAATATTCATTACATTGCTAAACAAATGATCTACAAATTTTGATGAACTCATTTGAAGATTTTCAAAATTCCTTCTTAAAATCTGTAATTTTGCAACTTTTACTTTAGTTGTCCCTTGGTATGAATTTTCTAAGATTTCCCAAGCTTGCTTAAAATTATTCGCAATAGAAATTCTAGAAAACAAAGCTTTAGAATCTTTCTTTTTCTTTTCCTTAAGTTCTTCCTTTTGTGTTTGTGACAAAGTAGACAAATCTTGAGGTTCTACAAACCCATTCTGAACAAACTCCCATAAATCTTGTGAACAAAACAATGTCCTCATTTTTATTGCCCATGTATCATAATTTTTACCTGTAAATAATGGAATTTGAGGCTGAGTTAAATTAATACTAGATGCCATGATGTTATCTCTCCTTCTTGATCTGCACTTATCTTATTTTTCAATGAAAAGAAAATTACTTCATTTCTTTTTTTCAAATCCATAAAATAGCATCATGAAAATACAAAAAAAATATAAGTAACATCAATACTTAACAACTTCAACACTTTCAATAGCTTCAACAATGATCACACATTTGTCTTATCTTTGTTAGTAGCTTTCAATCTTTTGAAATCTTCATCCCTGATCATCTAACTCTGATACCAATTCAACAAAAAGAGAAAAGACAAAATATAAAATGAAAACAAATTGCTACAACAAAAAAATAGACTTTTCTTCATTAACTTGATTGATGCCAAAATGGCTACAAAAGTCTTATTTAAAGAGACACAAAGCAGCTGTCAACAATGACAGTGAAAGAAAAACTTCTAAATGTAACAAAAAATTATGGAGGAAACAAACTAAATTAGCACATCAGTTTGATTTGGCATGTTTCAGAAAGAGATTATAGAAACTGCTAACTGCGGGAAACTATAGAGGGAGAAATTAGAAAATTTCTTCCAACAATTTATATTTATCAAAAGAAGTCTGATAAGTATATTCTATTTGTTGCAATTATCTTTGTAACAACCTCCTTGATAGTAAATGCTTACTATTTTTGTTTAGTTCTTATACTTCTGGTCATACAAAAAAAAATTGTTTGCTCTGCTTGGAAAATGTAACACCCCTCCGTTTTTGTTTTTTGGATTGGACAGTGTTTCCTTGTTTTGCGTTGATTTGTGTTTCTGGATATTCAGATACCTTATCTTGTGTGTCTATTTGGTTACTATTCATTGAGTGATAAACTATATTATGTGATGTGATTTGATTTATCTGATGCTTTAGTTTACAGGTTTTAATTGGTGTAAAGATGTTAGTTGATATAAAATGTAATTGCTTATGAGATTATTGGAATTATGATGGAAGTGTCAGTTTTGATGAGTGTATTGGTGAAGGGGACGGGTTTGCATCACTCGCTTGTGAGCACCCTGCGAATCTGAGATTTCTTCTTCACGGTGTGTATTATATGCTGGATATATTATATGAGATTGTTTATTTGGTTTTTAGGTTACAGGTACATGGCATCGAATCCACCTGGTTTCACAGGTTTGAGCATGTCGACCCAATGGTTAAGTTGAACGGGAGATTGTAGCTAGGTAACATGTGTCAAGTCTATGCCCTAGCCTTAGTGTGTCGTTAGTCATTTGTGTCAAGTCGTGGATTGCTTTGCTTTAATGTTATTTAATTATGAAGGATTCTTGTTTTGGAAATTGATGTTTAGAATAATTGCATTAAATCATGTTGATGGTTAATTAATTTAAATTATGCAATGTGGATAAAATTTTATATTTAAATTAATTAATATATTTAATTTATTTAATTAATTAAATTTATTCCAAAAGGATGAATTTAGTTATTAAATAATTAAATTAATTAATTAAATGTGATGCAAGAAAATGAAAGCAAAGAAAGGAATTAAAATTAATTTTGGAACTTAATTTCAACTTGTGGGAATTAAATTGGAAATTGTAATTAAATGTTTATTTGGGAAATTAGTTTCAATTTTGGAAATTAAATTATTATTTGAAATTGCATTTTTAAATTGAAAGTGTGTTTTTGAAAATGGAATTGGGTGAACATTGTAATTGTCTATATTGCATGCAAAGGATCAGATTTGGTTTTAGGATATTTTTGATTTAGGACTGAATTGCATGCTTAATTAAGGAGAAGAGATTATTGAAAATTCATGGATTCTGGGGAAAATTGCACAGAGAAGGGTTTGAAGAAGTTTTGGATTGTAGAATTTGATTGAGGAAAGTTTGTTTGCATTTGTTGGAGTTTTTGGATTGAATTCATTACACGATTGAAGAAAATTTAGGAGATCTTTGGAGAAGGCTTGCATCAGAAATTCATTCTTTTCCTATAACTTCAACACCAGGTTTTCTTCTGTGTTTTTTTTTATTGTTCTTGGTTGCTTTTAAAATAGTAGTGATTAAATATTTGTTTGTTAAATCTGTTTTAGAAAGGAAATTTGATATTAGAAGAAAGGAAATCAATAAATTTAAAGCTTTTGTTTTTGTGAAAATTCTTGAGTGGAAATTGTGAAAACTTCTGTAGAATTTAATTTATTTGAGGAAATTGTAGTTTTGATTGTTAAATCAAACCTAGAGGTTGAACATACCAATTGGATCTATTTTAGAAAATTTAAACCTCTGTAGAAAATCAATTTATTTGTAAAACTTTTGTAAAAATTACGGTGGAGAAACTTAGAGGATTTGTTGTTGAAAGTTTCTGAAAATAATTTAGATCTTTCTTTGTCCTTGTTCTTTTATTATTTTGAATTTGGGGAAAAATTGATTACAATAACTTAGTTTTAAACCTCTGTGAATTTTGAATTGGCTTCAGAGAATTTGCATAATTTCACCTGTAGGTGAATGTTTTCACTAAGTTTCCCCATTTTGTTTATTATGATTAATCCTTTATATATATATATATATATATATATATATATATATATATATATAAGAGTTTATATATATATAATATATATATATACAATTTTATTTTGATAAAATTCTTGTTTAAAAAGAAATTATCGCCGTCCGTACGATGTTCTGGTTTCTATGGTGAATCGTATGAAATTTCGAAGTTTAATTTAATCACCGCTCATTTCTTTTTTTTCACTTAGGGTTTATACATAATGGGGGGAGGCTTGGTAGGCGCTGCCTCCACAACCGCCCCCATAAGGGGACAACTATGGAGGGAGACCTCCGTAGCCACTCCCCTATCCCTTGTCGGTGTGTTTTGTTTGGAGAGGATCGACGGTTACATCCGCCCCTCTCCACAATACATGTGGATAGGTTCGGTTGTGACAGTCGCCCCTCCCCACATTAACCTTCTGTTTAATGAATATAGTGAACATTTTGTCCGCCCTTTTTACATGTTAATTCATTGTTGTTAATTCTGCGTGTTCCCTTCTACATTCGCGATTTAAAATAAATGAAGATTATTTTGGTATCCGGATTTATTAAATGTAATTCAATTTTATAATATGATATATGTTTATTACAAAATATAAATTGTGTATATATATATATATGATATTTTGTAGATTGCTGTATATATGTGAGATTTTGATGTTATATATTATTTTATAATATGTAATTTGGATTAAAACAATATATTTATTTTTAATTCTTATTGGAATATATTTAATACATATATATATAATGGGTTATATAATTAAATATATGGATGTATATTTAATGTATATATTTTATGAGTAATTTCTATTGGGAGTATACTAATTATTTTATTTTGTTGTTTTATTTAAACGCATGTGCATTTAAGTCTATATTTAAACATTTGGTCATATTTTAATTGGGTGCATGTAATTTAGTATTGCATGGAGACTTTATATGATAAGATTTGAATGCATGGCTCAATAGATATAGAAAAAGATATTTTAAATTGAAGATATTTATGTTTTAATTAGAAAATTGAAAGATATAAGAAAATCTTGAAATGTTTTTGTTACATGTAATATATACATTAGAATGTATATTTAATGGTTTGAATAAATGGATGTATGTAATAAACGTTTGGAAAGGGAAACTATTAGATGAAATTAACATAGCGTGTTGTTGGAAAACTAGAAGAAATATGAGATTTGGTTGGGAAATTGAAAAGAATTTTTGTAGAGGATTTATGTTAGTTTTAAAAGAAAACAATGGATTTGATTTAAATTATTTGAACTAGTCTATCCTTTATTGTAAATTAAAGGCACTTATTTAGTTATTTCAATTATTTTTGAAAGGGAAATAGTTTATTTTATTGTGAGTGGAATTTGAAAGGGATATGGATTTAGTATATCCAAAATAGTATTTTGCCTGTGATTGTCTTAAATGTTTTATTTTCTCTGTATTTGTAAAAGAGAAGTGAGTCTAATTGTTTTAGATGTCCAGTAATGAAAGAGGAAATAGGGTTATATGATTATTTCAGTTAATCTAGTTATTGTGCCTTTGACTTTGTCAACATTATCAATTGAATGATTATGGATTTAGGAAATCCAAATACTAGATTTGAATTAATGACTTGAATGCTTTTGTAGCTGTCGTCATGTTGTATTGTGGGATATGGGATTAAGTGTTAGTCCAAATTTGTAAGTCTTCCAGAAGATCTTGGAGCACGAGGGTTGTCGAATCTTTATGTCAACCATTTGTTTTTCCCTTGGGTAGTGCATGGTTTCCTTTCAGTATTTACCTGGTTTCCACGAACAGGGATGCTTTGTACCTCCTATGAAAGGAGTGGACTATGTGTTATGTTGCCTCCAAGATATTTGGAGTGAGTTATTTTATTTGTTTCCTCCTTATGTTGGAGTGGTTTTGATGCCTAGTTTGTATGCACTTGTGTTTCCCCTTGGTGGATTGTTTGGGTGTGTGTTGTCGAATAGAAGAGTGGCTTTTGTTAGGCCCCGGAGCCCAAAGAGGTAAACCGGGTAACCTTCAGAGGTGATTTAATCAAGTGATAATTAAATTAATGTACTTAGAGGATTAGGATGCCTTCCACACTAATCAAGATAATTTAAGCCTCACTCATAGACACAAGGGCTTGTTTAGACTTGGGATGAGTGAGAAGGCTTGGAATGGCATAGTCATTTATCTTGTCAATACGAGAGGTATTTGATGCTGCATGAGTGAGTATGAGGGCTAGGATTCGGTTGAGGCCACTAGGATTTCCGGAGCCTATGAAGGATGCCCAGAGGAGATCTCATTACTACTATGCGATGACACTCTATCTAGGACAACAGTTGGTATTTTGTTTATGTGTATGGTTCTCTGCACATACTTGATCTATTTTTATGTCTAGAAGCAATGTGACCTATGTCAGTGATGTGAATGTTGTACTTGTGTTGTACTTGGTTATTGCATTAGTGGGTTTTGTCAGTATGAGTCTGCCTTTGGTTAGTGGTTGTAGATTTTTGTCCATGTTACTTTGTTACTATCTCCTAGCATGGGGGGTGGGCCTTCGGGTACCACTTGGTTGGGTGGAACATGCACCAAAACCGTTGGGTCCCCATCTATCTCCAGTTCTTGGTGGCGAGACATTCAGATGGACAACTCGCGGTTCTTGTTGTAATTTCTTGCATTGTAATATTTCAGAATGTATAAGCTATTTTATCCCGCTTATGTTTATGAGGTGGAATTATGTAATTGTAACACATTTATTCTATTGCCTCATTCTGGGAATGAGTGATGTAACTATTGGAGTAAATTGATTATGAGTTTGTATCTTGGATGGTTATCTTATTATGTTATGTGGTATCCTTATGATGTATGATGTTTACATCATAAAGTATATAATGCTATGGTTATATGTAATATGTTTGTGTGGGTTTAAGTAATCCTAAACTTGTAGCCTTAGAGGTTGTTGTTAATTAGTAAGTGAATGTGTATGTTAAATGCACCTTATAAAAAAAATAAAAAATTGTTCACTTAAGACGTTAGTTGCAACTTCCTTTAAGGTTACTTGGTGGGGCATTACACATGGTATCAGAGCCAAGGTTTAATCACTGGGTTCTCTGGGTACATTTTTGTCCACTGTGTTTTGTCAGTGGAGTGTTAAGTGATCACGTGTTCATGGATTTTATCTTAGCATGATGTGCTCTGAGAAAAAGAGTAGCGTGAAAGTAACCTGATAAAAGGTTATGATTGGAAATTTAAGATACGTATTCCATGGGTTATGGAATTGGATGTTCCTATGGGATTGGTATGTAGATGTACCCTTGTAAATGTAAGATACTAGTAATTGTATCTTTTTTGAGAGTCGTGGATACACTCTGGGTAATGTGGATTGCGTGCTCACTCTGCATCACATGAGGGTTGTTATTATTCTAGTTGGACGTTGTTTCCTCCTTCCTCGTTTTGTGGATAGTATCTAGTCACACAGTTGTTGTATAGTGGAATTTAAAGATTGTGAACTTTCTTTCGGTTATTGATGATTCTTTTTGGTTGATTGTTAGGGCCGACACTTTGTTTATACTTGTTTGTGAAGGTTTAGCCATAGCTTGTGAACTTATTTTCTTATAACCCTAGTGGTTATATATTTGATTCAGTGTTGAAATTGTGCACATTTATTGCCTTATTGTTGAAATGAAACTTTAATTTGATCTTATTTATGAACTTGGTGGCTAAGCTAGTTATCTTTGTTGTTTTCATGTCGGCTATGTGTTGTATTGTGATTCCTTTCCAAGGTTGTTCGAGGTGAACTTGGTGAGTGTGTACGAGGAAGTAGATGCAGAAAACGTTGAGAATGGGGGTATGTGAGGTTGTTATGTAGCTATGACCCACTACTTACCTATGTGTGATGACTATCTCTTGGAGGCTAATCACCTTACACAACAAGAGACAGGGCATTGTGGTCTTGTTTGGATGGTCTCATCTTTCGTGTGGCCTAACACCATCAAGACACTGGGTTGATGTTAGATTTAGTTGAGATGATTAGTTGTTCTTGGTTCATGGATCCTTCTATCTTGGATTGGTATGCTACTTTCTGGTGTCTAGGTGGACCATTGTGTAGTCTTGTGATGGTTTTTGGTGTTGTGTATTGGTACATATGTGTATTATGCATGATAATCCATGGTTATGTGTTTTTGGGAGACTTGGTTGGTGGTTGCTTCACCATGTTGTCTTGGTTTGAATGAAAGTCTACTTGATTGTGTTGTATATGGCATAGGTTGCTATTGTTTTATGTTGAGGTATGGAGTGGTTCAGTTTGGAACCCTTGGTTACGTGTGATTGTATGGAGTTTGCACTTGGGGTTTTTGCAGGCTTCCAGGAGTAAGCCTAACCCTTGGGGAGGAGAATGTAACACCCCTCCATTTTTTTTTTGGATTGGACAGTGTTTCCTTATTTTGCGTTGATTTATGTTTTTGGATATTCAAATACCTTATCTTGTGTGTCTATTTGGTTACTATTCATTGAGTGATAGACTATATTATGTGATGTGATTTGATTTATCTGATGCTTTAGTTTACATGTTTTAATTGGTGTAAAGATGTTAGTTGATATAACATGTAATTACTTATGAGATTATTGGAATTATGATGGAAGTGTCAGTTTTGATGAGTGTATTGGTGAAGGGGAAGGGTTTGTATCACTCGCTTGCGAGTGCCCTGCGAATCTGAGATTTCTTCTTCACAGTGTGTATTATATGTTGGATATATTATATGAGATTGTTTATTTGGTTTTCAGGTTACAGGTACATGGCATCGACTCCACCTGGTTTCACAGGTTTGAGCGTGTCGATCCAACGGTTAAGTTGAATGAGAGATAGTAGCTAGGTAACATGTGTCAAGTCTACGCCCTAGCCTTAGTGTGTCATCAGTCATTTGTGTCGAATCGTGGATTGATTTGCTTTAATGTTATTTAATTATGAAGGATTCTTGTTTTGGAAATTGATGTTTAGAATAATTGCATTAAATCATGTTGATGGTTATTTAATTTAAATTGTGCAATGTGGATAAAATTTTATATTTAAATTAATTAATATATTTAATTTATTTAATTAATTAAATTTATTCCAAAAGTATGAATTTAGTTATTAAATAATTAAATTAATTAATTAAATGTGATGCAAGAAAATGAAAGGAAAGAAAGGAATTAAAATTAATTTTGGAATTTAATTTCAATTTGTGGGAATTAAATTAGAAATTGTAATTAAATGTTTATTTGGGAAATTAGTTTCAATTTTGGAAATTAAATTATTATTTGAAATTGCATTTTTAAATTGAAAGTGTGTTTTTGAAAATGGAATTGGGTGAACATTGTAATTGTCTATATTGCATGCAAAGGATCAGATTTGGTTTTAGGATATTTTTGATTTAGGACTGAATTGCATGCTTAATTAAGGAGAAGAGATTATTGAAAATTCATGGATTCTGGGGAAAATTGCACAGAGAAGGGTTTGAAGAAGTTTTGGATTGTAGAATTTGATTGAGGAAAGTTTGTTTGCATTTGTTGGAGTTTTTGGATTGAATTCATTACACGATTGAAGAAAATTTAGGAGATCTTTGGAGAAGGCTTGCATCAGAAATTCATTCTTTTCCTATAACTTCAACACCAGGTTTTCTTCTGTGTTTTTTTTTATTGTTCTTGGTTGCTTTTAAAATAGTAGTGATTAAATATTTGTTTGTTAAATCTGTTTTAGAAAGGAAATTTGATATTAGAAGAAAGGAAATCAATAAATTTAAAGCTTTTGTTTTTGTGAAAATTCTTGAGTGGAAATTGTGAAAACTTCTGTAGAATTTAATTTATTTGAGGAAATTGTAGTTTTGATTGTTAAATCAAACCTAGAGGTTGAACATACCAATTGGATCTATTTTAGAAAATTTAAACCTCTGTAGAAAATCAATTTATTTGTAAAACTTTTGTAAAAATTACGGTGGAGAAACTTAGAGGATTTGTTGTTGAAAGTTTCTGAAAATAATTTAGATCTTTCTTTGTCCTTGTTCTTTTATTATTTTGAATTTGGGGAAAAATTGATTACAATAACTTAGTTTTAAACCTCTGTGAATTTTGAATTGGCTTCAGAGAATTTGCATAATTTCACCTGTAGGTGAATGTTTTCACTAAGTTTCCCCATTTTGTTTATTATGATTAATCCTTTATATATATATATATATATATATATATATATATATATATATATAAGAGTTTATATATATATAATATATATATATACAATTTTATTTTGATAAAATTCTTGTTTAAAAAGAAATTATCGCCGTCCGTACGATGTTCTGGTTTCTATGGTGAATCGTATGAAATTTCGAAGTTTAATTTAATCACCGCTCATTTCTTTTTTTTCACTTAGGGTTTATACATAATGGGGGGAGGCTTGGTAGGCGCTGCCTCCACAACCGCCCCCATAAGGGGACAACTATGGAGGGAGACCTCCGTAGCCACTCCCCTATCCCTTGTCGGTGTGTTTTGTTTGGAGAGGATCGACGGTTACATCCGCCCCTCTCCACAATACATGTGGATAGGTTCGGTTGTGACAGTCGCCCCTCCCCACATTAACCTTCTGTTTAATGAATATAGTGAACATTTTGTCCGCCCTTTTTACATGTTAATTCATTGTTGTTAATTCTGCGTGTTCCCTTCTACATTCGCGATTTAAAATAAATGAAGATTATTTTGGTATCCGGATTTATTAAATGTAATTCAATTTTATAATATGATATATGTTTATTACAAAATATAAATTGTGTATATATATATATATGATATTTTGTAGATTGCTGTATATATGTGAGATTTTGATGTTATATATTATTTTATAATATGTAATTTGGATTAAAACAATATATTTATTTTTAATTCTTATTGGAATATATTTAATACATATATATATAATGGGTTATATAATTAAATATATGGATGTATATTTAATGTATATATTTTATGAGTAATTTCTATTGGGAGTATACTAATTATTTTATTTTGTTGTTTTATTTAAACGCATGTGCATTTAAGTCTATATTTAAACATTTGGTCATATTTTAATTGGGTGCATGTAATTTAGTATTGCATGGAGACTTTATATGATAAGATTTGAATGCATGGCTCAATAGATATAGAAAAAGATATTTTAAATTGAAGATATTTATGTTTTAATTAGAAAATTGGAAGATATAAGAAAATCTTGAAATGTTTTTGTTACATGTAATATATACATTAGAATGTATATTTAATGGTTTGAATAAATGGATGTATGCAATAAACGTTTGGAAAGGGAAACTATTAGATGAAATTAACATAGTTTGTTGTTGGAAAACTAGAAGAAATATGAGGTTTGGTTGGGAAATTGAAAAGAATTATTGTAGAGGATTTGTGTTAGTTTTAAAAGAAAACAATGGATTTGATTTAAATTATTTGAACTAGTCTATCCTTTATTGTAAATTAAAGGCACTTATTTAGTTATTTAAATTATTTTTGATAGGGCAATAGTTTATTTTATTGTGAGTGGAATTTGAAAGGGATAAGGATTTAGTATATCCAAAATAGTAATTTCCCCATGATTTCCTTAAATGTTTTATTTTCTCCATATTCGTAGAAGAGAAGTGAGTCTAATTGTTTTTGATGTCCAGTAATGAAAGAGGAAATATGGTTATATGATTATTTCAGTTAATCTAGTTATTGTGCCTTTGACTTTGTCAACATTATCTATTGAATGATTATGGATTTAGGAAATCCAAATACTAGATTTGAATTAATGACTTGAATGCTTTTGTAGCTGTCGTCATGTTGTATTGTGGGATATGAGATTAAGTGTTAGTCCAAATTTGTAAGTCTTCCAGAAGATCTTAGAGGACGAGGGTTGTCGAATCTTTATGTCAACCAGTTGTTTTTCCCTTGGGTAGTGCATGGTGTCCTTTCAATATTTACCTGGTTTCCACGAATGGGGATGCTTTGTACCTCCTGTGAAAGGAGTGGACTATGTGTTATGTTGCCTCCAAGATATTTGGAGTGAGTTATTTTATTTGTTTCCTCCTTGTGTTGGAGTGGTTTTGATGCCTAGTTTGTATGCACTTGTGTTTCCCCTTGGTGGATTGTTTAGGTGTGTGTTGTTGAATAGAAGAGTGGATTTTGTTAGGCGTTTGAGCCCAAAGAGGTAAACCAGGTAACCTTCAGAGGTGATTTAATCAAGTGATAATTAAATTAATGTACTTAGAGGATTAGGATGACTTCCACACTAATCAAGATAATTTAAGCCTCCCTCATAGACACAAGGGCTCGTTTAGACTTGGGATGAGTGAGAAGGCTTGGAATGGCATAGTCATTTATCTTGTCAGTACGAGAGGTATTTGATACCACATGAGTGAGTATGAGGGCCGAGATTCGGTTGAGGCCACCAAGATTTTTGGAGCCTATGAAGGATGCCCAAAGGAGATCTCATTACTACTATGCGATGACACTCTATCTAGGACAACAGTTGGTATTTTTTTATGTGTATGGTTCTCTGCACATACTTGATCTATTTTTATGTTTGGAAGCAATGTGACCTATGACAGTGATGTGAATGTTGTACTTGAGTTGTACTTGGTTATTGCATTTGTGGGTTATGTCAGTATGAGTCTTCCTTTGGTTAGTGGTTGTATATTTTTGTCCATGTTACTTTGTTACTATCTCCTAGCATGGGGGGTGGGCCTTCGGGTACCACTTGGTTGGGTGGAACATGCACCAAAACCATTGGGTCCCCATCTTATGCATTTAGAGGATGTAAACTTGATGAACTCATTATACAACTTGGTTTCTCTTCCGTCGTTGCCAATAATATATATAGGATTCTTCACAATTAGATTTTGTTTATGCACAGAGGGAAGTAACTAAATTACCATTGCTCATCAATGTTTTCACATATATCGTCTTAGTACTCTTGGTGCCACAAATTTGATACACTTCCATTGTAATTTAGGGTAATGGACTATTTTATTTATGATATCAAATTTTTAGTTTAATTTGTAACTTTTAGTGTTTCCTTCTTCCATTCAAATTTAGAGTGCTATATGCAAGATCAACATTTTCTTTAAACTTGGAAAGCGTTTGCATTTTTGTGCTTTAGTTCCAAGCATAATGCATCTGGTTCCTTTATCACTTTTGCATCTTGACACATTGTATTTCGTTGAGCAGTTCATCTGTTTATTTATAGAGTGCACACAAAACCAATATTTAATTTTCATGTATATTAATTTTTAAAAAATCTATAAGATGGAAGGGTGGTTTTCTACATATGTAGACATTTTTTATTTGAAAACCAGTGAACAAGTAATGTATAATTTTTTAAAATCAATTATAGTGTTTCTCTTCAAATGTACAAATTGGAAGTAAAGCTTGTGGTTCACCATCAAAATTATGTTTTTACCTAATCCTTTTTTGGGTATAGGAAGAGTGGCTTGAAGGTGGATATGGCCTCATGGTGTAAGGATGTAATGGCATACAATTTATTGTGGAGGATGGGAGAACCTTTGTAGTTGATGTGACCAGCATTACAGTACCTCTTAGTGTCCTACAATCAAACAAAATATAATTTGACACACCATTTCCAGAGTGGAAAATGGTAGCAATATCAGATTTAGGGGCGGGAAATGAAAATAAGATTTATTTATATTTTGAAGAAGTATTTTGGCCTAATGTGGACTTTTTGAAAGTAGTTGCAGCAACTTCATATAGTTTTAGCTATTCCTTGAATCTCCACAAAGTGATTAGACATGTTGTTCTTGTGTACATTCCTACTAGAAGGTTGGCTAATGACATAGAAAAGATGTATGTTCAAGCAATTGCTAACTTCACAACTCTTGAGATTGGATAATGCAATTCACCCTTAGAAAAAAATTATATCAGTGTTTGATATTATGATGGATCAAAGTTCTGATCAAAGGGTTGATATAAAAAGAACGTAGATTTGAGATAGTTAGAAATATAATGTCTATTAAATTTTTTTATTTAATTACTGTAAAAATGTGTTTCTTTAAATTTCCAATATTTGCTATATAAGGGGTTTGTTATTAGTTTCTTTTAAATTACCAATATCTACTACTACTACAATATGATCCTCTTTGTAGCTCAGTGATATTTTAAATGATCTTATATATAATCCTTGAGGCACGTGTGTTCCAATAAACAAATAAACAAATAATTTCATCATCCCATTAGATTTTCAACTTGTAATTGTATAAGAAGTTAGTTTTTCTTCGTTGCACTTATACAAAATAAAATAGTAATACCTATTGCCACTACTACAACTGAAATAGAATAAGGAAGAACAATTAAGAGTTACTATCATAGAAGAGTAGAATAGTAGAGATACTATCATTTAACACATAAATTTACGATAGTCTTAAGATCATGATTCCTCCTACCCACTTAAATTTAAATAAAACACAAAAAAAATATTACAAAAAAAATTCTCTCATTACTTAACACATAAATGTTTTTGTTATTACTTAATTAATGTCCCCGAGTACTTGAATTTAATGAAAAAATGGAAAAATTCTTGTAAATTAGAAACTCAAAGAATGTTATAAACCATAGAAAAATAGAAACAAATAATCAAACAATAAAAAAATATGTTAACTCTGAAACTGCATTAAATCTAGAATGGCATGTAAAGATATATAACCAAAATGAACATAAATTTTTATCTTCTTTGATCAATATCATCTTTTATTTCTTCTCTTTCTTTGAAGCCATGAGTCCCACCTGTAAGGCATCAAGTTAGCCTTGATACTTTCACCTGATGCAAACAAAAATGAATAAAACAAAAAAAATATTAAACAAATGTATGTCCACCTATAAGGCATCTAGTAAATCGTATTCAACTAGATTAAAGATCCAAATTATTTAGCCTATTGTTAATAAAAAGAATTAATTAAGCTAAGGAATCAAATAATTTAACACTGGACATTAAACTATTTAGAATTTTATGTTGTGAAAAGGAATTGATACAAGTAAATGAAAAAATACTTGGATCAATTTTTTAATTTTGAATCATAAAATACCTCATCTCTAGCCATTAGAAAATAAAAATAAAATTTATTCAACATTCAAACATAAAATGAAAACAAATCAAAATGATCAAATAGAAAATCTTAACAAACCCTATGAAAAGGAGCCCAATAATCAAACAAAATATACATAATAAAACATATAGACAAAGCATGGCCATGTTGAACAACACCATAAAACACATATGAGAAAAAGAGATCTGGTAAATTAAAGCCGCAATAAAAAAAACATGTAATTCAAATAAGAATAAAATAGAAGAGGTAAATTTATATAACTCCTACTACAATGATTACATTTTTTAAAACCTCTTATCCACTTTTTAAAACCACATTATAGTTTAGACAATTTGTTGTCCTACATTACCTAATTTGAAGGGGTTTATATGTTGTTTTTGTAGCTGCCTATGTTACAATTTTTTGGTTTTCTTTAGAAGGCCCTAATGTACTATATCTAGAAACTATCATATTTTTCATAAGAAAAAAAACTCTTTTTGAAATTTTGAAGTCTTAAAACAACAAGTTATATAGTTTTTGGGCTCAGTAGATTCATTTGGTAGTGGAACACAAACAACTATTAATCAAATGTATTCATTTACTTGTCCAAGGGGGTTACATAAACCACCTATCCATTATTCATAATTATGTTTGTGAGTAAATTTCATTAATGATAAAGGTACAATTAAAAGATAACTCCCAACACAATCCCTTACTCAAGATGCCATTTTGCATCATGAAGATGCAAACCCAATTCATACTAGGCTATGCTCATTCAACGAAGAGTAAATTCCTTACCATACCTTACTTTTTTTACTATAGTTTATGAATAATGATTAGTTTCTATCCATAGCTTGCCAATTAGTTTAGAATGACACTCAAACAAACATTTGAATTTTTCTATCCTAATATCCACTTTAAACTAGTATGACGAGGGGCAAAATCATATAGATATCTGCCTAGTATAGGAAGAAAAGTTATGACATTTGATAATATATTTCAGATCTTTGTTACCAACTTACTTATAACTAAATGAATTTTTAAGGAATTAGGTGTATATTTTCTAATGTTGGAAATAAAATTATAGCCTTTGGAATGTACACCAGAGTTTTTCCACAAACCTACTTCTAACTAAGTTCTTAAGTAAAAGAAGGCATCGACATATATGGTAAGTAAACTACTTGAGCATGAAATTCTGACATGACCATTTAATTAATGCTTGAAATCTTTGATAAATTTACTACTTTGTACTTCATGAGGACATAACAATAACTATGTAAGAACAATTGACTTCTCCAATATCAAGTGACTTATTTTGTTGCACATACATGCATGCACTTCAAGTTAATTCTAGAAATCTCAAGCAAGGAAAACATCCCAACAAAATAGGTTGACCATTTATTAACATTGTGGGCGACCATGTGATTGAACATGTCACACAAAAATTCCCTACCAATAGATTGATTATGGATTATAGTGAGGTATTCATTGCAAGATATAAAATAGAGAAAACAAAAAGATTTCAAAGGAAAAGAAGAAGGGCATTGAAGAAAAATTCTAAGACTTCTCAAATTTGAAATTCACATATCAGCAAAGATATATGTTTTACTATTTTGCATGATCTTCATGATAGACTTAACATGTTTAAATATGTTAATCGTAATTCTGTTATTGACTAAGAATTCAATAACAAAATTCTAAATATTCGCTCTTGTAAATTTTCTCACATTATTTATATGCTTTTTGTGGTTCATTGTCTTGCATTTATTTGTGATCTAATTTTAATGACAAGTATTATTAGTTCAGCAAAACAAATGTTTTTTCATCAAAATATGATGAGGTCATAGTGTGCTAGAGGGGAATTGTAAGATTTTTACCATTCTGTATTTAGATTTAAAGCATTTAGAGTATTTAGTTGAAGCAGGAAAAAGAGAGCCACCAAAACTGTGCATAACTAGAACTAAAAATATTGTGATATATGATAGATCATTATCTCAAAATTGTTCAAAGCAACATAAATAAATATCTTCAAAATCATAAAACTAAAAAGATAAATTAGGACAACTAATAAAAGAGTGCAAACAAGCACATAATCCTCTTAGTTTTTTTCTGGAAAACCCTCAATACATCTCGTGATCCTGCATAGCTAATGCTACAAATTCGCTAAGTGACCATAGATGGCTTCACATAATGGCTTGGAATTGCCCTTCATAGCCATTTCCCTACACCGCTATTTCCGTTTGTCATATAAGCCCTACACAACTAATGCCTTCACATTTTTTTATAGTTAGTTTCGGATTATATCATGTGGATTTAACTATAAAGTTGTATCACTTCATATTTCATGTTCCAACGATTTTTCATTTCATTGACCTATAGATACACTCTTTCTAATTATCAATGTTCTATCTATAATTCATAGTCCAAGTTGACATGCATCATTAAGCAAGAAGATCTGGTTATGATTCATTAACTGCATCTTATGATTCATTAACTGGATCATTATCAAAACTATTCTGTCAGTCTTTGACAGGAGTTTTGCTGTCATGCAGTTCTTGTTCAACTAGTTAAATTTGAAGTACCTATTTTGAGGCTACATATATGAATAACAATGATTAGTTGTTTTTAAAAACGTTGTTTCTTTACTTGACCATAATTGGATATTTGAAAGAAGTTTTGCTTAGAATATATTTAAAGAATAATATAATTGTAGTTTCAATTTTACATTTATGAAGAATCAAATAATTTTTTTAACTTTTTATTCTTCTATTCTTTCAGCAGTTACAATTTCAGAGCTCCACTCCCACATTTTCTAACATGATTTTTTATCCTCTCAATTAAAAAAATTGTGAAAAAACAAGGAAGTGAATTGCCTACGGCTTATACTGTTTATTTTGATAAAATCATACTATTTTTCCATGGTCAAATGAACAGATACTGTTTCTGTTTTTGAATTCAGAAAGTTAAAATACCCATTTCTTAAAATTCAAAGATTCCACTACAAAAGGCTGGAAATAAACATCTCTGTACATTGCAATAATAAGAGAATGCGGCAAACATAATATCTATAAGTACTAAAGCACTATATAAACATTTTATTTGATATCTTTAGAACTGATGTGGAGATGCTATAAAATCCCAATTATTTACTACATAAGCTTATACTATCTGATGACCTGCTGTATCAAATTTGCACAGCAGCAGCAAATGAAGATACAAAACAACGATTTGGAAACTCTGCAGGCATGTGGATGCGAGTCCATCTCTTTTCACTTTCCCTCTCCCGCACAGAAAAAAGATAATACACGACAGACTGGTCGGTGGAGTCCCAGGCACTTACAAAAATACAATCGCGCCACAGTACAGCACAGTCAACAGGAAAATAATTGGCAGGATATTGATGGACTCTAGTCAATGAGTTGTTGCCAGCATTGAATTCTTTCACAATTACAAACCCACTTACCAAACAAAACCAATACAACAACCCAAAAGCAGATACACAGTTAACAACATGTTCATCGTTATTTTCAGGAAATATTTCATTCCATACTTGTGTGTGCGGTTCGTAAATTTGTGCGCTGTGCCCATGATTGGGGACTACGTAATAGTTGCCATCAACAAAAGCACCATAACTGTAACGTTGATATTGGTTAGGATTCATGCGAGGAAGATCGTCCCACCTGTTTTCTTCTAAATCATAAACATGAGCTATTAGTCCATAGGAACCGAGATCCTCGTCTAAATGCCTAGGCCAAGCGGTGACAATATAGATAAGACCTTCCGGTGACGTGGACACTGCGCATGGAAAGAGTTCTCGAGCGAAAGGCATCTTAGCGCCAAGCCGCCACCTCCGAGATAAAAAATCAAATATCAAAATAGGTGCTCTGTCTTTGGACTTGCTGAGAAGCCCCATCACAACCAATTGTTGTTTTGGTCTAATGTAGACACAGTAACACCTCTGAGATAATGTCCATTGTAATTTAAATTCTTTGGGGATTTGAGGAAGTCTTTCCCACCAGTTCCCAAGAGGGTAGTAAATAATTACTTCCGCATCACTTTCTCTTTGTGCAATTCGGCTTACAGAAGCTATTCCCTCCTCGCACTCATTAAGGCGGCGTCGCTCTTTATAGAAGGCGGGGTTGCTCAGCGTAGCGTTCCAGTTCTTGGAGACGGCCCTAAGGTTTTTGTGGAGTTTGTATGGAACCCTTACCAAGCATTGCAGAGCTAAAGCTTCTGGAAGACCCGGAATTGTTTTCATCGTCAGAAATTTCTGCATTGGGATCTTAGACAGCGGTCAGTCGGAATATATAATTTCTGAAAGGCATCGTCGAAACATCACGATTGATGTACTTTTCCCTAAATTAATAATCAGTTTCTTAAATTTAATCGACAATGTCTTCAGAATTAATTCAAGTCAATTGTTATTCTACTAAAAGTGAATCGAGGATAAAGTAGAGAAAATAGAAAGAGTTTTTCGCTTTAAATTCTTCCTTTCTTTACATTTTTGTTAAATGTGTGTTTTTTTTATTTGAATTAAAAGATTATATAAAGATTTTCAAATAGCAATAGTTATCACAATAAATAAGAGTAAGAAAAATCAAGGGGATTTGTCACAAATCCACAACCATCAACAATCTAGAGATCAAACAAAATTTAAGAGAACCAATTATCAACTCTTATCATTTCGAAGAAGATGAAGAAACAAAGTAGCTTGATAAGAGGGTAAAGAATCCTTGACAAAAACATTTCATCCTTGAGGAGCCTTAAAAACACATTTAGCCACATAATCCACAACAACATTTCATTCTTATAGAATATAAACAAAGGAAGTCAAATCAAAGTTTCAAGAAAGATATTGAATCTGAGCAACCAAACAAATCAGCCCCAATGAAAATTCATTAGAGCTCTCTTTGTTCAAAAACACCCCAATGGAGTTTGAACCTTGATGGCAAGAATAACAACACAACTTAACCATCACAACATTCCACTATTGACAATATTGTATTATTTAATTCATACTCTCTAATTTCCTCTATTTTCCAAAGTCCTAACCTAAGGTAAATAATTTAATTATTTATCTACATCTATCCTACCTTACCCCTTATCTCATTCCTCAAAAAAATAAAAAAATAATCTATTTATATAATTAACCCTCTTACATGTCCCATCCTACATACTCTCCCACTTGCACTAGGTTAATTCTAATCCTAATCCACACCTAAACTATCCACTAGAATAATTTGCACATAGTTTATTTTTTATTAAGTGAGTCAACCCTCCGCATCACATCAAGAACATGGGTCTTGTATCCCCAAAGGTACAATCTCCCTCTCAAGCCCTCTGATTGTGCCACTTGGCATAATCTTATGGCTTGAGAGATCCCACTCATCTCAACCCCTGATCTCCATAAAGTAATCCCAACTCTCTATCCATTTGCATCAAAATCCTATATCCATAACTTAATCATTTTATTAACGATCTCAATCATTTTTATTAGAGAACCATTATGTTGTCAAAATTTCTATTGAGCACGCATCCAATAAAAAATCATGGACAAATATACTCAACAAGGGGCTTGTTACTTTGGTTTGAGCTTTATTACCTTATCTTGAGGCTTGTTTTTATTTTTGTGTTGTTTGGGTTTTATTGCAATTTTCATTCACTTTAGACACATTTATTAGTGAACACCTAGAATACTAAGAGGGGGGCACAATTCAGTATTTTATTAAACCACTTAGTCATAATCCAACCAATAATCAAGACATATCTAATTGCAACTATCAATGAAAATATTCAAAATAAATCGTGATACAACATAACACATGAATAATAGGATTTTTATGTGGAAAAACCATGATAATGATTAGCTCACAATATATTAAAACAGGGTATAAAATATTACAAGGGATTAGTGTCAAGACTCATTGTCCTTATAAGGTTCACAACTAGAAATAAATATTAAAAAAAGTGGCTACACAGTCAAAGTGTGAACTGATGTAAGATGCACATTCCTTGTGCTGAATTAAGTTCCAATGAAGCTTTGGATACAAAATAATACTCTACTCAACAATCACTCAACATACATATCAATTCTACCTTTTTCCTGATCTCATGCATATAAATTCACTAGATTGTACAATATTAGATCTTGCACACATTACCTTGCATCCGATTGCCTTATGCAACTCAAAGATGTTCCACATATATACCCTATTACATCTACATAGATCAATTAGGTTGGTGTAATTAGATGTAGCCCTATTTTAATTCAAAATTTTCCTGTCAACTCCAAACTTGAAACAAAACTTCTATTGAAAGGAGAGAGAAAAAAATGAGATTGCTCTCAAATTAAAATCCAATCATTCACATTATATAAAATCTATTACATAGTATTGGCTTTATAAGGCTATTATTCCCATATGAAACTAATTATAGGTATATAAATTCAACAACCAAATTTATTTATTAAATTAAGAATAGCATGTTAATTTATTTATTTAACTATTTTTGTCAAGTACTAAATTGTAACATCCCCCTTAGTCCTAACATAGAAAAAAAATAGAAATTAGTACAAATATTCTTCATCACTTTGATGTGGTTCATCACTTGAAGTGCAGTCCTTTCCTTCAATTATCAAAGCATTATCTTGCAAATTTTTGTCAAGAAGATCCTGTGCTCTTTGTTTACATTTCAGTACTACATGTCCTATCATTTTACAATAGAAACATGTGCCACTTACATGTTTGAACTTTGTCATACTTTTTGATTTTTTGTAAGAAGTACTGGCCTTGTTTTGTGTGGCCAATACAACTTCTTCTCAAAAATGTTTATTTCTTTCATCAAGCAATGTGGATATAATAATTTCTAGAATTGGATTAATTTTGCTTAAGGTGAATACCTTGTGAGACATACTAGTTGGCAAACTATTTAAAAGTATGGCTTTTGCATCATTTTCCTTTATTTCTACATTTATACCAACCAACTGATTTATCAAGGAATGAAATTTACTGATGTGAGACACTATATTTTCACCTTCTTCAATTTTCAATTCTTACAACTTTTATTTTATAGTTATTTCTACACTATCAGCTTTTGATCCAAACAAAGTGTTCGGGTAAAAGCACAAAGTTGTGTCACACTTTCAGCCAACTTATCAACACAACTAAATTTAAGTATTTCTAACTAAAAATCAATTTTGGTCAAACATATGATCAAGGAAGATTCATTCTACCTAAGTTAGATACTTCCACAACTTTTTCAACTAAAATTGTTGGCTAAAAATATATGGAGCACCACTTTGAGTCCAATTTACCAATTTTTTTTTTTTTTTGGAAAAACTTGAAGTTTCAATAACTCCTACTAATGTAAATAACATTTTAAAAAATATATAAAAATACCCTTTTGTAGATCCATAAGTGTAGTTCTAAAAAATATATTTATTTTAATAGTTTAATTACTATTTATTTTTTGTTTTTTTATTTATACTAAAAGTAGGTTATCAACACAAAACATTAGGTTGATTACCATGGAAAGGAAAAATATTAAAACTTATTAAAAAAATGAAAACAATATGATGCACTAGATAAAAGAATCTATTTCAAGATGGTATAATTTTTTTTCCATTGTAGATAAATATTTAATATGAAAGTTGGCGTCTGATGGAAATAGTTATTTTTTGATTCACTCACATTTTAATATTTATTTAAAAATATGTATTTATCAAAATGGGAAAAAAAAAAATCCATGCACTAAAGTTTCAAGTTATAAATACACACAAAAAAATTGAAAGGAAAAAAATAAAATTTACTATAAAAAGTTTGGCATTCCATGCAACTTAATTTTTCAGCATTTTATCACCAACTAAATTATAGTGTTAATTTATTTAAAACTAGTTTAAAATTATTTTAATTGTTTTAAAAAAAATACATTTACATAAAATATACTAAAAAATACATATTTTACTAATTTACATCATTTCAAAATAAAAAACTTATATGCCACTTTTTAGTGATTCAAGTTTAAAAGTTGGATCAACATTGGTTGTTTCCTTTATAAAGTGTGACACATATTTGTGCTTTTACCCATTCAATGTTTCTCAGATGTCCTTGGAAGATTGTTTTAAATCTACATGATGTGAAAAAGGTTTAGATAAATTGAGACCAATTATAGCCAATGCTTTCTTATCTTTTACCTTCCATTTTTTAAGTTCATCTACATCTATTGGGTTTTTCATTGTACCGTCAACAAATTTCTCAAAGATCTCTTTAACTTAACATTAATTGTATCTATATTTCCCAAATATGAAAATAATTTCCATCAAATTTTTCATAAAGGCTTAATTTATCCATTTTTTGTTGAATAAAATGTATCCTTAAAAATAGTACTTATATCTCCAATATTCCCCACAGCTTTATTTTTAAGAAATAAAAGGAAAAACTCATAAATAAATAAAATAGCTCCTCTTTATGTGCCCTAAATGCCTCTTTTCAAAACACCTTATTTGCTTGGTTCAACACACCCTCTTCTCTTGTCTTTTCAAACAAAATTCATCTGAAAATTGTTTCATGTGCAACCTGGGCATTATCTTAGGCAACAAAACAATTATTCATTGCAGCCTTTTCACATTTTATCACTTTCATTCCTCTTTACAACTTCAACTTATTTCCTTGTGCACTCTCTCCTCCTCTCACCCTCACGTAGCCTACTATTTGAAAATTCAAATGCTAAATCAAGTGGGCGCAGCCCATTCAAGTTCCCCTATAATTTTTAAAAAAATTAATCTTTAAACTAAGGCTTCCTCTATTGAAATGACAACAATGAATAGAGTGAAGTATTAAACACTTACAAGAATGAATACAACAGAGAGAATGAGAAGAAATACAATGAATGATGGAGTCAAAAAGGGTTTTGCACATGGTCTACATTTCTCACTTGTTGAAAAATGTAAGAATAGTAGAAAACAATAGTAGTTGCATGTGGTCTTCACTATTGTACCATTGTAAACACCGTTGTGAAAAATAATCAAATGAATGGAGAGTGATTAGAGAGAGGTCCAAGAAGAAACCCGCTCTAATGTACCATATTGAAATAAGAGAGAAAAAAATAAGATTGCTCTCAAATAAAAATTCATTCATTCACATTACATAAAATATATTACATAGTATTGGCTTTATAATGTCATTATTCTCATATGAAACTAATTATAGGAATATAACTCCCAAAATCAAATTTATTTATTATATTAACAATAGCATTTTAATTTATTTATTTAACTATTTATGTCAAGTACTAAATTTTAACTTCTTCATGCTCAAGCTAAAAATGCAAAACTTGAATTTAAGTCGGCATGGATTTAAAATAGACCCTCTAAACATCTACAATATATATTAATCTTTATAGCATATATTCAAGTATTAGGTCGGCTAGGAATTAGGCCTACATATAAAATAAGACAATCTAACCAGCATCAAACATGAATATGGTTATATACGCATGTTCCATATAGAATATATGTAGTACTGACACCTATAGACCATCTCCCAAAATTTCTAAGATTGATACCAAACATCGAAGGAATGCAAACCAGATAACTCATATCATTTTGCATTATATAAGCTAGAACATTGTATGTCGATCTTCTGTAATTTTTATCTTTCAAACATCCCTATGGTTATATAAGCATGTGTCATCTGGAATATATGTAGTATTGAAACTTGTAAACCATCTCCCAAAATTGCTAAGTTTGATTCCAAACACCAGAGGAATGTGAACCAAATTACTCATATAATCTTGCATTGTATAAGCCAAAACATTGTATGTCAATCTTCTATCATTTGTAACATTCAGTCTAATAAACCAAAATTGATAAAATCTTGAACATAGATGTATTTAGCATTCCTAAATAACATACTATAACCATACAATCTGACCTTATAACATGAGAAAATTTGGACCAAATTATTGTATCAAGGTGTCACCAAAACTATTTACCGGATTGAAGATAAAACTGTCAACAAAAAATGTTCCAACATCAATTAAAACACATCAAAGGGTTCCTTCTTCATTCTTTCAACAATCTCACCCTTTTTCATTGATGGCAACATGTTCCAAAAACTAGTTTCGAAAAATTCAACTTTAAACTTGTCTTCAAAGACTGGTATGTACTCTCCCTTTCTAACATACATCAAAACTTCCTTAACAACTTTATCACCAAAACTTCTCCCACAAAACTAGCACCAAAGCTTCTCCAAACTTCTCCCCCTTTGACATCAAGGACAAAGGGTGTGTCGGTGAGACACATGTACAAAAAGACAATTGAAATAAAATGATTGGCTCTCCCTGAGGGAGCTATCCCAAGAAATATATTTGATCATATGTACAAGAAAGAAAAAATCAAAGCAACTAAAATAAAATAATAATATGCAAGATGAAATGTGTTCACCCCAAGGACGAATCACGTTCAAGTTCCTTGAGAATGGATTCCCAAGAAAATTTCCCTTCATCCCAAATCTTCTTAGTTGTAGCAAGCACCTTATACATTGATTCCAATTCCACCAAACTCTCATCTCCCTCTTCCAAAGTGGTTGGATTAGGATTTATCTTTTCTATCCTTTTTGCATCCACAAGGCACTTGACATAGGAATGTGCTTTGTCCTCACCAAGTCTCCAATTTGACCAAACCGCCTTATGACATCCTCTTTTTGTCTTTGTAGAGTGAAGAACTTGTTTTGTAGGTTCGAAATGGTAGTCTAAGAGGCTTATTTTCTATCTTTTGTAAGATCATATGCTCTGAAGGCATTATTTAATCATGACTCTATTGAGTCCATTAGGTCCTTAATGCCTTTAGTGGCATTTGGCCATCTCATGCAATACAAGAATAATTTTTGAGCCTCATCTTCATATTTATTTACTTATTCCAAGAATTTAATTACCTTGATACATGTGTAGTTACACATCTATCTTGAATATCAAGAAATATTATCTCTACAAGTCTTGACTTGCTTCTTTTGTAGCCTACTCCTTTAAGCTAGAGGTATATTCCATGAATGAATCAACTAGAAATTTCAAATTCTTAACTAGTGTTAGAGAATCATCAATAGTGGTATCAGGGGTTGCATCATATATAACCTTGATGGCATCATTGATTAGCTCAGCCCCTTTTTATGAGTTTCTATAATTTCCTTTCTCTCAAAGGAAATAAAAGTATTTCTAAGTTTCATTCTTTGAATAGGTGAGATCTTATTCAGTTCTACATAAGTTTGTTGTGATGGGAGCTGAATCAACTGGGGAGGGATGACTAGTTGAATCCTTAATTGTCATTTTAGAAGACCCTTGAGTGTACTTGTGGGGGATTCTTTAGATGAATTTAATGGTTATATGGTCTTTTGGGGTTCTTCATTCTTTTCAACCTTGGTTTCTTCTTTGTTCTCTTCTTTTTCTTCTTCTTCTTTTCTAGAGATGTTATCTTTTAGACTATATTTTTTTTCATGCTCCTTTTTATCTTCATCTTCCTTCTTGTCATTGTTATTTTCATATTTACCTTCTTCTTCTTCTCCATTTTTATTCCCTTCACCTTCATGTCCAGTATCTTCAATCTATTTTTCATTGACATCATTCTTATTTCGATCTTCATTGTTCTCTTTAGTTGTGTTCTCAGTGTCTTCCAAAGGAGAAGATTTCTTTGGAGGGGCGTATTTTGCAAGTATGAAGGTGTTGTCAATCATCTCAATTGGTTGCTTTTGTTGTCACTAATGTTATGGAATTTGGTTTTGGCTTTATATGTTGAGGATATTGAGAAAATTGTAATAAAGAAGGTTTGGTGGTTTTCTCTAGGTTATGCTATGGGATGTGCTACTATGCTAATGAGGTTCTGAGGTTTTATTCATGGTTGTTGGTGGTTTCTGGTGGTTTCTATATCTAGAATTTAGGCTTTTGGATTGATGTACAATGTGAGATATTTTAACAAGTATGTGTGTACTATGTTTTTTTGTATGTTTGGTTGTGTTTGGGAGAAATGTAGTTGCTCCAGATTTCTCTAAATTTTAGTTTTATGATTTGTAGTTGTGAGAATAAGCTGATAATATCATGTTCAAGTGAATTTTGTTGTTCGTCGAGTTTCGATCATGTTAAGGTTGTGTGCTTAATTGTCTTATGTGTTTTACATAGGTGTTTTCTGACCTTGTGTTAAACACTACTTATGAAGTTCATGAATTTTTTTTGAGGCATGCAAAGAATTATTTAGGTCCTTATAAAGAATGTATTTGGGTCACCCTCATTCCAATTCCACCATAGAATGTTTTGGTGTCAACCTAATTTGAATTTGTAAATGCAAATGGTGTGTGGCCGACCTTGGATGAGTTTCAGGTTGAAGCCAGTATAAATATAAGTTGAGATGTTTATGGAAGAGAAAGATAGCTAAAATAAATATGAGAGATAGATGTGAAATAGTATGTATGTTGTGTGTTTGAGCAGATCAATGAAAAATTCAAGTGGCAAGTTTTTTGAGGCAGTGAGCGGTGTACTCTATCATTCAAGCATGTCTGCAAGTGTGTGAGAGAATTGTGGTGGAAATATCTATTGCATTGAGATGGTTTTATCTCTATAATAATTCTCTTCTATATTATTTGTAACTTTGTGGCAATGAAACCTCATTAGAAAGTAAGCCATATTTTGGAAAAGTAAGTCATGTCTTGGCAGTGACCCTTTCCAGCAACGAGCCTTTATATTAAGTTTTGGAATTCTTTATATTGTAAGCTAATCCTTGTTTGTGTAATTAATATTTAAATGCACTTTCATAAGTTTACTTAGGAATATTATATAATTAATTCCTAGGTTGCATTCACTAGGAAATTAGTTATGATGGGGTCATCCCCCTTCACATGCATTTAGGAATATAAAGATTCTTTCTAGAAGCCTTATCCAAGACTTCACATCATTCTAAGTAGTTAGCTAGTTTTCATATATTAGATCATGACACATGTCAACATAATATAGGATAATACATCTCACTCTTACCTATATATACAAGGAATTTGTACATTTCTAAATCATTCTATATCAATCCCTTAATAGAATCTCAATTTGCAGACCTAAGTTGCAACACTTTCTCCATGGGTGATTTTCTTCTTGGAAAATATCCTTTGAAGGCTATAGCATCAGAGGGTGATTCAACATCCATAATTTGTACACGAAATCAAAGCTTTTCATTTAAAGACTAGTATCAAGATTAGAAAGTTGGGCTAGAGAGATTCACACTGTAGGCTTGAAGGTTTTCATTGAAGACTAGTTGACTCCACTTGGGGATGAACTAATTTCTTAAGAAGATTGAGTCCAATATAAGCTTATCATTGTTTTCAAAAGGCCTCAAAACTCTAGGATCGCCTATACATTCATCAAAATCAGAGACATCTTCCCAAGATCCACCAGAGGTATTTTTTAGGGTTTGATTGTACGGCCTACAAAAAAAAATCATTTCCCTCCATCGTACTCTATGGTAAAAAATTTCTAGTTGCGGGCTATTTTTCAAAATAATTCAAGCTCATTTCATATAGTTTTGGAAAAAAAATAATTGGAGCGACTATATTACATAGCGGTTTATTTTTTATTAGTGGCATATAATATTCTCCTGTCGGCATAAAATAAGGGATTTTGTTCTTTTCTATGGATGTATTTTCTATAGTCGGCATATATATTCAAAATTATTTTTGATTTTTAATCCTTTGGCCAGATTAAAAATCAAATTTTAATATTCAGTGACTATTTCATAGTCTACACAGAAAATCGTTGTTTGTTGCATTCATTGTTCATTTCAAGGGGTACCATTTGTCGGCAACTTACGGCCCATCCCATTGTTGACCACCATCGCTATCATGTGTCTCATTCATCAGTGCTCACTTATTCCCTGTTGATGATCACAACCCAGCCATGCCCCATCCACTAGTGTCGTCTCTCCACCGTCGACGACACATCAATAACCGAAGGGTCCACTATATGAGGTGGTGCTACCCGAGCACATCCACTCTACCCAATCTCTCAGCTCGGTTGCCGCTCCCTTGAGGGGGGCATTTTTTTATCAGCTAGGATAGCCCACGATCGCATCAAGGACCAAGGGTGGATTTTTGTCACCTAGGTGCTAATTTTTTTGCACCTAGTTAGCTTGTTAGGCACTAATAGGGTAGAAATATTCCAAGGCGCATATCTTTTCACCATGATCTCAAAAATTGACAAACAAGATATCCTTGGAAAGGTATTTCAGAGAACTATCTAGTGGTGCACTCCATTTTCTAGAAATTTTCCACTACAAAAATATATAGTCAACTAAAATCAAAATCCTCATTTGGACTCAAAAGCTCATATCTTCTAATCAAATTGTCCAAATTCAGTGATTCTAGTAGCATCAAGAAGGTATTTTAGTTCTCTTTTTATCAGTCCATTCCTTTTGTTCAATTTTAGCTCCAAGAATTTTGCATTGTATTTTTAAAATTTGGTGCATTTGTTCAAATACTTGCACATCCTAAAGCTTGAAGAAGGATTTTTTGATTTTGAAGGCATCGTTTCAATTGCATATCATTATTTTGAAGTTATATTTTCTATTGAAGGTCAATATATTTGTCATCTTGTAGATTTGTCATAGTTTGTTATGGGGTTTTTAAGTCATCCTTCACTAATAATGTTGGGAAAGGGAAACTATAAACAATGGACATATTTTATCATAAAACATCTTCAATCACTTCAATTTTTGCCAAATTTTTATGGTTTGGTTCCCGCTCTTGATAATTGTATCCAAAAAATTTCTTGGAGTTGCAAAAGATATGATGTTTTAGGGGTAATTGCAATGCATGTTGATGATGATGTTTTGAAATCTATTGATCATTGTGATAGTCCTCATATTATTTGGACTAAGATTTGGGAGCTATATGGAGATATTGATAAGCCACCACTCCCTAATGACCATGATTCAAAATTTCATGTGCCTCTTCATTCTCAAGATTAGATACCCCATGATGATATTGTTGTATAGGATTTTGATTGTTTGGAATACTTTGAATCTTTCAAAGATGTTGATAAGGTTTCTTTAGATACTCCTTCTCCATAAAATATAATTGATATACCTTCACATTTAGTGATTCCTTGTTTAAATCATTGATTGAGGCTTCTATTATTTCTATTCATCAAGACACATTCAGGTTTCTATTCTTAGAATCATAGGATGACTTTGTTTTAGGTATTGCAAACTTGGCTACTACTATAGATTTGGAGGAAATTCTTGAGGGGATATCTCTCCTCTATGAAAATTCTATTTTGGAGGTTTTACTTGAGTCTCCACATTCCTTTGGTTGGACCTGGGTGAACCCACAAAAGTGGTTTACAATTCAAATGAGGAAGGAAAACTTCCAAAAACTACCCCCACCAAAAAAAAATCATTTTGAGGGTTCAAATGAACTCAAGGTTCGAGCGAACCCCTTTCAATGTGGGAACCTACGTTTTCCATTATGGAAAGGGGGTTCTCTCGAAACTTGTTTCGAGCGAACCAGGGTTCAAGCGAACCCCCCTTTTCCCACCTTCCCACCCTCCCACACAAAAAATCTCCAGATTTTTTCCCTTCGAAGCTCGGGTTGAGGATGAAAATGGAGGAGACTTCACAGACCCAACTAGAAGATGGTATTCTTCGAAACAAGCTATCCAACGAATATAATTTTAATATTTTTTGGTTTTATTATGTATGTGTTTTTTTAGTTTTATTAAACATAGGGTTTTCACCGAAAATCAACCTCTTTGTTTTGCACATGTGGAAAAATAGCATATTACCAAAATAAAATTTGGAAAAATATGTTCGGGCTGGGTATTGATGTCCTTGATCCATTTAAAAAATAAAAATTAATTCTGATACATATAGAAAAAGTTATGTTGTATACAATCCGCCTATGTTTAAATTGTAATTTGTTTGACTTCAAAACTTGATTAAGGAATTTTTTTTGATAAAATACTATGAAACCAAATGAAAGGGCTAGATATCATAGTTACAAATCTAAATTAGAAAAAAAATAAAAATTTATCCTTCATACAAAAAAATTATGTTGTATACGGTGAGCATCACTCCTTAAAAATGCTGAATTTTTAAAAAAGCTAGTTTTTGAAGGAGATGGAAAAAAAAAGTGCAATCTGATTCCAAATTTTTTGAAAAATATATATTTAGAATCTATAGACAAAATTTCACAAATCACTATTTTTCATCATTTTCAAATTCCTCACGGTTTAGTTGCTATAGGAGCCCAAAAGTGAATATTTAGTTAAAAAAAATCAGTTTAGTGTCCAGTTTGCGCAAAAATTGTAAACCAGTATTATGGGATCACCCACCTTGATTGGGAATCCTAATCTTGGTGAGACTATTTTGGAGGCACTTCATTCCTCTTCAAATATTTCATATATAAGGATTCTTCCCTCTCATTTCATTATGAAGTTGGAGTTTCTTCGACATCTACCATTGGATTTGGTTCTTCCTTGCAAGAGACATGTGGTCTGGACATCTGTTTTTCCTCAAAATTCTTTCAATAGTTTTGAGGGAACTTTATTCTGGGGGCAATCTAGTATCAATATATTCCTTCAATGGAAGGATCATTGTATTACCATCTTTGGATCTTGTTCGGCATTAGTTTCCACATAGTCCTTATTTTTCACCTTCTTCATTGATTGGGGCATCTCTATCCTCCTTGGTCAAGTAGACACATGATCACTTTTCAGAGATATCATCATCATACTCATTCATTTTTCCTTCCTTAAATTCCTATCTAGAGCGGGAAGCATCCCTACATTTCTACTTGGTTTTATTTCTTTTGAAAGGGAGACAAGTTATTTGTTGACATTGGATCATGTTTTGTCTTCAAACAATTACCATTTTAATAAATGATTATATATTGTGAGGGGGATATATAGTCTTTCTCTTTCCCTCCTATGGGGGGGCTATTGATTGCATTATATCTATGTGATGGATGGTGTACTTGGGGGTATCATGGAGGCCTCTATCCTTCCTCACTTGATCTCCTTTTTGCATTTCATCTCCTTTTTTGGAGACAGGTTTCCTTACCATTGGATTTTCTCCTTTGCTCCATTTGTCGGAGAATAGTTGCATTATTTTTCATTTGTACATGGTTACCTAAAATGGCCATGTAGCTAGGACCCATCATTCCATCATTGCATAATCAATGCATTATCTTTTCTTCCATAAGTTGCACTCATAGAGTGTGTTGGTGTAATTAATATTTAATTACAGTTGCATAAGTTTACTTGGGAATATTATTTAATTAATTCCTAGGTTTTATTCACTAGGAAATTAATTATGATGGGGCCATCCCCCTTCGCATGCATTTGGCAATATAAATATTCCCTCTAGAAGCCTTATCCAAGACTTCACATCATTCTAGGTAGTTAGTTAGTTTCCACATGTTGTTAGATCATGACACATGTCAACATCATATAGCATAATAAATCTCATTCTTACCTATATATACAAGGTATTTTTACATTTATAAATAATTCTATATCAATCTCATAATAGAATCTTAATTTGTGTGCCTAAGGTGCAACAATTTCTTCGTGGGTGATTTTCTTCTTCGCAAAGATCCTTTGAAGGTTCTAGCTTCATAGGGTGATTCAACACCCATAATTTCTACAATCCTCACCATGGATTTTACCTCATTGGGTTCTCCACATAAATTTGGTGTTATTGTGTGTGTGGTTTTCCTTCTTTTAGTTTTTGCTTATGCACTTAATGATTAATTGCATGAGCAAAGTAAAGGATGTATGAATGGTTGTTGATCTAATATTTGGTGAAAGTTCTAAAGGTTAAAATGTCAACAACTAATTCACCCCCTCTCTTAGTTGTCTTGTTCAACAATTGATATAAGAGCTTAGTTCCTTGGAGAAGAGATTAACCACTAAATGAAGGTTTGGGATGGTGAACACGATAGTAATTGAGTGTCCTAGGTTTGATGGAACCAACTACACTTTCTAGAAGGAAAAGATGGAAGGATATATGGAATAATATGTATATGATGTTGAGAAATATTATAAGACTCCATACATTTCTCCTGCTAATGGTCCAAGCACTGTTGATGAGATCAAGGTACATGAAGCTAACAATAAGGAAAAAATTATTCTCAAGAATAGTCTTTCACATTCTGAATTAACTAAAGTTGCAAATTTGAAGACTGGTAAAGAGGTCTAGGATGCATTGGAAAAGATCCATGAAGGAGATGAAAAGGTTAAAGAAATAAAGTTACAAAATTTAGAGGCACAATTCAAGATCCTATCAATGTCAGAAGGTGAGAACATTAAAACCTATGTATAGAGAGTTGATGAACTGGTAGGTGGAATTCAAGGACTTAGTACAATAGTGGATGAATCCAGGATAGTGAAGAAGATTCTCAAAACTCTCCTTGACGCATATGGTGAAAAGGTATCTTCTATTGAGGAATTTGTAGATTATAAGGCATATACTAAAGATCATTTTTTGGGTACTCTAACTTCATTTGGAATGAGAAATCCTAGCTTTAAATAAATGGATCAAAGATAGAAACTTCTTTCAGAGTTACACATGTTGAAGATTTGGATGACGAAAAATTCAATGAAGTGGAAGCTAACTTTGTAAGAAGAATGAAAAAGGGCTTCAATAAGTATCAAGATAAGATACCTTTCAAATTATTTACTTGTGGGGGAGTGGGTCATTATGCTTCAAGATATCCGAAAAGAGCTAAGAAAAATAAACATAGAGAAGTCAAAGAAAATAAATGAAAGATGATCAAGAGATCATATTATGTAAATGAAGATGCTAATATTTCTGATGTTGAATTTGATTATGATATTTTGATGATAATCAATGTTTTTTCTTGGCTATAAAAGATGAATCTATTGCTAATACTGAAATTTTTGTAAAGGAAAGTACTCCAAAGAAATTTGAAGATACCGTGATGTCTACTCTTTATACTAAATAGGAAAAGAACTATTGGGTTGTTGATAGTGGTTTTTCACATCACATGACTGGTGATAAGAGTAAGTTTGTTAAACTTGAAAAATATGATGGAGGCTTAGTTAAGTTTGAAGATTGTACTGGTGCTAAGATTTATGGGATAGGTTCAGTCAATTTTGATGGAAAGCATAATAGTGATGATGTCTACTATGTTAAGGGTTCAAGAAATAATCTCTTGATTGTTGGACAAATGTGTAGGTGTCATCCCACAATAATGGGTTACACTTTTGGCCAAACTTGACATTGAAATTGCAGACATACAAAATTGACTCATGCATCTAATCACACTTCGATTAACATCATTTCATCTATTAATTAAATAAATCAATTTAATTAATTCACTAAGGTTATCTCTCTTTAATTAAATAAATCATTTTTATTTGATTATCTCCTAAAGTTTCTTGATTTAATTAAATCACAGGGTGATCCCACAATATTGGTTTATAATTTTTGGGCAAACTGGACACTGAACTAATTATTTTTAACTAAATCTTCAAGATCGGGCTCTTATAGCGGCTAAACCACGAGGAATTTGAAGATGGTGCAAACTAGTGATTTGTGACGTTTTGTCTATAGATTTTAAATATATTTATTTCAAAAAAATTGGAATGAGATTGCACTTATTTTTCCATCTCCTTCAAAAACTAGTTTTCTCAGCAAACAACATTTTTAAGGAATGACACTCACCATATACAACATAAATTCTATTCCATGAAGGATAAAATTCTAATTCTTTCAGATTTAGATTTGTAACTCCGATATCTAGCCCTTTCATTTGGTTTCATAGTGTTTTATTGAATATTTTTTCTTTAATCAAGTTTTGAAGTCAAACCAATTAGTATTTAGACATAGGCGGACCGTATACAACATAACCTTTTTTGTATGTATCAATTTTTTTTTTTATTAATGGATCAAGGACATCAATACCCAGCCTGAACATATTTTTCAATTTTTTTTTTGATAATTTTCTATTCTTCCATATGTTCAGAACAAAGAGATTAATTTTTGGTGAAAAACCTATGTTTAATAAAACTAAAAAAACAAATACATAATAAAACCAAAACATATTAAAATTATATTTTTTGGATAGCTCATTCCAAGGACTACCATCTTCTAGTTGGGTTTGTGAAATCTCCTCCATTTTCATCCTCAACCCGAGCTTCAAAGGGAAAAAATCTGGAGTTTTTTTGTGTGAGATGGTGGGAAGGTTGGAAAAGGGGGGTTTGAGTGAACCTTGGTTCACTCGAACCAAGGTTCGAGAAAACCCCCTTTCCACAATGGTAAAATGCGGGTTCCCACATTTAAGGGGTTCACTCAAACCTAGAGTTCGTTTGAACCCCCCAAAACATTTTTTTTTTAAATGGGGTCATTTTTTAGAAGTTTTCCTTCCTCACTCCAATTGTAAACCACTTTTGTGCGTTTACCCCACATGTATTTAATTAAATGACTAATGATAATTATCTCCTCTCATTCTGATTTATTTTAACCAACAAGTCTAAGTCAAAATGTCACAATCACCTAATTCCTCATTAAGTTAATCCAATCCTGATTAATTTAATCTAAACTTGTGTCCCATCCTCTAGCTTTTTCCACTTGCACAATAAATCATTTATTTTGATTTATTAAAACCTCTATTTTACTCACAAAGCATATTCCCAAGGAATATGCCCTCATTAACTCCCTTTGTTTGAGTTTTTGTCCAAACAAATTTCCCCCAAACCTCTCAACCATATGCATTTAATGCTAAATTCAAATTTCAAATTGGCACATTGACCAAAATGTGCATAACTCTCATCCTCTCACATCTTGACAAGTGGCATCTTTTCATTGGCTCATGAATGATCCCACATTCATCGAAATCCCTCTATCTTCTAACCTTGAATCTATAAATGCAAAGCATTTCAACACAACAATACAACACAACTTGACCAATAATCCGAGTATTGGCATTATCATCAATTGCATCTTGGCATATTTTTCTTATCAGGGATTGGGAAAGGGCTCTCTTTTCACATCAAGGAGCACCAATCCACTATGGGATAGATTTTGCTCTTGTTGTTTATGATTTCAATTAGTTGTTTGGTTCTATTTTTATTGTTTGCATAGGTAGCATGAGTGAATATTTCATAGGAATGCTCGATTTGCCTGTTTCAAACTGGCTAACAATTTAATGGTGGTCATTTTTTGAATTTCGGTGTTTGCATCTGGCTTTAGAAGGAGGTCTCCTTATTCCTATATTTTTATGTTAATTTCATTGCACATGAATACAAAGTCTTTATTTATGTCCTTAATGGATTAATGCATTGCTCGAAAGTTTCAAACTTCTCTTCCACAAATCTATCAAATATTGTATTTTTGACTGCATTTAAGTTTCATGACAAAAGTTTACATGCTTGGTCAATGCTTTTACATTTTCTCTTTGTTTTTAGAGAATTGTTCTAACATAACTGTAATAGATCTCAGAAGAATAATGACAAAGTTTTAGTTCATGGAAATGACTACATAAGTTGGTGTTCATTTCATTATTCTCGTTGGTATCCTATCACATGAACCATTCCAACCAAAAACCTCTTCTTCTTCTCACAACTCCAATGTGAAAATGGAAAGCCATGTGATTAATGTGATCAGCTATTTCTCATCAGATTTCATGTGATAGGCTAAGTTGAATGCTCAGGATCAGCTTTTAGGGGTTCTCTTTTATGATTGTGTCTCTTTTGGTTTTGGGATATCAAAGTCCTCTTGCTAGATGTAAGCATTGTTGAAAGCTTAGATTTTTTAATTCGATGACTATCAATTGTAAGAATAGAGAATACATGTAGATTTTGAGGAGTTTGGAAGATATACCTAGCAATCAATTTTGTTTTCTTTGGGAATATCTAAATCCCTCTCAACAAACCTATCTTGTGCATATTTTGTAATCACGAAAAATTCCATGAAATCACATTTCATTGATGCATTCTATCAATCAGTTAGCCTGCTTTACATATTCTTCCACATCTTGCATACATGTCCATCAAGGCAGTTGCATCTACTACATTAAACCAATCCCTCTATCCTTTACGCATCAATGGATTCCCATACTTGTATTGGGAAGGTGCAAGCAGGGAGCACGTTGTCCCTGAGAACACATTCTTTGAGGCACTCTATCAAACAGTTCATGTGCCTTGTCTATGGGCGGAATTTTGTATACTTGTTTACCAGAGTTGTCTTGACTATATTAGAGGAATAAGATTGTTGTCAGGTCAACGTGTGATAGAGAGAGTTTGGATGAGAATTTTGTGTTTAGGGTAGGATAAGCTAATCCCAATTCTGTTTATGTTATTGCATATGAGAAAAAACCAAAATCTTGTAATTCGCTGATTGGAAGTGCGGATGCTTAAGCTAGGTATTTTGTATCATGGTCGATTGCTTCAAATTTGTCGAATATTCAGTCAATTTTTTGAGGTTCGACTACTATTGAAAGTGTCAAACAAAAAAAATAGTCAATGGTTTATAATGTTTGTGAACTTTCAAAAGTGTCGACACTATTTAAAACATTTTTGCAGGTGTAAACTGATTTGAGATTGTGTGCAGGAATTGGGTGTGTGGATGATTGATTTTAATTTCATTAAGATAGTTGACATGCCTTGTGCATAATTTAATAGTTTTGCAACGAGTACAAAAAAAAAAATAACTGCCATTGCCTGAAGCATAAAAATAGAGATAACCACCATTGCCTATCATGACCACCATTGCCATTTCATTCAAAATAAGGCCACTTGAAAAAGCGATGAAAACAAGAAAATATAGAACACATACAGACATAAGCTATTTTACCTTGTAGGAAAAGCGACGAAAATCGAGGTAAAATTAATTGAGGGTGCAGGTCGGTCAAGCTCTATTTAATGCTGATAGAAGGGAGGCGTTGATTTGTGCTTATGCTGCAATTATTGCAATTCATCGAACCGGGCCTCTCTAAGGAAACTTGTATTATTCATTACAGTAGATATTATGTTTCGTGTTGTTCATACTTTATGACTTTCTTATCGAATATTATTATTATATTCAACATGAATGTTTGGTGAATTTTAGGTGATCTAAAGCGATTGACTGTAGATCTTATCAAATCTATGAGCAAGGAGATATATCAAACCTTTCACTCACTCCCAGGTGCAATCAAGCATACGCTGTAGCTGAAGGGAGTATATTTTATTTCATGTCCTTGGTTAAGTTTCTTAAAGTCGGGTGTTCCTTTTGTTGTGGGTAGTAATGGTGAATAATATGAAGTTAGTGATGCATTACTTCACGTTCTCTAAAAAAATGACAGGAGATTGACTAAATGAAATTCAACAAACTCAAAGGAGAATTCAATAACAATTTCCATACGCATTCTCTTTTAGAAACTTCTTTTGTTAAAGCTATAACAATATCAATCTTAAATAGAAGTTTTCAAATTCTTGAGAATGTTCATTTTAATCAACTTTAGGAATTTTATTTAGATGTTTTGTGAAATAATTTATCAATGATTGATATAAATTGTTCCAAAACAAACATTTCCACATTCACAATTGGGATAAACAATGTCAAAGTCATGTGAATTTATTCATTAGGTTATTATTGGTTCCTTGTGAATGTGTTCATTATGTTTAAAGATATTCATCATATCATTGATTTGTTGAAATATCATACATCCTATGTCTGATAACTTTGTGTTGTTCATAGGTTGACATTGGAGTGGAGCATCATAATTTCAACAATGGCGAACTAATTAGAGTTGGAGAATTTAAAATTGAGACTTGAAAAAAAGAAGCATTTTTTAATGCTTGTTATTACAATCTAGGGCTTCCATTTTATGCTCTCATTTTTTGTTTCAAGTCAACCAACTCACCTTTATTTTCAATTTGGGTTTAAAATCAATCATTGATTTGATCTTTTCCAAGTTAGATTAAAATTGAACCTTAAAACACTTACTAGAGTTTCAATTTCATCTAAAAATGAACAATCAACCACTTCATCTTGGTGCCCTAAAATGAACTCATCATTGCTTTAAGGCTTAAAATGAACATGTGCATTCAGTGTTTTGTAATATTTTTCACAAAGAAATATCATCTGAAAGATGTATGCGCTTCTCTCATGCCACATAGCGATCTTGAGAATCAAAAGTTTTTTTTTATGATATTAAGTTGTTAAAAAGATTTCCTCCATATTTTAATTTGGGTTTAAAATTAAACAAACTTGTCTAGTGTGAGAAAAATGCATTGTGAGTGTTCTCTCTTTGTTCATGAAAACAAAGATGATCGAACTAAAAATGCAGTTACTTGCTATTGTGCACCTTTAGAGGGCCTGCCTTGTGGGAAAAAGTACTCACCCAAGGGAATGACCCAACCGGTAACACACTAAGGACAAGTGTATTTTCAGTTGGGATATAAAAGTGGGTGCTGGAACAAAATCCAGTATCACACAGTTGGCTCTAACAAGAAGGGAAATAATGGTCTCTCGCCGCATGGGTCAATCTCCATGAACAAAAAGTCTGAAGTAAAACCTCTTGTTTAGCAAAGGCCAAAATCCTATCTATTTTTTGGTGTAAAAGGTCATGTCCTTTGAATTCGCCTCATGTATACATGTGGTTTTGTTGTAGAGATGAAAAGTATTCCATGGTAGATTCATGGGTACTGATGCTTGATTGACCTAAGAAGCGAGTGCACTGTAAGGGGGAGCCTGTGTGGTCAAGCATCTAATCATCTGCACTCAATATGCATAGCTGGATTCGTCCAAGTGGGAACATAATAAATACTTCCTTTTCATCCTAGGATTGTGCATGTTATTGGAATCGAAAACATTTTTCTTTGATCAAAAATAGTGGAAAACAAACATTCAACGAATCATCAAAATTTCAAACCCTTTGGAAGAACAAATACCTTGGAGGTGTCCACATGTTACTACTTGTCCCTAGGGGTTCTTATCTCTAGAAGGATTCTAAACATTTAGACATCTCAATTTGTTTCTCCCAAAGTCAACAATAGGTAACCTTTGCTTTGATTTCATGAATTTCCACATAATACACTTTGTGGGATAAAAGAAAATTAGGAAATTGGACATTCAATTTGAAAAACACAATCAAGAAAGTTCTTGTGTCAAAAGGAGCTAAATCTAAGCAAGATAACAGACAATTGAACCACACATGCGCTTGTTCTCTTTTGGGTCATATGGTTTTCATGCAAACATTGGTCTTTTGGTTTGAATTACTCCTAGGGAAAAGCATGTTCTTCAATATCCTGGTCTAGTCAACAAGTCCTCTTAGGTTTATCTAGGATCAAGTCAAATTACTTCACCCATCTCAAACATCAATCAAATCCCATCTCACGGACAAACTCTTGGGAACTTTGAAAACATCACTTATGCTAGACTTTTAGGAAAAATCAACATCACCTTGTTTGGCTTAACACACCTAGTCAAATTATCAATCCTTTTGATTGAATTTACCTCTAGGATAACACAACTTCCTCAAGTTTACAAGTTCAACATCACCTTGTTTGTCTTAACACACCTAGCCAAATTATCCTCTTATATACGAGTTCACTCTAGGATAACACAACTTCCTAGGGTTTACAAGTTCATTATCATCTTGTTTGAATTAACATACTTAGTCAAATTATCCAATCCATAATCACCTCATTTGAATTAACACACTTAGTCAAACTATCCTCTTGAGAGAATTTACCTCTAGGATAACACAACTTCCTAAGGTTTACAAGTTCAATATCACCTTGTTTGACTTAACACACTTAGTCAAACTATCCTCAATCAAAATCGAATCAAATCAAGTCCTAAAGTCTAACATTGATCCAAAGTTCCTAAAAGTTTAAACACCCTTATCATTCACCCCTTTCATCCTTGATCTCATCATTGGTGGGTATGTGCAGGATCATCATGGGCCAAAAAGTGGCAATATGATGGGTATGTGGCTGACGATTTTTTTTTAACAGAAAATTGATGAAATGAAAATGATTTTTAAAGGATATTCTCAGCTTTCCACCAATATAAATTATGATTTATTTTGAATTTAATAAATAATTATCATTCATTTTCTATTGAATTACGACTAAAGTCCTAATTTTTAGGTTGATTGAAAAACATCTATAGATTTCAAACGGTATCATATTTTTTGAATCCACAACATGCATCACATTCTATGATTCGCATAATATAAGATTAAAAAAGATAAAAAATGAATTTCATGAATTTTTGAACAAGTTAAGGTGGTCAAACATACGAGTCTTTATATTTTTTAAAAGTTTTCATAAAAAAATTATAATTAATTATTTACTTGAAAACAATTTACAAAAAAATATGCATCACATCGAGACAAGAGTCCTCTACTTATATGTAAAATCTTATAAAAAAATATTATCATTTTAATGTGGTTAGGGTTGTCAAACAGACACCTATTTCTTATTTTTTCCTTGAAATTTAAGTACTCTTGTATTGAAATTTCAAATTTTCACCAAATAGATTTTACTTTTTTATAAATAAACCTAGTAATTTAGAAACTACATTAAATTTTCTAAAAATTCTATTCTTACATATTTTTCAAATAATATAGATAACTAATTCAAATTTTTATGTCAAGTTGCCTAACTCTGATTTTTCTAAAAATTTTGCCACTTAAAGGCCTATTTTTTCCATGATGATCTTGCACATACCCTGGTCCTAAACCCCTCAGAGGTCAACAAGGTCAAAAAAAAAGAGAAACATGGAGTTTAAACTTGACTCATACATCATGAGTAATCCAATTCAACCAAACTATCCAAGTCTCACAATGCCAATTGATTATTGAAACTCACATTTAGGCATGGCATCATTATCTCCTCCAAACCTCAAAAGTACAACGAATGTGAGTATGCCCAATCTAAATGTTGGACTACCTTTCCAAATGGTAGATTTAAATCAAATTCAAAACCTACAAATCTATCAACCAAACAATCAATGCATGAATCTTCAAGAAAACAAGATTATCCCACCGAATCCATACATGCCAAATGGGAATATACCAAGCACAACTTTACCAAACATGACTGTTTCAAATCCACACTTGGTAAACTCTAGGCTAGACATGTTTTCAAATCCCATCAATGTTGTTGAAAATCCAGGCAATATGTTGATGACTCTAGGTACTGATCCAAGTCAAGGTAACACCACACAAAATTAAAGTTCCCTAAATCAAGGAAATATGATTCTCAACCACAACAATGTTCAAAGTCAACGTATAATGCCAAATCAAAACATCATACCAAAACAAAACATTGTTCAAAATCAATCCATCCATGATTCCATCCAAACACCACAAGGATGCATTCCAAATCTGCTTGCTAAATAGCCAAGTCAACCATATCAAGATCAACAACATAAACAACAAACCCAACCCCCACATCTCAAAGATCAATCGCCACATTTCCAAAATCAATCATCACAAGGTCAATTTAAAGTGAAAATCTCACAAGGTAACAAAAAAAAATACACACCACTTGGGGAACCAATCAAATCGTTCATACAATAGTTGATACAAGAAAATCTCATTAAAATCCCCATTTCTGTGAATTATCAAGAGCCCATAGTGAAACTACCAGGGTACAATGAGAAACACTTTTGTGATTTTCACAAAGTAAAGTGACACACAACATCATATTGTATTAGACTCAAAAATATCATTCAAGATTTGATTGATCAAAAGCTAATAGCTATTGGGGACAATAATCATAGTTCAACCACTAGTGATAGAATTAAAAACCTCCCCACCACAATTGTTGAAAACAATTATCAAGATCTATCCATTAATGAGCACATTAAAGACTTTTCCAGCTCAACCAACAATCAAATTAACACACACCAAGAGCCACTTTTCAATCATGATCAAAAATCACCAATGATGCCCAACAATGATCCAATCCAAGAAACATTGACAATCTCTTTGCCTTAATTATTGAAAACAATGATCAAAATCAATCCATCAATGAGCATTGTGAAGATATGTCTACCCCATCCAGTGATCAAATCAACATTCATCAAGAGCCATTTTTTAGTCATGATGAAGATTCCTCCTACAAAGATCTATTTCAAGGAGTGTTGATGTTATTTGATCCTATTGACATAATCCATGATCCATCGACCAATAATCATGTTGATAATGTCTCTACATTACCTAATGAATTAGAGGACATATCTCAAGAATTCATTCCAAAGCATGATCAACATCTATCACCAAGGTCTAGCAATGGTCTTTCCCAAGACATACTAACATCCCTCGACCTCATGATTGTAGATAGTGAAGGAATCCTCAAAGATCAAAAGGATATTGATCTACTTCCCATTCCCAATGGCGATGTCACAGAACCCTCTATAAGCAATCCATCTTGTGAAATTGACCCATGTCAAGAACTTGATCCAAAGCATATTGAAAGTAATTTTGAAATTAATCAAGATCAAGAACTTGTATCTCCAAGATACTACATTGATCTAATGGGCACTCTTCTATCTATACAAGATGTCGCAAATGATGATCATATCCATATAGCACATACCCCTATGTCTACCCATAAGATGATCTTCATTAAAAACAAGAGTCTCATACTCTTGACATCATTACCAAGATACAAGAGTCTCCTACTCTTAACATTTGTGCACAAGACCAAGATGGAAAAAAATCTAGAGACATAGTAAAAAAAAATCATGAAGAAGGCTTCTACAAAAGTTGTGAATCAGAAACATCTTGTGGACACTTGGTAGAAATAGATCATGAAGAAGGCTTCTACAGAAGTTATGAATGAAAAACATCATATGAAAGCATATCAAGAATGAATCATGAGGAAGAATTTTACAGTGAATCTTTAACATCATTTGAAGAAGCATTAAAATCTGATATTTCACAAGATCAAGTGAAAGATATCAATCAGGCATTCATCCCACATATGGAGGATCCTATCACTTATAAACTTGGATCACTTAATTTTCTTACGACAAGCTATCTCATCAATAAAGAAACTAACACTTTTGAAGATCCACCACAAAGTAGAGAAGGGTTAGCACCTTGTTTCCAAGGTAAATCATATCCCATTGAAAATAAAATGTTTCAAAAGATGAATTATCAAGGTAGAGGATTAGGCCTATATGAACAGGGTATCCTAGAACCAGTGCAAATTATTGGCAATCCTAAGCATCAAGGCCTTAGTTATTCGAAAATCAGGGGATCTAAACATATTAGTGATACCTCTACAAAACTAAGGGCAAATTCATCTCAATAAAACATCAACAAAGGGAGCACGAAGAATCCTTATGATGAAACAAATGCCAATACTACAATCTGCCAAGTCACAAATCTTCATCCACTCATCACCCCATCCATGAAGGACCAACATCAAAATAAATATTTGAATCAAAACAAAAAGAACATTATCAAAGGAAAAGAAGCTAAGAAGAATGAAGGACAAATCAAATAGAAGTGGATACTAAAGAATACAAAGAATGATTATCCCTATCAAACTCCATTAGTCAAAGAAACTATGGGGAAAAATCCAAAAGGGAAAAGTATCCATCTCGAAAGTTGAATTCAATTGCACGTATCTTGGCAAGGAAACTTCTTTAAGTAGGATATCGATGGCACATTATGAAAGAAGCATCTACATCAACGACATCAGGTGTTTCAACATGACCTTGAAATCTTTTAGTGACAATTACAATAAAAAAAAAATATATATATATAAATCCAAAAAAATAAAAATGAAAAAGGGTTGAAAACAGTAAAGAAAAAAATCATCCTCTAGCGAAAACCACTTCGGTGGCGCTTTGGACAGGTACCATGATGAAAACCTGGAAAACAGGCATCATGTGTAGAATCGAGCATCTACATGTACCATTTCAGGAGAAATCATCTTATAACATCGATAATAAAGCCAACATTCCCTCCATCCTATCCATAATAAATCCAGTCATCTGTGAACCATTTGCCATCTATCCACCTTATCTTGATCTTGGTAAAAAATTGGTGCCAACTTTACACTTGCTTGTGGTAAACATCTTGACATGGGTCATTTTCATTGATCCCATCCTACCCAATGTTATCTGAGCCTTGAAGCATTATCCAAATGAGAATCCTCTATTTGAACACCCTTATCTTATCGCAGATGATTTGTATCCATCCATCCATATACTGATCCAAGCATCCACCCATGATATTCCTTGCATTGCTAGACACTAGGGGCAAATATTTGCATCTTGCTTCAAGAATAAATATTGATATATATCCTCCAACTTATGTGGTGATCTGAACATTGGTAAACACAAAATCAAATTGGTAAAAACATTTATGAGCAAAAGAAATAAATCCAAATCACTAGCCCATGAAATATTTTGACAAGACGATGTTCCTTATCAAGCTTTATCTTTTATCAAAACACCAAAATCAATATCATTTGCATCTAATGTGTACCTCAGTATCACATCAAATCAACAAAACAAATTTTTTTCCAAGCCAAGCTTCCAAATCCTAATCAACCAAATCCAGTCAATCCATCATCATCTCAGGATATCCTTCCCAATCCTCATGTTACTAAAAACTATCCTTGACAATGTTATCATCATCAATCTATTGATCCGATCAATAAACCCTACCTTGGTTTTCAAAAAAATCCCAAAATAGAGCATTGATATCATCACATACCCATATCCAAATCGTCAAAATCATTCAAAATCCAAAACAACTCAAAAAGTCTGAAAAAATAAAAAATAGTCATCAGTCGAACTACATTGTCTCTGAGCTAGAACATAGGAAAGGTTGATTTTTTATTATCCCCCAAGACATTTTAGGTCAGTCCTTTAGGCCTCTGTCATAATGGCAATCTGTTTGCCCATCATTCTCATCATTGAGTCAAGTATGTCATCAGTCGAACTATGTGGTCTCTGCATGTATAACGTAGGCAAGTCTAATCTATGGATCAACTCTCGAGACCCCTAGGATAGGTTTTTAAGTTAGTCTCTTTGTCATAAATTTTGAAAATACCAAAAACATTTGTAAAACATCACAAAATTCAAAAAAAAACCTCAAAACATTTGAAAAAACTCAAAATGGTGCACCCATCTCATCTCGCTTTCATCCGCATTAATCACCGCTATTAATAAATCATCATCGCTTTCATCCTTTCGTATGTCAGTCAGAAGCAATTCTAGTAGGTCCAACAATTGGAACCTAAATCGTTAAAGTGTCAAGTCTAGATCAATGAGCTAGCAAGTTGGTCAACTCGAAATATCAATAGCTTATCATCCAATCAAAATCTCATCAAAACCCTAATCACAACATGTCCTAGGAATGTGACCTTCCAGCTTGTTTGTTTACTTTATCTGGTTTTTTTGACTTATCTTATTTTGTGCTCATTCTGAGGACCTTTCAATGATGCCTAAACAAAAAAGGTTTAGAGAGAAAGGAATGGGGCAATGATCATTATCTTTTTGTCTGTTGTGCTTGTTGGACATTCTTGTAATATAACTTGGTGAATACTTTCTTTGTTAGGTCCATCCTAGCAAGGTTTCTATATGTCAAGTGTGAACAAGAGCACTCCTATATGATTGCTGAGTCAAAGTCCATCACACTAGGCACAACACCATCCTAGTTCTTTATACCTTGATGCATCGCACCTATGTGTGTTATCAAACATAAGGAAAGTTATGCCCTTTATCTCTCCCATCCTTGGATAAGCAATACATCATCATCATTCATCATCATATCCAATAAATTCTTGATGACTAATGGACTTGTTGGACTTCTGCGTCTTCTTGGATTTAAGGGTTGACCCCTCTCATTCTTCTATCCTCTTTCACGCTAACAAGGCATCCATCTCTCATCCTGCATAATCATGTCATATCATCATAGGACAACATCATCCATCTTATCCAATCTCACATGCATTGCATAATAATTTAAGATATTTAACATAATATAGATTTGTTATTCTAAGCATCTTAAAAATATCTCATTTGCATCATCATCTAAGTTGTTTAGGATAATATAGATTTTTTATTCTAGTCATCTTAAAAACATCTCATTTACATCATCATTATCATATAGATTAGTTAGTCATAGCCATCCATACAACGATTTTGAACCTCTTTGTCATGAGATCGACCTCATATCAAATCTTTTTGCTCGATCTCTCAAGGGCGCAATGTACTAACGTACTTATTTATGCTAGAGCATCTGAAAAATCATATTATTTTTTAATTTCGATGTCGGCAACATCATTCTTTGAACTAATGCAACAAGTACATTGCTTCAAAGAGGGGGAAAATGTAGACATACAAAATTGACTCATGCATCTAATCATGCTTCAATTAACATCATTTCGTCTATTAATTAAATAAATCAATTTAATTGATTCACTAAGGTTATCTCTTTAATTAAATAAATCATTTTTATTTGATTATCTCCTAAAGTTTCTTGATTTAATTAAATCACATGTATTTAATTAAATGACTAATGATCATTATCTCCTCTCATTTTGATTTATTTTAACCCACAAGTCTAAGTCAAAATGTCACAATCACCTAATTCCTCATTAAGTTAATCCAATCTTGATTAATTTAATCTAAACCCATGTCCCATCCTTTATCTTTTTTCACTTGCACAATTAATCATTTATTTTGATTTATTAAAACCTCTATTTTCCTCATAAAGCATATTCCCAAGGAATATTCCCTCATTAACTCCCTTTGTTTGAATTTTTTGTCCAAACAAATTTCCCCCGAAACCTCTCAACCATATGCATTTAATACTAAATTCAAATTTCAAATTGGCACATTGACCAAAATGTGCACAACTCTCATCCTCTCACATCTTGACAAGTGGCATCTTGTCATTGGCTCATGAATGATCCCACATTCATCCAAATCCCTCAATCTTCTAACCTAGAATCTATAAATGCAAATCATTTCAAACAACAATACAACACAACTTGACCAATAAACTGAGTATTGGCATTATCATCACTTGCATCTTGGCATCTTTTTCTTATCAGGGATTGGGAAAGGGCTCTCTTTTCATATCAAGAAGCACCAATCCACTATGGGATAGAGTTTTATCTTGTTGTTTATGCTTTCAATTAGTTGTTTGGTTCTATTTTTCTTGTTTGCATAGGTAGCATGAGTGAATATTTCATTGGAATGTTGGATTTTCTTGTTTCAAACTGGCTAACAATCTAATGGTAGTCATTGTTTGAAGCGATTTGCATATTTCAGTGTTTACAGAAATCAACATTTTCAAAAAATAACTTCACTTTCTAACACCTTTAGTAGGTAAACTATTAGGAATTTGAAAATTATGTAAACTAGTGATTTGTGACATTTTGTCTCTAGATTTTAAATGTATTTTTTTTTAAATGAAATTAAATTATATATTTTTTGTATCTAGTTTTTAATAGTAAACAAAATTTTTACAAAGTGTTGAGTACTTCGGTTCGCATATATTTTTTTCTAGAAAGGACAAAATTTTGATTCTTTCGAATTTAGGTTGCTAACACTATTATCTAGTGCTTTCATTTTATTTCATAACGTTTTGTTAAATATTTTTATTTTAATTAAGTTTTGAAGTCAAACCAATTAAAATTTACACATAGGTGCACTTCGGCTCACATAACATTTTTGGTATGTATTCAAATACAGTTTTTCTTTTTTTGTTGGAACGAGGACATCAAAGCCTAATGCATATATATTTAATTTTATTTTTTCTCAAATTTACTATTTTTCCACAATGATTTTTCACGAAAATTGATGTTTGATGAAAAACCTATGTTTAGTAAAACTAAAAAATAAAAAATAAAATAAAAATAGAATATATTAAATTTATAGTTTTTGGAAAACACGTTTTGATCACTACAATCCTCCACCTTGGTTTATCATGTTTAATCCATTTTCACCTCCTTCTTGGGCTTCAATAGTCAAAAATATGCATAAATTTTGAAATGGTGGAGGGGGAGGTGAAAAAAAGGGGGCTCATTAGAACCCCCCTTCTAATGAACAGGGTTCTTTCGAACCCCCTTCATTAGAAAGGAGGTTCGAATGAACTCCCCTACATGCTGCAAGTGGGGGTTCATTAGAAGGAGGGGGGTTCATTCAAAGGGGGGGCTCAATAGAAGGGGGGGTTTATTCGAACCCCCTTCATTAGAAGGGGTAAGACATTTTAAATTTTTTGACGGGAATTTATATTTTTTCTTCATGGAAAAAATTGTAATCCACTATTATGGGTTTACTCATAGTAAAGGATATAATGTTGTGTTCAAGGATGAGAAATGTGAAATCAGGAAATGATCCAAAATTGTGATTGTTGTTGGAAAGAAGTATGAAGGAAATATTTATCAACTTAAGGTTGTTGATGGTCATTACTTTATATCTCAGATCAATGATAGTTGGCTATGGTACTAAAGGATGTGTCACATGAATTTTGATAACATGGTGAGAATCAGTGTAGTACAAGTTCTGAGAGATTTACTAAGAATTACAAAACCTATCAATGTTATTTGTAGGGACTATCATTTTGGAAAGCAAGCTAGAAATAGCTTTAGGTCAAAGGAACAATTTACTACCAGACTAATAGATTTTATTCATATAGATATTTTTGGTCCTATAAGGGTGAGAAGTCTACAAGGTGATAGGTATTTTATGCTTTTGATTGATGATTACTCTAGAATGACATGGGTTATATTTCTTAGAGAGAAATCTGATGCATTAGAAGAATTTAAAGCATTCAAATCTATGGTTGAAAATGAAATGGATAGAAAAATCAAATGCAAGTTTAAGGTCTAACAAAGGTGGAGAATTCACCTGGAATGAGTTTAATATTTTTTGTGAAGCGCATGGAATAAGAAGGCAATTTTCTACTCCTAGAAGTCCTCAGCAAATGGAGTTGTTGAAAGAAAGAGGGTTAGTGCAAGATCATGGGGATCCAAACTAGGCCCTTAAGTAGCAATAAAAATTCAGAAAAAATTGAGTTAGGGAACTTCACATAGAAACTTACATAAGTTATTAAAATAATTTGAAAAATATGAGAAAAAAATTTGTAGAAAAATGAATGTAGATTCCAAGATACTATTCCTTTTTTGGAAAAAGGTAAATCTATTTGGTGAAAATTTAAAATTTCAATGCACTAGTACTAAATTTTTCAGGAAAAAATAGAAAGCGGGTGTATGTTTGACCAACGTAAGAACAAGAAAAAAAAATATTATTTTTTGAAACTTTCAATATAAGTAGAGGACATATTCTCAAATGTGTTGTATTTTTTTGTAATTTTTTTATAAGTAAATAATTAGTTATGATTTTTTTATTAATTTTTTTAAAATATTAAAATGTGTTTGTCTCACCACCATAAGTTGGTAAAAAATTTATGAAATCCAAATTTTATTTTTTTATCCTATATTATGGGAAGTATAGAATGTGACACATCTTTTGAATTTAAAAAATGTTAAATCGTTTAAGACTTATATATGTTTTTGAATTAGCTTATTAATTAGGACTTGAGTCAGAATGTATGTAGAAAATTAATAATAATTAGATATTTAATTCCAAATAAGTAATATCTTATATTTTTGGAAATCTAATAATTTTCTCAAATAAAAATAATCATCAACCACTTTTTGGTCGTATTGCCACTTTTTGGATGTCCATATTCCTGCACTCACCCAAGAATAGAATGGATCAACAAGCTTTTAGATCAATGATAACTGAGGCAGGTCTATCAGAAGTCTACTAGAGCGAAGCAATTCCCAATGTTGTTTACGTGTTCAATTGAGTTGAAGAAAAAGATAAGAACACTAAGACTCCCTATAAGCTGTGATATGGAAAGATTCCTACTATAAAGTACTTCATAGTATTTGGAAGTAGATTTTTTATCAAAAGAGATGATGAAAATTTAGGAAAGTTTAATGGGTGGGTGCAAAAAGATGGGGGGCCAAAAAGTGGCTAAATTTTCAAAAATCATTTGATAGGCTATGACACGAGTGCGTTATAACACACTTTCTTTATGGCTCGGCATGACCGAGCCAAAAGCTCAGTCACATCGAGCCTATAACATGCTCGTGCTATATCGTAAGCACGTTATAGCACATTAAAACAAAAAAAATAAAAATAATTCATTTTCACTAGTGACTATTTTTTTTGCTACATATGGCCAAGAACCCTACTTTTGCACGCTCGCATTCTAGAAGGGGATTATCTTGCATTTTCTTCATCATTTTTTTGTTATTTCATCACCAAGATGCTGCCACATTAATGGGGAGGTCGAACAAGTAAGGATTATTTTTTGTTGTTGTTGTGAATTTCTTGTTAAATTGGAAGTTTTAGGTTGGTTTTTATATTCATTTGTTTAATTTGTAGGAAATGTTAATGAACTTGAAACCCTCCCGAGAATATTGAAAAACCAATACAAGAAGCACCTAAACAAAATCCTCAACAACCACGACAATAATCTCCACTAATTCCTCAACATCCTCCTAGAACTCAAGAAAATTTAATGGGGGTAATTGAAAATAATAAAAAACAAATTAAGGAGTTAATCAAGAGGTTGAATGATCCAGTAAGTTCAACCATAAAAAGAAGAACACTTGTAATTTCATGTAAAGAAAATGTTAAAACATGTAGATGCAATCAATAAAAAATTAAGTGGTTAGGCAAATAGGAGGCAAGCGGCTAGGAATATTTGCGTAGATAAATTATAATATACAAAGGTAAAAGATGAAAAATATATAAAATATTATTTTTTCTCATTATTCGTTGACCCATGCATAAATAAAAATATTGACCTTAATACAAAGAGGTTTCCTATCCACTGGTGCCACCACCAAGGGATTAGGAACAATTTCTGGGATAGGTTGTACATGGTGTTTACTACCCACCATGCAATAATTGCAAAGTCCCACAATATCTCTTGAGGAAACTATATTGTGAGTTCATCCTCAATAAAGTTCCCAATTATTTTGATATGAGAGACTTTTAGAGGAGAGGTGGGGGGTTGGCACAAGATAGACCTAGTGCATGACTGGATCCTAGGTGGTAAGCTATATGAGCTCTCTCTAAGTCGTCTCATGAGAACACCATTATCTCTTCCATTGTGAAGGAGAGTGTTGAGGTAGAAACTTTGTAGTCTATCAACTCTTTGACCTAGAGTGTCATCTATTATGCTATTACTATAGTATAACACCATCCAGGGGAGTCTTTGAGTGGTAGGCTTCCACCTCATTCAAGTCAGGTTTGCGGGGAATCTTGTACACATGATCCCACAAACACTCAAGAGGATGCTACATAGGATATGTCTATATCAACGAAGATGATGAGGACAACTAACATTTTGAATGAGGATTTTTGCATTGATACTTAGGTAAATGTTAGCATGTTCATTGAATTTAATTTATTAAATTCCGTTTTTGAAATTTAAGATGAACTAATTTAGTTTTATGATTGTAATAAAATTTTAGTGTCACAGTGTTGATACTAGATACATCATCCCTACACCTATTTATTACTCCACTACATCTACCACTGAGGTATGTAACTAGTAAATAATTATAAATTTATTACATGTGAATAGAATTCTTATATGAATGGTCTTCTAATATATAACTTTAAATATTTAATAGGCTAATATTGGAGGTTTCATGGGAACACCTCCCAGTGCTAGCAGAGTTAGACAAACCTACACAGGTAATAGAATAAAAATTTTAACTAATGAATTATACTTAATATAATTGTGTAGTTTATATTCATATCATTGATTACATTGCATTGCACATCTTGAAAACTCAAAGCATTACTTCACATTCCATAACTAATAACTAGATGTTGATAAATGATAAAATCTCAACTACAATATAGTTGTTTAGAAAGTCAACATAAGCATTGATGCAATTACTTCACATAGCATAAGTAATAACTAAGAGGAGCTGCCAATTGCATTTTCTTGTCATGGCATTCCAGAGGACCACTTTTTACCAAGGCATCTTTTCAAAAAGTTCACTTCCTTATCTATGATATAGATTCTTGGAAGAAAATATGAAAGAATAATGGTAAGCAATAGCATAGACAAGGCAACCAATTGTTTGAAAAAATACCTAAAAGAAATATAGTCTCATGGTGATATCCATCACCATGAGACTCAATTTATTTGAGGCATTTTTCAAACAACTCACCACCTTTTCTATGCTACCACATTTTCCATACATTTCTACCAAATAATTTTATCAAACAATTCACTTCCTTGCTTTTATGGCTAAAAGCCTAAAAAAAGGTGCTTTCCAACAAACTATGAATTCTTGGAAAAATAAATATCAAAGAATAATATTAAGCAATAGTATAGAAAAGGTAGTGAGTAATTTGAGAAAATGTCTCAAAAAAATATGGTCTCATGGTGATGGAATGTCATTCCATCACTATGAGACCATATTTCTTAGAGGCATTTTTTCAAACAACTCACCGCCTTTTCTATGCTACCACATTTTCCATACATGTATATCAAATATTTTTATCAATCTATTCACTTCCTTGCTACTATGGTTAAAAGCCTAAAATAGGTGCTTTGCAACAAACTATGGATGCTTGGAAAAAATCTATCAAAGAATAATAGTAAGCAATAGCATAGACAAGGCAGTGAGTAGTTTTAAAAAATGCCTCAAAGAAATGTGGTCTCATGGTGATGGAATGCCATTCCATTACCATGAGACCACATTTCCTTGAGGTATTTTTTCAAATAGCTCACCACCTTTTCTATGCTACCACATTTTTCATACACGTATACCAAAGCAAAGATATCAATCTACTTACTTCCTTGTTGCTATGGCTAAAAGCCTAAATTATGTGCTTTCCAAAAAACTATGGATGCTTGGAAAAATATATCATAGACAAGGCAGTGAGTAGTTTTAAAACAATACTCGAAGAAATGTGGTCTCATGGTAATTAAATTCCATTCCATCACCATGAGACCCAATTTCTTTGAGAAATTTTTTCAAACAAATCACCACCATTTCTATGCTACCACATTTTCCATACATGTCTACCAAAGCATTTTATAAAACTACTTGAACTTCCTTTCTACTATGGTTAAAATCCTAATGCTTGAAAAAAATCTATCAAAGCATAATAGTAAACAATAGCATATACAAGGTAGTGAGTAGTTTGAAAAAATTCCTCGAATAAATTTGGTCCCATGGTGAAGAAATGTCATTCTATCACCATGAGACCAAATTTATTTGAGGCATTTTTTCAAATAGATCACCACATTTTCTATGTTACCACATTTTCCATACATGTATATCAAATAATTTTATCAAACTATTCACTTTCTTGTTGCTATCACTAAAAGCCTAAAATAGGTGCTTTCCAACAAACTATGGATTCTTGGAAAACTCTATCAAAGAATATTTGTAAGCAATATTATAGTCAAGGTAGTGATTATTTTGAAAAAAGGCCTTGCATAAATGTGGTCTCATGGTGATGGGATGTCATTCCATCACCATGAGACCACATTTATTTGAGGCATTTTTTCAAACAACTCATTTCTTGAAGAATAGAAACCAAGCCTTTAGCCGAAATTCCCCTCCAAATTATTTTCAAGGTCCTCATCATCATCCTCAATTTACAAATCCATGGAACCTTCCACCTTCTATTCCACTTTTTCATATCCCCACCCCTTCCTCTTCATGTCATGATCACCCTCCATATCATAACCAATACCACACTATACCATCCACCCTATCCCAACATAATACCATAGAGAAAGCAATGAAATGCTTGAAAAAATGCCTCAAAGAAATGTGGTCTCATGGTGATGGAATTCCATGACACATTTGTTTGTAATGGAATTCCATCACCATGAGACAACATTTATTTGAGGCATTTTTTCAAAGAGTTTGTTGCCTTCTCTATGTTGCCACATTTTTTTTACATGTCTACCAAATCATTTTATCAAATGGTTCATCGCCTCACTACTATGAATAAAATCCTAAAACAGGTGTTTTTAAACAAGCTATGGATAGGGAAAATAGTAAGCATGATAGTCAGCAATATATAGTTTACTAAGTACTTAAAAGAAAATTCATTATCTCATACATTATAAGCCATGGCATGCATCACTATTGTAGTTTTCATGATTGAATAATTTGTTGTTTTATTTTTAGATGTTGGAAGTGGATAAACCTCCACATTTTCATAAGGTAATGGATCTTGGTGTTTCCTTTACTATGGACTCCTCGATGCATCTCATAGAGGTATGAGGCAGATTACTAAATTTCAATTTGTATTCATTGTTATAGTTGTTAGTAAGTGAAAAATTAAACCATTATTTATTTGTAGTTTAAATTATCTTTGGATGGTTTTTATAGGGCTTCAACATGCCATAGAATGGGCATGAAAATATTCCCCTTGAGGAGAGTGATCGTCTAAAGGAAATAAGTGATTATTTTGTTAAATATATCATTTTTTAATATTGTAATTTCTATCAATTAATGCCTTTACTTATTATTGTAATAGATAAGGATTGATCGAGAAATAAACCTCAAGAGGAGTAGCAAGAGCACTCTGCAACCTCAAAGTAAACGAGTGACAAAATTATCACCATTTGGCCAACCAACAAAGTGCAATAATTGATTTCGAGAGCATGGAGAGCAATGAATTTTGATTTTAGAGCCCTTTGTTGTATGCCTATATGGCATTTTTGTACATATTTTATATTGGATATATTTGATGTTGTATGCCTATATGGCATTCTCATAAGCCTATATGACTATTTTATATATATTTTATACTTATATCAACATATATTAATGTAGGCCTACTTGGCTATTTGGTTAATACAAATATTTTTTATCGATGGTGTCCATATTTGCATTAAAAATCCATGGTTCAATAGATATGAGTTACGTGTATTCAAGTGTATACTTTACAACTTACATGTATACTTTGTGACTTATGTGTATTCTAATGTATACTTTTTGACTTACGTGTTTTCATGTGTATACTTTGTATTCATTCATATAATTTGTATTAATTTGTTTATACTATGTATTCATGTGTATACTTCAAGTCTTACATGTATTTGAGTACATTTACTTCCCTTATTCACATGTATTCTTGGCTTATTCTCATGTGTTCATACATGTGAGAGAATCCAACTGTGATATCTTGGCCTGCTCTCATGTCAACCGATCACAGAACACCTCAAAAGTGGGCATGGTAAAGCGTGCACCCAAGGCATCCATAGTAGAATAGAATGTAGAGGAAAAAATATGAAATAAAGCACGAAGCTTAGAGAGAATCAGGTAAATGCACTCTTCATATGTTTTGTTCTTACCACAACCCTGTAACAATTATTGCAGTGATTTGAACTTCATCAAAAAATCCTCAATGGTAGGATATGAATCAGATACTAAGGAATTCAATTTGGCTTCAATCTGAAGTGCTTGAAACTGATTAATGTGCCAAATAGAGTATGAAACTTCAACCACATAGCTTGAGGAATTGTACAGCCCTCTAGATAGAATAGAAGACTATCTGAAACATACAAGGATAGAAAACCCATGGCCTCATCCATTTTGTTCCTGTACTAAAATACCTCAAATGGTCATGTCAACTGAGGGTGAACTTCATCCAAACATGACCATAACCCTTTCGACATGAGAAGTCTGGTCATTTGTGTCTTCTAGGTGTGATAACTGTGTGGGGAAAGATGCTTAATAGAAAAAGAGTCTACCATAATGAATGAGTTCTGAAATGTGTTTTATGAAAGAGGTTTTTGGTTTTCTGATGTAAATTATAGAAAGAAAGAAAGAAAAAACTGACCCCAAAACACAAGAACCTAAACCCTAGTACAATTTTGAAAGCTGAAAAAGCGAGAAAAAACAAAATATGATTCAAACAATACTCTATGTGCCTAGTAATTTTTTTGATGAAATAAACTTCAAATTTGAATAGAGCACTCGAACACCTTTTCAATGCCTATTCATTTTTGAAAAATGGAGTCTGTACACAAAAGTTACACCCCGAGAGTGCAAAAGACATGTTATGACTTTGACTGTAAAAAAGGCATCAAAAGCACAAAACCAGAAAATAAGACCTGCACCACTTCATCAGGCTTTGAATCAGCTTTCCAACACCTTTTTTTTTTTGAAAAATAGAGATCATATGCCCATTTTATACCCAATTTCGTAAAACACCTCTAAGAAATGCCAATAAGACCTTCAATAGGCACCTGGGGCTAAAAAAATAGGCCCCTGGTCCAGTGAGTGACCAGGGGCCTAAAGTTGAGCGGCCTGCAGGTGGAGAGTTGGTGGTCGACGGGTGGTGCACAGGTGGAGTGGTGGGCTGACAACGAGCTGGCAGTGGGTCGGAGGCTGCTCAGTCACAATGGAGGTGGCCGACAACGGTGGTAGTTCTGCAATGGCCACCAAGTGCCTAGAGGGTGGCGTCCAATTTTTAAATGGGAAGCGCTTTAAAAAGTGTTTTTTTTTTTAAAAAAAATTAATTTTTAATTTTAATTTTGCATCAAAAGACATGCCTTGGGGTGTTTACGGCCCTAGGGAAAAATTTTTTTGCCTCCCGAGCCAACTACACCGAAACTGGGCAAGTTTTATGTCAAAAAACTTGGAAATAGCCTCCTGAGTGTAACCATGAGGTTGGTTTGGGTTCAAAATGCATCAAATGAAAGAGGTATTCCCTAGATCAAAAAAATAAAACCTTGAACCTTCAAAGCTCCAAAAATCGTTCAAAACATGAACATGAAGTAGTAGGTCTAGAACTCTGATACCATGTCGAAGAAATCCAACTTCATAGAACTCAAAGATCACCTACATGCAAATAACCTATTAGAGAAAGGAAGATATGGAGACAAAAAATAAAAGGGTGCTCAAAAAGCTAAAGATGCATTAATCGGAGAGAATAATATAATACAATGAGATCAATCCTTATGAAGGAGATCAAGAAACCCTAAAGTGTAACCCAAAAGGGAGCATTTAATAATTAGAATAATTATTAAATGCCTATAAAATGCAAGCTAAGTTAATCTTAAGAGAAATATAAAAGGTGACTTAATTAAAATAATTAAGTAATGAACCTTTTACTCTAACACCCCCCTTAAGATGAACTTAGGGAGTAGCTACAAACTAAATGCATGAAAGAAAAGAAAGTAAAAGCTAGAAAGCAAACTTGGGTTCCAACAACTAGGCCTGATCAAGTACCCAATCACAACCAAATCTCTGTAAAGTGGAGTAAAGGAGAAAACCCAGTGCGAAAAAATCCTCTCAAAAAAGAGATGAAAAATAGTTGAAAAAAACATGAAGGAAGGAAGGCCTCACAGAGGCCCCCAAGGACAACTTCCTTCACCCCAAGCTTGGAGTGAGACTGAAGATAGCACAATGATGCCAAAGGTTTAGTGAAGATGTCTGCAACCTACTCCTCTGTAGGAATGTACTCCAAGATGAGAGAACCATCTTGAATCAACTGCTTGATGAAGTGCATGTGGATCTCAATGTGCTTAGTCCACTGATGCTCCACTAGGTTGCAGGAAATGTGAATGGCACTCTAATTTTCACACAAGAGAATAGTGGGACTATCAGGAGGAAACCCAAACTCTATCATCAACTATCAAAGCCATAGAATCTCCTAACTAGATAACACTGTTGCTTGGTACTTAGCCTCTATAGATGATTATAATAGCAGACTGCTTCTTGCAAGACCATGTGATAGGACCAGAACCAAGGAAAAAAAACAAAGCCAGAAGTAGACTTCCTATCATTGACATCACCAACCCAATCTAATTCAGTGAAGCCAACAATGTGACGGGATCCTGAAGTGTAGGGAATGCCATAATGAGTGGTGCCCCCAATATACCTCAAGATATGTTTGGAAGCTTTCCAATGAATCTCATGTGGATCATGTGAGAATCGAGAGACAAGGCCAACCACAAAGGAAAGATCAGGATAAGAATGAGAATGTGTCAGGCACAACAAACTGCCAACCAACTTCCTGTATAAAATGGGATCTACTGGAGGCGTAGAGCAAGTAAAAGACAAGACAATACCTAACTAAAATGGTGTGGGGGCAAGCCCAAAAAAAAATGCAAAAGACCGAGATCTATCATCTCAAATTGTTCCATCAAGGCTCTCTGAACACTTTGAATCATGGAGGATGAGCTACTTATAATAATGAGATCATCAACATATAGCACAAGAATCAAAATATCACCCTCCTGACATTGAATGTACACTATGTGATTGGAATGACAATGTGTGAACTAAGAGGAAAGAAAGAAAGAGTCCATATTCTCATACCAAGCTTGAGGGGCTTGTTTGAGACCATACAATGAATCGGGAGACCCCATTTCTTGGACCCATTTTTTCAAATAGGCTACTACATTGCCAATTTCATCAAATTGGCAAGCTAGTTGGCCCACTAACTTTCCAATTTGGTGAAATTAGCAACCTAAATTGTCCTGTTTAAAAAAATGGGTCCAATAAATGGGGTCTCTCAATGATTTACATCATCAAGAGACCGCATTTCTTGGACCCATTTTTCAAATAGGCAACTACATTGCCAATTGGGTGAAATTGGAAATTTTGTTGCTTGTTTGAAGAAATGAGGTCTCCTAATGATGTACATCATCGGGAAACCCCATTTCTTGGACCCATTTTTCAAACGGGTCAGGTTAGGTTTCCAATTTTACCGAATTTGCAAGCTAGAGGTAAATCACAGGGAGACCCCATTTCTTGGACCCATTTTTTTAAACAAGCCAAGATAGGTTGCCAATTTTATCGTATTGGCATGCTAGTGGGCCCACCCAAAATTCAGTATGCACCCAAAATTGAAGTAGTAAGAATACAATATCAATAATTTATTGTTAACAAAAGGTAGTTAGTTGTAGGTGAGTAGGTCAAAATTCAAACATATATTTGTGGATGGAGAGGAGTAGTGTAACTATATCTATGAATTTTTATGGCTTGTTGGTCCATATGAAAGAAAAAGGACACACATATAATGTGAGAACATCTATTTATTATAGTCTAATAAAATTCAAAGGAAACCTCTAATTAAGAATCTTGTAAAATATTTAGGAAATAAAAAGGATTCACTTGTGTGTATACCCTCTATCTCTCCCCCACTCCCACCCTCTCTCCCTCTCTCTCTCCACTCTACCCTTAACCCTAAACCCTTAAACACTCAACCCTAAACCCTCAACCCTCAACCCTTAAACCCTAAACCCTTAATTCCCTCTACCCTCTACCCTCAACCCTTAAACCCTTAAAACCAAATAAAATATTTACCCTAGTTTTCCTCAACCCTCAACACTTATTCCCTTAACCATTAAACCCTCTACCCTCTACTCTCAACACTCAACACTCAACCCTTAAACCCTAATCCCCAGCCCCTATACCCTCTACCCTATACATTGGACCCTCAACCCTAATCCCCCAACCCTCTATCCTCAACCTTAAACCCTTAACCCTTAAACCCTAAACCCTTAAACCCTTTACCCTCTACCCTCTACGCTCTACCCTGTGCACTAAAATCATGTTAGAATTGGCTATGGCTGCCAAGATCTTGAGACCAAATGGAAAGAACAAAAAAGAGAGATGAATATGACAATAATGAAGTGTATTCTTATCAATTGATTCAATGATATGAGATTATTGATTTATCATACATAGGATACCCTTTGGTTATATAGCCAAGGTGAGAACATAAAAGGGCATAAGATTATGACAAGTGTTGTAATCTTATGACATGAGACAACTATTAAAATCTATCACTCCACCTAAAGTGATAATGTGATAATCAACACAAATGGTGGATTACCCACAAAATGTGGAGAGATAATCACATGATATGTCCATGAAAGGTGGAAGTGATAAAATAATAGCATGATAAGTCCACTAAAGGTGGAAAAGCTCCAACTACCTCCTATGTGGTCCCTAATTAAACTTAATTAAGGTGTAATCATGACCTAGGACAAGGTACAACACATTTAATTACACCAACACCCCCCTTAAGTGCAACTTAGGAAGAATGTACACAAAAGAAAATAATGCAAGTTGGGTCCCAACAACTAGGCCATGTTGGGTACCCATGTACATATGCAATGCAATCTCTCACAAATAGAGAAAAGGAAAAAACCCAGTGGGACAAAAATCCTCCCCAAAAGAGAGATAAAAGATACAAAATAGAAATGTTCTCAATGATGCATGAGAAGGTAAAAAACCCATGTGAGAAAAAAGACCCCCCATAAGAGAGAAGTAGAAGAGAGACAAGGAAACCCCCCCTCAATGTTGAGTCACTTGCAATGATGGTATAAGCTCAACATTGAATGTTGAAGATGATCCAATCTCATCGAACAAGGTTCCTCCCCTTAGGAAGAAACAAAACCATGGATGTATGCAAGATTTTAGGAATATGGATGATGGATGATGTCTCTAAAACATGCTCAAGTGTCTCCATGTCAATGTTGAAAAATGACACACTCCATACATGCATTCTAGTTCATACTACTGATGAGAACAATCCAAAATCTAGTAGATATGAATGTAGAACATGATCCAAAGACAAGGATATCCCCTTTGAAGACAAAGAAGCCTCCTCCAAATGTTTTCCAAAAGTATCTACACTCATGTTAAACTGCAAAGAGTGATCATGTAGAGAATGAACAAGAGGGTTAGAGTGTTCCCTTAGAACAACTGAAGAAGGACTATCTTCATCAAAGAGAAGATGAATTTCATCAATGATATCCCCTAAATCTGCAATATGCGACTCCACAAATAATTCTTAAATACTTGTCAAGAAGCCATCCAAACTAGCCATATCTAGAATACTATGTATTCCCTACTGCACTGAATCACAATGAGCCAAAATTGTGGAAACACATGCATCATCAACTGCAATAGTAGATGGAAGAGATGAAATGTATAACTCAAGAACTGGTTCTGATGTGAGAAATCCCAAGTTCAAGTATCCAAATGTCTCTTCTGAATCATGGTTCATATGATCAATAGTCAAAGGAACAATGTCACCATCAGAAGCAAAATATGCAAAGGTATGAAACCGAGATGAATGATCAACCACCCTAGTAGCAATGATCTCTCTACTTTCCAAGCCTTGAATGATGATTGAATCAGGTGTGAACTCCACAATTCTCCCATGTCCACCATGTGTAATCTGATATATGGAAAGAAGGTCATTTGTCAAATGAGGAACACACAAAATATCCTGAAAAGTATTGTCCCCAAAACTAATAGATCCCTTCCCTATTACACTAATGTATATATTGTTTCCCATCAAGATATGAGACATATTACAAGGCTCAAAAGAAGAGAATATAGACTGCAAAGATTCCATATGATGAGATGCTCCTAAATCTAGAAGCCATCTCCTTGATCTTGGACCTAAAAAAGCACAAAGAGCTTGTCCTTTATATCCTGATGTAGATGCTTGACCTTTTTCCTTTTTAGACTATTTTGAAGAAGAATGTGATTCAAAAATTCTAGAAGGAAAATCAATGTGATTCCTTTTGAGAATATTTTTTAACTTATCAATATCCTTCTTATAACAATAGTGTTCTTCATGTCCATCCTTCTTGCAATATGCACAAAAAGGCCTCTCCTTTTTAGATGATTCTCATTTAGAAGATTATGATTCTTTATTTGGCTTGTTCTTTTACATATTTTTCTTCTTATCAAGATTCCCTGATTCTTTTTGTCCCTTAGAATCATTGACCATTAATGCATTTGGCTTGGAAGACTTGATCATGTTCATTAACTTAGCTTCCTCGTGGATTAGGAGATTTGCAAAGTCATCAAACTTAGGATCAACATATGATGCTCCCATAGAAAGTCGATGGGTATGAAAGCCAGAAACAAATACTGAATACTTGGGACCAAGCTTGGATATCACATTTAGAATCAATTGTAAATCTTCTTTTTTAATGTTGCATTATTTCACCTGTGTTCTTAGTTGCTTGATTTTGGAGATGTAGTCTTGGATGTGGTCAAAACATTTTGGATCAAGATTCATCAAATCATTATCAATCTAATATCCCCTAATCTTTTATGTTTTACCATACAATTTTTCAAAAGTCACCCAAGCTTCTTTAGGTGTTTTATATGATTCAATATGAAATTGTAAATCAAATGAGACTAATGAACATATGCATCCAAGTGTTTTCTCATGATCAATCTCCCATTTTTCCAATTTGTTATCATCAGTAAGTTTTTGAATGGTGTATTTTAGATGACCTATTATAAATTTCATCATGAGACATTTCCATACTCATTTTCTCCATGTAGCATAATTACATGTGGAGTTAGGATTTCAATTTGAGATTTCCCCATTGCAAGAACACAAACCAAGCAAAATAATGCAATCAATCACTACAAGATTGACACTTTATAAGTAGTGTGTTTACAGTTGCCACTTACCAAAAATAGAAAAGTGGAATTTGATCTTTGTACATGCAAATTGGCAAAATGGGCCTCAAACTCAAAGTGAAAAATTTACCACACATGAGATATATCTGATGACACCCCTGGAAAGTACATGAAAAATCATGCACTTCTGAAAAAAAACTTCACCCAAAAATGTTACCGTAGGAGTACGATATGAGCTCCCAAAGTTCCCAAAATGAGGACAAAGCAACAACACCTATGAGAATCTATAATTTCTGGAAAAACCAGACACCAAAACAAAAATCTGATTGCACTTCTATGAAGAGCACAAAACATTAGCCCAAATAAAAATAAAATGCTTGAAAAAAGGAGTCAAAATGACCAAGTTATGAGGCTTCAAAGTTTGACTGAAAAATAAAAAGCTCAATGGAAGGAGGTCCAAAATTTTCAAAAGATTGATGATGTCAGTGATGATGTATTGATGATGTTAGACATTTATTGGCTTAAATTTGATGGTTCCCGCTCGTCAAAAAAAATATACTCCTCTGGATGGAATACTCACTGGTTCTTGGGCTGATATTTAACATTTGTAGGAACGTCATAAGTTTGTGCGGGTTTGTGAATTATTTTGCAGAAATATTCTTTATGCGCTGCCAGTTGGGTTGATTTGACTGGCCAGATTTTATTTTATGGAGGTCGGATTTGTCTATCCGTCGGAAAAGATTGTGGTCGGCACCGATTTTTGGATAACCGAGCGATGAAAAGGTGTGGGGGTCGTGCTGCCACTTGGAAGGCGACATACTTCCTATGGAGCCTATGGGTACCAGAAGGTACCGTGGACATAATAATTGGCAGAGAAAGATTTTTCCCATTTGATATTTTTTTTGGTTTTTTTAATACAATCTTTTTTGCATAAAAATAAATCCGTCACAATTAAAATTTTCTAAAAATAAATTTCAAAAAATTTCAACTATGATTTTTTAATTTTTTTTTTTTTATATCGTACTATCCACTGTAATGATGATGACCTAGGGGGTCATACGGCTCCTTGGGAAATTTGTTTTGGTCTCACTAGACAACTACTCCGATTTGGATGATTTGGCAGTTGATCTTAGGGTTTTTGGCCCTTCTAGATGTGATGGCAAGGTCGGATTTGACCCAAAATGCTCCAAAAATGCAACTACCTTCTGGATCTGGCAGCCATTCCTCAACTTCAAACCATCATAGATTTGGCTTTGTAGGTCCGATTTGGACAAAACAAAAGGAAAAATCGACTTTCTCAAACCTTTCGGATGCAGTGATGAGCTTAGATTCTCCCCAAAAAGGTCCAATATGAACTTGCAATAAAGAGCCAAAAATGGAACCTCCCCAAATATCGTACCTTTCTTTAGAAAAAAGGACTCTCCAATGGAACCCAACCCACTCTGATACCATGTTAGAATTAGTTATGGCTTTCAAGATCTCGAGGTCAAATGAAAAGCACAAAAGAGAGATGAATATGACATGAATGAACTGTATTCTTATCAATTGATTGTACATAGGAGACCCCTTGGTTATATAGCAAAGATGAGAACATAGAAGGGCATAAGATTATGACAATTGTCATAATCTTATGACATGAGATAACTATGAAAAGATATAACTCCACCTAAAGTGGAAAAGTGATAATGTGATAATCACCACATGGTGGATCACTCACAAAAGGTGGAGAGGTAATCACATGATATGTACATCAAAGGTGGAAGTGATAAAGTAATAACATGATAAGTCCACTAAAGGTGGAAAAGCGCCAACTACCTCCTATGTAGTCCCTAAGTAAACTTAACTAAGGTGTATTCATGACCTAGGACAAGGTACAACACATTTAATTACACCAAAAACTCGCAATCATCAATTCTCAACCCTCAACCCTTAAACCATCTACCCTCTACCCTATAAATTAAATCCTCAACCCTCAATCAATCAACCATCAACCCTTAAACCCTAAACCCTCTACCCTATGTTTTAAACCATCAACCCTAATCCTTCAAATGTATACCCTCAAACCTATACCATCAACCCTAAACCCTAAACCCTTAAAACTTCTACCCTCTATACTTAACCCTAATCTCTCAATGCTACACCCTCAACCCAATACCCTAAACTATCAACCATATACCCTCAATTCTCAACACTCTACCCTATACAATGGATCCTCAACCCTCATGTATCTCTATCTCTCCCTCATCTCCTCTCCTTCTCTCTATCTGACTTCTCCCTCCATCTCTCCCTCCCTCCATCCCTCCCTCTCTACCCTAATCCATCAACCCTATACCCTCAACCCTTAAACTATTAAACATAAACCTAAAACCTAAACCCTCGACCCTTAAATCCTAAACCCTCTACCCTCTACCCTCAACCATTAAACCCTTAAACCCAATTAAAATCTCTACCATAATCCCTCAACCATCAACCCTTAATCACTATCCCCTTAAACCCTCAACATTCAACCCTCTACCCTCAACCCTCAAACCCTAATCCATCAACCCCTATACCCTCTACCCTATACATTGGACCCTCAACCCTAATCCATCAACCCTTAACCCTCTACCCTCAACCTTAAACCCTCAACCCTCAACCATTAAACCCTAAACCGTTAAACCCTCTACTCTCTACCTTCTACCCTATACATTAAACCATCAAACCTCAATTATCAACCCTCAACCCTTAATCCCTCAACACTCAACCCTTAAACCCTAAACCCTAAACCCCTATACCCTCTACCCTATACATTGGACCCTCAACCCTTAACCCTAAACCCTTAAACCTTCTACTCTCAACCCTAATCCCTCAACTCTATACCTACATCCCCATACCCTAAGCCATCAACCCTATAGGTCCTCAAACCTATACCATCAATTCTCAACCCTATACCCTATACATTGGATCCTCAACCCTCATATATCTTTGTCCCTCCCTCATCTTCTCTCCTTCTCTTTGTATCACTTCTCCTTCCATCTCTCCCTTCATCCATTCCTCCCTCTCTACCCTAATCCCTCAACCCTAAAACATCAACCCTTAAAAACTCAACCCTAAACCTTAAACCCTCAACCCTCAAATCTTAAACCCTCTAACCTCTACCTTCAACCTAATACCCTCTACCCTCAACAATAATCCCTCAAACCTTAAACCCTTAAACCAAAGTAAACTCTCTATCCTAATCCCTCAACCCTTAGCCCATAATACCTCAACCCTTAAACCCTCAACCCTCAACCCTTAAACCTTAATCCCTAAACTCTTATACCCTCTACCATATACATTGGACCCTCAACCCTAATCCCTCAACCCTATACCCTCTACCCTCATCCTTAAACCCTCTACCCCTCTACCCTATACATTAAACCCTCAACCCTCAATTTTCAACCTTCAACCCCTAATCCCTCAACTATCAACCCTTAAACCATAAACCCTCAACCCCTATACCCTCTACCCTAAACTTTGGACCCTCAAGCATAATTCTTCAACCATACACTCTCAAACCTATAACCTAAACCCTCTACCCTATACATTGGATCATCAATCCGCATACATCATTGTACCCTCCTCCTCTTCTCCCCTTATTTATATCTCACTTCTCCCTCCATCCATCTCTCCCTCTCTACCCTAATACCTTAACCCTAAACCCTAAACCCTTAAACCCTTAAACCCTTAAACACTCAACACTCAACCCTAAGCCCTAAACCCTCAACCTTAAACCCTTAAACCCTAAACCCTCAAACCCTCTACCCTCTACCCTCAACCCTCAACCCTCAAACCTCAACCCTCAACCCTAATCCCTCAACCCTAAAACCTAAGTAAAATATCTACCCTAATCCATCAACCCTCAACCCTTAATCACTCAACCCTTAAACCCTCAACCCTCAACCCTCAACCCTAAACCCTTAAACCCTAATGCCTCAACCCCTATACACTCTACCATATACATTGAACCCTCAACCTTAATCGATCAACTCTATACCCTCAAACCTCTACCATCAACCTTAAACCCTCAACCCTCAACCCTTAAACCCTAAAACCTTAAACCCTCTACCCTCTACCCTATACATTAAACCATCAACCAACAATTCTCAATAAACAACCCTTAATCCCTCAACCCTCAACCCTTAAACCCTAAACCCTCAACCCCTATAACCTCTACCATATACACTAGACCCTAAACCCTAATCTTTCAATCATATACCCTCAAACCTATACCCTAAACCCTCTACCCTCAACCCTATACCATCAACCCAATACCCTAAACCATCAACCCTATAGGTCCTCAACCCTATACCCTCTATTATCAACCCTCTACCCTATACATTGTATCCTCAACCCTCATATATATTTCTCCCTCCCTCATCTTCTCTTCTCTCTAACTCACTCCTTCATCCATCTCTCCCTCCCTTCATCCCTCCCTCTCTAACCTAATCCCTCAACCCTAAATCCTCAACCATTAAACCCTTAAACACTCAAACCTAAACCATAAACCCTCAACCCTCAACCCTTAAACCCTCAACCCTCAACTCTCAACCCTCTACCCTCTACCCTCTACCATTGACACTAATCCCTCAACCCTAATACCTTACACCCTTAAACCCAAGTAAACTCTCTACTATAATCCCTCAACCCTAAATCCTTAATCCCTCAACCCTCAACCCTCAACCCTCAACCCTCAACCCTCAATCCTCAACCCTCAACCCTCAACCCTCAACCCTCAACCCTCAACCCTCAATGCTCAAACCTCAACCATCAACCCTCAACCCTTAAACCCTCTACCCTCAACTCTAATCCCTCAACCCTTAAACCCAATTAAACTCTCTACCCTAATCCCTCAACCCTCAACCCTTAATCCCTCAACCTTTAAACATCTACTCTCAACCCTCAACCCTCAACCATTAAACCCTATTCCCTCAACCCCTATACCCTCTAACCTATAAATTAGACCCTCAACCCTAATCCATAATCCCTATACCCTCAACCCTCTACCCTTAACCTTAAACACTCAACCCTCAACCCTTAAACCCTAAATCTTTAAACCATCTACCCTCTAACATATACATTAAAACCTCAACCCTCAATTCTCAACCCTCAACCCATAATCCCTCAACCCTCAACCCTTAAACCCTAAACCCTCAACCCCTATACCATTTACCCTATATAGTATAACCTCAACCCTAATGCTTCAATGATATACCCTCAAACTCATACCCTAAGCCATCTACCCTCAACCCTAAACCCTTAAACCTTCTACCCTCTATCCTCAACCCTAATCCCTAAACCCAATACCCTAAACCATCAACCCTATAGGTCCCCAACACTATACCATCAATTCTCAACCCTCTACCTTTTACATTAGATCCTCAAACCTCATATATAGTTTTCCTTACCTACTTTTCTCTCCTTATATTTATCTTACTTCTCCCTCCATCTCTCCCTCCATACATCCCTCCCTTTCTACCCTAGTCCCTCAACCCTAAACCCTAAACCCTTAAACCCTTAAACACTCAACCCTCAACCCTTAAACCCTATACCCTCTACCCTCAACCCAATAACCTCTACCCTCAACCTTAATCCCTCAACCCATAAACACTTACAACTGTAATGAAGATTTTGGCACCTTAATGCGTTCTTACACTTCTAGGGTTTTCACCTAAAAGGAGAATTATGGGCCAAAATACTTATGTAACATTCAATATTTTTGTGTTTAAGGTGATAATGGGGGTGTGAATGAATTTAAATATGATGTCTAAGTGCAATAGATATAAATAAAGATAAATTATTAATGTTAAATCTAAAGAATGTGAAATGCTGGAAAACACAATGGTGTATGCAAACATTTAATTAAACAACCTATGAAAGCTTATGAAACAAGATAGAAATTTGTAAAAATGGAAGTATAAATCTGGAAAATTCAATAGGCTAGAGTGAAGATTGTAGATGACCCAAAAATTCTATAAAATATGATTTTTATGTGTAACAGAACACTTGTGCCAAGCTGGGCGACCTAGTCCTTTTTTAGGGTGATTTTGGCAAACTGATATGAGGCCTGTTTCAGCCAAATGGGTATCTAGATCCATATAAATATTTTAAAAACAATCACACTGGGACTAGGTCACCACAACTTGTGGGAGTGTCCCTTTTTCCCTTTCTAAAAATCTGAAGGTGGAAATCAGAGTTATTGATCTGCACTTTCTACCCTTTCAAGTGTTCGAATTAGAAGCCTTGATTTTTATCATGTAGGTATCTCTTTGTGGATGTTTTTCCCTATTTGTAAAGGAGGTTCCCTAACAAGTCTTCAACCCATTCTTGAATGATTTCCAAACCTGCAAAATACCTAAATTTGCAAACACACACAAAGAAGAAAGACGAAAATGTTGATTGTTAGAGTATGGGGGCTTGCCTTGGTCAAGCCCCTTTGTAGATAATTAAATATAATGAAGAAGCAAGATAATAAAGCATGCAATGTAAGATAAATGGACTTAGTACCTTGTCATGATAGGCTCAATAGGGTTGCAAATACCTTGTCTTGGTGACTTAGAATGTAGAAACCCTAGCTTTCTTGAGAATAGAGGTGGATGGGAGATTGAATAATGAGTGTGTCTAATGATTCTGATGAATAATTAGGGTTTTTAGGCTTATTTATAGGCAATCCACCTAAAATATCCCTTATTTTATCCTCAAGGCTGACATGAAGGAGAAATAAACTAAAACCCTAACTTTTCCCACTCAAAACCCCAAAAGTATCTCCAATGGGACTAGGTCGCCACCTTGGGCGACCTAGTCCACCTGGATAGGACTAATTCACCCAAATGGGTGACCTAGTTCCACAGGGGCCGTTTTTCCAGGTGGATTGTCTGAGAGTAGATAAATTGGGTTTATATGATTATTTTATCATATATTTGGTCAAATTAAGCCTTGGGATGCACAATAAGAGATTATAGGGGCCTATAAATGATGATAAAAAGGGGTTATTTATGTCTAAAATCCATAGGCAAGGGTCCAAATGAGTGAAAAGTTTCAAAGGCTACACTTTTTGGTGACACATTTAGCCCCCACTTTAGTGAGAGAATGAACTTGCTTCAAACTCACACTAAAGTAGCCCAATGGAGATTGCAAAGAATGATAAAGAGAAAGGAGGTGGTCAAGCCCCCAAGATTCAAAATTCCAAGCCAAAAAGATATCAACTCAAGACAAAACATTCAAGGGTTAATTATTTGTAACAAAACAAGATGCATGATCATGCAATGATAAGAACTAGAGTGATGAGAAAGAGAAAGGTGAAAAGGTTAGATTAAGCTTTGACTATTTGTCTAGCTAGTTGTGAATCAGATCTAGGTTGTTTGTCCAAAAGAGGATGTGTAATAACTCTGGGGTGATGAGACTTTTGGTTGTCCACCAGGTGAGAAATCCCAAAAGGTGGATATGAGGAAATTTGTTTTGCTTATTGGGCTTCCCACTCAAAACATACCAAAGTTATACCTCTTGATAAATTTGATAAGGCGCCACAAAAGAAAGTGATATTTGAAATGATTTTCTTCAAAGGGATTTTTCTTTGTTCATGCAATGTCTCATCTTAAGGAACATCATGTGTAATGTCACCAAGAGAGGAAAACTGCAAATAGGCTCATCTTGTATGAAAAAGAGGAAAAATGCAAATGTCTCATCCTGAGCAACATTGTACCTAATTTTTTCAAGAGAGGGAATCAAAAGAAAAAGAAAGTTACAGAGTGAAATGTGAGTGGTGATGTATTCCCCCACTTTAAAGCAGTTGCTAACACCATTACTATGAGAAAGTGCTTTAAAGTAGAAGAGGGAGAGGAGGACATGAGAGCTTGTTCAAAAAGCCCTATGCCAAGTCATATGTTTTTGATAAGCTACATCATGAAAAAGGGTAGTATGTCACATACGAGTCAACTTAAGAAACATCGTCCACATCCCAAGCTTTCTCTTATATGTTCATGAAAGGTTAATGAGTAGTCAAAAAAGACAATGACAAGTGACATATGAGGGGAGATGCTACCTAACTCCTTGCCCCGACTTACTGTAGGACAAGAGTAAGCCAAAAGGATTGAGGAAATGTAAGGTTGAGTGAAAATCAGTATAAATTAGAGGAATGAGGTGCCCCCACATAAGGAAGAACACCAAACTCCTTAAGATGTTGAATTTTGAAACTCAATGCCTTACACTCATTAGTGTGATGACCATGACCTTGGTGGTAGGCACAAAAGGAATTTTTGTGGTAAAATTTATTTTGAGTTCTTGGAGGAAGGGAGATCAAGTGATCTTGGAGGAGTCTCAACAAGATACCCTCTTGATCAAAGGGAGAAGGTGTTCCTTTGGTTGGTAAAAAATAATTTTATTTCTTATTATAAGATTTCATACTTACACAAGGCACTATAGTTTGTGAGATTTTGTATACTCCTTTGGAGGAGTGTGTAAAATTTGAATCAACAGTGTTTTGTGAGATGACATGGCCATTAAGAAAAGAGTCCTCTATTGGTTTCAAAGAATCACATTCTAAGGTTGGATTAGAAGGGTGATGAGGGATGGTATTGATTTTGGAGGAAGCTTTGATGATTTTGATGAAGGGACAAAATCCAAGACCATGATTGGATGTTTGCATGATAGGCTCAATAGGGTTGCAGATACTTTGGTTGTTAGCACCATAACCTTTTCCACTATAGGCAATTTGTCTCATGAGATCATAACCTTTTCCATAAAGCTTTGTCAGCACTTTTGGATCGGGTGAGGGTTCATTGTTGGCTTCATTGGTTAAGGTAGTTGAGGTGGATGCTTTTGAAGGATCAACCAAGTCTTGTGTTGACAAGATTGTGTTTCCCTTTGTATAGTCTTTTTTGTGATCTTGGAGTCTCCTATTAAAGGAGGGGTGGTCTAAGGAACCCCAATCATCACCTAAGTACTTTGGTTGTATGGATTCCATGTGTTTGGTGGGTGTTGAAATGGTGAAGGGTTTGGATTTTTGTTGCTCAAGGTGTAAGAAACTATAAGGCTCGGGATCAACATCGAATGTGTACACTTTGTTTTTATAGATGTACTTCATCTTACGATGTAGAGTGGAAGACACTCCATTCATTGCATGAATCCATGGATTGCCTAAAATGAGATTATATAAAACATCATGTGGCATAACAAGGATCAATGTGTCTAATGTTTCCATTCCAACTATGAGAGGCAAAGTGATCACATCAAGCGACTGTTGTCCTTGACTGTCAAATCCACTGAGAGATAAGGAAGTAGGTTGAATGATTGATCCATCGATATAGAGCCTATCCAAGAGATTGACACTACACACATTAACAATGGAGCCATTATCAACAAGAGTTCACTTCATCCCTATGTGTTTGTATTGAGATATGATCATGAAAGCTTCAACTTGTTTTTGCACATCTAAAGGAGGGATATCACTTTGGTGGAAAATAATGTCAGCATTTAAACCTTGAATCATAGTTGTGATGTCATTCATTTTTGCATTAGAAGGGATGGGAATTTGTTGCAAGGCATCCTGCATCATGTTGTGATAGTGAGGGGAGGCTTGAATAAGGTCCCATAAAGATATTTTAGTGGGAGTATTCCTTAGTTGGTCAACAGGCTCATACTCCCTAATGAGTGAATTTATGTGAGAGGCAATGGGAAGAATGGGAGGGGATGAAGATAAGGATGTTGAGGTTGGTTATTGGGATTGCAGATCATTTTGAGTATAATGTGTATGAGAAACGGTATTGTGACTCCGTTTCTGCAACACTAGCTTCAAAGGTCTCATTCTCTTGTTACATAGAACCTACCCTAGTTGGAGAGCTTGGAAGAGGTTCATCACTAGCTTCATTGCAAGGAGGGGATGCATCAAGATAAGATCCACTATGAGTGTCATAGATTATTCCAAATGGTGGGAGCATTAGGGAAGGGAGGGTCAAGAGTCTCATGACTTGTAATGGGTGTATCTTCTAACACCGACCTATCCTCATTGCATCGAGGAGGGATATGATAAGAACAAGTTTGAGGGTCATGCTTATAGAGACTAGGTAAGGGAATGATTTTTTTATTATGTTGTTTGATGTTTTGAAAAGGGGAAGGAGGATGAGGGAGACAATAAAGACCATCAGGACCTTCAAATTTTGTGTCTTCTTTCACTAAGATACCTTTGTCACCAATGAGAGAGGTATCAAGAGAAGAACAAGTATGATTATCATGATTATCAATGTATGTATCCTCATCAGTCAAAGCTTTAGTGGATGAGATAGAATAGATGAAGTCATCAAGGGCTTCATCTAACATGTCTAAGTCATCATGAATAAAGTTATTTCTATCTCTAGGTTTGTGAGTGGGTGCATGTGATGTTGTTAAAGTGTTGTTTTATTTTTCTAAAGAATATGATTTAAATGATCTAGGAATTAATGCAATAGAGTACAATAACCTAATGTTATCCATAAATACCATGAATTCTATTTAAAATGTGAAAAAAACTACGTAAACTTCAGATGCAATGTAAAGGCATGCAATGCAAGTTTTATATTTGAAACAATGTAATTTACTGATTATATTATGCAATGTTCTAAAAATGAAATGTTGGAAATGAAAATTTGAAAATGAACAATACATGAAATGAGTTAATTTATGCTATATTTAATGAAATGCATGCTACAAAAACATAACCCATTTATACAGATCTGTAATGGCATAAAAAATAAGTATAAAAATAGGGTTTTTAGCTCTATAAAGGATAGTTTCAGAGGCCTAAAGGGACTAGGTCATCCAGGGTGGCGACCTAGTCCTCCTACTGATTTTTTTGAAATTTTTCAGAGGTTTTGGATTGATTCAGGTGGTTTCTATATTGGGTGAAGTAGACCTAACATGAAAATACAAAATTTCAGAGATGTGTAATGTTCTAAGATACAAAAATGCAACCTATTATGCACTTTCACTAATGCAAAATTGAAAACCCTAGAATGCAAATTAAACAATGCACAATGCAATTCAATGCAATGGAAACCTAGGATGATGATGGACCCCAATGTAGAAAATAGGATTTGAATGTCAGGTTCACCAAAATGTAATGAAGACTTTTCCACCTTAATGCTTTCTTACACTTCTAGGGGTTTTCACCTAAAAGGAGAAAAATGGGCAAAAATACTTATGTTACATTCAAGATTGTGGTTTTAAGGTGTTAATGGGGCTATGAATGTTTTCAACTATGATGTCTAAGTGCAATAAATAAAAAGAAAGATAACTTATTAATGCTAAATTTGAAGAATGTGAAATGTTGGAAAACATAGTGTTGTATGCAAACATTTAATTAAACAACCTATTAAAGCTTATGAAAGAAGATAGAAAAATATAAAAAATGGAAGTATGCACCTCAAAAATTGAAAAGGCTAGAGTGAATACTATAGATGACCCAAAAATTCTGTAAAATCTGATTTTTATGTCTGGTAGGACACTTGTGCCAAGTTGGGTGACCTACTCCTTTTCGAGGTGATTTCGAGAAGCTGATTTGAGGCTTGTTTCAGCCAAATGGGTATCTAGATCCACAAAAATCTTTGTAGAATAAGAACACTGGGAAAATTTCACCACAACTTGTGGGAGTGTCCCTTTTTCCTTTTTTGAAAATCTGAAGGTGGAAACGAGAGTTATTGATTTGCATTTTCTGCTCCTTCAAGTGTTTAGACCAAAAATGTTATTTTCAGCCTATAGGTGTATTTTTTTGGATTTTTTTCCGCAATTGTCAAGGAGGTGCCCTAAAAATTCTTCAACCCATTCTTGAATGATTTCCAAACCTACAAAATACCTAAATTTGCAAACACACACAAAGAAGAAAGAATAAAATATTGATTGTTAGAGTATGGGGGCTTGCCTTGGTCAAGCCCCTTTGTAGATAATGAAATCTAATGAAGAAGCAAGATAATAAAGTATGAAAAGTAAGATGAATGGACTTAATACCTTGTTATGAAGGGAGATCTTGAGTTGTAGCAAAGGTTCATCCTTTGAATGCTTCAGAAATGTGTCTTGGTGACTTAGAATATAGAAAACCTAGCTTTCTTGAGAAGATAAGTGGATGGGAAATTGAATAATGAGTGTATCTAATGATTTTGATGAATAATTAGGGTTTTTAGGCTTATTTATAGGAAATCCACCTAAAACATTCATTATTTTATCCTCAACACCAACGTGAAGGAAAAATAAACTAAAACCCTAACTTTTCTCACTCAAAACCTCGAAAGTAGCTCTAATGGGACTAGGTCACCAGCTTGAGTGACCTAGTCCACTTGGATAGGACTAATTCATCCAAATGGGTGAGCTAGTCCCACAGGGGCCCTTTTTATAGGTGGATAGTTTGAGAGCAGAGAAATTAGGTTTATATGATGATTTTATCAAATATTTTGTCAAATTAAGCCTTGGGATGCACAATAAGGGGTCATACAAGCCTTTAAATGATGATAAAAAGGGGTTATTTAGTTCCAAAATCCATAGGCAAGGTTCCAAATGAGTTAAAAGTGTCAAATTCTACACTTTTTGGTGACACAACACCTTTGTAAACTCTCTACCCTAATCCCCCAACCCTCAACCCTTACTCCCTCAACCCTTAAACCTTCAACCCTCTACCCTCTAACCTATACCCTCAACCCTTAAACCTTAATCCCTCAAACCCTATACCCTCTACCCTATACATTGGACCATGGACCCTATATCCTCAACCCTCTACCCTCTACCCTCAACCTTAAACCATAAACCCTAAAACCCTCTACCCTCTACCCTCTACTCTATACATTAAAACCTCAACCCTTAACCCTTAATCGCTCAACCCTCAAACCTTAAACCCTAAAATCTTAACCCCTATACCCTCTTCCCTATAAATTGGACCCTCAACCATAATCCTTCAACCATATACCCTCAAACCTATACCCTAAACCCTAAACCCTCTACCCGAATCCTAAACCCTCAACCTTAAACCCTTTAACCCTAAACCCTTAAACCTTTTACACTCTACCCTAAACCCAATACCCTCTATAATCAACCCTAATACCTCAACCTTATACCCTTAACCCAATACCCTAAACCATCGACCCTATAGGTCCTCCACCCTAATCACTCAACCCTATGCCCTCAACCTCTATCAATTTCTCTCTATCCATCCATCTCACCTCTCTCTTTGTCCTTATCTCCTACCCTCTCCCTCTTTCTATGCACCTCTCGCTCAATCAATCCCTACCAATCTCTCTCACTCCCTCTATCTCTATCTATATCCCCCCACTGTCTCTCCATCAATTCCTCTCTCCCACTCCCTTTCTATCCATATCTCTTAGGTATCTCCCTCCCACCCCCTCCCTCTCTCAGGTCTCTCCCTCTCACTCCCTACCTAGGTAACTCTCTCTCTCCCCCCTCTCTCTATTTATCCCTCCCACCCCACCTAGATAAGTCCCTCTCACTCCAACCCCTCTCTCTCTCTCAAGTCACTCCCTCCCATACCCTCTCCCTCTCTCATCTCCCTCTCTCTCACACTCCCTCTCTCTCACTCCCTCTCTCTCACAGTCCCTATCACTACCTATCACTCAATTCTCTCCCTCTATTACCCTACCTACATAGCTCTCTCTTTCTCTCCCTCTCTCTCCCCCCCTTTGTCTCTCTCCCTCTCTCTTAGTTCTCTCTCTCGTACCCCCTCTCTATCTCCCTTTATCCCTCCCACCCTACTTGGCTAAGTCCCTCTCACTCCAACCCGTTCTCTCCCACTCCCTCTCTCTCAGTCTCTCCCTTCCACCCCATCTCCCTCCCCTAAGACTCTCTATCACTACCTCTCCCTCTCCCTCTCTCTCTCCCAGGTCTTTCCATCCCTCTCTCCCTCCCACCCTACCTAAACATTTCTCTCTTTTAAAATTCTCCCTCCCTCTAAAGACATACATAAATACATACATACTTACATCAATACAAGTGTAATACATATGTGCATACAATCCTATATATATACAAGCATACATGTACATATCTACATACAATCTTACATATGTACATGCATATAAGCATACATAAATAAATACACGCATTGATACATACGTGCATACATGTGTACACACATACATTTATACAAGCATATATACATACATACATATATGACATATGTAAGCATACATGTACATACAAATATACAAATATATAAACATACATTCAATAGAGTAGAATTTAACATAAATCAATACATAACACGAGCACATTATAATGCACCTGTAATATGTCTTTCTAGACATGTCCTACACAAACATAAAAGCCATGTCAAAACTAAGATATAACATGAGCATATTATAAAGTTCTCATGTTATATCTTGCTTTACGAATCCACAAGCCTTGGACTTGGTATTTTCATTGGAATACCAACCCAAAAGCTTGGAGGGCCTTCCTAATGACCAAAGATGTGTTTTTTCAAATTCTACAATATTTCACATAATCGGGTTCATGCTCACCATCAAGATTGCACGTGTTTCAATGTCAAAAAAATCGAACACCCGGATAATGTTAGGCTCTCTCTTAGCTATCCCAACAATGAATTTTTTTTTCACTTTTTGACAATTTTAAGCCTTTGATCTATAATTTGTTTTGTTTTAGTGTCTCTTTTTGGAAAAAAAATGAGTGTTTTGTTTTTTTCTCATTATAAATTAACCATTCATCAAAATTTCAAATAAATTATAGTTTTAGAAACTAAACTGCATTCTACAAATATTAAAAAAAAAACAATTAATTTCCAAATTTTGTAGGGGTAGCACAAGCAAAAAAAATCTTTTTAGGAAGTGTCCACTTTGAAAATTAGTAAAAAATCAAATATTCATTAAAAATTATCAGAAAAATTGTGCATAAACTACATACTGTTAGCTAATTTCTCATTGAAGTGATTTTTAAAATACTTAAAAAAAAAATCACCGTGCTATGTTCCCACAAAAGTTGCTATGTTATGTTTTTCTAAAAAAAACAACACCAATTTCTATGGGCCCCTCTTTTAAACCCCTTAATCTCAAACAATTTTCAAAATAAATTAGTAGTTTAGAAAGTAGACTCGGAGCACTATGATCCTTGTTTTTGTTTCATCTCAAAATTTTGAGTGTAACTATCCTCAATTTCACATCCAAGGTTAGTATTTCTTGATTTCAAAAAAAAGTGGCCAGTTAAGCCCCCTTTTTGGCCCCCCATATTTTGGAACTTATCTTGATCAATGCAAGATGTGATGAGGGTATCTTCCTTAGATACTCCCTTAAAATAAAATATTACAAATGCTACAACAAAATTCTAAGGAAGATTGTAGAAAGCACAAATGTCAAGGTTGATGAAGCATTGAAGAATTCAATTAAAGTTGATGGATATGTATCAGATCAACCAGAATGCATAAAAGAGGTAGAAAAATTTATTGAAGAACAAGAGAACTAGAATGAGGAAGAAGAACCTTAGGTGGTGTCCCCAAACACACCTAAATATGTGCAAAATAATCATTCTAAAGAACAATTCATTGGAGACAAAAGAAAAGGAATATTGACAAGAAGCAGAGCTACTACTGCTACTAAAATAAATTTGTGTTTGCTTTCTACAGTTGAACCTAAGATAGTAAGTGAAGCATGTAAAGATGAGTATTGGATGAGAGAAATGGAAGAATAAATTATGTATATTGAGAAGAATGAAACCTAGGAATTGGTTCTTAGACCCATAGATAAAAACATAATTGGATCAAAATGGGTATTTAGAAACAAGTTGAATGAGAATGGAGAAGTGTTCAGAAATAAAGCAAGGCATGTGTGTAAGGGTTACTCACAAGTAGAAGGTATAGATTTTAAGGAGACTTTTTCTCCAATGGCTAGAATGGAAGCTATCGTGATGTTTTTTGGAATTTACTACTCATAAGGATTTCAAATGTTATCAAATGGATGTAAAGTCAACATTTCTTAATGGTGAGTTAGAAGAAGTGTACATGGAACAACCAAAAAGATTTTAGTTCTTAGAACTATTGAAAATGGTCTACAGATTAAAGAAGGATTTATATGGTTTGAAGCAAGCTCCTAAAGCTTGGTATGCAAGGTTGGATAGATATTTTATTTAACAAGGATTCAGTAAAGGTACTGTTGATATAAATCTTTATTTTAAAATTGAAAATGACAGAATCTTGGTAGTAGTTGTATATGTTGATGATATTATCTTTGGAGAAAATGAAACAATGTGAAAAATGTTTGTTGAAGAAATGCAAAAAAAAATTGAGATGTCTATGTTTGATGAGATGAATTTCTTTCTTGGGATACAAATCAATCAAACATAAAAAGGGATTTTTATTTCACCGTCAAAATATGTAAAATAAATGTTGAAGAAGTTTGGGATGGATGGTTCCAAATTGGTATACACTCCTATGGTGACTGGTTGCAAATTGAGTAAAGATGATGATTCACCTAAGGTTGATCAATGCAAATACAAATCTATGATTGAAATTTTGTATTTAACTACTACTAAATTGGATATCATGCATGCATTTTGTCTTATGGCAAGATTTCAAGAAGATCCTAAAGAAACACATGGTGCTCCTATTAAGAGGATATTAAAATATTTTAATGGCACTCTAGATTATAGCTTATGGTATCCTAGGGATATTGATTTTAAACTAAGTTCTTATACAGACGTAGGTTGGGAAAGTTGTGTTGATGATAGAAAAAGTAGAAGGGTAAATGCAAGATGAGTCCACAAAATGTGGAAGTTTTTGCCTTAGAAAAAAACTCAAAATCAGCTTCAACAAAATGTGATCTCATTTTTTTGAAAACGGGATCCTATTTATGTTCGGGGTCCTGAGCCTAAAACTAAAATGGGATCTCATTTTTTTAAATCGAGATCCTATTTTGAAAAATTTCCATTTTTGGCAAATTTTCAAAACAAGTTCTCATTTTGAAATTTATCTAAAAATGGAAAGTTTTCAAAACAAGATCCTGTTTTGAAAACTTTCTAGTTTTGGAAACTTTTTAAAATGGGATATCGTTTTGAAAAATTTCCATTTTTGGAAACTTTTTGTTTTTGCCAATTTTCAAAAGGAGGTCTCATTTTTTAAAATGGGATCTCATTTCATAGAACCATAAAACATAATTTTTTATAAAATGAGATTCTACTTTAGAACAGGATCCCATTTTTTAAAATATGAAGTTTTGGTTAGGTTTTTGGATTGCTTTTCAATTCGGGAAATGGCTTGGGGACCCAAACCTAAGCTTTGGACCTAGTTTGACCTGCAAATTGAAGTTCATGGTAATGTCACAAGAAAATAGTGACTTTGGACATATGTTTGAAGACCTATTTTGCAGATTTTTTTACGAAATTAAAACCCATTATAGATGAGAGAGTGCAAATTCTAAATATATATAAAAAAATTATAATTGGATTATTTTTTCTATTTCTCAATTAATTTCTAATGAAATTGGTCCATAAACTTGAAATACCAAGGTTTTTTAGTATTTTAATAACTTTTTATTAAATTAGTTTTTTGTAAAATGAATTGCACCAAAACGTACTTCAGAGAATTCTTTTCATTTTGAAAAAAAAATCAAAAAATGATAAGTTTAGGTCATATTATGCATGACATACATGATGATTTTTCAAAACAAATCCGGCCAATAAAAAAATTACAAAAACAATTAAATAAAAAATTACAAAAAATATCAAAAACGTGTTTTAGTGAGTTACAAATCTTTTCCCAAAATGATTTAGAAAAATATGATTATTTAGGTCAAAATATGGATGGCATACACATCCATAGTATGGTTCAAAAAAAGTGACTTTTAAACAGTTTTTTATAGAAATGCCTATTGAAAATCAATTTTTATCTTCTGGGTATTGCAATAAATTACATATTTGGAAACTAGACTCCAAGTACTACATTTTATGATTAGTAAATTTTTTTAAGATTCCATCTCTAAGTGCTTTAAATTTTAAAGTAAAATGTCACAAATTCAGAAAATAAGGAAAACACTTCCACTTTTTGGCCAAAAAGTGGACTCAACTTCTTGCACACACCCACAAGTGGTGGTGCATTCTTTCTTGGTTACAAATTGGTATCATGGTTAAGTAAAGAGAAAGATTCAGTTTCCTTATCCACTGTAGAGGCTAAGTATATTGTTGGAGAATCTTGTTGTACACAAGCTCTATGAATGAAATAGACATTGAAGGATATCAAAGTAATGTATGATGATCCCATCTCTATTTTTTGCTATAATACAAGTGAAATTAACATTTCAAAGAATATAGTGATGCACTCAAGGATAAAGTATGTATCTATCAGGTATCACTTTTTGAGAAAAAAAGTCATGAAGAATGAAGTAAAGCTTGAGTATGTACCTAAAAAGGATCAGATTGCTAAAATATTTACCAAGGATCTTCCTAAAGATACTTTTGAGTATCTCTGAGTAAAGTTAAGGGTCATTGCCCCTCCTTTCTTGAGCTAGATGCATATGGAGATACATCAGTCTATTGGATCTATGGATCTATCTTCTTTCTAGACTGATGTTTTCGAGCTACCTCTCAGGGGAAGCAGGTAGTGTCATGTGTTGTCATTATGTAGTTGATTGGGTGTACTCATAATAATTTGTATTTAATACTAGTAAATAATTTCTTAATGTCAAAAGAGGAGATTAATAAAAAAAAAAAATTCCTTTGTCATTGATGTCAAATGGGGAGAAAGTATCATGTGAAAAAGTAAGGGGGAGAGAAAGAATTCTGACAAAGGGGGAGATTTATGTTGTCTTCAATGGTTTTTCACATCATGTGTTGCCATCAATGACAAAGGGGGAGATTGTTGCAAGTATGAAGGTGTTGTCATTGATGGCAACTAGTTGTTGTTGTCATTGATGTCATGGAAGTTAGTTTTTGGTTGTATATGTCAAGGATATTGAGAAAATTGTATTAAAGAAGGTTTGTTGGTTTGCTCTGGGTTATGCTATGGGATGTGATGTGATGATAGTGAGGTTATGAGGTGTTTTTCATGGTTTCTAGTGGTTGCTATATCTAGAATTTGAGCTTTTGGATCGTTGTATAGTGTAAGGTATTTTCACTACTATGTGTACTATATTTTTTTGTATGTCTAGCTATGTTTAGGAGAAATTTAGTTGCTTTAGATTTCTTTGAATTTTGGTTTCAAGACTTGCAGTTCTAAGAATAAGATGATAAGATCGTGTTAAGTGAATTGTTTTGTCTGAAGAGTTTGGATCATGTTAAGGTTGTGTGTGCTTAATTGTTTTATGCATTTTACATAGATTTTGGTTGACCTTGTGTTAAACACTACTTACGAAGTTCATGAAAACGTGTTGAGGAATGCAAGGACTTATTTAGGTCCTCATTATGTATTTGGGTCACCCTCAGTCTAATTCCACCGTATAATATTTTAGCACTAACTTAATTTGAATTTGTAAATACAAATGATGTGTGGTAGACCTTGATGAGTTTCAGGTTGAAGGCAGTATAAATATAAGTTGATATGTTTATGGAAGAGCAAGATAGATGAAATAAAGATGTGAGATAGATGTGAAATAGTGTGTGTGGTGCATGTTTGAGCAGATCAATGTGAAATTTAAGCAATGAATTTTCAAAGGTAGTGAGCTAAAGGTGTACTATATCATTCAAGCATGTTCGTAAGTGTGAGCGAATTATGGTGGAAATCTCTATTGTATTGAGATGGTTTTATCTCTATAAAAAATCTCTTCTATCTTCTTTATAACTTTGTGGCAATGATCCCTTCAAGCAGTGAGCCCTCATTGGAAATTAAGTCATGTTTTGGACAAGTAAGTCTTGTCTTGGAAGTGAGCCTTTTTGACATTTAGCCTTTGTATTCAGTTTTGAAATTATTTCCTGGGTATGTGCAGGACCATCATGGAAAAAAAAGCCATTAAGTGGCAAAAAATTCAAAAAAATCAGAGTTAGGAAATTTGACATAAAAATTTGAATAAGTTATCTATATTATTAAAAAAATATGTAAGAATAGAATCTGTAGAAAATTGAATTTAGTTTCTAAACTACTAAGTTTATTTTTTTTAAAAACAATCTATTTGGTGAAAATTTGAAATTTCAATGCAGTAGTACTTAAATTCCAGGGAAAAAATAAGAAGTAGGTGTCTGTCTAACCACCCTAACCACAATAAAATGATAATATTTTTTATAAGATTTTAGACATAAGTAGAGGACTCATGTCCCTATGTGATGCATATTTTTTTGTAATATTTTCCAAGTAAATAATTAATTATAAAAAAATTATAAAAACTCATATGTCTGACTACCTTAACTTGGTCAAAACTTCATGAAATTCAATTTTATTTTTTTAAATCATATAGTATGCAAAGCATAGAATGTGATGCATATTTTAGATTCAAAATATGTGATACCGTTTAAAAGCTATAGATGTTTTTCAATCAACCTATCAATTAGGACTTTATTCGTAATTCAAATAGAAAATGAATAATAATTATTTATTAAACTCAAAGTAAAGCATAATTTGTATTGTTGGAAAGCTGAGAATATCCTTTAAAAACCCTTTTTGTTTCATCAATTTTTGGTAAAAAAAAGTTCATCAGCCACATACCCATCATATCGCCACTTTTTGGCCCATCATGATCCTGCACATACCCTCCTCAATGTGGTTTTTCCCTCATTGTTTTTTCCACATAAATATGGTTTTATTGTGTGTATGGTTTTTCTTCTTTTAGTTTCTACTTATGCACTTAACGATTAATCACATTAGCAGAGTAAAGGATTTATGAATGGTTGTTGATCTAATATCTAGTAAAAAATTTAAGGTTAAAAATGATACAACTTATTCACCCCCCTCTCAGTCATCTTTTTCAATTGCATATGTATCATCAATCGTATTCCTTAATAATCATTAACTTCTTCTACAACTACCTCTTGAAAAATAGGTAAATTAGATATGGGAGGAATATTTTCCTTTGCATCAGTAGATTTTTCTTTACCAAGATCCTTGACTTGAGATGTATTGGATGAATAATCAACAATCATCTTGAATTTTTGTGCCATGTCTTTTACTATATCAAAAGCTTTTTTTTTCAAATTTTTTGTGTTGTCGTTTTCTCTGGCCGTAAGAACATTTGGTAGTTCTTTGCTTTACCTTGAACTACTTTGTGTATGCTTCCAATAAGGTAGCATTATCATCCTCATATAAAGATGATCCAATCTCATTCAAAGCATCATTTTTAGTATTATTTTCAAATTTAATTTCTCTATGCATTCTTTTTACTAGAGCTTTCCATAAAAAATTAGTTACCCTCTTCTTCATCTTGTCCATGTTTGCATCCAAAATGATCATATATTAAATAATGACATCTATTATAGTTTTCTTATCTTCTTCATCAACTTCATCATATAATTTGGTAGTGGCTTATAATAATCCATCATGTTCTAGCATATTGTTAACCAAAGATTCTAACTTTATAGGTGAAGAGGCTCTTACCAGAGGAGTCGACTTCTTTTTCTCAAGATTTGATGTGCCTTCATCTATTTTATTCTCCTCTTTCTTTTCAAGCTTCTTGTGTACATGTATTTAAAGGATTCTTTATCCTTTTCTATCTCCTCTTCTTCTAAGGAATCCATTATATTGACTTTGGCCCTTTTTAATTCAGTACTTGTCTCTTGTGAGGCACCTTCACCACTAGTAGATACACTAATTCTTCTCTTTCTTTTAAAAATTTATTCTTCCTCTATGCCAAGTTCAATCTCCTCTTTCACAACATCACTTAAGTTTCATCCTATATATGCCTTCTATTTATTTCTTCTTCTGGAGGTAGCAAGAGGTGCTACTAGAGGTACATTTTTACTTTTTGAGGTATGGGTGTTGGGTTTGAAGGGCGCATATACATCAATTGTTGCCGAAACACTGGGCTCCACTTTATTTCCTTTAATTGTAGCTATACATTATTGTGTTGGAAATGTAGAGGCATGGGTGGAAGCTAATATTCCTAATCTATGTGGTTTGGAGGACTCACCGGTTGTCTTGGATTTCCTTTCTGATGCAACTTCCCTTAGCCTATCAACTTCTTCTTTCAAAAGGCCATGCATTGCAAATATTTATTCAACTTGTTTGTTTACCCTTTTTTTTCTAGTAGGTGCTAAGGTCTCCAAGTATACTTCATTTGATTTCTCCTCATATGTATTGTGTCTAGGCAAGGAGGTGTTCTTAGGACTATTTAACAATATTTTGATGTATCGCTTAGCCTCCTTCTCATCAATATCATATCCCAAAGTTTCAATCAATATTGTTCTAGGTTCTACTACCTTTATTATGCATTCATCAGGGGATACCAAAAAGGTTATGTCATTTACTTACTTCTCCAACAAACTCTTAGGAATTATTTCTCTTTCATACATGTTCATTTGGAATACTACAAAAAATGTAGTCAATGCATTAGCTTCAGCATTGTAATCTCCAATGTTGTGCAAGTAATCAAAAATTTGGTGTGCTATAGGGTCTACTTATATCTAAGTAGCTCTCTTAGAAAGTAGAAAAGAAAGAAAACAATTAGTTTTTTTAACTTGAAAGTGTATTTCTTTGTTTTATTTGGATGTAAGTTCTCCAAAAGTTGTTGAAAAATAAACTCACACAATTTATAACCATTCCCATTCACTACCATGTCATGAGCAACATATATTGCAATTACACATACCGATTTCTTTTTGTTTTGGAAGTATATTTTGTGGCCAATCATGATAGATGCATATTTCATTGCAAAATTGGTGGTCGGTTTGTTTGTCAATTCTCTCCTATCAAATATGGCACTTGTCAACTGCATAACCACATCATTCTTCATAGACTTCAACATTGGTATAGGTTCAGTATCACATAATCCAATCACAACCTTAATTACATCATTTGAAATCAATATAGGAATATCAATCCACATGAATTTATCATGCATTTTACTCAGGGATATCCTCAAATTCATTGTATCCTGATCACTGCTAAAGTTAGGAGACCAGTTCCAAATGTCTAACTTTTTTCACACTAGGTTTATATACTCTCGTTTTACCAGAAAATCATCTCTAGTTTTCTAATTTATTAGACCATTGATTCTTAAGTACTTGGTGATCATACTCTTCCAATTTTTTACGTATATAGGTCCTAGTGCTTTCAGTAGAAAAAACCTGAATTGGGATCTTTGAAAATGCACCATCAAGGTCATTATTTAAAAATTTCCATGAAAACCTCTTAAACTTCAGTCTAGGTCATTCGATGATCTCAACTAGATGGTCGATGTAGCCATTATAACCTCAATTCGACCTTCAAATTCTTGTAAAATAACTTCTAATACAAACCCACAAAGCATAGATAGTACTAAATACCTTTTTTGTCCTCAACGAGAACTAGGGTTTGAACCAATTCATTTTGAATCACCTTCAATCACTTCTCAATTTTCTCTACATTATTTCCAATGTGAAAAAAGTGATTTAAAATGACTAAGGAATTCACTTTATACATGACCAATCTTCCCTAATTTCACATTTAATGCTTCAAATTCTCAAAAATTTGGTAAACACTTCATTGAAGCACTATAAACCTTTACTTTCTCTACAATACTTCATATTTTCATATTTTCTACTGATTTATTTTCCAAAATCTTAAGCATATCATTTTACATCATATATCTTCATTTCACTACTTGACACCTCATATATCCAGGGGGTTGTTATATTTCTCTATTACTACTCCCCCTAAGCCTTTGCATGGGCTTAGTTTTTAGATGAATTAACTACACCAGGTGGAGGTACATATTCATTTGATTCATCCTTGTTCTTAGGTTCCTCTTTCTTCTTCCAAATCTTTTCCATTTCCTTTTTAACTTTAGTAGGATCAACTTTCTTCACTAGTTTATTCCTTAGTTATTTATTAGTCTATCTTCCACTCATGCTTCTGCACAATCTTGAAATGTGTCCATGCTTTTTGCAATCATAGCATACACCATTTTTCTAACCAAATTGACATCTATTCATTCTTAATCTACACTGGTTATCCTTATGTCCAAATACATTGTAGGTGTAACAAAATCCATTGAAAGATTGAAACATTCTACTAGTATTGAATTTATTCATCATTTGGATTTTGCACTCAATACAATTATGTCTAGATTTATTGCATGCAAAACTATTTTCAAAAATGGATCCAACATTATGATTCTTTCTACTTCTACATTTTATAGCCTTATGTCAAAATTTACTGCATGAAAAAAAAATACCATTGAAATATGGGTACCTTTGAGCATTTTTTGTCTGATAAGAGATCTTCTAGTATTGCTTATTTGATTCTTGAACTATCTACTATTCCCTTGTGTCTTCTTCTGATTTTTGATGTTCTTTATAAGTTTTTGATTTGTCTTTGATCTTTTTCCTTCTTCAATTACCAAACCACCTTTATCCTTAGAAGGTTTCTATATTACAATCAGTTCATCAAGAATTATGTTGCAAGAATGAAGGTGTTGTCATTGATATCAACTTTTCAATTAGTTATCAACTGGTTTTTGTTGTCATTAATGTCATGGATGTAGGTTATTGGATGTTCATGTCAAGGATATTGAGAAAATTGTATTGAAGAAAGGTTGCAAATGTTCAGTGGTTGCTCTGAGTTTTTCTCTGGAATTTTCTCCTATGTTTGTGTGGTTCAAATATGTTGATCATGTTTGTTGGAAGCTTCTATATCACAATTTTCAGCTTCTAATTCATTGTACAGTGCGAGTTATGTTCACTAGTTGTGAACTATGGTTTTCTATCTTTTTGGCCGAGGTCCAAGAGAAATGTTGTTGGTTCAGATTTCTCTTTCATAAAGTCTTATGACTTGTAGTTCTAGAGTTAAGTTTTTATGATCATATTAAAGATAATTTTGGTCTCTAGAAGGATCGTGCTTAATTGTTCTATGTGTTTTACACTAGTTTGGTCAATTTTGTGTTGAAAACTATGTTTAAAGTTGATGAAGTGTGTTGGACCTATTTGGGTCCTCATCAAGCATGTGTTTGGGTCACCCTCATTCTAATTCCACCCTACCTGATGTTTTACAACTGACCTAATTCAAACTTATTGATGGATGCCCGACTTTGGATGTGTTTCAAATTTGAAGATGGTATAAATACAAGATGAGTTGGTGGTGAAAGAGGAAAAGAGATAAGTGCAAATAAATAGAGTATATAGATGTGAAATAGATAAGAATCAATGGGTGTGTGTGATGTGAGTGTGGTAGATCACTACGAAGTCTAAATGTTGAGTTTTCGGATGCAATGAGCTGAAGGTGTACTCTATCATTCATGCATGTCTACAAGTGGTTGAGAAAATTGTGGTGGAAATCTTTGTTGCATTGAGATTGTCTTTTTTATGTAACATATCACTTATATCTTCTTTGTATCTCTGTCGTAGTGAGCCCTCTGTCTGGTTAGCCCTATTGGATAGTAATTCCTTATTTTGGTAGTGAGCCTTTGTAATTGGTTTTGATATTCTCTATAGTGTGAGTTAATCCTCATTGTCATTTTTTGGTTTTCCATGTAAATCTAGTGTTGTGTTGTTTGTATGATAATTTCTAGTTTTTTCACTCACACTTAATGTTTAATCATTTTAGCAGTGTTAAGGATTTGTTTTGATGAATGAATACAATTTTAAATTTTGTTACAACTAATTCACCCCCCCCCCCTCAGTTGTCTTGGTCAACAATTGGTATCATATATTGGTTCCTTGGACAATAGCTTAACTACTTAAGGAGGTCTAAGATGGCTAGCAAAGTTACTCATGATTATTCGAGGTTCGATGGAGCTAATTATGTTATCTAGAAAATTGTGATGGAAGAATATCTAGAGTATTGTGGATATGATGTAGAGAAATCTTAAAAGAATCATTACACTCCTCCTACTCATGGTCTTAGTGTAGTTGATGAGATCAAGGAACATGAAGCGAACAATAAAGTGAAGTACATTTTGAAGAGTATTTTTGTACATTTCGAGTTGATTAAAGTTTAGAATTTGAAGACTGCTAAGGAAGTTTGGGATGCTTTGGAAAAGGCACATGAAGGTGATTAAAGGGTCAAAGAGGAAAAATTACAAAATTTGGAGACAAGGTTTGAGCTCCTACATATGTCTGAAGATGAGAATGTTAAAGCTTATGTACATAGATTGTATGAGGTAGTGGCTAGAATGCGAGGACTTTGTGCTTCTATAGATGAAACCAGGATTGTAAAGAAGATCCTTAGAACTCTCCCCAACTCTTAAATTGAAAATTTATGTGCTATTGAAGATAATATAGATTATAAGACTTGCACTAAAGATCAGTTTTTGGGATCTCTAACATCTTATGAGATGAGAAAGCCAAACTTGAGAAATGGATTCAAATCAGAGACTACTTTTGAGGCTGTAAAAGCTAAAGATCTAGATAAATAAAATCTTGATGAAGTAGAGGATAACTTTGTGAGAAGGATGAGGAAAGGCTCCAACAAGTATGAAGGTAAGTTACCCATTAAATTATTTAGTTGTGGAGGAATACTTCATTATGTTGTAAAGTGTCCAAAAAGAGCTAAGAGGAATAAACAAAGATATGAGAAAGAAAATAAAGGTAAGAAGATCAACAAAACATATTGTGCGAATGATGATGCTAGTATATCTGATGAGGAATTTAATTATGGAGATCCTGATGACAATGGATTCTTGTTCTTTTCTATAAAAGATGAACCTACTTCTACTAATTTTGAAAAATGGGTGAAGGGATGCCCTCTAGAGAAGGAGAAAAATGAAGGTGAAGTAATCTCTACCCTACATGCTAAGAATTAAAATAACTATTGGGTTATTGATATTGGTTGTTCACATCACATGATTGGTGATAAGAGTAAGTTTTTTAAACTTAAAAAATATGATGGAGGCTTGGTTATGTTTGGAGATGATACTGGTGCTAAAATTTGTGGGATAGGTTTAGTAAGTTTTGATGGAAAGCATAACACTAGTGATGTCTACTATGTTAAGGGTTTAAGGAATAATCTCTTGAGTTTTGGATAGATGTGTAGTAAAGGATATAATCTTGTATTTGAGGATGAGATATGTGATATCAATAAAGGATCATGAATAGTGATTATTGTAGGAAATAAATATGAAGGAAATATCTATCAACTTAAGGGTATCGATAAATAATTATTTATGACTTAGATTAATGACAATTGGTTGTGGCATTGGAGAATGTATCATATCAATTTTGATTACTTGGTAAAGATTGGTGAAGTTTAGGCCATGAGAGATTTAACAAGGATTATAAATCTTGTTCATGCTATTTGTAGGAATTGTCATTTTGGAAAGCAAGCAAGATGCCATCATAGATCAAAGGAAAAATCTACTACTGGACTACTGGATTTAATCCATACAGATATTTTGGTCCTACAAGAGTGAGAAGTGTACAAGGTGAAAGGTAATTTATGCTTTTTATTGATGATTATTCTAGATATACATGAGTTACATTTCTTAGAGAGAATTTTGATGCATTGGATAGATTCAAGACATTCAAAGCTATGGTTGAAAATGATCAAATCCTTGATAGTGGATATATATGAGATCGATTTTATCATTTTAGATATGTCAATAAGTGTGGATATGTGTGAATGTGTGTGTGGTGTAAAAATCAGAAGAGTAGTGGTGTGAATGTTGGATTTGTGATGCGAATTGAAGAGCAGAGTAGAGTAGAATTAGTCAGTAGATTCAGAATTTGATCCATGAGCCCAATCGGAATAGTAATCTTGCATAAATAGATGCTACTAATTCAGTTCAACCTTCAGATGGTTTTAATGTGAAATTTTTTAAGGTAGTGAGTCTTCCCTTTTTGAGAAGTGTTCTCTAGGCAGTGTGCCTGAATGCAAGTGCATTCTCTTTTGTAAAATTTATATTTGAGTACTCAAATTGTGGATTAACCTCCACCTTGGTTTTCCTCTAACAAGGTTTCCATGCAAAAATCCTTGCGTTATGGTGTTGTGAATGATTACTTTGAATTCTTGCATCTTTCCTTTAATATGGTTCAAGTTTTAGATAAATAAAGTTTAAATTTGCAGAACATGGATTCACCCCTCCCCCCTCTCAGTGTTCCCTTGAGTCCAACAATTGGTATTAGAGCCTAGTTCCTTTAAAGAAGATTAGTAGCTTGAGGAAAATATTGGAATGTAATGGACTTTGATGGTCTTCAACAATAGCTTCTAGTGGCACTTGATGATCTTGATCAATCTAAAGAAGAAGTCAGGGAATTGAGAGAAAATCATAAAGATGCTAAGAAATTCATTCAGACATTGAAGGAACAAATTGTTAAATCTAGGGAGAAGAGAAAGAATATTTGTGATCAAATACAACAAAAAGAGAATGAAAATATGGATGATTCTCACATGAATCAAACCTTGAAGGAAGTAATTGAAGAGTGTGAAAATCTTTCCAACGACAATGCAACCGTAAAACATGAAATGGAATCTATGGTGATAAAGATGACTAAAGAGATTGAAGAAAGGAAGAAGAATGAGGAGAACCTTGCTCGGTCCTTAAAAGAGAAATCTAATGAATGTAGGAGAATAAATGGAGAATTCACTCAGTTGAAAAGTGAACTACAACGATCTAGAAACAATGAAGAAGAAATTGGTAAAAATATTGTTATTCTCAAGAATGATCTTACCACTGCAAATGAGTACAAGGAGAAGTTTAAGATCAGTTCATTGAAGCTTGATGAGCTGACTCAAGAACAAAAGAGTGGAAATGATAAGAGAGGTCTTGGATATGAAAAAGGAGAAATTTTTGGAAGGTATGGGTATGTGTAGGATCATCATGGAAAAAACAGGCCCTTAAGTGGCAATAAATTCAGAAAAATCAGAGTTAGGCAACTTGACATAAAAATTTGAATAAGTTATCTATATTATTTCAAAAATATGTAAGAATAGAATTTGTAGAAAATTGAATGTAGTTTCTAAACTACTAGGTTTATTTAAAAAATAAAAAAATCTATTTGGTGAAAATTTGAAATTTCAATGCAGTAGTACTTAAATTTCAGGGAAAAAATAAGAAGTAGGTGTCTGTCTAACCACCCTAACCACAATAAAATGATAAAAAAATTTATAATATTTTAGATATAAGTAGAGGACTCATGTCCCAATGTGATGCATATTTTTTTGTAATTTTTTTCCAAGTAAATAATTAATGATGATTTTTTTATTACAACTTTTAGAAAATATAAAAACTTGTATGTCTGACCACCTTAACTTGGTTAAAAATTCATGAAATTCAATTCTTCTTTTTTTATCCTATAGTATGTGAAGCATAGAATGTGACGCATGTTTCAGATTCAAAAAATGTGATACCGTTTGAAAGTTATAGATGTTTTTCAATCAACCTATCAATTAGGACTTTATTCGTAATTCAAATAGAAAATGAATAATAATTATTTATTAAATTAAAAGTAAAGCATAATTTATATGGTGGAAAGTTGAGAATATCCTTTAAAAACCCTTTTCATTTCATCAATTTTGGGTAAAAAAAAGGTCGTCAGCCACATGGGTCATCATATCACTTACATATTGCCACTTTTTGGCCCATCATGATCCTGCACATACCTGTATCCGATAAGGCAACCTAGTGCTCAAAATTTTAATGGATATTGTTTTTCTTGCAAAAAATTCAGTCATATGGCTACTAAGAAAAGGTGAAAAACTAGAGGAAGCGATTACAATTCTGGAATCCCTCATTGAGATTTTCAACAAGACATCTAAGAACAACAGTATGATCATAATCATTGGGATCACAACAGATGCTTGGAAGAAGTTCCTTCCGGAAATGAAGGAAAATCATAAGATAATTTTCTAACTCTTTTTCAAAAGTTTTGAATCAGTTTTGAAGTTTTGAAAATTTGAACACATGTTTTGTCATTGACTCACTAGCATATGGTTTCTATGCTTTTTCGTTGATTTCAAAGGGTGAGAGAGTGCAGTGAAAAATGCCTTATCAATCTTAGGGGGAGTTATGTTATGAAATTATTGAAGCATAAGGGAGAGAGAGTAGTTAAAGTTTGGAAACATATTCATAATGATTTTGATGGTCATTTTTCATTAAGTGTTTTCATCAATGCCAAAGGGGGAGATTGTTGGAATATGGATTGTAGTATTTTCATTGATGGAAACCTAAGTCATGCATCTAGTCTGCAGTATAGTTTTGGTTCATACCGGTAGAATAGAGTAACGAATAGGGTATCTGGTTAAAGCCATGAATGTTGATTTAATTACCTCACCAGACTGGTACTTTGGGTTGTGGATCTCAAAGAAAGGTTTTTTTACATTTGTAATACCCTACACAAGGAGTATCTCAATGCACATTCACTGGTGTACATTCTAGGAGATCCGATACACTAATCTTTTGGTTATCAGTTCTTGAAGGCCGACTAGTCAAATATAATAATTGCGGATGTATAAGGAGAAACTAATTAAATGCTTTTGTGTTTGAATATGTTTATTTGGGTCCCTACTATGTTTTGGCTAACTATGAATGGTGCACATACATATTTAATGGAAGATGTAGCTGACAATTGAAAATAACTTAATGTTTATGAAGTTGACATGTGAATGATCAAATCCTTGATAGCGGATATATATATGAGATTATTTTTATCATTTTAGATATGTGAATAAGTGTGGATATGTGTGAATGTGTGTTTGGTACAAAAATCAGAAGAGTAGTGGTGTGAATGTTGGAGTTGTGATGTGAATTAAAGAGCATAGTAGAGAAAAGAGCAGAATCAGTCTATAAATTCAGAATTTGATCCATGAGCCCAACCGAAATTGTAATCTGGCATAAATAGATGCTACTAATTTAGTTCAACATTCTGATGGTTTTAATCTAAAATTTTGTAAGGTAGTGAGCCTTCCCTTTTTGAGTAGTGTTCTCTAGGCAATGTGCTTGAATGCAAGTGCATTCTCTTTTGTAAAACTTATATTTGAGTACTCAAATTGTGGATTTACCTCCACTGTGGTTTCCCCCCGAACAAGGTTTCCACACAAAAATCCTTGTGCTATTGTGTTGTGAATTATTACTTTCAATGCTTGCATCTTTCCTTTAATATGGTTCAATTTTCAGATAAATAAACTTAAAACTTGTAGAACACTGATTCACACCCCCCTCTCAGTGTTCCCTTCAGTCCAATACGTCCAACAAACACACCAGGAGAAACTTTTGTACCGAGCATTCATTCTCATGAGCCTTGTAGTAGTGCAGCAGTAGAGGGGTCATGAAATTTCCATCAATGTTGTCCAATGTTGCATCGATATTTCCCAACATAGAGTGTTGAAAAATAATTTGGCATAGCTTCTTCGCCTGAGCTTTCAAGACACCCATGTACACGATCATTTCTAGAAACATGGTGGGTATTTCTGAATTCTCCCTAAGCTTGTGGGTAGCCAGTAGAAATTATGGGCCCAAAACACCCTTCACCACTTGGAGCACCAGTGGGTTCTTGGACACCATTATCCCTTTTAGTCGTTTCTCAATGATTTCACCATGGAAATTGTTCTGCTACTTCATGGAATTTAGAAACAAAGGAGTCTCCATTTCCTCTTGGTGTTTCTCGAGAGAGCTAAACCAATTTGATAAAAATGAGGACAACAACCCCTATTTGTAGAAAAATCTCTTGTAGCCTTATGGAGACCGTACCAAGATTCAATTGGTGAATTAAATGTTTTTTTAGAAGACAGACCGCCTATGAAGAATGTTTCACAAAAAGGATGTATAGGCCAAACAAGGCTGAATTATCAACAATATAAAATAATTTATAATAGTGTGAAGGATATTCCATAGCTGTAGTCAAATTTCAGTGCAAATCAATCTAACCATGATCGTTCAATGAATTTTCAATGGATGGTTGTAGTTGCATTCTATAACTAAATCTCTGAAGCACTAGACTTGTGAATTGAAACCTTCGAAATAACACTAGAACCGTTAGATGTGGACATGTGGCGAGATCAAGGCTCATCGCTCATCACTCATTCTATATTTTCAATGCCTCGATGTTGTTCATTTAATTTAATTGAAATTCTCAATATTTTTAAAGAAAGTGTGGTTGTCGTACCGCTAGTGCTAGTAGTGGTGGTGATTAATGCCATATGTGATATGAACATCCAAAGCAATTTCTTGGACAACTCATAGCTTTATTGAAATAATATTTGTAGTGATTTCATATCGTTTGAGTGGCACTAGTAATTTTGATAGCTTGTCATCTTGAGGTACACTTTGCATGTAGCCAGATTTCAATCAAATTAAACATTTTAATTATACATGAATCGTGATTATCATTATATCCAAGCTAGTAGCGACACTAGTGGCCCATAAATAGGGATAGTGAATAGTGGATAGTGTCATAAGGGTTTTTCTTTTTCTAGGGTTAATAAGGATTTAGGAAGAATATGATGTGGTATTATTGGGGATACTGTAAATTTTCCTTGCTACAGTTATGTAGTTATAGAGTAATCAATAAAAGATGAATTTCCTTCAAGTTCAGAATGGGTGGAATTGGAAAGAAGTTGATTTAGTTAATCCAACTTCTTAGACAGGTTTTGAACCAGGATGATGAGCTCTGATGGAGATAAGTGCTATAACAATGCATGGAAGATGTGTGCAAAATATGGGAGCAGATTTACTACTCCTCTTGTATTTTCACAACTCCCTATTCCCCAACATGGTTTGCTTGGCAAGCCCCATGCATTTTTTTTCAGAGACACATATGTTATACATCTTCTGCATGAATCTAGTTCTCAAAGGGGATAAGTACATTTTGTATCTTCATAGATCCCATTTCCCCATAGTGATTAGAACCACCTTTCCCCCAGCATGGTTGGAAAATCCCTTGCACTTATTTTCAGAGCCATATTTGTATTACGTTGTCACCAGTCGAAGCTTGGAATCATGCATTTATTTTTAGATTTACATTTGTATTAAGTTGTCACCAAAAAAAGCTTGGAAATTGGAATTAATTTTTAATCCATTGTCATGAGAAAAAAACTTGGAATAAATTATTAAATTGTGTCTATGTAAAGTGACACACTGACATATTTATACAAAACAAGATCTTGTCTGCTCTACAACTACTCATCTTTAAAAAGATATGTAATAATATGACATTGTAATTTAGTTGAAATAAAATATATGGTTGGGTTGTGTTATTCTTTGTTATTCATTCACACATATTTTCTAAGTTCAGAACTTCAGTGTCTATTAATGTATTCAAATCAATTTTTTTCCTTTAAGAAATTAAGTAATATACTTTATGAAATATGCACTTGATAATTCATGGTTATATCAGTCCATCAAGGGAGTGCAATCATTCGTTCCACTGATGTTTATGTGTTACATCGATGTGCTTACTTTTTTTGACTCTATCGATATATCGGGGACAACACCTTATGAGTCAGTTTGATAGAGTATTGTTACACTGATACTAGGTTGTGAGAAATTTTCATCGGGCCATTGACAAGGCTGTGATGGGGGTTCTGCCAATGAAGCATTGTTAGTTTGATGGTATTGAAGTTTTTTAGGAATGGGGGAAGGAATAGTATGAGATTTCAAATTTGTTTATGGATGCAATGTAGGCTATAATATGGATCTTGTCACACAAATTTCTACAAATTGCATTGATCATAAAATCAAAGTGTGGTATATTTTTGTGGTATATCTATTTAATAAATAATTGCATGCCAATTTAAAAGTAAAACATAAAGCAATACAAATGAAAAAATAAAGTTTCCATCAAATTGACAAAAAACATTATAAACATTAAAATTTGTCGTTATTGATCTCTATTTTTCCGTTGACCTTCTCCCTTGGTTCCCAATATCATTATTCATTTTTTTAAGTCCTTTGCAATGTTAAGTTACCGACCCCTTGGCCTTGATGTCAATCCTAGTGCACTAAATTTTAAAACAACTTTAAAGAACATGTGTCATGTTTATCATTTTAAGTTAATATCATAAACTAGTCAAGTTTCAACCATTCGATGAAAATTTGATGTATGGTTGTAGTTTCCTACCGGAGTGAAATGCATAGAGCGATAGGCTTGCAAACTTAAACCTCTAGAATAAACATATGATCATTAGATTTAGAAATTTTAACGGTTAAGAATTTGCAACATGTAGACCTAAGATGTTTCATTCACTTTAATGTTCCAGTTTCGAGAAAAAAAGCACTTTGTACTGCTAAGTGTCAAGTGATTTTTTTTAAGTGAGAGGGTCAACACACAGGGAGATTTCAGTCTTCGGATTGCTCATTATAGTGCACCACCCTATTTTGGATTCCATAGTTCCACTTCCAACAAATCTATTCCATTTTCCACGATTCTCAACATTAATCTTTTCAAGAGTCAGGACTCAAAATCTGGGTAAGTGAAAGAATTCCTATGGCTACGTTTCATCATTTGACATTTCTTAAAATCTTATTTTGTCAAACTTTGAAGTTTGGGTTTAGAGACTTAAGAATTTTAAGAAAAATTAAGGAGGACTAATAGGTATTAGGGAATTCAAATTTCACAACTTCACATTATATAAGCATGTCTACCACTTGTACCACTAGAGAAATGTCCAATAAAAATTACATTATGCAAAATTTCTTAAAACCCCAGGTTTCACTGATGGGTACCATGATATTTAGGATCCTAAAATATATAGTAGGTGTACTTCAGAACATAGATTTTCATCTCAGAATAAGGCTACAAATAAAATGAAATTTAATAGTATCATTGCACTGTGGGTAACTGGATTAGGGCGCATGATGTTACATGAGGTTTTACCTTGCCCAAAATTTATCATGGTTTGTGCCTAAAATTATGATGATAACAAAAGAGAAATTGTTAATAAAGATAGAAAAGAAGAATTGGTATCCATTAATGCAGAATAACTTGGAAAAGTGTTGGGGTTTGCAACCGAAGAATTTGGAAACGTCCACATTGACCTATAAAATCTTGCTAGTGATTATGAAGTAGTGGAAGAAAGGGAGAAAAATGATTTTTTAAATAAAATAGTTCAAGATAGAAACAAATTGAAAGGTGATCATAAGCCTCCTTATGGTTTGGATATTTTTAAACCATGGGTTTAGTATACTATTTCCATGCTAGAATTTTGCCTCGGTTTGGATAGCAATTTGGAAATGGGTGCAAGTCTCCTTGAAATGGTATATAATATCCATTATGGTGTTCAACATGTCAAATATAATTTTATTCAGCACATTGTAGAATCCATGCATAAACATTTTTTAATGATTAAATTAGGTTCCACCAAGACATTTAGGTTCATAACCTACTTGTGCTATATTTTTTTATTCAAATTTAGAGGAATGTTTCAGACCAACAAGCTTCAGATTCAGCCCTATACTAATGTTGAGGAAAATAAAATGACTCCAGTATATGAATGGACCACTGAGATAAGGATGCATGATTCTTGAAGGAACTATAGTCATTTTGTAGACTACTTTTTGGCTCTATTGCAAAGTATGGAGATAACGAAGAGGATCTCGAGTTTAGCAAATTGTGGAATATAGAGAATCCTAATGAACATGGAAACAAAGAAAGTGATGTTGAATCTAGTGATGATAGGGAAGAAGTAGAACAAATCCATATCAAATTTGGTCTAAGTGAGGCCACAAAAGAAGCATATACTTCAAGAGCAGCCATAGCTGAAAAAATGGGTTATGAAGGTTGTGGTTTGGGGTCCCAAGGATAAGGAAATCCTATAGTAATAGATGTACAAAATAGAAAACTAGTTGATAAATCTGGTCTTGGAGCTAATACAGTAGACCAAGGGCATACAAGTAGAGCCGAAACAATTCAATTTGTTAGAGCTTCTAAACCTCATCCTCATGGTCAGATATAATCACAACTATGACATGCCCATGGTGGAGAGCTTAGTGCAACTGGCACTGCCTCTAGTGGTGATGGTATGGGTAGTAGTACTCGTAGTGGTCAACATTTTCTACAATAAAAAATTACACACAAGAGGAAAAGAATACAAGTTACCATAGAAACACCAAGTGATCAAGGCATACAGAAGAGGTAAAGGATTCTGACAGGTCCAAGTCACACTATAAGTGGATCCACCACAAAGGAGTTATTTCTAGGCACTCCCCCACTACAAGTTACTGTGGTTGTGAAATCATTAGCAACTGCAAGTACTCCTATTCCTTCACCATTCAAGCATTCCATTGTTCTTGCGTCCCCAGGTTATGATTTCATTGAAGAGTTTAAAAAGAAATCAGACTTGTATAAAAAATAAAGGAAGCAACTGATGGATAGTGTGTCTTCTATACCTTCAAAGCCTACAAAAACCATGGTATTACCCACATCTGACACAAATGAAGAAATAATGCAGTACACAATTTTTGTTCCCATGGTTCAAAACAAACCAATAAATCAGATGGATCAATTTGAATACTAGGTGATCAATTTTCTATTGGATTTTTCTAGCCTAAAAAATATTGACAAAATTAATGTATCAAAGAAGAATAATGAATTGGTGTACACATCATTGTTAAAGCAAGACAGTGAGAAGAAAAGGTTGCAAACCCAAATGGAAAAGTTATAGGAAGACCTAGCAAATGAGAAAGCAAAGAGGAAAGCAACAGATAACAAGAGCAATGAATTATAAAAAAAGAATAAAAAAATATGCCTCTACATCAACAAGAAAAGAGGATAAACCAAATGAGAGAGAAATGAATGACCTAAAGTGAAGGCTAGATGAGAGCAACAAGAAATATGAAGAGGAAAAATCCACTTCAGAAAAATTAAGACTAAGCATTATGAATGGAAATGCACAATGGGAACAAAAATTGGAGAAACAAAGAAAAATAAATGAAATATTGGAGGCAGAGCTGATGGAAGAAAAAGAAGACATTAACTCTTGTAAAAATAAGTTATCTGCATTTTGTAGAGATACAATGAGGCATATGAAACAAAATATCTAGGATGAAATAATGTAGAGGTTTGATCATTTGTGTGACATGTTTCAATTGATTGATGCTATCAGAAAACATTATAAGAAGCTCAACAAATATTTAGTGGACAACAAAATGATGTTGGAATTAGAGAAATATTCAAATCAATTTCTACAAACAATCTACAAAGCCAGTGACAATGATTTGAAATCAAAAGGGATTACTAATTGGATTTCTACCTCAATGAAGTTGTCATCTATCATTGAAAAGTGTTCGAGAATGTGTGGAAAAAAGAAATATTTGCATTTGGTTTTAGATAAGATGAAGGTGGTGGATGAAAAGGTAAGGAACTTCATAGAGCTTGGTTTTCCAGAGGCTTTTGACACAAATGAACGATTAATTGGAAATGATGATTTCAGAAATAATATGGAGGATGCAAGGAAGATTGATTTGGACAAGTTTCCTCATAGCCTAGATGTGGTGAACTATTTGGATTCCATCAAAACACTAATAGCCTTGAATGTAAAATTGATTGAAGAATTCAAGATAGGTTCGACTTCCAATTACAATCATGGAATGCTAACGAAAATTCAAGTCAAACAAGATCAGTTTAGAAAAAATAGCAATTCCACCACTTGAAGAGTGGAAGTTGCTAGAAAAGTTGATACAATGACTTGATTTTTGAATTTTTGATAATATGAGTTTCCAAGTTCCAACTCAGCTCTATGTAGAGTTATCTTTGGGAATTGGCAAGAGTTTGCATTGCCAATGCCTCTATATACTCCTTCATGTGAAAATCAATAAAAAATCTCAAATTCAGACTTTAGTAATGTGATGATGTTCAATTATCTATATTATTTATTTTATCATTTGAAGAAAAAGTTTATGGTTTCAAATACTAGATACACATTAAATTATTGCTGATGTTCATTGTTGTATATGCTACTAATACTATTACTAAAATTTTATTAAGCATTGAGTTGAGTGATGAATCACTGAGTACATGTTCAAGTTTTACTTTTAACACAATTAAAATATGAACTATAAGGTGATGAATTGTTAGCTCATTATATTTACTTCTTGGTAGAGCTTCCAAGTTATGGATGTTGAACTGTTAGCTCACTATATTTAATTCTTGGTAGAGCTTCTAAGTTATGGATGCTAAACGGTTAGCTTCTATTCTATTGGGACTAAAAATCCTGCTCAGCATCCACCAACTTACACCTCACCCACATCCCACATACTGTAAAAATATACTACATTTGACTTTATGATTAGCATAACATGCATATTTGTGTGACTAGATCCCATTTGTGGCCCACATTACAACTTGATCATATCCATAAATAAATATAAAACCCCATGGTCATAGCCCCTATTCCTGAATAATTCAAATTAAATGTACTTCCACACACTCAATTTGAATAACATAAAAAACCACTTTGGAGACAGCCAAATAACTTAATAACATATAATCATGTGAATCCACAATAGTTGAATACTCGAAAGAAAATCAGTAATTATGTGTAACTTTCTCCATTGTATTGATCTTCAAATGATATGCATTATAACAATAGTTTATGATATGAGATGGACGGGTGAATTGGTGCAATATATCTTCTTACTATTTTCTACTCTAAATTCTAATTTAAAATGATGTGATGATCTCCTATTCGGGTCTTGATCTCTCTTATATATGAGAGGCAACAAGCTACAAACCTGTTATAAAAAGTCATGACATTTGATAATTAAAGATAACTCAAATAAAACAATGCCATAGGTGAATGAACCAATCCGTTAATCTCAAAGAAGAATCCCATGACCACCTAAGATCTATTCAAAGCTTCTACTCCATGATAGGGTGCTCATCATGTTGTCAGTTGCCATTCTTACTCTGATGGTTGTCTTATTGCATCTGACACATCTATAGTTTGGCTAGTAAATAGATTGATTGCAGAGAGGTGATGGATGTACTCCTGTTCAACATAGGTTTCCACATTAGAGATCGCCTCTTTCATATCATATACCATAGACATTAATTTTTTGAGTTTCTTATGAGTGTTTTGTAAAACCATATCCTTGTCATTGATTTCTTGCAATGTAATAGATAGAATCCCAACAAGCTCTTCCTTCCAATCATCATAGTCTCATGGATTTCCAATTCCATTATGAAGTGTCGGGACTGAATCAAAGTAGTCAAAATCTTCCCTAAGCCTATTATGATATTCATTATGTGATTCTACGAGCTTGTTATATGTCAACAATATTTTTCCTTTCATGATTTTCTTATCTAGGAGCTCCTTTCTTTTCTTGATCATTCAACCCTAAAATCATTCATTCTCCACCAATTCAATGTGTTTCTGTTTGAATAGTTTCCAATATTCATCAGCACACTTCATCATTTTGTTGAATCTTTCTTTGGTCATTTCAGATATAGTGTTATATTTGATGGTTTTCACTTCTTTCTCCAATTCTGTGCATCTCCCTTGGGATTTCAGATGGCGATTCTTCCAATAGACTGCATCAGCCAATGCATCAAGCACTCTCTTATCATTTTCAAGCTATGGAAACTACAACTCTGATGTGGAGGAGGAAGATGTTATTTCTCTCTAATTTTCTAACTCCTTCTTCAGTTTGTCATTTTCCTTAATCAGTTTTTCAATCTGTGATTTGGTAAATTTTTCCACATTTATGTTAAATTTTGTTGTCTCCATAGGGTTGGTATCCCCTACTCGTTGAACCAAGATATTTCCAAACACTTGGTTTGGATTACTAATTATAGTATGTCTTTTATCATGGGGATACAGTGACCAAATAGAACGGTGGCTTTGTTTGGGTTATACCCAGATCCTTAATACATTTTGTCACTTGCTTCTTCTATTAAGTTCATTGTATTATCCACTCTTTTTCTAAAGCTATCAAATACAATTGAAGATATAATATCCCACCCTATCAGGAGAAAAATTCCAGCTTCTTGATGTAATTCCCTTCCTCTTTCAGGAGTGATGGACTCCATTTCCTTATCTACCTCCCTTTTCAATTCCTCTAGAGTGGTTGCCTCTTATTCAAGAGTGATATCATATATCTTTTGTCTCATTTTTCTGCCTTTATATTCATAAATAAATAATTTAAATTCAGAAGATTTAACAAAATCAAAATTAGAAATAAACTCTTGTCTAGCCCTAACCCTCAAATCATCAGATAGTTTATTTGATGCCTCAAATCTTACAATATTTTTCTCTTGAGGGGGCTCATACTATGCAATCACATGAGAAATTATTTTTTTGACGTGGTCACCCTCTTCATCACTCTCCTCTTCTTCACTTATATCAATATCTACAGAAAAAACATACCTTAGGAGTACGATGTGAAGGTATGTAATCCAAGGGCTCTATGTCTTTATCTTGTACTCCTAAATAGGTTGCATGAGGCGCATCAAAAACAACTAGGGGAACATCCTTTACCAATTCATTGACATGAGCGATGAGTTACTCAATTCTTGTTAAAGGATCTTGTATCTCACCAAATGCCTTTGAATAAGATGGGAAATTTCTTCTCTTTCACTCCTTTGCAAGCATAATCTTGTTATAGGTGGCCATTATTTCCTTGGTGGAAGCCTCATCATGGTTTCTTATCACATCTTCGACTGAGAACATATGTTCATACCCTGATAGCCCCTGCGATAATCTCGCCTTATGAATAAACCCTTGTACATCTAATTGTTTCCTTACATCACCTAGAGGTAGTTTGTATTGTGCTAATTTACCATCAATTTCCACATATCCTTCATTGGAAACCACTGTAAAGTTTCCAAAACATAAGGTGTTGGGCATAATTGATTATTTTCTATGTCCTTTGAGGTGTTTGGCATTAGATTTTGCTAATTGCCTCACAATTTCTAAATAAGCAATTTGGTCAGGAACTACTTGTGGCATCAAGTGTAGAGCTCCTTTGAACCCATAAACCCTTATCACTGTACAATTAGAGAAAGCATACAAGTCTCCCCAGTTATGATTCACTTTATTTCTTGGGCCATTTTCCTTTGGTCTTAGAAATATTTGTACTTTTTGGGATAGGTTATAATTGCACGGATATCCTAGCAACTTCATCAATGGTTTTACAAAAAATCTTCAAAATAAAGGTAATGAGACCTACCAAATCAGTTGTCCCACAGTGAATTCCACATTTGTACAAGTTTGAAATCTCCATTTTCATTTGTATCTTTTATCCTTAATTCTTCACTCCAGACCCCTCTAACTTGTCCTTTGTACAAAACAAAATGCATAAGAAAAGAATAGTGTTCAAAATTAATATCATCACTATTATTTTTAATCTTTTCAATCCCTCAATTTAGGGCGTTGGCCAATTAGCTAGCATAATGGCCTAGCATCCTTGCTCTATATGTCTGCAACTAAGACCATTGGGGCAATCGACATGAGAGGAAAAACCTCTACTCCCAAAACCTAACCAACTAAATAATAAGTGTATCAAAAATACTCTTCGAATAAATCTTCATGGAAAGGAAGGTTTTCATTGCTAGAAAGCCTCCTAAGTTGGCCTCCTTCATCCTTGGGCCTATGCAAAGGTAATTTCCATCTCTTTATAGTTGGTATCCATGTGGAAATACTCTATCAAGAGGTCTTTGACTGTGAATAATAAATTCAGTGAACACTCTAGCTGAAATACATTAGAAATGAGATCCCTAGAAATAAAAAGCATGTCACCCCCGCCATGTGACTAAATAGTTCTTTTCTTGGGGTCATATCTGATAGAAAGAGATTTAATTAACTCTATGTTCAAAAACACATTGGGCACCACAAGTCTTCCTAGGTTCAATCTCCATGGATTGCAGACTGGTTGAAACCTAAATTGTTTTCTATAATGGTACATGAAGAGGTCATGCCCTCATTCCGGTGTCCAAAAATCTCCTAAGCCCTTATGTTTGTCCCATAGTCAATCCATTGAAGGATTTATTTGAGCACTCCTCTTGGGTCTCAGCCTCGACCCAGGGCATTGATCTATCAGGTCTTCATTTAGGAGTCTCTTAGGCTTTTTAATGTTCGGTTGATCCAAAGTCTTAGTCTTTGGTTTTTTAATTTTAGCTTTGGGTTTTTCTATACTCTCTTCCATTATTTAGATTTTAAGATTTTGAAGAAAATAACTTCTTAGTTAGGTTTGAATTACTTACCCAAGTCTTGTCAAGTTGCTTCCACTAGTCTTTGCTACGTAAGAACTCCAAGTTTTTCCTTTTTGCTTCTGCCCTTAGCGAAATCTTCCAAGATTTTGTAACTATGTGATCAACTTGTGATATAATTCACTTTAATTCTAGTTCATAAATGCACCATCTATGGACCATCTTTCAGTCTTTTCATCATAGAAGAACATTTATTTTAAATATCTCGAAGTCGATGATGCCCTGGGATCACACGTTAGTCTTTCATTGATAGCCACCCTCTCCACCGATGGACACCTTTCATTCGTTCTATCAGTGGGATGCCAAATAATGTTTCCTTGATGCACCCTAGTTCCCCCAATATACATTATGCATTCAATAATTCATGGTTATATCAGGCCATTGGGGGAGTGCAATCATTTTTTCCACCGATGTTTATTTGTTACAATGATGTGTTTACTTTTGTTGACTCTATCGATGCATCAGGGAGAGCACCTTAGGAGTCATCTCGATAGAGTATTGTTACACCAATAGTAGGTTGTGATCTATTCTCATCGAGCCATCAACGGGGATGTGATGGAGGTTCTGTCGATGAAGCATTGTTAGGCCGATGGTAATGAATTTTTTTAGGAATGAGGGAAGAACAATGGGATTTAAAATTTGTTTATGGATGCAATGTAGGATATAATATGGATCTTGTCACACAAATTTATACAATTTTCATTGTTCATAAAATCAAAGTGTGGTATATTTTTGTGATTATTGATATGTGGTAGATAAGTGAGGTGGAGGCTAGTTTCTTTGTAAAGAAGAATTAAAATTCCTTTTAAGAGATAAAATTTAATATCACAATTTCATGGATGATGGAATATAATATAAAATGTCATTAACTACAGTTTGGAATATGATTCATAAAGTGCAATATAAAATAAAATATCATGAAGTGCAATGATTCATAATTTATTTGAATACAATATAAAATATCATCAACTATAGTTTGGAATATGATTCATGCAGTGTAATATAAAATAAGATGTCATGAAGTGCAATGATTCACAATTTCAATGTTCATTGAATAGAATATAAAATACCATCAACTACAGTTTAGACTTTGGAACAATGGAAACTGATTCATGAATTGCAGTAAAAATACCTAAAACTTGCTAATTCTCTTCCATTTACCAAAAAAAGTCAGGGTCCTCAAACTGACACTCATCTTGAGATAAAGTAAAAGAGTCATCTTGATTCTAAGTCTTCTCTTCATTTTCTTCAGCCTTTGTCTCGAATTCAACATTCATTATGTGATTTGTGTCAAATTCAATGTCAGTGTCATCTATCCCAATCCCACTGCCACTTCCAGTGCCACCAATACCAGCGTTTGGAATTGGCATGTTTGTGTTGCACAACCCAGTCCCTCTTCTTTCACATGTGGACCTCCAGATTGTGAGTGCCCTTTGAAAAAGGAAATTTTTTGACATCATATGCAGTTCCATTCATCCTCAAGCAATTTTCCAAATTCTTGTCTAGTTTGTTTCTTAACTTTGATTTCAAAAACCCCAATGTACTGAAAACTCTCACATCCTCCACCGACCCCAATATCATTGTTTGACATAAATCAACAAGTTTGAAATATTATGATATTGAACCACACAATATTTCACTCTAACCTAAGCTTTTCCAAACCTTTTTTATTCATCCTCATTCAAAGGCCTTATCCTTGCCCATGGATTTATACTGGTCTTGCATAATTGTTGCAAAAATCCTACATTATTGTCTAATCTTATTTTTGTTTAAAATTCCTTCTATTGTCTACTCATTGTATGTTACCTTTTTCAAAAACTTTTCAATCAATATTTTTGCTTGATCATGAAAATATTTTGGGTTATCTCAGTTTACCCAAAATTAAGGATACACAGTACCCATGGATTCATGTATTTCATGTCGAGGGTGTCTTTCACAAATCTCTAAGGAAAGAGATTTTTCAATTTCCTTCAGAATATCACTAACAAATTTAACAATGTCATTAAAATATTCCTTGTTAAAACCTACTTCTCTACTAGAGTGCCTGGTTGTCTTACAATGGTACATTGGTATCTCATATCCATGTACATAGATACATAAGTTCCCACTTGCATTAAACTGTAAATAATTATCAATATTATTCAAATCAGTAATTTTTTGCCACATGAAATAGTTTACACCTTCTTGTGTTAGATCTAGATATAGATGATCAAGGTCCAATCATGTAAGTTTATGTGGATTGGAATATTAATAAATATACATATTTCTATCTTGGGCTTTCTTCACAACATTTCTCATCACATCCAACATGCGGAGAAGACTAGCTAAAGTCAAGAGTGTCTCTATATCACTTAACCTATGTAAGAGGTCAGGAGATTTTTCTACTATGTTGCAATACTCATACATCACTCCAATCAAGGATTGATATTCTGAAAGAACTCGTTGCACTAGTCCATGCAAGGATACCCATCTGGTATCGACATCCTTGAGAAGCTTGTTTCTTGGTTTTATTCCCTTAAAATGTTGAGATTCTTGGAAACGTTTGGGACTTCGACAAAATTATGCGTGGATCTTGCGAACTAGATTTTGAACTTTTGATATTGTAGGAAACATACTTACAATTTTGAATGCTAAATTCATTTTGCGGGCCATTCAATGAATGCCAAGAATGTATGGTGCACAAGTATTTTGTAACTTTGTGCAAACACTGCTCCTTTGACCTTGCATCACTGCAGCTCCATCAACTCCTACACACACCAACTTTTTGGAAATTGTCAACTCATCCATACCTGGAATTTCATTCAAAGATTTCTTGACTAGTTCAAATATATTTTGTGATGTTGAACTGTCCTTCATTTTATGAACACAAAAAAGATGAGCTTGGCGAACATTTTGTTCTAGAGTATACAAATGCATACAGACCAAAGAATTATTGTCTACTGCAATAACTTTATCTAAAGATAATGCAATGAAATTTGACTCATTTACTTTCTCCTTTAAATCTTCCTTTTCCACTATAGCAAGACAGTTTTCCCATTCCCATCTAGCGTTTACTAAACAATGTGAGAAGGGAAAGTGAGGAAAACTCAAATAAGATAATAAACTAGAATATTTTGTGTAGTCTTTCATAGGACACCCTCTAGAAAAAATATAAAAAACAACACTCATTTGAACAGTTTTTGACAAATTTTTTGCTGCCATTTCTTTTCTGAAATGAGCATCAAGCATACCTTGATATTCATCAAGCTTCGAAATTCTATGGTTATTCTCTTCATATTCGATGACATACTTAACATGAAGACATTCCTCCTTTGATTTCCATTATATGACTGATTGTTCCTTTTCGTCTATGATTTGTTTTTCGTAAACTTTACTGCTATGCTTTTCTATCATGTCAAGCTTTAGCATCAACGTCTTGTCTCTTCCATATTTCCAACTAAAAATTGTACACTTGCTTAGTGTTACTTTTTCAATATCATTTTCGTTTTCCAGCCCCATTGATATAATGAATGGGTACTTCAAAAACCAAGCAAGTTGAAAATTCCTTGTCATTTCCCACTCACGCCCCAATTTTGATTTTCCTTTTCTTTTCTTTCTACCAAAATCATCCTAATCCAAGTCAATCATCCCATTCTTTCTAATCATGTTATCCCTTGGAACATCTTCTGTGGTATTGCCATCCTCATTTGATACATTTTGATTTAACTCAATGACAATCTCACCTTGACCTTCCTGTGGTGGTGAGGTATTGTTAATGCCTTCTTCATTAATATCTAGTGGAAGAGTTGATGATGTAGCTCCATCTTTATCTAATGGATTAGAAGCTTTTCCAATTCCAAAGTAATACTATATGGTACCTCTACATTTTGAGCATTTTTATGGCCTCCCAGTCTCTTCATTATCTCGAGGAGTCTTACTCTTGTTGCTCGACATATTGATCTCTCACTTCGAATAAAAGCGAGAAAAAAATGTTTTCTTGTTTAAGAAGGATAGATCGACAGAGAATATAGATCCCATTCCCTACTCAAAATCATCTATAAGATTGAAGAAAGAATGGGAAAGAGATAAAGAAATATTATTTTTATAACTAATAATAGTATGAAGAAATGATCACTCACCTTGAAGTCTACATTTTCATCTTTCATTGACTTCTGGCTTGAGAATTAGAACCTCAGGACCAAACAAAATGTGTAAGAATAAATGACAGTTTCAATTGTATTTATATCAATCCATATTTGGCGAATTTTGTGAGATTTTTAAATGGTATGTTAAAAATTTGGTGAATCTCGCATGCTTATACAATGATACTTTGTAATTTTCAAGGTGAAATGTGTCCACAAATGTAATTATTTTTAAATGTTATTGGTTAAATAGGTCCTCCTAAGAAACTATTTATAAATTTTAATTGGTGAAATGGGTCTTCACAAGAAACTATTTGTGAATTTTAATTGGTGAAATGGGTCCTCATATAATGTTGTTTTAATAGTATTGGCGAATATGTAGGTGTTTTATTACATGCTCCTGGGATTCCAAGTGAAAAAATTAATCTGTCCATTGGAAATGTGTAGTCTGTTATGGTGAATTTATTGCCTAAACATGCCTCACAAAAAAAATTGTTTCCGAATGGAAATGCATTGGACCGATAATTCGTAAAATCTAGGAAATTTGGATGCCCTGTTGGAAATGATTAATTCATCAATTTTGACTTGCTTGATTCCTAGAATTCACCAATTGGAAAATATTCGCCACTAAAGTTTTCCCTGGTTAAGTATTTCAAGGTATTTGGAAGTAACTATTATACCAGAAGAGGTGAAGAAACCTTAGGAAATTTTCATGCAAGAAGTGATGAAGGAATTTGTCTTAGATATTCTACTAAAATAAAATCTTACAAATGTTTCAATAGAAGACTAAGGAAGATTCTAGAAAGTACAAATTTCAAGGTTGATGAAGCAATGAAGAATTCAATTGATGTTGATGGATATGTATTTGATGAACTTGATTGCGTAAGGATTGAAGAAATTGTGGAAGAACAAGAAAAGGATGAGAAAGAGAAGTAGAATGAAGAAAATGAAAGAGAAGAAGCTTCGGTGATGTCCTCTAAGACACCTAGATATGTGCAGAAGAATAATTTAGAAAGTCAAGTTATTGGAGACAAGACAAAAGGAGTATTGACAAGAAGCAAAGCTACTGCTGGTGAAGTAAATTTGTGTTTAATTTTTGAGATTGAACCAAAGATGGTAAGTGAAGCATATCAATATGAACATTGGATGGAAGCTATGAAAGAAAAAAATTTATAGATTGAGAATAATAAAACTTGGGAATTGGTACCAAGACCAGAAAAAAAATTATTGGATCAAAGTGGGTATTCAAAAATAATTTGAATGAGAATGGAGAAATTGTTAGAAAAAAAGAAAGGCTTGTGTGTAAAGGTTACTCACAAGTAGAAGGCATAGATTTTCAGGAAACATTTTCTCTAGTGGAAAGAACAGAAGCTATAAAGATGTTCTTAGCATTTGTTACTCATAAAAATTTCAAGGTCTATCAAATGTATGTCAAGTTTTCATTTTTGAATGGTGAGCTAGAAGAAGACATCTACATGGAACAACCAGAAGGATTTCAATTATCAGATCAACTAGATATGGTGTACAGATTGAAAAAAGATTTATATGGATTGAAGCAAGCTCCCGGAGCTTTTTATGCAAGGTTAGACATGTATTTGATTCATCAAGGTATCAACAATGGTATGGAAGATAGTAATCTGTATTTTAAAATTGAAAATGAAAAAATATTGATTGTAGTTGTATATGTTGATGACATTATTTTTGGAGGATATAAAACTATGTGTAATATGTTTGTGGAAAAGATGCAAAAATAATTTGAAATGTCTATGTTTGGAGAGATGAATTTATTTCTTGGGCTGCAAATTAATGAAACAAAAAATGAATTTTTATTTCACAGTCTAAGTATGTGAAAGAGATGTTGAAGAAGTTTGGAATGGATAGTTCCAAACCAGTATGCACTCCTATGGTTACTAGTTGTGAATTAGGTAAAGATGATGATTCACCTAAGGTTGATCAAAGAAATTATAGATCTTGTGAGATTTGAAAATGCAAAATGGCCCAAATTTCAAATCCAAATAAGAGAGTACAAATGATAAAAGAGAGAAAAAATGAATGAAAGAATAAAATAAAACTCCCCCATCATATTTGATTCATCTCCCTTGCTTTTGCTCCATTGTTTCTCAAGTTGCAAAGATTTTTCTTCAGATTTTGAAGTGCTTGAGTACCTGCAAATGATAAGGACAAGATAGTACAAACTTTGGAGAAATTTGATTGTTAAAAAACAAATGGAAGAGAAGACATTTTATAGAAAATATTTGAATGGATGGACAAGATCGATCTTCTAGAAAGATGCCAAGATCGCTAGATGATGATGCATGCACCATAGAGTGGTGGGGAGTTATGAAATGGATGGTCAAGATTAGAAAGAGCCCAAATGCAATCGACGATTGAGATTCAAAAAAAAGATATTGGAGGGAGATAATGAAGAAAGTAAAAATTAAAATCATTTAATTCATGAGAAGGAATCTTTAACCAAGTGGAGTCATAAAAAATTTATTTAAATTTTTTATTTGAGGAAAAGGCAATTGGGTATTTAATTAAAATGATCTATATAACCATTTTAGTTAAATAGGAAGAAATAGAAAATGAGATATTAAATAATTAATTTGAATCAATTATTTAATGAGGGAGAAATGTCAAAAGATAGTCAAATAATTTAAAATCTATTTGACTATAGAAGAATCAAAAGATTAATGAATAGACAAACAACTAATAATAATTATTTGACTATAGATGAATAGTGAAAGGTAAATAATTTATTTAATTATTGAAGAAAAGGAGATTAGTGATGCAATTAAATTTATTCAATTGATCAAAGGAGAATAAAGATGAATAAATCAATTAATTAAATAATTAAAATTATTCAATTATGCAAGGAAGAAGACCAAGACAATGGAAAAATGATGCTCGCAGAGCAAGACATTTTTCAGTGTCTACAAATCTATGATTGGTGGACTATTGTATTTGACTACTAGTAGATGAGATATTATGCATGATGTCTATCTTGTTGCTAGATTTCAAGAAGATCCTAAGGAAATACATGTTGTTAAAATAATATTCAGATATTTCAATGGAACTTCAGATTATGGGTTGTGGTATCCAATGGGTACTAACTTTGCACTAAGTGTTTGTATAGATGAATATTGGGCTAGATGTGTAGATGAAAAAAATAGTACAAGTGGTGGTGCATTCTTTCTTGGTTACAAATTGGTGGCACATTTGACTAAAAAGAAAGATTCAGTTTCCTTGTCTATTGTTGAAGCTGAGTATATTGTTGTTGCATCTTGTTGTACACAAGTTTTATGGATAAAATAGACATTGAAATATATCACAACTTGGTGTATGATGATCTTATTTCTATCTTCTATGATAAAAAAAAGTGTAATTAACATTTCAAAGAATCCAATGATGCACTCAAGGACACAGCATATATCTATCAGGTATCATTTATTGAGAGAGAAGGTCATGGAGAATGAAGTAAAGTTTGAGTGTGTTCCTATGAAGGATCAAATTGTTTATATATTTATGAAGGCTCTTCCTAAAGATAATTTGGGGTATCTCTGAGAGAAGTTAGGGGTCATTTCCCTCCTTCCTTGAACTATATGCATATGGAGATGCATCATTCAGGTGGATCTATGGATCTATCTTTCTTTTGGACTAATGTTTTGGTTTCTACCTCTCAGGGGGATCAAGTAGTGTCATGTGTTGTCATTGTATGATTATTCTATTTTTAATGTCAAAGGGGAAATCAGTGTAAAATATGTTTTTCCTTTTCCATTTATGTCAAAGGGGAGAGGAAGAATGTGAAAAAAATTATCTACTAAGGGGGAGAAAGAGATAAAAATCTTGAGAAGTGTATTCAAAGCTAGTATGTTGTCTCCAATGGTTTTTCACATCATGTGTTGCCATCAAATACAAAGGGGGAGATTGTTTCAAGAATGAATATGTTTCCATTGATGTCAACTAATCAATTGGTTATCAACTAGTTGTTGTTGTCATTAATGGCATGGATGTAGGTTATTGGTTGTTCAATGTCGAGGACATTGAGACATTGTATTGAAGAAAGGTTTCAGGTGTTTAGTGGTTGCTCTAAGTTTTTCTTTGAGATTTTCTCTTATGTTTGTGTGGCTCAGATATGTTTATCATGTTTGTTGGAAGCTTCTATATCCAGATTTTTTGCTTCTAATTCATTGTACAGTGTGATTTATGTTCACTAGGTGTGAACTGTGGTTTTTATATTTTTAGCTAAGGTCCAAGAGAAATTTTGTTTGTCCGGATTTCTCTTGGGTAAAGTCTTATGACTTGTGGTTCTAGAGTTAATTTTTTATGATCAAATTGAAGATAATTTTAGTATTTGGAAGGATTGTGCTTAATTTTTCTGTGTTTTACATTGGTTTGGATTACCTTGTGTTGAACACTATCTTTAAATTTTATGAAGTGTTTTGGAACTATTTGGGTCCTCATCAAGTGTGTTTTTGGGTCACCCTCATTCTAATTCCACCCTAGGATCTTTTGGTGCTGACCTAATTTGAATTTATTGATGGATGGTTCACTTTGGATATGTTTCAAAGTTGAATATGGTATAAATATAGGATGAGTTAGTGGTGAAAGAGGACAAGAGATAAGTGCAAATATATAGATTATATAGATGTGAATCATTGGTGTTTGTAATGGGTGTGTGATAGATCAGTGTGAAGTCTAAATATTTTTAGTTTTCAGATTTAGTGAGCTAAAGGTGTACTCTATCATTCATGCATGTTTGCAAGTGGTCAAGCAAATTGTGGTGGAAGAATTTGTTGCATTGAGATTGTCTTATCTCTATAACTTTTATCTTCTTTGTATCTCTATGGTAATGATCCATCTAGGTGATTAACCTTGTTGGACAATGAGTCTAGATCTAGACAACGAGTCCTTATTTTGGTAGTAAGCCTTGTTTCTTAGGCAGTGAGCCCTTGTAATCAGTTTTCATATTCTCTATAGTGTGAGTTAATCCTCACCGTGGTTTTTCCATTATTGGGGTTTCCACATAAATCTAGTGTTGTGTTTGTGTGATGATTTTCAATTTTTCCACTTTCACTTAATGTTTAATCATTTTAGCAGTGTTAAGGATTTTTTTCAGTGAATTAATTAAAGGTTTAAATTTTATTGCAACTAATTCACCCCACCCCCTTTAGTTTTCTTTTTCAACGTGCATTGTAGTACTTGTTTTGAATTTGTCCTCATGAGCTCTTGATTTTTCTAGATCTGATCTTAGGGTTACCACTTCTTGTTCAATATTTATGCATTCATTAGCCTTGCTTTGTATCTTACCATTAGATATTCCTCAATTCTCTTCTTTTCTTCCACTTATACTTTTAGTCTGGTGATATCTTCATTTTCCTTCCTCAACTATTCATTAACTTCTCTATCTTTCTCTAAACTTCTCGATTTTTTCTCTCAACTTTTTGACACATCCATTTGCTTCCCCTAGGATTTCCTTCAGAATTTTGTTCTCACTTTCAACTCTGTCAAGATATTCAAGAGCATCTTTAAGTTCTTCTTTGTCAAATATGCAGTCATCTTCTTCATATTCAATTATGAATATTTTTTTGAAGGAATAGGATACCTTTTATCAGTCATGTGTTCAACCTCCAAGATCTTCCTCAAGCCATTAGGATTTTCAAAAGGAACTAGGATTTGATACCAATTGTTGAACACCTAGAATACTGGGGGGTGAATCAGTATTATATTAAACCACTTAGTCATAATCCAGCCAATAATAAAGATATATCTAATAGCAACTATGAATCAAAATATGAAAGAAATCAGGATACACATAACACATGAAAATCAAGATTTTTACATGAAAAAACCAAAAAATAGAAAAACCACAATGAGGATTAGCTCACAATATATTATAGGCTATTATAAGATATTATAAGGGCTCACTACCAGGACTCACTATCCTTATAAGACTCATAGCCAGAAATAAATACAAGAAAAAAGAGCCTACATAGCCAAAGTGTGAACTAATGTAAGATGCACCTTCCTTGTGCTAAATTTAGTTCCAATGAAGCTCTAGATACAAAATTCTACTCTGCTCAACATTCACTCAATATACACAACAATTCTGCCTTTTTTTCTGATCTCACATATATAAATTTGCTAGATCACACAATATCAAATCTCACACACATTACATTGCATCCCCATTGCCTTATGCAACTAAAAGATGTTCCACATACATAACCTATTACATCCACATACATCAATTAGGTCGACCTAATTAGATGTAGCCCTATTTTAATTCAAAATTTCCTTATAAACTCCAAACTTGAAAAAAAACTTCTTTCCACTCAAACCAAATGTGAAAAACTTGAATTTAGGTTAACACGGATCTGAAGTAGATCCCCTAAACATATACAATATATATTAATCTTTACAACATATATTCAAGTATTAGGTCAGCCAAGAATTAGGCCTACACACAAAATAAGCCAATCTAACCAACATCAAACATCCATATTGTTATATAAGCATGCACCATCTAAAATATATGTATTACCAACACCTATAAACCATATCCTAAAATTTCTAAGTTTGATTCCAAACACTAGAGGAATGTGGACCAGATAACTCATATAATCTTGCATTGTATAAGCTAGAACATTGTATGTCGATCTTTTGTCATTTGTAAATTTTAGTTTGATCAACCAAAATTGCTGAAATCTTGAACACATATGTATTTAGAATTTCTAAATAACACACTATAACCACACAAGTTGGTCTTATAACATGAGAAAATATAGACCAAATTATCAATCAAGGTGTCACCAAAACTATTTATCGGATCACATAAAACTATCAACAAATATGTTGGCATCAATGACAACACATCAAATAGTTCCTTATTCATTATTTCAACATTTATCACTACACACAATCATGCACACTTGATGGGACCAACACCACAAGTCTACCAAAAGTTAGTTCTAGATTTTCATGAGTTTTTTCTTGTAGGTTTGTTACACAAAGGCAGATAAAATCAAAATAGGTGGGTCCATTTTGTAAACAAGCAGCTTCATCCCCATAGAGGAAGCTCTACTTCGACCTCTAACCACCTAGGTACCCTTTTATGGAGAATTGGTGAATCTATGTCTATAGAGACAGATCAAAATATATAGAGGCAGAACACCTATGCACGGGTGGATACACTTTAACAGAGGTGACTTTACCAATAGACAAATCTTCTCTAAAAACTAGATATGTATATGCAAGGGTGGATATTATTTTAGAAAGGCGACTCTATTCATAGGAGGATCTACACCTATAGAGGTGGATCTGATCCACATAGGTAGACCTACACAAGATAGGTGACTCTACATAGGTGGTCATGTTCACATTTGGGTAGATCTAATACTACATGGGTAGATCTATTCTAGGGTGATGCAATTCCCAATCTAAAATGAGCTAATAAATCACAACTAAATAACTAAAGTTAAGAAGAAATTAATTATATAAATAAAGATAAATAACCACACTTAATTAATAATTTCCTTAATGATATAGATATAAAATAATAATGTTGAAAACTTCTCCACAAAAACTAGATAAAGTATTTTATTCCCAAGTTAGATCCTTTCAATACTATTCAATAGTTAAATTTATAAAATAATGAATAAAGAAATAATAATGTTAACAAAGAATATTAAGAGGTCAAAATCTCATTCTTTAAAATCTCATTCTTCAAAATCGTAATTCAACAATGAATTCTTCCATATTCCACTAAAGTTATCTATTTGATAAATAGGAATTTCAACAACTGAATTCAATGGTATATTACAAACTGGATACATTAATTTACAATCCATCATTGACATAGAAAATTAGTGTTATATTTGTGCAATTATTTTAAAATTTAATACATGAAATATAATGAACAATATTTGTTAGAATCTAGAATTTACTAAGATTCAAAAAAGACACTTCTCAATTTGTAATTTTGAATGTATCAACAATACAATAAGGAACTCATAAATCAATTTTTTTTCAGAAAACCCAAATGATGCTTTATAAACTTGCAAACACTAAATAGAGCAGCCCAATCCTACTCTTCTCCCAACCACAAGAATGATAAAATCAAGTCCACCCCTAAGAAAAATAAAAAAATCAAATTCTCAAATCAAATAATAAAATATGAACATTGACTCACACACAAAGAATCTAGTCATGAAATTCTTGTAAAGGGGGAGAAGGGGGAATTCCCTTCCATCTTGGGGAAACAATAATTTAGTTTCAACCTCAACATATATCTCCATTATTCAACACACAAATCCATTCTCCTACACACAACCACCACCATCCATCTGAAAACCAACCCCTCCATTCATAGTTTTCCAACATCCAACAAACTCGGCACCATTTTATCAAAACCATCCTTCCATTCTCCATACACTATCCAAATCACAACTCTATTTTTAACATTTATTTTTAAAATCACATATCCCCAAGAGAATCTACACACCCTCCTCAACCCCAAATGAAGGAGGCTCTCAGCCCTCAAGTGAAATCAACTCCTTATTCACACCCAAACCCCCTATTACTCAACATGACACCACACAAAAATAGTAACAAACAAAAAGATTTCCAAAAAATTATCACCATCTATCGATAATTCAATGACAATACTAAAATTACCAATATAATTCAAAGCATACCTTGTCTATCCAAGTTAGGATCATCCAAAACAACTTCTCCAAATTTATAGTCTTTTTCCAGCCAACACCATCCTACAAAGAATTCATTCCATCCATCCCCCTCTTCCTACAAAGAAGAAATTAATAAATAGAAAATGAAGAAAGAATACAATCTGAAACACTCTCATTTCCTCTTCCCCCCAACCATTCCAATTCCCTATTTAAAATAAAATAACTATCAACTCTTCAATTTCCCTCAAAATACTATCCAAATAAAAAGAAAATTCAATAAAAACATATTTCCCTCCATAAAAATGGACAAAAAAATCAAATTACACTCAAATATTAAACTCCCTTGACAAAAATTAAAACCAATAATAAACATTTAGCATTTGGATTTTGTCTCCAATTCCTAAGGAACCCAGACTACCCATCTAAAACATCTCATTAAAAAAATTAGTACATTTATGAAATTATAGCCAAAACAATAAATATAAACATTAAAATTTCTAACATCAAATAATTATAAAATCTATTATATTAATTAAAAATATATATATATTGTGGAAATTAAAGATATAACCATAAAAATTTATGGTCAATTTATTTTATTAAATGAATATATTATTTCATTTATAAAAAATAAAGTGTCTAAGCCTGTATGTAAAATATTTATGCTCATAATCCAAAATAATAATATCCCTAAACCAAAATCTCAACATCAACCATGTCCAAAACACCAAACTATTAAAATCTCTATAATAATACTAGCTATTACTCATAGGTTATTCTACATAGGTGGATACATTACTTTGGTGGACCTACTAATACATAGGCAGCTCTAGTTTACAAATAGGAAGATCCATCACTACATGGGAATATATGCTACTTGGGAAGCTCTACTCACTCATGGGTTGATATGCTCTATACTTGGGTGGCTACATGCTTTGGTAGATCTCCTTTGTTATTGGGTGACTATAATTTTTTCTTAGGTGATTTTTCTTTGTACATTAGCAACAACATAAGGTATAAAAAATCCACTTCAAATTTTATTTATTATGCTTTATCATTTTCCTTTCCAAAAAAAACTCTAGGAGCTTCGCCCCCAAAACCCTATATGCAAGGGATCACATCCATCCCCCACACCCCTATCATTGGGGTGGGTGTTTCAAACCCCTTTGGGTTAACATTCACTTTCTTTTTTATCACTTTTTCTATCTAATAATTTTCTTGTGTAGCTTGATATTGTTTTTCCAAGACCACAAATTAAACTACTACTATATCTCCTACAACTTCACGATCAAAGATCTATTTTTTATCTTTAATATAGGCACATTTCAACTTGTAAAGTTTTAATTTATTGTTTTTTTTGGGGATCATTCATTAAATTATCCTCTCCCCTTGCTCCATTCATTGAGCCTAGTGATAATAAATCATAAATTGATCTAGGTCATGTGATGTGTATCCTAGGATTCCTAGCTTGCATGTATGCTCTCTCCTTGCTCTTTGTGTAAAATTTGATAGTAGAAACACCTATCACTTATTTACCTTTAGGAGGCCTTCTTGTGGGTTTCATAACCCAAAGGGACAACCTCAAATACATGAACCAATGGGGTATATATGGGTGGGTGCACAAATATGGGGGCCAAAAAGTGGCCACTCCACTTTTTGAACCTGAAATAGAGAAAATATGAGTGCATTATAGCACACTCATGTTATGGTGTGGTAATCACAAAACATGAGCATGCTATAATGTGGTCATATTATTTGAATTCTTTCACAAAATGTGAGCGCATTATAATGTGCTCTCATTTTATCTTGCACTGAATTTTTTCTCTTTCTTTTTTCTCTCTTTTTTTCTCTTTTTTGTCTTTTCCTTTTGAAAGTATATTATATGTATACATGAAATTCATGTATATAATTTTAGGATGTTTGAGAGTGGTTACAAATCTCTAAGATTTATACTAAAAATTCTAGTTTTTGAAAGATCTTATAATTTTTCAAACTTCATCAAATTTTAGTAATCACCATTTCAAATTTCAATAATCAAGAGATAAAATTTTAGTAATTAGTAAGTTGTGTCATCTTTCTCTATCTCACTCATTGTTTATCCCTTATTCTCCAAACCTCTCTCTCTCTCATTCCTCCTACCCACCTTCCCTCTCTCCCTCTCACTCACCCTCCCTCCCTCTCAATTCTCCACCTTCCTCCACCTCTCTCTCATTATCTCTATGTCATTTATCTCTCCCTCCATCCATCCAACTCTCTCTCTCTCTCTCTCTCTCTCTCTCTCTCTCTCTCTCTCTCTCTCTCTCTCTCTCTCTCTCTCTCTCTCTCTCTTTCTCTCTCTCATTCCCTATTTATTTCTCTATCTTTCTCTCCATCTCTACCTCTCCCTGCCTCTTCCCAGTCTCCCTCTCTTTCAATCTCCCCACCTTCCTCCTCTCTATCTCCTTCCCTCATTACTTATATATATATCACATTTCTCTCTCTTTTCCTCTATAATTTTCTCTATCTCCCCCTCTCTCCCTTCCTCTCACACACCTTCCATCTCTACCTCTCACTCCCTTGAGCTCCTCTCTTTCAATCTCTCCACCTTCCTTTGTCCCTCTCTACTTCACTCTACCCTTTTTTATGTTTCTCTCTATCTATCTATCTCTCCTCTCTCTCCCTCCCTAAATCTCCTCTCTCACTACTTATCTCTATATAAACTATCTCTCTCTACCTCACACTCTCTCTCATTTCTCCTTCCCCTCTCTCTCTTACTCTCTCATTATATTTGTCTCACTTCCCTCTCCCTCCCTCCCCCTCCTCTCTTTATATCACCTCTAACTCTCCTCCCTACCTCTCTCTTTGTGATTCTCCCTCCCTCCTCCCCCTCCATCTCTCCTTCCTTATATAATTTTATTTATTTCTATCTCTCTCTATCTCTACCTATCCCTCCCTCCTTCCTTCTCAACCTCTCTCTCCCAATGTCTCCCTCTCAATCTCTCTCTATCTCTCTCTTCCCCATATTTCTCCCATTATTTCCTTCCCTCTCTATTCTATATCTCACCATTCTCTCTACTTCCCCCTCTCTATATATCCTTCCCTGTATACTTCTCTATCTCTCTCCATAACTATCTATCCATCCCTCCTTCCCTCTATCAATCTCCCCACCTCTCTCTCTCATATCTCTCTTCATCCCTATCTCTCCCTCCCTCCCTCCCTCTCTACTTCCACCTCTTTATCTCCCATTCCCTATATAGAGAGGATAGAGTGAGATAAAGAGGGGTAAGAGAGGGAGAGAGAGAGAGAGATTGAAAGAGAGGGAGGTAAAGGGAGGTGTCATGGCCACTTTTTATCTATATCAAAAAATAAACAATCACCAAATTATTTTCTATAATTATTGAGAAATATGTGTCTCAACCTTGCAAGTACATAAGGTATTATTTGAAATATAGAAAAATGGGGTTCCCCTAATTTGAAATGGGGGAATGCACATATCTTCCTACTTTCATTAGGGAAAAGATATCTCCTAGGGAAATATTAACTTTCAACCCTTACATGAGTCAATCTTGAGAGGCATCTAGTTGTTTTCCTTATGCTTGAGGATGAGGTAAATCAACCTAAAATTCACTTTTATGAGATGAATGAAAAATACCAAACAATCCCAATTATGTAATACAATACTTGAATCATCAATTTAAAACCTTACGCTAATGAATCCAAAAAAAAAATAGTAGATCTGAGAGAGTTAGGATTTTATGCACCTACTACCAAAATACTTTTTTGAGAGCCTTCCCATGATAGATTCACCCTAGGGTGAATTAGTCTTTGTAGGGCCTTTTGAAATCAATTTTTGGGTCCTCTACTCCTTGTCTACACTCCCAGATTCTCCAGATTTCACAATTGAAAAGTAGGAAATAAATTATGTAGGTGAGTTTATGTGACTTGGTGATAATATTGACAACTTTGTAACTTTTGCAATTTTTTACTTTTGATATATCTTCAATCCTTATTCAACCTAAGATCTCTACAACACAAGAGGGAAAAATTGTTTGATTTTGGTTAATTGGTGTTTTCCTTGGTCAAGCCCCATTCTGGTAATCAAACCTTGAATTGAAATAATGAAACATGAAAGGAACGATGAATGAAAAATTGCTATGTTGTAACTACCAAACCATTGTTTGAAGCCCTTGAATGGAGATTCTTGAAGGATTGAAACTTGGCACATCTCTCTAAGGTCTTGATCCTACATGAAATGGATTAATTGGATGTTGATCTTAATACTTGAATCTTGACTTGAATACTTGAAACATGCATCAGAATATTAGCTCCAAAAATGTGCTTGGATGAAAATAACTTTGACATGATGCTTGAGATCTTGAATGTTGCTACAAATTCTTGTGAAATCTACTCTTGAACACCTTTGACAATAATCTTATCGATACTTTTTTCTCTCATGAATTTCTAGGATTTGAATTGATAAAATAACCTTATATTTATAGATTGTATAGGAGCAAATTTTCACCCCTATTGCAATTTCCCCTTTTACCCCTCTCCACTTTAGAAAACAAAACTCAGAGGCTTAATTCAACATAAGCCCGCTACTCTTCACCCACTTGGCACCTATTTTGAGTGTCTATGGAGGATTTTCTATCGAGGACGCCCGTATGATGCATAGACATTTGCGCGATGCACTTACGTACCTAGAAGATTCCTACGGTCAAATTCTATAGAGACGTTACACTTCCTATTGGAAGTCGAATTGTAACAACTCCCTTTGGCTAGTTGACCTGAATATGGCCGTTTCTTCATCTCCCTTGATATTCTTCATTCTTTCATCCATTCTCAACTCTTGACCATTCATTCACTCATTCACAAGATCTTAGTATTCACTCCAAGCATTTCAACAACATTTTTCACTCCATCACTTCAATAGAGCAAGTGTAGGAAAACTCCACTATAGTAGAGGCTTGAGTTCCTCTCATTTCTCTCCCTCACTAGCCTTGAGTTCTTTGGGTGGGTAAGCTCCTCACTCATCTTCTCTATTACTTGGCTAATTTAGTACATTACTATTTTGAAGTGTTTTGTGTACTTTCCTTGTATTCCTTTCTTTATTGCATCATTTCTATATTGTTGCAAACTTGGTTGTCCATGGAGGTGGAAACACCAAAAAGAGGGTCTGACTAAGGCAGACCCCTAAAAAACCCCCCAACATTTTCTCTCTTTTCTATCTGTAGGTGGAGATATCTTGGAGAAAGCTGGTGAAAGAGCTATTGTGCAAGATCATCTTCATCACCCTCGTAGTAATATAATTGCTTCATCACATCTGTCTTTATGTTTCATATTTCATAGTGTTATTCTACACCTTTAGAAACTCTTAACTAGGCTGATAGTTCATTTTTGGGAGGTCCAACCTTGTCTCCCTAGTTTTTTGGCCGTACAGATGCCAATGCACCTGAGAGATGCCAGTGCACCACGCTGTCGTACTAGAAAGGTGCTTTTATCCTCTAACAAAGAGCTATCTGAGACACAAAGTTGACCCTTAAAACTGACTCTCCTAGTCTCCTTTCAACTCTCAATATTGCAAGTTGATCGAAGGACCTTATAGTCCTCATCATTCTCATCCTGCCTATCCTAACATTCCCTTTAACTAAGGTAAGTTAGGGCAGCCATACTTCTCTTGGCCTTTCATGACCTAGGGCCTTGCAGTGGTTGGTACCCCTCTCTTGCATAGATGATTTTCTAATTTCCCAAAAAATAATCATTACAAACTAACATTTGAATATGAATTTGGGATCATGAAAATAATACCAAAACATATTTAAAATTTTAATTTAGCAACTAAAGGGTACCCATTCTCCCTAGGGCGAATGGGTCTTGACCTAATTTTCAAGCTCCTATCCATTTCGAGGTGTTGGAAATAATAATTACATTAACTAAATATTTAATTCCCCTTTCAAAAATTGTAATAAATTACAGTTGTAGATGCATAATTGAGCCAATTAGAGGCCTAATTAAGTCCATTTAATTAAGGTACCCAAACATTGTGTTAAAATTTAAAGGAGTACATTTTCCTACACTAAATTTATCCCCATTTTAGTGAGAGGATGACCTTGCACTCAAATTCACACTACAGTAGAAAAAAAAGAATTAAGAGAGGTCTAATTGTACAACTATTGGAAAGATAAGACAATAAAGGTCAAGGAGGATGATCAAGCTCCCAAAATCTAAGATATCGTGGAAAACAACAAAGGGAAAAAGAGACACGTGCCTATGTTAAATATATGCATAAATAATATATGATACTCAGAAGAATAATATGTCAAAATTAATGCAATAATAAAGCTTGAGAGAGAGAGGATGGATCAACCCTCAACTGATTGTCCAACTAGTATGGATCAACCCTTAACTATTTGTCCAGAAAAAATGTTTATAAGTGGAAACCCATTTGTCCACTATGGAAACAAAATGTTCACACATGGGCTAGTGAAATTTTTTGTCCACTAGGTGAGCCCCTAGAAGGTGCCTAATGGCAGAGTCATTAGGCTCCCATTGTACTAACCATACCAAATTTATACAGCCTGATAACTTTGACAAAGTGCATGTAGTGTAGAAAAATGTATCCCTTTACATTTTCACACTTTGTTTGGGCCCTCCTAATTAAATTAAGCTTAATTATGCCTTAATAATACCCATTTTACATCTTCAATCCCATTAAATTATATTTTACGAAGTGGAAACCTGACAATAATTAATGCCAACACATAATACATTACCTTAACCAATGTGTGTTCCAAAAATAGGGACCTGGGACCCATTCATCCATGGGTGAGTGGGTCCTCACTAAGCCTTTAAACCCACATTTAAATATTTTTTTAGAGATATTTTAATTTCCCCAAATTCAAACTTTTAATGTTGGTTTGTAATGTTTAATTTTCAAGAAATTATGGATAGATGCCTATAAATATAAGGCTATTTTATCAAATCAACATTACACTTTTGGAGAAAACTTTCACAAGAGAAAATATTATTGTCAAGAGCATCAAAGATCAAATTTATCAAGGATTTATTGCATAATTCAAGATCTCAAGCATCATGTCAAAGTCTTCTTGCATCGTGAATTTTTTTAGAGCTTACATTGTGATGTAGGTTTCAAAGATCAAGTTCAAGAATTCAAGCATCAACTCAAGTCAATATCCACATCCAACTCATCCATTTCATGCAATTTTTAGATGTCCATCCATGGGTTTATACAAGGGTTTGGTGAGTTGCAACATAACATTGTTCATTCATCATTCCTTCCATTTCATGCTTCATTTAAAATCAAGGTTTAATTACCAAAATGGGGTTTGAGCCAGGCAAACCCCCATTCACCAAAATAAAATAAAATTCCCTCTTGTATTTATGTTTTCAATTTTAGGTTGAAGGAAAATTGAAGATTGGAGATCTCTAAAGTGAAAAATTATAAAACTTCTAAAAGTAGTCAAAGATTGCTAGAAAAGTTGTCAAGATCATGGAAACTTAGATTTCAGATTTATTTTCTGGCATTTTCAAGTGAAACTAGTGGGAAATTTCATCATAGATTTTTCTTTAGAGGCACCTAAAATTTCAGCTCAAAAAGATATATCAGGACCCATTTGCCATTTCTAGACACTTTGCAACTGTTTTTTAGGTAAGTTTTGTTGAAAAAGATAATTGAGAGGGGTAATTGAATCAGTTGTAGCAATTTTATCCTTTAAAACTTTCACTAGATATTAGATTAGTTACTATTCACAAATCCTTTAATCTGCTAGTGTGATTAATCATTAAGTTTAAAAGCATAAACTGAAAGAAGCAATAATCATACACACAAAAACATCATATTTACGTGGATGACCCAATAAGGGAAAAACCATGGTGAGGATTAGCTCACAATATAAAGAATATCAAAACCAAATACAAAGGCTCACTACTAGAAAAGGCTCACTACCAAATCAAGACTTATTGTCCAAAATAAGACTCATTGTCCAAAAGGGTTAACCACTCGGAGGTCTCACTGCCACATAGTACAAGGAAGATAGAAGAGATTTGTAACAGAGAGAAGAAAAATATCAATGCAATGGATGTTTCCACCACAATTAAAACACACACTTTTTTTAATGCTTGAATGATAGAAAACTCCTTCAACTCACTACTTTCGGAGACTCACCACTTTGAATTTTGCATTGATCTACTCAACAACACACTTTATTTCACACCTATCTTGCTCTCACATTTGTACTCTCTTTTTTCACAAACATCTCAATTTATACCATCTTCAACTTTTAAACTCATCCAAAGTTGGCCACACATCATTTGTATTTACAAATTCAAATTAGGTCAGCACCAAAGTATTCTACAGGTGGAGTTAGAATGAGGGTGACTAAAAAACACACTTAATGAGGACCTAAATAAGTTCCTAAATGCCTAAACATGCTTCCATTAATTTTGTAAGTAGTGTTTAATACAAGTTCAGACAAACCCTATAAAACACATAAATCAATTAAGCACATGCAAACTTAACATGATCCAATATTTTCGATCAACAAATTTCACTTGAACACAACCTCATAAGCTTATCCTAAGAACCACAAGTCATAAGACCTAAACAAGAAGAAATTTATAGCAACTACATTTCTCACAGGCCTTAGCAAAATACAAAAAAATCCTTACTTCACAACGGGTGAACAATCTCACACTGCACAATGATACAAAGACCCAAAATCTAGATATAGCATCTTCCAACAGTCATGATCAATACCTCAGATCCATGCTATCATAGCAGAAAATCTTAGAGAAAAACCTAGGGAAAACACTAAATACCTACAACCTTTCTTTATTACAATATTCTCAATATCCTCAACATATACAATGTAATGCCCCGCCAAATGACCTATGTAAGTGATGTTGAAGTTGTACTTGATTTGTACTTGTATGGTAATTGAGTTGTACTTGTTAGTTCATTTGTTTGGTTATATCAGTATGATTCTACCTTTGGTTAGAGGTAGTAGAATCTTTGCCCATGTTACTTTGTTACTATCTCCTAGCATGGGGGGTGGACCTTCAGGTACCACATTGGTTGGGTGGAGCATGCACCAAAACCGTTGGATCCCCATCTATCTTCAGTACTTGGTGGCGAGATATCCAGATGGACAGCTCGCAGTTCTTATTGTAATTTGTTGCATTGTAATATTTTATTTTGTATAAGATATTTTATCCCTCTTTTGTTATGAGGTGGAGTTCTGTAATTGTAACCTTATGTACTATTGCCTCATTCTGGGAATGAGTGATGTAACTATTGGATTAAGATAATGTTTATGAGATTGTATCTTGGTTGATTATCCTATTAGGTTATGTGGTATTCTTATGATGTATGATGTTTATTTCATAAAGTTCATAATGTTATGGTTATATGTAATATGTTTGTGTGGGTTTAAGTAATCCTAACCTTGTAGCCTTAGGGGTTGTTGTTGAGTAGTAAGCGAATGTGTATGTTAAATGCACTTTATAAAAAAAATTAGTTCGTTTAAGACGTTAATTGCAACTTCCTTTAAGGTTACTTGGCGGGGCATTACACATGGTATCAGAGCCTAGGTTTAAACACTGGGCTCTCTGGGTACATTTGTGCCCACTAAGTTGTTCTTGTGATTTGTTAGTAGAGTGTTAAGTGATCACGTGTTCATGGCTTTTATTTTAGCATGATATCCTCTATGAAAGAGAGTAGCGTGTTATTAACCTGATAAAAGGTTATGGTTGGAAAGTAATGATATGAATCCTATGGGTTATGAAATTTGATGTTCCTATGGGATTATGTATGTAGTTGTTTTCCCTTGTAAATGTAAGAAACCAGTATCGATATCTTGTCTAAATGTTGTGGAAACCCGTACTTGCTTCTGTGTCCATGTGATGGTGGTACTCGGTACCCATCCATGGGGAAAAGTCACATTTGGGTGTGGATTTCACTATACCATTATGTGTGTTTGTATGTTTGTTACCTGATTGAGGACCAACCCAGGTGTGGTTGAAACCTATATATAGGAGTAACCAAAAGTAGCTCCTTTTCTTTTGGTTCGTTAGATCCTCAATCCATGAAGGGATAGTAGTAGTCACAAGTTTTCTTGGGTGGAGTGTGTAGCATATGCATGTTGCGGCATAGAGTGTCTTAGTTCAATCAATCCCGAGGAAACGTAACCACTACTTTTCCTTATGCTAGATCAGGATACTTGATCTATATGTGTTAACCTTAACCCCTCAGATTTGAGTATAGCAACATGGTTGTTAGTTATGCCTGGACGTCCGTAGAGGCGATGACCTGGTAGAGTGATGATGTTTTCTTTAGTCATGTGGATAGCGTGCCCATTCCGCATCACATGAGGGTATTTATCATTCTTAATGAACGTTGTTTCCTCCTTCCTCATTTGGTGGCTAGTATCTAGTCACATAGTTGTTGTATAGTGGAATTTAAAGATTGTGAACTTTCTTTCGATTATTGATGATTCTTTTCAGTTGATTGTGAGGGTCGACACTTTGTTTATATTTGATTGTGAAGGTTTAGCCACAATTTGTAATCTTATTTTTTTATAACCCTAGTGGTTATGAATTTGATTCAGTGTTGAAATTATGCGTACTTATTTCGTTATTGTTGAAATGGAACTTTAATTTGATCTTCTTTATAAACTTGGTGGCTAAGCTAGTTATCTTTGTTGTTTTCAATGTCAGCTATGTGTTGTATTGTGATTCCTCTCCAAGGTTGTTTGACGCAAACTTGGTGAGTGTGTATGAGGAAGTAGATGTAGAAAACGTTGAGAATGGGGGTATGTGAGGCTGGACGTAGCTAGAACCCACTACTCACCTTTGTGGGATGACTATCGCTTGGAGGCTGATCACCTTACACAACAAGAGACAGGTCATTGTGGTCTTGTTTGGATGGTCTCACTTTATGTATGACCTAACCCTATCAAACCACTAGTTTGATGTTAAATTCAGTTGAGATGGTTTATGTTCTTAATTCATGGACTCTTCTATCATGGATTGGTATGTTGTTTTCTGGTGTCCAGGTGGACCCTTGTGTAGTCTTGTGATGGTTGTTGGTGTTGTGTATTGGTACATATGTGTATTGTGTATGATAATCCATAGTTTTGTGTTTTGGAGAATTGGTTGAAGGTTGTTTCACCATGTTGTCTTGGTTAGATTTATAGTGTTCTTGGCTGAGTTGTTTACGGCACCGGTTGTCATTGTTTATGTGTTGAGGTAGGGAGTGGTTCAGTTTGGAACCCTTGGTTATATGTGATTGTATGGAGTTTGCACTATGGGTTTTTTTTGCAGGCTTCCAGGAGTAAGCCTAATCTTTGGGGGGGAGAATGTAATACCCCTTCATTTTGCTTCTTGTTCAAGTTGCTTTATGCTATGTTTGGTTGCAGTTACTTTGATACTGGATACATTTTGTTATGATGTTTTGATCGCTATTATTGAGTGACAACTATTATTGTGGGATGTGGTTATCTAATTATTGTTTCACATGCATTATGGATTAATGATGTAGAGTTAACATGAGATGTTAAAATGAGATTATTGGATTATGAAGGAAGTGTCAGTTTCGATGAGTGTATTGGTGAAGAAGACGGGTTCGCATCACTCGCTTGCGAGCGCCCTGCGAATCCGTAATTCCTTCTTCACGGTGTGTATTATATGTTGGATATATTGTATGATGTTGTTTACTTGGTTGCAGGATTGCAGGTACATGACATCGACTCCACCTAGTTTCACAGGTTTGAGCGTGTTGATCCAACAGTTAAGTTGAACGGGAGATAGTAGCTAGGTAACATGTGTCAAGTTTACACCCTAGCCTTAGTGTGTCGTCAGTCGTGTGTGTCGAGTCATTGTCTGTCTTGTTTTAATGTTATTTAATTCTGAAGGAGTCTTGATTTAGAAATAGATATTTAAAATAATTGCATTTAAATCATGTTGATGGTTATTTAATTTAAATAATACAATGTGGATAAAAATTTATATTTAAATTAATTAATTATATTTAATTTATTTAATTAATTAAATTTAATCCAAGGGGGTAGGATTTAGTTATTAAATAATTTAATTAATTAATTAAACGTGATATAAGAGAATGAAAGGAAATAAAAGAATTAAAATTAATTTTGGAATTTAATTTCAACGTGTGGGAATTAAATTAGAAATTGTAATTAAATGGTTATTTGGGAAATTAGTTTCAACTTTGGAAATTAATTTATTATTTGAAATTGTAATTTAAATTGAAAGTGGGTTTTCGAAAAGTGAAATTGAAATTGAAATATCTAATTTGCATGTAATGTGAATTAGGGTTGAATTGGGTATTTTTGATTTATAAAGAATACATGTTTTAATTTTAGGGCAGAAAGTTTTTAGAAAAATACATTTTTACAGTAGAGAAGAAAATTTTGGAAAATTTGCACAAGAAGGGTTTGAAGAAAGTTTTGATTGTAGAATTGATTAAAGGAAAGATTGTTTGCATTTGTTGGGTTTTGGATTGGATTCATTGGAAGATTGAAGAAAATTCAGGAAATCTTTGGAGGAGGCTTGCATCAGAAATTCATCTCTTCCTGTAGCTTCTTGTACCATGTTTTCCTCTTTGTGTTTTATTGTTCTTGATTGTTTTTTTAAAATAGTAGTGATTAAAGATTTGTTTGTTAAATCTATTTTAGAAAATAAATTTGATATTAGAAAAAAAAAATTAAAAAAATTTATAGCCTTTGCTTATGAAAAGTTTTGAGTGAAAATTATGAAAACCTCAATTGAATTTAAATTATTTAGGGAAATCGATTATGTTGTTATTGAAATCAAGCATAGAGATTGAACAATGCATTTAGAATGTTTTTAGAAAATGAAACCCTCAGTTTATTATTAAAAATCAGATTTTAAAATCCGCAAGGTAGTTATATTTTTCATGGTAAAATGGTCTGGTTGCGTCACCTATAATTTCACTTACACAAACTGGGTTGTTAGGAAATTTAAAGGGTTTCTGCATCTTCAAATTTTCTTATCCTTGTCAAAAAATCGTAAATACCCAGATCGTAGTTTTTGAGTTATGCTTGAAACATGAGACTATTGTTAAATTATTTTCCCATGGCTGCTCTGAAAATAAAATAATAATAAATTGATATTTATAAATATTAATATTTTATGTATTGTTATTATAATATTAAAATATTATTTAATAATATTTTATATTATAATTTATAATATTAAAGTATTATATGTATTTATATTATTTTAAATAAAATTTGTATATTAGATTAGTGGAATTAAAATTATAAACATATGGGGAAATTATTGTTTATTTTAAAATGGCATGTTAAAGTTTAATTGAAGGAGTTAAATATTTGATTTAAAGAATGCATAATTTAAAATTTAATTGTGGAATTTAAATTCATGTGTAAAAGGTCCAATTATTAATTTGATTTAATTGGAAAAATGTATATATATTTTGGAAAATTCATGATAAGGGATATTTTATTTTGAATTAAACAATTTGATATTCTGTAAAGAATAGAAGATATGTTAATGATTAAATATATTAATTTATATTTAGTATATATATATTGAAGGTATATATCCATTTGAAAGTATAAATAATATTTTATCTTATTTTATTCCGTTGTTTGCAAATTGAGTATTATTAGTGTTCTAAAAGAAATGATTAGTATGTGTAGAAAATGTATAGAGAAAGATATTTTTAAATAAAAGTAATTACTTGATTTAAAGAAAATATTTATTTTGTTAATATGATTGAAGAAAATATATTGAGATGTATATATATATCCATGAGTATTTTCAATCAGTATTTACCTTGTTTTATTTAAGTGCGTATAATTTAGCTTTGCATGAAGAATTTAAAAAATAAGTTTTGAATGTATGGTCAAAATTGATAAGGAAAAAGATATTTAAATATATTGAAAAATTATAGAAATATTTATATTTAAATGTTTGTTTTAATTAATGAGATTTAATTAGAAACAATATAAATGTGTGGTCAAATAGATAAGCCAAAAGATATTTTTATACATTGATGAAATTGCATGTTTTTAAATGGATAGTTGAAGAGATATAGACTTCGGATAGAAAATTGAAAAGATTGTTTGCAATAGTGTTAGGTTGCATTCGAAGTAAATTTAGGAACTAACTATATTGGAAAAAGCAAATAGTTATTATGTTTTATTTAGTTCCGTAGAGTAATCTAGTCATTGTGAATGGAATATTAAAGAAAATATATAATTAAAATTGTTAATATATATATTTGGTGTCTATATAATATGGAGCATATATATATATATATATATATTAAGTGTAAAATTCATTATCGTATTTTATTTTAATGAGATGCATGCAATATATTATCGAATAGAGATTTAAAAATGGATTGATTAGTGTATATGGAAAATGGATAGAGAAACAATATATTTTTATATTAAAATGATTGCAAGTTCTAAATAGGAAATTGAATGAAATGTAAGATTTGGTTAGGAAATGAAAAAAGTTTGCTTGCATTAATTTGTGTCGATTTAAAAGTAAATTAATAAGTTGTTTTATTGATGAGGCAATCAATTATGTTATTTATTAATTTCCATTTAGATTAATTGAATCATTGTGATTGGATTATGAAAAAGATATGGATTTAGTATATCCAAAAGTAATATTTTCCTCATGATTATCTTAAAAAATTTAATTCTCTGTATTCAGTAAAGGGAAGTAAGTTTAATTATTTTAGATTTCCAATAATGAAAGGGGAAATAGGGGTTATAATTATTTTAGATGATCTAGTTATCGTGTCTTTGACTTTGTCAACACTATATATATATATATATATCCATGAGTATTTTCAATCAGTATTCACCTTGTTTTATATAAGTGCATGTACTTTAGCTTTGCATGAAGAATTTAAAAAATAAGTTTTGAATGTATGGTCAAAATTGATAAGGAAAAAGATATTTAAATATATTGAAGAATTATATAAATATTTATATTTAAATATTTGTTTTAATTAATGAGATTTAATTAGAAACAATATGAATGCGTGGTCAAATAGATAAGCCAAAAGATATTTTTATACATTGATGAAATTGCATGTTTTTAAATGGATAGTTGAAGAGACATAGACTTCGGATAGAAAATTGAAAAGATTGTTTGCAATAGTGTTAGGTTGCATTCGAAGTAAATTTAGGAACTAACTATATTGAAAAAAGCAAATAGTTATTTTGTTTTATTTAGTTCCGTAGAGTAATCTAGTCATTGTGAATGAAATATTAAAGAATATATGTAATTAAAATTGTTAATATATATATTTGGTGTCTATATAATATGGAGCATATATATATATATTAAGTGTAAAATTCATTATCGTATTTTATTTTAATGAGATGCATGCAATATATTATCGAATAGAGATTTAAAAATGGATTGATTAGTGTATATGGAAAATGGATAGAGAAACAATATATTTTTATATTAAAATGATTGCATGTTCTAAATAGGAAATTGAATGAAATGCAAGATTTGGTTAGGAAATGGAAAGAGTTTACTTGCATTGATTTGTGTTGATTTAAAAGTAAATTAAGAAGTTGTTTTATTGATGAGGCAATCAATTATGTTATTTATTAATTTCTATTTAGATTAATTGAATCATTGTGATTGGATTATGAAAAAGATATGGATTTAGTATATCCAAAAGTAGTATTTTCCTCATGATTATCTTAAAGGATTTAATTATCTGTATTCAGTAAAGGGAAATAAGTTTAATTGTTTTAGATTTCCAATAACAACATAATCGATTTCCCTAAATAATTTAAATTCAATTGAGGTTTCACAATTTTTACTCAAAAATTTTCACAAGCAAAGGCTATAAATTTTTTTAATTTTTTTCTTCTAATATCAAATTTATTTTCTAAAACAGATTTAACAAACAAATCTTGAATCACTACTATTTAAAAAAAAAAATCAAGAACAATAAAATACAAAGAGGAAAACCTGGTACAAGAAGCTACAGGAAGAGATGAATTTCTGATGCAAGCCTCCTCCAAAGATTTCCTGAATTTTCTTCAATCTTCCAATGAATCCAATCCAAAACCCAACAAATGCAAACAATCTTTCCTTCAATCAATTCTACAATCAAAACTTTCTTCAAACCCTTCTTGTGCAAATTTTCCAAAATTTTCTTCTCTACTGTATAAATGTATTTTTCTAAAAACTTTCTGCCCTAAAATTAAAACATGTATTCTTTATAAATCAAAAATACCTAATTCAACCCTAATTCACATTACATGCAAATTAGATATTTCAATTTCAATATCACTTTTCGAAAACCCACTTTCAATTTAAAATACAATTTCAAATAATAAATTAATTTCCAAAGTTGAAACTAATTTCCCAAATAAACATTTAATTACAATTTCTAATTTAATTCTCACACGTTGAAATTAAATTCCAAAATTAATTTTAATTCTTTTATTTCCTTTCATTCTCTTGTATCACGTTTAATTAATTAATTTAATTATTTAATAACTAAATCCAACCCCCTTGGATTAAATTTAATTAGTTAAATAAATTAAATATAATTAATTAATTTAAATATAAAATTTTATCCACATTGCATTATTTAAATTAAATAACCATCAACATGATTTAAATGCAATTATTCTAAATATCTATTTCCAAATCAAGAATCCTTCAGAATTAAATAACATTAAAACAAGACAGATGATACTCGACACACATGTGACACACTAAGGCTAGGGTGTAAACTTGACACATGTTACCTAGCTACTATCTCCCGTTTAACTTAACCGTTGGATCGACACTCAAACCTGTGAAACTAGGTGGAGTCGATGTCATGTACCTGCAATCCTGCAACCAAGTAAACAACATCATACAATATATCCAGCATATAATACACACCGTGAAGAAGGAATTACGGATTCGCAGGGCGCTCGCAAGCGAGTGATGCGAACTCATCTTCTTCACCAATACACTCATCGAAACTGACACTTTCTTCATAATCCAATAATCTCACTTTAACATCTCATGTTAACTCTACATCATTAATCCATAATGCATGTGAAACAATAATCAGATAACCACATCCCACAATAATAGTTGTCGCTCAATAATAGCGATCAAAACATCATAACAAAATGTATCCAGTATCAAAGTAACTGCAACCAAACATTGCATAAAGCAACTTGAACAAGAAGCAAAACGGAGGGGTATTACATACAACCAATAACTAGTTGATGACCAGATAACTAGTTGACATCAAATCCAAAACCTTCACACTTGCAACAAGTTTTAAGTATCCTCCACTCATCCAATTTGAATACAATTGATTGTTTTTGTTAGATCTATATTCTTCATCTACATGAATTGGGTCTTAGGTTATAGATTTGAGTTAATTTTCTATTTTATTTTTCTCCCAAAAGTGTTATTTGTAACCGCGTCCACACACACATAAAGGAAATTGCTAGATCTTTCATAGAATTGAATCAACTAAGGATTGAAAGTTAGTTATATCTTGTAGGATCTCATTTCATTAATGAATATAGTAGAATAAGTAGGTCCACCAACCCATTTTTCCATTTCTATTTATATTAAGTTAGGTGAATGATTCCAAATTTAGTATAAAACTCTATGTTTTGGACCCCCAAACACATTTTTCTACGTTTCATTTTGGTGAACCTGAGTATTTGAACATTATAATTTCTAATTTTGAGTGCATTCAAACCCTAGATCTAGGATTGGAATCAATTTCTTTCATTTAAGATTTCTAAATTTGGCATAGAGTTGCATTGCATTTTAGGTCTAAACTTGCATTTTTCACTCATTTTAAATCTAAAAATTCAACAAAAATGGCATAATGTTAGATTTATTTTGCATAGTATTATTATAATAGAATACTTTAAGTCATTTAAATCAAAAAATTGGATCAAAATGGCATAAAAAATAAGGTCATTTTAGTTGTCATTTAGCATGATTTTACACTTGCATTTAACTCTAATTTTCTAGAATTCTGAAACTGTTATTACCAGTTTTCTACCTAGAATAGAGAACATACAAAATAGCTCTGAAATTATATTTTTAATTTTTAAACAATCCCTATACAAGGACCCATTCACCCATGGGAGAATGAGTCCTTGAGGGCCCCTCAAAACCAACTTTTTTGAGCATTTTTGTGGTTTTCTAAACTTCCTAGATCTATTGATAACCTACTATTTCAATCTGTAAATTTTAAGAATTTATATTTTATGCATCAGGTCTAATCATCTATTTAATTTAGGAATTGCAAATTGAAACATAAAAAAATGTTGCATTTCAGATTTGTAAAACAATTATTACATCATGTTTTCATTACAAATGTCTATTATTATCACACTTGATTTTCTATTTTTCAAATTTTGTTGAATACTCTAAGAAATTTCTATTACAAGCATATGAATATGAAGTATTTTCCCCTCTTATCTTGTATTTTATTGAACCCTCCCCCCCTATGTGTGAGGATAACTTAGTGAAAGAGAATACAATCATGGATAATCATGACAATCAAGTTTTTTCTTCTCCCAATATCTCTCATGTTTAAGAAGAAGATATTTTGGCGTTAGAAGATCCAATCAATGAGATTCATGAGAATCATTCTTTTTTCTCTTCTCCTATCCCTCCTACTTGGAAAAGTAATTGTTAAAAAGGAGAATTCCATCATTGATAAGAAAGAAAACCCAATTGTTGATACTTGTGAAGTTATTTTAAAAGATCCAACCTTTGAATGCCATGAACATCTAGTTTGTTCCTCTCCTAAAAACTCTCCTACTAGAAAAGATATCATGGTGCAAGAAAATGAAAACATCAATACATGTTTTTCAAACAATAGTAATGGGGATTCATTAGATAAGGATGATGAGGTAACATTAGACTCTCCTTCACTAAAAGATCATCAAATAAGGATAAGTCTTTTGAGTTTATGAACATTAGATATCCATTGATTCCTCCTACAATTCCTCTAATTATTGGACCTAGCAAGTCATCTCCTAAGCAACTTCTTACCATCTACCCACCTTCTCATCAATCTCAAGTTCACAAAAAGGTTGTGGTTATCATAGGACCACCTAAAAAGAAACCATTATCCCCAAAAGATATCTAGAATTTTACAATGCAACTTGATAGTAACAATATTTCATAGCAACCAAGTTATAATACTATTTCTCACACATGTATAATAAAAGGAACAATAGGAAACCACAAAAAATTACCACTTCATTACCATTACCTCGACCATATCTCCCACATGTACCTAATATCTTGTAGTGTAGTGGAAAGAAGTATGATCTTATTGAACAACTTAAAAACAATTCTGCTAAGATATCCTTATGGGACCTTATTTAACCCTCACCTAATTACCATAGTATGCTCCAAATGGCTTTACAACAAGTTGTGATTACTCATAGTGCAAACCCATATGATATAGTAGTCCTACTTGAAGGAATGAATTCAAACATTATTTTCCACCAAAGTCAACTACCTCCTTTGGAAGTGCAAAAATAAAATAAATTTTTCATGATAATATCTATGTTGAATATTCTAGATAACTAAGAGGGGGGTGAATCAGTTATCCTAAAATATTTTCATTTTCTTTATTTGATCCAAAGAATAATTATACCGATCAAAAAGTAATCAAACAAATAAGGACATGAATGCAATAACAACACCAAGAAAAATGAACACCATAATTTATGTGGAAACCCAAGAAGGGAAAACCACAAGGAATGTTAATTCTCAATTATAAAACACCAATTAAGGTGGCACTGCGTAAGGTGATTTTTACAATGGCTCACTACCAAGTTGCTCACTATAGGATCATGGCTCACTACCGGTGGGGTCGTTGCCTGATATAAAACAATTGATTACAAATAGTCTCACAGAAAAAAAGTGAACTGGTGAAGTTTCATCTACATATCTATGAATTCAGTTCTAGTTAAGAGCACAATCTATGTCTGTAGTATATTTGGTTAAGAATATTTTGCACATCGTCCTCGCACAATCACTACAATACAGATTGCTTCCTCCTGACACTTTTTGTCACTTCATTCTCTAATCCTTGTCACTCAATCCTTCACACCCTTATCATTGTTCACACATATCATACTACATCCATGCATCTATCATTGTTATCTATATATATGCATGTATATCTATAGAACAAAATTAATTCAACCACATAATATCTTCATAGTCTTCTAAGTCATCCAAACACAATTTGAATTTAGATCACCACAAAAAATAAAATCATAAGGAACAACCTTAAAATATTCAATAAGGCCTTGCACGCTAGCACCGAACCCAAAAGATAGGTCACACATAAGGATCTTCTTACCACATTACCAAGGGACCAAGAATAGGTCATACATAAGAAAATATACTAATATATATTCTAGAGCCGATGAGAATGCCACAACCAAGACCAAATCTTGATTAACATCAATTGATGGGAATGCCTCAACGAAGGCCAAATCTTGATCAACATCAATTTCAATACCAATCAGAGAAATGCAATCAGACATACCAAAACTTGTGGCAAGCTATATGAATGTTCAGATAGTAACGATACCCAGAATAATCTTTAGATACATCGGCCTATAGAAAAAGATTAGTCTTCAATATTTTGCATTAACTGACTTCCACAAATCTCCCAAAAATTATGTACTATTATTCAGATTGAGGATACCATTCATACTACACAACATTGCATGATAGATCATTTATGTATATCATCCAAAGAACAACCTTATAGATCCCAGGTTTGGACATCAATGACAATAATTCCATATCAACAACTTCTCAATAAACTTCCCCTTTGGCATTGATGGTAAAATAGAAAAAATACAAAAATACAAAAACTCCAAAACTCCAACTCTAAATTTTCAAACTCCAAAACTCCCCCTTTGTTCAACAATTCAATTCTTCTTCTTTTTTTTTGTTTTTCTTTCCATTTTTCTCCCCCTTTTTCCATCAAAGGTAAAGGGAAAAAAATTGAACATTCAGAAACTCAAGTAAAAATAACACTTTTCACCTAACAAATTTTCTTGTACCTTTCTCTCATAGTTGGAAGAATCCTCTTCCAAGCTAGCACTTTAGGAACCAATCTAGAACTCATACTATCCAAAAAAGTCAACAGCGTAAATGAGGATGACCATTCCAACGATAGGCATTGTCATTTACAATCTTTTGCATTAGAAAGTATCTTGGAGAGATGATCCAATCGGACCCCTACAATTTCTTTGACCAACCATAAATTTCTAACCACATCTTCCCTCCATCTCTGAACAATCAACAGCTCCGCTCGCAACTCACCAACTATTATTATTTGTTTTCCATCTATGTCTATGAAGGAATCAAAAATATTTCCAATATTATTCATCTCAAATTCAATAGCTTCAATTATGTTTCTAAAATTATCAATAGTTGCAAGCCATCAGAGACAATACTTGTAGATTTCATACATCTCCTTAATGTATTCTCTTGTCTCACCAATGTGTTTGGATAAATTTTTTTAGCTTTAACACATCTTCTCTCAATCATATCTTCGAACTTATATCCTTTAGGTCCTTCCAAAAACATTCTTTCTTCAACAACTTCTACTAGATCATCCGATAACGAGTTAGAAACATCTAAATTAGTAATACCCTTCTTGAGAAAATAATCAACCAAGACATCATAAATTCTAAGCCTATCCACCACATCATCAATTCTAAACCTATCCACCAGAGGGTAGGCATGCCACATTTCACCAAACTTCTTCATATCACCTTCATTCAACATCAACTGAATATCATCTAGGTTGAAAGATTCAGATCCAGGCAAAGATTCTTCTTCCTTCTCCTTCTCTTCCAAGATAGTGATGATATCTTTTGTGTTAAATTTTCTCCTTCTAGGTTCCAGAGGGGAACCACCAATGACAACTTCCAACTCCTTCTTACCGAAGGAGGAATCCTCCTGAAACTGACTACTGGGCATAACACTGGACACTATCACGCCAGAGCATAGATCTCGCTGCATGGATGAGAAATAGAATTTGTAGGCACTTGCTTTATCTTCCATACACTCCAAATATTTGTAATATTTCTTTCCAACAGGGATACCAAACTTCCACTTAACATTCTCTTTTTCTGGTAACAAACTCAAAAAGTAAAATACCAAACATGTGAGCAGAGACCCAAACTAGAAAGGATAATTCTCAATCAAATTATTCATTATAAAATTCTCAAATAGGTTTTAAATTACCAAGCTATGCAAATCAAACTGCTTTTTTTCCTTCACCATCATTTGTGTAAGATATACGATAATAGCCGAAGTATAATCTTCATGATTTTTGAAAGATTTTATAAGTGATGTTGTAAGCAACATAACTTACTATAGGATTGACAATAGTATTTATAAGTAGAGATATGTAACAATGGGAATTTTTTTAAGGTTTAGCAATATCACATGCAAAACATAAAAACCAAAAGTAATAATGAAGTGCAAAGGAATAAATGAAAAAAAATGAAACAATCTCACCAGATATCTTCATCCTCCATGACTGGCCTCCATTATACCTTCTTAACTTTCTGAAATATGTTGTTTGCCTCAGATTTATGATGAGCAAGCCAATGGAAATGACAAGCCCTAAGCAAATACTGAAGGATTTGAACAACTATATGCAATACTATGTCCTACTGCAACTAGTAAGCATCTAAAATGTCTAAGCTATGTCAAATGAAATCTAAAAATATGCTATGACAAATGAGAATAACAATGCTAAAATATGAAAAATGCAAGAGATAAGAGATGCAAGATGTGACCAAAATTGCTCTTTTATAGAAGATGCAATTTTGTGTGAATGGCCAAGATTGAAAGTCAATAAGTGCCCTAGAATCAATGGACGAGATTCCATATAACAACCCACAATTAGGGTTAGGGCAACATTAGGTCAAATTTGAAATGAAAGGTCAAGATTGATTTCTAGAAAATCAAATCAAGGGCTGACAATACATGTGACAAGAGATTCTCGACACACAGCCGAAGTTGTTGGAGAGTCAAATAATAAATTAAAATTATTTGATTCAAGAGGGGATGTTGACTTTTTCAATTAAAAATTATTTTAATTCAAAAGTGGTGGGGTCATGTGACAGTAAATAATTTAAATAAAATTATTTACTAAAAGAGGGAATTTATAAAGTGTGACTTATTTTAAATAAATAATATTTATGTAAAATGAGCACAATAAAAGAGGAGAAATTAAATAATAAAAATATTTAATTTAGGTGTTGGGACTTATTTTAAATAAATAAGATTTAGAAGAAATTAAATAAAAAGAGTTATTTAATTTAGGTGGGAATTAAATAATAAAGATATTATTTAATTATAGAAGAATTTGACAAAGGGAACCTTTTAAATTAAATATAATGATTTAATTCAAAATTCAAGAGAGTGGACCAATAATCAATAAATAAAATTTATTTAATTTAGGAGAGAAGAGGCTAATGAATAATTAGATAATTAAACATAATTATTTAATTATAGTGGAAGATAAGACTTTATTTAATTTTTGAAAGAAGAGGACCTAATTAGTGACATAATTAAACAAATAAATTTTATTTATTTATTTAATAATCATGAAGAATAAACATATATGAATTAATTAAATAGTTATGCTAGGAAGAAAAGGATTGAAAACTAGAACTTGCAGGTCTAGGTCATTTTTTTGTGTCTATAAGATCAAGGGTATTTTTCGATACCAATAAGTTCCTCCATGTCTTTACATTTTATCGTTTTCTTCCTGGGAAGGTCACCAACACTACAAAAACCAGTAATAGCTTTTATGGCTTCGTTCATGATTAGATAGAGTTTGACCAACATAATGTTTCTATTCTTGAATTGACTCAATAGGAACAAGATAAATTCTTTGTTTAAAAACTAGGTAAATTCTCCCCATAAATCCATACCCAAAGTACTTAAATTTCACAATTCATTCATCTTCAACCCTAGTTCCATTTATTTCATCTTTCGATGATCAAACTCATCTGAATCTACTCCCTTTAGCCTTATATAAATACCACCACTCAATTTGCTGCTAATCAACACGGGTTCAATCGTCATGCTTGGCTTCTTCAAAATTTTATCGCTTTGCAAAAATTCTTCTTCTCCTTTTCAAACTATGAGAAATTATTTGAAACTCCATCTTTTATCCTTAATTTCTCATAATGACTTCATCACCAAAATGTGTATCAACGATTCCAGCAATTGTACTTCACTTTTGAATCAGTCGGATTATCCTCCATTATGCAATATCACCTAGATCCAACTTAATCATGTCATAAACACATCAATCTTTCTTCAAAGAGTGGGAACTGACAAAATATGCATTACAAAAACTCCCCTTGAGCCAAGGTGGTTGGCTCAATTTCTAGAATAGCTAGTACTGAGATCAGGTACCATAAAAGGACTCTCCACACCTGTTTCCTTTTTCTTCCAAAAATTGATGATCTTCCTTTTAGATTCATCTGATTTTCAACCTTCTTTTTGTCTCCAGTCCTTTCTGGAGCAACATATCTGCATGTTTCAGCATAATGTCCAGATTCATTGCACTTGTAACATCTTTTTTCTAACTTGACAAAGTGGAACTTGGATCTGCACTGATTTTATTTATGACCATAACCATAGAATAAATACCAATAACCATGAAAGAGATTGTTCATTCCATTCCTTCTTGTCAAATTAGATAAATCATTTCTGCATTGACTTGCTTTTTGACCAAACTTGTGATCGTTAAAGCATTGAGTATTATGTTTCATCTTGCTTCTACATTTTAAAACCTTATGTCCAAACTTTTTACATAGAAAATAGTGACCATTGAATGATAAGTACCTTTGAGCATTTGGTTTCTTGGTCAGAGGTCTTTTGTAGGTGCATTAGGGTTCTGGACCTTCCTTGTTACAACTGATCTTTCCTCAGCTTCCACTGCATTATCTTTACTCTTGGTATTTAGATTTGAGTTTTCACTAGTGAATATAAGTCCTCCTTTATCCTTGTGACATTTCTGTAGGGACAAAATTTGATCCAAAATCATGCTACTTTCACATACTCTTGCTTCAAATTTAAACCTTCTTAACTCTTGATCTAACTTCTCATTTTCTTCTTTTCATTTGATGGTATCCTTGATAATTTTTTCAATCTTCTTCCATTCTTCTATTTTCTATTTCATGGTGTCTTTGAGATCTTCTTTTATCATCTTATATTCATCTGATTCATAGTATTTTCCTTTGACTACTTTAATTCCTCGCTGACCTCTTTGTGTCTTGCTTTGAATTTCTGAGATTGCTCCCTTAGCTTTTAGATACAATAATTTTCCTCCATGAGGTTTTCTTTCAATTATTCATTCTCAGATTCTATACTTTCTATATCACTTAATATTGACTTCAGTTCTTCCTTAAATTAATAATCTCCTATCATTTATTCAAACTGTCAAGATCTCCCTCAAGTGATTAAGCTTTATCTGCAAGGGACCAATCTCTAATACCATTTGTTGAATAGTCTAGATAACTGAGAGGGGGGGTGAATCAGTTGTCTTAAAACAATTTCCATTTCTTTATTTAATCTAGAGAAGACTTATACCAATCAAAAAATAATCAAATAGATAAGAACATGAATGCACACAACAACACCAAGAATAATCAACACCAAAATTTATGTGGAAACCCAAGAAGGGAAAAACCACAAAGAATGATAATTCTCAATTATAAAACACCTATTAAGGTGACACCAATTAAGGTGATTTTTACAAGGGCTCACTATAGGGTGTTTCACTATTGGGTGGCTCATTGTTGGTGGGCTCACTACCTAATACAAAACAACCAATTACAAATAGCCTTGTTGATGGCCAAATTGACACAACAACATGCAGGCAAGATGCAATCACCTTACCTCTTCTGAAAAAGAAAAATGACCTTAAATTGATCATTTTCCAAGGTCCTAGATGTTGGGTCACAACGTTTTTGTTTTCTTAAGTGGTCAATGAGGCTATAACGTTCAAGGGGCCTACTAGTTATTGATATTTTTTAGTTGCTACAAGATCAAACTCCTATGTAATCCTACTCTAATCAGGATATATAAAAAAGGAAAAATATAGATCAAGGATGCAAGAGGGGGAAGAATGTTGATTCATTTAGTTAACCAAACCTGTTACTCTTCAAGGAGTTTCTAAACTAAACTGTAGAATAAATCAACATGTAATCAATACAAAGTTGAACATTCATTCATAGTGAAAAATTTAATAGAAGATCTCAAATCACCTTTCGAACAAAAGAAAAGATCAAATTGATTCATTCCTTGAAAAACTTCAAATCAAACAGTTAACCAAATAAATATCATTTTAGAGTAAAAAATGAAACAAGTTTAAATATGGCTATTTCTATGGCGATGAGACAAATAAACAACATTTACAATTCTATAAAATTCACCAATGTATGGAACTAGTATCTTTAGATTGACTTGATTAACTAAAACTACAAAAAACTCCATTATCTATTCTACTACTAACTCTAATCAGCTCTAAGCAAAATTTCTATCTAATTTTCCTAAAAAAAATTCAAAGTGAGCCGATTTTACAATTAATAGCTCAACTCATTGCATAATTTTTGCTAAAACAACTCATCCAAAGTTGTAGCTTTTCTTTTGCATGCAATCTCTCCAGCAAGAAGCTTTCAGTTTCAAATCTTGCTTGACTTTGATTCAAAATTACAACTTTCAGCTTGACTTCAGTGAGCTTTAGTTGAGAATTTTTAGTTTCCAGTTTAAATTTGAGTTCTCCATCTTGCACGATGTGCAACAACATCCTTTCCAAAAATAAACTCAAGTGCGATCACGAAGAATTCAATCCACTACCATTTTGATAATATTTTTTTGTGAAAATTTCCTCCTTTGTACGGTTACTTTGTGAACCATCATTAGTGTGATCCATTTTACTTTTCAATCCATAAAAGCATCTGCAAAAATCACAATGTATTAATTAATCTTACAAAATTAATCAATCAATATTTAATTTCAAAAATCAATTGATTTCAAATTTCCCTAATTAAATGGAAAAACAATTATCTTGTATTATTATTTTTTTATTTTTACAAAAAGTTTTATTTTATTTTTAAAGTTTTCTAACTTTTCAATTTTTTTGCATTTTATTTTTTTTTACAATATTTTTGTATTTTCTGACTCAAAAGACCGGACATGAAGATAAAAAATGAAAACGAAGCAAGACAGTGATCAGGATTGGAATCAAACCAAGAACATGAGCCTTTGGAAGGTTCCAAGTTCCAGTTCCATCCCGAAACCCGATCCCGACAACAAAGAGGAATCATAAATTGGGATTTGAAAAAAAACCAAGAACATGAACCTTTGGAAGGTTCCAAGTTCCAGTTCCATCCTGAAACTAGATCCCGAAAACAAAGAGGAATCGGAAATTGAGATTTGAAATGAAACCAAGAACATGAACCTTTGGAAGGTTCCAAGTTCCAGTTCCATCCTGAAACTTGATTCCAACAACAAAGAGGAATCAAAAATAGAGATTCAAAATGGAACCAAGAACATGAAAATTTGGAAGGTTCCAAATTCCAGTTCCATTTGCACACCCGGTCCTGACAACAAAGAGGAATCATAAATTGGGTTTCAAAATGGAACCAAGAACATGAACCTTTGGAAGGTTCCAAATTCTAGTTTGATCCTGAAACCCAATCCCAACAACAAAGAGGAATCATAAATTGGGGTTCAAAATGGAACCAAGAACATGAATCTTTGGAAGGCTCCAATTTCCAGTTTCATCCTGAAACCCAATCTTGACAACAAAGAGGAATCAAAAACTGGGATTTGAAATGGAACCAAGAATATGAACCTTTGGAAGGTTCCAAGTTCTAGTTCCATCCTGAAATCTAATCCCGACAACAAAAGAAAGAATGGAAGATAACCCCTGAGACCAAAACCAAAAGACAAATGAAACCAAAAGAAAGGGAAACAAGAAGGAAAATAAACAAAGACGGGGAAAATGGGAAAGATGTGAGACAAAGAAAACAAATTAAAAACATGACAAAAAATGAAGAAACGAAGGAAAAAAAAGGGGGATCCCTGACTTTTCCAAGTAAAAGTTGGGGTGTGTATGTAGGGCATACAAATGGAAACTCAGCTAGGAAAATTCTCTAAGAATTTTAAAATGTGTAACCCTCCAAATACCCAAAATCTCTAGTTTACACTCATTCAAGGCAACCTAAGAAGTGAAAACAAAATCAATACTAGGGTGGGACAGAGGTCTGAGATGAAACTGAAATTTGTTTGTATGTGAAAATGATTAATTCCCCTCTATAAGTGTTGTTGTGATCAAAGTGGAATAGACTCTTCCCAAGCTATGTAGTTTTGAGTTACATCTCTGATGTGCATTGATATCTTAGGCGTAGCTCTGTTGCTAGATAGGCATCTATATCCCTGACAAACATACCTCTGGTTCTCTCTAATAATTTCTCTACTACCAGGTAGGCATCCATAGCCCTGGTAGAGATACTTGAATCACCCTTGCTGATTGAGTTCACTTTGAGATTTTCTTTTCTTAGATGTTGATTCTTTTAAAGTATATTTTCCCATTTCCCTCAATCCTTAAGCAATGAAGCTTAAGTAGATGGTTGAGAACCACAGTGTACATCATGAAATAAATTTAACCCTTTAGATTTTTCACTTTGAATAGAGCTACCCCACTTGATGTAAACTAACTGATGGATTTATTAAGATGTGCAGGTCATGTTAGGCTTTCAAAGAATCATCAAAAAATTCATAATGAACCAAGTACTAATCTATGCCAACATTCCCCAGTTTGAAATGGATGAAGGTAAAATCAAAGTTTTCAGCGCAACTGATTGATCAAGCATTTGAAAATACAGACAACAAACTCTCAACAAATTCACCTTTTGGCATAATGTGCATACAACAACTTAGTTTCCATTGTCAATGAGAGGAACCCATAGAATAAAGACAAAATAAATGAACAAGGAAAGAGAGGAGCAAAAGAAAAGAACACACAGACACGAAAAACCAGCAAGACCAAAATAGAAAACAAGGACAAAAACCAACAAACAAACAAATAAAGAGAAAAAAAAGAGAAACAAACAAACACATAAACAAAAAAAAAAACAAGAGAACACAAAAAAAAATGACAAAACAAAAGAAAACAAACCAAAATAGACAACAAAAACCAAAACAAAAAGAAAAATAAATAATCTAGAAACTAACACTAACCAATCTTAATCCTAAACTAACTCCAAAAATAAGCTCTACAAACATAAAACCAATATGAAAATTTGTACATCCACCCAACTAATTTTTCATTATGTGTAGAAATCTTAACTTACTAGGTAAGGTTCTGAACAAATAAAATTTGTCTTTATACTCAGAAATGTAAATTTTATGTGCATTAAATTCATTCTGAGCGTATAAAGTTTGAAATATTAATAGTTGTGGGTTCTCATCCTTGTCACGATTTACCCACTAACACATTTTATTATTCCCAGCATCATAACCAAACCAGAAATCATTAAAACATAGAGGGTAATGGAAAGACACCACCTAATTTAGAGGATATTCAGTTGTTGTGGCATGCTCATGTTGTATGAATTCCTTATCATGAGGTCTCAACTCATGGAACACCAACCCATTCCACTCCAGTACATGCATGTCAACATAAAGGGCATCCATTAGCAATATATCATTAGCATTCAAGACATGCAAACATTATTCAAAAATTTCATGCATATCCCTATCACAATCAACACTAGGCTCAAATACCAAACTAATGTATTTGACTTCACATGGATTATCAACCTCAATCACATTCTCAATAGAATATACTTTACCAATTATATGGTTAGCTTCCTTGACCTTTAAATCAATTTTCTCAACATTTTCCTTACCTAACTTGGCAATCTTTTCAAACAACAAGAGATCAGAATAACTTACCTCAAAATGTGAACCAAAAGGAAGAATCCTACATGGATCACCTGAAGTGAGATTTTTTTTGTAGCTTTAATATGGATGTGCCAACATTTCTATATTCCACTTGGATGTGGAGTCCCAGATCAACTTAGTCTCCTCAAATAGACTGAGCAACAAATCATCCTTGCTATCAACTTGCAAGGTTTGGAAACCCCCTCCTCTTGAGATGAAGAATTGATTTTAGCACTCTCTTTAAATATTTCACCCATCAGAGTTTTAAAATCAGCATCCAACTCATCACCATTAATGTCAAAGATATTGATACATGAGGAACAAGGATTTTCTTCAAACAACTCATTTGAATGCACAGAGTCAAATCGATGAAAACACTTCTTCAGTTCATGTTTCTGCATATCATCAACTAAAACATGCAAGTGAGCATCAATTTTACCATCATCAAGGTCAAATTCATTAATGAATGATAAATAAGGATTTTCTTCAAATAGTCATTTGAATAAACAAAATCAAAACCAAGAAGATATCCCCTCATTTCATTTTTTTTTGTCATGGTGGGGCGATTCAATTTTTGAGGCAACCCCTTGATAATCCATTTGACCTTCCTCTATTTCATTCAACTGAATCTCATCATGCATTCTTTGCTGCAATAAAGTAGTGAACTCATCCATGTCAATATTTTGATTAGCATTCAAGTCCAATCTATTTTCCTAACATGTATAAATCTGGTTTGATCGATCATCAAGTAGTACTTGGTGAATTTGCACATCTACTTGACCTTCTTCTTTTGAAGATTTATTTTGGCATTCAATACCTCATCCTTGACCATGAGATTCATGTGCAATCTCATCCAAAATTTTGTTGTTCTTTGTTTCAATATGTTCATCCTTCAAATTAGCAATGTTGTTTTCCTATGTTAACTCATCATAGGGTATTTCTTCCTTATCCACCATCATGAAAGAATCTATGAATGCATCGATAAACTCATTTTCCACATCGATCAGATCTTTGTAAGGTAGTGAAGCTTCATTAGTTGTTAAATCCATCTTGATGCAAGGATCATGATCATCAGATGTTTGTGAAGAGCTCAACATGTTCTCACAATTACTCTCATCATTTCGAATGGATTCATTATCATTTTCATGTGTGCTAACTTTTTCATCTCCCTCATTGAGTGGATACGTACTCCAAGGGTCTTTCATAAGTATTTCTTCAACATCGATTAGCTATCAAATATAATTCCATCCTTCCTAAGAAAAAATGGGACTCCATCTGATAATGTTGATTTGTCTAATGTATCCTACATCCACTTGGCCTAAGAAGTTTAGATAGCTTTGAATCTCCTAATTCTTTCAATTTATTCCTTAATTGATTTTGTGGACATTGTATATCTAGTCAACATGAAACACCATCAGGTTTGTCCATCTCTTATCTTGTTGTGCATCTTGCTTAGAAGAAATGTTCAAAGCATTGGAAGGTATTTTTGATTTCTGATGACAATAGTCTTGGGTTGATACTTCATCTATTTCAATATCATTGTTAGTATTAACACTTCCAACGGAACTAGGTTCTAACTTGATATTTTTGTTATGCTCTGAATTTATATCCGTTTCATTCTCTTTGTCAAATAAAACATCAAAATGATATACTTTCTCATCAAATATTTTTCTTACAACTTCATCATGATTTAATGGACTATGTGTTGGAGTATGACCGAAAATAGATGATATAGTTACAACTTCATTAGTAGTTGGAATACTTACTTCTATGGTTGGATTTTGCAGAGATAGATTCTTCCATTGGTCTTGCATAGGATTGACTTGATATGAAGCATTTAAAAACATGGTGTTTAGAAGATTAGGAAGGTTGTAGTTTTATGGTGAGAATGATTGCATCTAGGTAGGAATGGTGGGAAAGCCTACATAGGGCTGTAAAGCATGGTAGTTTTCAAGCACAAGAGGATTATAAACCTGAGTTTGGCTACCTGAATTTCTTGTGGCATGTCCAGATTGTTCCAATAAGAGAGCTTTGTTCAATGCATCACGTAGGTATGTAGCCTCACTACAACATTGATTTTTTTTTGCAAATGGAGATTTAAAACCCCAATAATATTTTTTTATTAGGATATGATCATCAATAAACAAATTTAAAACTTGAACTCTTTGATACAAAAAAAAGAACTTGTGATTCAACTGGTAAATAGGTTCCAATGGTATCCTTTTCATGGCTACAAATTCATGTGATGGGTGTGGTGCATGTGCATGAGGATCAAACTAATCCAAGAATAATACTTCTAATTCTATCCATGAACAAATAGAAATTGGTGGCAGATTAACATACCATTGCCATGTTGTACCTTGAAGTGTTTTGATGAACAATTGATAAATGATATCTTCATGCTAAATCTGGAGAAAAATGACTAAATCCCTACAAATATTGAAATTCTTAGAAGAATTTTGTCCACCATTAGGTAAAATTAAAGGAATCCTATCATACATGTGACCAGGGATTTCATGAATAAATCCAGTTATTCACAGAGGACTGTCCATAAGAACTAGGTTTTTAAGCTAACCCACTCCACCACACAATAATAAAAAAAAATCTAGGGGCCCTCCTAGCACCAATTCTATTTATGTCCAAATTGACACATCAACATGTAGGCAAGATGCAATTACCTTACCTCTCTTGAAAAATACAAACGATCTTCAATCGATCATCTTCCAAGGTCCTAGATGCTAGGTCACAATGTTGTTATTTTGTTGAGTGGACAATCAGGCTATAATTTTCAAGGGGATTCTAGTTATTGATATTTTTAGTTGCAATAATATTGAACTACTATCTAAACCTACTCTAATCGGGTATATAAAAAAAAGGAAAAAGATAGATCGGGGACACAAGACAGGGAAGAATGTTGATTCATTTAGTTAACTAGACCTATTACTCTTCAAGGAATTCCTAAACTAAACTATAGAATAAGTCAACATATAATCAATACAAAGATAAACATTCATTCACAATGCAAACTTTAACAACAAATCTTAAATCACAATTCAAACAAAAGAAAAGATAAACTTATTCATTCCTTGAAAAACTTCAAATCAAACAAATAACCAAATAAATATCATTTTAGAGTAAAACATGAAGCAAGTTTAAATGCGGTTTTTTTTGTTGTGATGAGATAGATAAACAACATTTAAAATTCTAGAAAATTCACCAATGTATGGAAACGAGTATCTTCAGATTGACTCGATTAACTAAAACTGTAGAAAACTCCATTGTCTATTCTACTGCTAACTCTAATCAGCTCTAAGAAAAATGTCTATCTAGTTTTCCTAAAAAAAATATCAAAGTGAGCTGATTTTAAAATTAATAGCTCAACTCATTCCGTAATTTCTGCTATAATAGCTCATCAAAAGTCCCATATTTTCTTGTGCATACAATATCTCTACCAAGAAACTTTTAGTTTTAGCTCTTGCTTGACTTCAGTTCAAAATTGCAACTTTTAGCTTGACTTAAGTGAGCTTCGGTTTAGAATCTGCAATTTCCATTTTAACTTTGAGTTCTCCATTTTGCACAATGTGCAACAACATCCTTTCCATAAATAAACTCAAGTGGGACCACGAAGAATTCAGTCCACTGCCAGTTTGATAATCTTTTTGTTAAAATTTCCTTCTTTGCATGGTTACTTTGTGAACCATCATTAGTGTGATCCATTATCCTTTTCAATCCATAAAATCATCTACAAAATTCACAATGTATTAATTAATCTTACAAAATTAATTAATCAATATTTAATTTCAAATTTTTCCAATTAAATGGAAATAGAATGATTTATTATTATTATATATATATTTTAAAAGATTTATTTTGTTTTTAAAATTTTCTAACTTTTCAATTTTTTTATAATTTTTTGTATTTTCCGACTCCAAAGATTGGACATGAAGATGAAAAAGGAAAATGAAGCAAGATGGGGATCAGGATTGGAATGGAACCAAGAAAATGAATGTTTGGAAGGTTCAAAGGTTTAGTTCCATCCCAAAACTCGATCCCGACAACAAAGAGGAATTAGAAATTGGGATTCAAAATGAAACCAAGAACATGAACCTTTGGAAGGTTCTAAGTTCCAATTCCATCCTCAAACCCGATCTCGACAGTAGAGAGGAATCAAAAATTGGGACTCAAAATAGAACCAAGAGCATGAACCTTTGGAAGGTTCCAAGTTCCAGTTCCATCCCATAACCCGATCTTGACAAACAAGAGGAATCAAAAATTGGGATTCGAAATAGAACCAAGAACATGAACCTTTGAAAGGTTCCAAGTTCCAATTCCATCCCAAAACCCAATCTCGACAACAAAGAGGAATAAAAAATTGGGATTCAAAACGGAACCAAGAACATGAACCTTTGGAAGGTTCCAAGTTCTAGTTCCATCCCGAAACCCGATCCTGACAACAAAGAGGAATCAAAAATTAGGATTTGAAATGGAACCAAGAACATGAACCTTTGGAAGGTTCCAAGTTCCAATTCCATCCTGAAACTCAATCCTGACAACAAAGAGGAATCATAAATTGGGATTCAAAATAGAACCAAGAACATGAACCTTTGGAAGGTTCCAAGTTTTAGTTCCATCTTGAAACTTGATCCTGACAACAATTGGGATTTAGAATGGAACCAAGAACATGAACCTTTGGAATGTTCCAAGTTCCAGTTCCATCCCAAAACTCGATCTTGACAACAAAAGGAAAAATGGAAGACAACCCCTCAGACCAAAACCAAAAGACAAAGGGAACCAAAAGAAATGGAAACAATAAGGAAAAGACACAAAGACAAGGAAAACAGGAAAGATTTGAGACAAAGAAAACAAATTTAAAGCATGACAAAAAATGAAGAAATGAAGGAAAACAAAAGGGGGTCCCCGAATTTTCCAACAAAAATTTGGGGTGTGTATGCAGGTCATAACAAGTCTCACTGACAAAAGTGAAATAATGAATTTGCATCTACATATGAATGAATTAAGTTTCGGTTAAGAATACAATCTTTGTTTGCAGTAGATCCGGTTAAGAATATTCTAGACACCTTCCTTGCACAATCACTACAATACATATTGCTTCATCTTGACACTTTTTGTCACTTCCTTCTTTGATCCTTGTCACTCAATCCTTCGCACCCTTATCATTGCTCGCACATATCATATCACTTCCATGCATCTATCATCTTCAATCAAAAAGATGTTTTATATATGTGCATGTATATACGTAGAACAAAATTAAGTTGGCCACATAATATCTTCATAGTCTTCTAAGTCGACCAAACACCATTTGAATTTAAATCACAATAAATCATGTTAGCATAAGGAACAACCTTAAAAAAATTAATAAAGCCTTGCACACTAGCACCAAACCCAAAAGATAGGTCACACATAAGGATCTTCTTGCCACATTACCAAGGGACCAAGAATAGGTCATACATTTAGAACAACATACTAAAATATATTTTGGAGTAATTGAGAATGCCACAACCAAGACCAAATCTTGATTAAAATCAATTTATGGGAATGACACAACCAAGACCAAATCTTGATCAACATCAATTTCAGCACTAGTCAAAGAAATGCAATCATACATACCAAAACTTGTGGAAAGCTATGTGAATGTTCGGATAGCAAGGATACTCAGAATAAGCTTTAGATACATCAGCCCATAGAAAAAGATTAGTCTTCAATATTTTTCATTAAATAGCTTCCACAGATGTCCCAAAAAATAGGTACTTCTATTATCCTGATTAATTATACCACCCATACTATGCAACATTACATGATAGATCATTTTTCTATATCATCTGAAACACAACCTTCCAGATCCCAAGTTTTGACATCAATGACAAAATTTCCATATCAACAACTTCTCAACAAGTTATCATTAATAGGATTGGGATAAAGTGAACCCTTGTTAATAATGGATCAGTCCTTAATGTTTGTAGCATAAAATTTTTGGATAAGATTGGAGTAGACAAAATCCAAATACAACCAGACTCTTTATCTATCTATGGATTTGATAATTTAGTAAAACAACTACTTGGTGTGATCACATTACCTATTAAATTTAGAAAGGCCACATTGAAAAATCCGTCCATGTTATGCCTCAAGATCTTTCCTATAATCTTCTTTTGGGTAGATAATGGATTCATGAAATGAATGCAATTCCTTCAACCCTTCATCATATACTGAAGTATTTTTATAACAACAAGGTTTATACAATCAAGGCCAACCCTGAACCATAAATTTTGTACATTGAGAAAGACAAGGAAAGTCCTTTGAAAACATTGGTACCAACTTCAAAATTAGAGCCTCTGCTAGAGGAACAAAAAGAGAGCAATAATTAAAAAAATTCAAATCTATTGGATGATGATTGGGGTTCATTGGATTTCAGACCTACATTCATGGGAGAATACAAGATCATAACAAAATATTTTGATAAGGAAAAAGAACTAGTAGTGATTTCAACACAAAATTCAGAAGAACCTTCAAAAGAATCAATTTCAACCACTTTAGAATAAGAAACAAATTACACAACAAACTTTCATGAATTTTATTATGAACAACCACCAAATCCAAAAGAAATGGAAAATATTTATGGAAGAGGCTATGAGCTTTCGAAAAATCTTGGTTATATTGGAAAAGGATGTTGTGCTAGAGAACAAGGCATTTGTGTCCCCATAGAGCATAATATACAAGAATCAACTAGTGGTCTTGGTTATTTTCCTTCAAAATAAATGAAAGCATCAAATAAGCCTTCAATCAATATCAACACTTTTACAAAAGATCCTTGTAAGACAACTTTAACCTTGGTGCATTCTAAACTAATAGAAATAGCTAGTGGTCTTGATTACTTTCAATCGAAAGAAATGAATGAATCAAAGATATCTTCACTTAATATCAATTTCATCATGCAAAACACTCCTAGAAAATTTTCAACCACATGTCTTAGTAACAATTGGAGTTCATTAGATTTTACACCCTCCTTTAAGGGAGAGAACAAAATCTCAAAATCTAAAGAGTCTTGTGTATGTATGAAACCTTCTACTAAGCAAGAAATATCATTGACACAAAATAAAGAAAAATCTTTTACTATTGATCAAGAGAGTATATTGTTGAGACTCCTCCAAGATCACTTGATATCTCTCCCTCCAAAAACACGAAATAAATTTACAACATAATTTCATTTTGTGTGTATCATAGAGTTCATGGTCATTCTACTAATTAATGTAAGGCTTTGTGTAATAAAATTCAACATTGTAAGGATTGTGGTGCTCTTCCTTGTGTTGAAGCACCTATTTCTTCTAATTGATATTAATTTTCATCCTATAATGATGTGAATAATTATGTGTCATTAGTAGCTTTATTTGTCTTGCTTATTTCCATTCATGGTGGTACAATGTTAGGTGCAACCATATCTTGGCAGTGACATGATAGTTCTTGGTAGTTATATTTGTCTCTATGATTGGGGGCAAGGATAAATTGTTTCTCGAGGTATGTATTATTTTCAAGGATCACCTCTTCCTTTATTTCTACTTAAAATACCAGCATAGAAAGTATGTTGACATTTAAAGTGGGGGTATATTGTCCCCCACTCATGGTTTTGCATGTTACCTTCTTAGTGATGATATTATACATCTCCTAGAATATGTGAAATTTTCATTCAAAGTGTGGTCTTCTCATTTCACATGATGTGTCTTCTTGGTGGTGTCATTGGGTTTGATTTACTTCAAGAGTGCAACCTTTATTAGCATATGGCATTCCTCTTAGTGGTGATGCTACAAATTCCATTCCCTAAGTTGTGAATATTTTATACTAGACTAGTCCTCTCTTGGATACATTAAGCATGATGTTCCCTAGGGTGAGACCTTGAATTTATTAAGAAAAACCCATTTGAACATGCCTTATCATGTTTTTGATTTTTTCCTAAGTGTCTAGCATAAAAAAGCTTGCTATCCTTAAGAATATTGAAGTTCATGTTGTGTGGCACCTTATCATTGAATTTATCAAGAGGTCTAACTTTTGGTATGGCTATACATATGGGAGCCTATAGATCTGGAATAACCATCACCCACTTCTTTTTCTTGTGTGGGCTCACCTATTGTATATCGGATTGCACTAGCCCTTGTGAGTGTATTTTTCATGTCCACCTAGCATAGCACAACTTGCTTGCTTGTGGAGCCATGTGTTTCATCAGTGATTTTACATCCTTATGAGTGTATTTGATGGATGTGGCATAATACAACTTACTATTCCATGTTTCTTTCCTCTTTGCATTAATTTTGACATGGTATGTTTGTGTATCTTGTCTTGCTACTTCATAAAATACATCTTGTCTATGCCCCTTTATGCTTATGTTGGTTTGACATGGGGTCTTGGATCATGGGTTCTTACGCAACCTCCTTGATCTTTGTCATCCTATCCAATCAACATTTGTGTACTTGGACCCCTCTTGACACATTTTTATCTACTTTAGTGTGATCTTGTGCTTGCACTCATCCTCTCACTAAAGTGGGGACTAAATGTAGTGTAGAAAAATATATCCCTTTACATTTTCACACTTTTTTGGGCCCTCCTAATTAAATTGAGCCTAATTATGCCATAATAGCCCTATTTTACATCTACAAGCCCATTAAATTACATTTTTTGAAGGGGAAACCCAACAATAATTAATGCCAACACATAATAAATTACCTTGAGCAATGTGTGTTCCAGGAATAGGGAATTGGGACCCATTCGCCCATGGGAGAATGGATCTTCTCTAATTCTTTGAGCCCATTTTAAAATATATTTTTACGGTATTTTAATCTCCCCAAATTCAAAATTTTAATTGTGGCTTGTAACATTTAATTTTCAAGAAATTAAGGATAAATTCCTATAAATACAAGGCTATTTTATCAAATCAACATTACATTTTTGGAGAGAAGTTTCACCAAAGAAAACATTGTTGTCAAGAGTATTGAAGAGAAAAATTATCAAGGATTTATTTCAGCATTCGAGATCTCAAGCATCATGTCAAAGTCTTCTTTCATCATGCATGTTTTTGGAGCTAATATTGTGATGTAGGTTACCAAAATCAAGTTCAAGAATTCAAGAATAAAATCAAGTCATCAAGATCCACATCCAATTTAGCTATTTCATGGAAGTTTCAGATCTACATCCTATAAGGAAACTTGCATCCATCTAATAACAATTTCCACATAACCCAAAAGATAAATTAATGCAAATAAGTACTTAGAATCCATATTCAAGAGAATAGATGGCATACCCATCAAAGATGACACAATGTATACCCTCAAAAAACCCTCAAGAGGGAAAAAGCATCCATACTCCATATTAATAAACAATAAATCCATACAAGAGTTACAATGAACACCTTTAAAGTGTCAAGTCCTCCAATGCATCTCCATGTGTCCAAGCATCAATCCATACATCCCATTTCATGCTTCACATATGCACTCCTCATAATGACTCACTAATGATATCCAAACTACTCGGCCAACCTAAACCACTACACATGTGTTTTCCTTTTATAGACACAAGCTCGCACAAAATACAACTAGTGGTAAGGTAAAACCATTTGAATACAACCACTAACCCCTTAAGTACTATGACTTCACTTTATTTAATATTTCTCCAATATTAAATTATTATCACATGTCTCCCATACATTAAGTAATAATACAATATTACAATACAACATAAGTGGTCCCCCAAATAATTACCTAGTTTGATTAACCATGCCACCAAGGTGCATCACAAATAAATAATTTTATGCAATGGTGTACAATACCATATCCCAACATTCTACCACTTGTTGTATCCATGTATAAGGGATCAATACATCAAATACATCATCATAGCCATACATGAAACCTCGTGAATCTCCAACAAGATCTCATGCTCCATCAAGATACCTGCATAAGAAAAAAGTGACCACCATCTCAAGAAAGAACTCCTCTCATCGTCCAACATTTCACCTATTGAAGAAAGGGAACATGCCAAGGTAAAGATGCAAAAATCCACGAACACAAACATAAAATCCAAGTGATAACAAAGGCTCTAACCAGGCTACTGTCAACTAAAAAACCCACATGATCAGAAATAGAATCCATAACACATGCTAATACATCCCACCATCCATACCTCCAAGGTATCAATACATCAGGAAACTCATGTCAAGAACATATAATACCCATAAATTTCAATCAAGATCCATGTACCAAACCTATCAATGAAGAAAATGTACATATCTAGGAACTCCCACTGCATAGGTAATGTCAAAGTATATCAAGTCTACCAATACTATATAAAGGTGTGATAAGTAAATCAAAGCATGAAGTACCAAGAACAATAACAATGATCCACACATACAACCCAAAGAGCTACATAATCTCTGACAACATGTTGCCACCATCCTCACAAAAAATGAACATCCACAAAGGAATCATGAAGAGAGAAACCTATAAGATGTCCTCCTACCAACACCTCAGAAGTGTACTATTGTGTCAAGTATGATCTCTTAACAACCCTAATGAAAATCCTCAATAACATCCATAACACTCGATCTCATAGATCAAGTATAATATATGAATCAATGTAACAATGTCAAAATAGATGTAATCCTCTCTAATCGAGAAGATCAAACTCAAAGTGACCATCCCCAATACTAGAAATTAGACCATAAACCATCTCCTAATAATCCTCATCAAATAATTATATCATAAACTCAAATACACAAGGATATAACCATGCCATAACATCCCTCAGGATGAATCCTCAAGAACTATCTATCCATAGCTCAAGATCCATATTTATGAAAGAAAAAGAATATAAACTCATGCTAAAGAAATCCTTAAATGAGTATCCATAATAAATCACCATGAATCAAATCAATCCTATGAGAATCAAAGCATGAAACATAACACATTTGAAAGATATAATGGGTAAATACCTCTCAAATAATAAACTATCAAGTAGACCAAAAGTGGGGAATGAGAATGCTCGCCTAGGATAATCTAGCTAACATGACTCACTCCAAGAACAATATCCTATATCAGTTCATCATTAACTCACATCTATAACTAGGGGAAATCTTCTTGTTCTTCCTATTGAACCCTCCAAAGAGGAAACATCTCAAGAAAATTTCTCTAATAACAAGAGAACTCCAACCATCACTTACGTCTCCAAGTATCCATAAGTACTTGTAACCGATCAATACATGCCAAAATCCAAATGAAAAATAGCACCATCATGAAGTAATCAAGAAAATTATCAATGTACAAAATACAAAGAGAACTACCAAGATCAATGTCAAAGCTCCAATCGTAGAATTAGGAACCTATCCTGACAACATGATCTAACAATCTCCTCCTACGATATCACATGCACCATAAAATATATACATCCTAGTCTCAAGAGAACAAGTACCATGCAAAAATATAAACACGTATCAAGAGTAAACCATGGTATAATAGTAAAACACTAAACCAAGAAAACATATCTGCAATCACATGAAGATAACCATACCCAATGATGCATCCACATCATTGCAAAAAACTCCCATTGAACCATGATACGAGCTACACATGGCATCATAAATACCATCCTCTACATGAAGATGATTTATGTCTACACACACTCAACTACAATATCAGTAACATACAAGTGAAACCAAGATCTCCAAGCCACGAAGATACATACAATAGTCAATCCATCATTGCAAATCCATCACTATCAAAAGCTACCACTAAAAGTGTATACCAATGAATGTAACAACCTATAATGGCATTGTGATAACAATATCCTCAATAAAGATCAACCAAAATCTCTCACATAATCAAAGAACTCAAATGCAACATGAGCTCCCCAATAAGAAGGAAAAGTAAACCATGATCCTCATACCAAGAAGATACACTGCCACAACCTGAATCAAGATTCAATCCAACACCACCAACAATGCACCTTCATAAACCATCATGGCATGCCAAAGTCTCTAAATCATAATAATCATCCATGAAACCATGATCACCACCAAATTTACCAACAACACAACCCAAATGTGTCCGACATATCTACATAACATAGTCAACTACATAGGTCTCATATCATGAATGTACTTGGTAATACCATCTCACCTCCTCAATATGACAACAAAACTAGCAAACCAAGTGACTAAACCAAGCCACCAAACTGAAAATTCACCAACATTGAAATATATATGGGCATAGACAACCCACATCCAAGTCATAGGTGCAACAAGTAAGTATAGACTGCTTACAATGTGACTGAACTTGTAGATACAACAATGAAGCATAAAAATACAACAAAATATTGATAATTATGTCAAAAGAGAATTATCTAAGATGTACAACTGAGTATACAATGAATCCAATATCAAATCTCTAAGATCTGACAATCCATAAACTCATAGTATGACCATAGTCAAAATAACCCATAAACAGCTCGAGATAGAATATTAGCAAATAAATCATGTCTAAGCAACTCCAAACTTGATCCACTATGTAGTTTTTTGAAAAATCTTTCCATCGATTATTTGAAGTCCAAAATTTGACTCCATATGCACCAAATATGATCTCTCGAAGCTCCAAAGGAACACCTAACCTCCAACATACAAAACACTATCAAAATGGAAAAATCTATAAAAATATTTGGTACTAAAATGTAGAGAATTAAATCAGTTTTCTAATGAGTCCAAGAAGAGAAACAACAAACACCTCGGACAAAAGATACGCCCCTAGAAGAAAAAGAACAATTTCAATATGTAGAGGCAAAATGAAGTGGCTCTTTGGTAGTTAGGCAACAACCCCACCCAAGAAGTGTCGCCCAACTAGTGGTGGACCCAAAATTGTATAGGATTTAACTAAATTTTCAAATCTCAAAAATTTACATCGGATTTTATTAAAAAGTGGTCAGCTTTCAATAAATATTAGCAGATTTATTTTAATAAATGAAAGCGATGGAAAAAATTTAATACTAAAAAGCTTTTAAAGTTTCTATGAATTTTTTGTTTCGTTCAGCACCTACCAAACTAGCGGTTAATAGTTGCTAGTAGGAGCTAACACCCTTGTCAGTGGTGTCAGTACTACCAAGGATATGGGTGGGGTCACCCCACCTTCCCCATAAAGTGTTTTAATTTAATTTTTAATTTTTGTAAGGTAATATTTCACCGATTAAGATAATAAACTATTTTAATTTTATTTTTTTGCAAACTACAATTATAACGTCTATACAGTCGGGTAGGGGGTCGGGCTAAAAAAAATCACATTTTTTTCCAATACCAAAATAGATCAAATTTTATATCAATATTTGTCTCTTAGCCAACCTAAATCCAAACATGAGGTCCATTTTGTTCTAGGAGGTCATTTAAGAGATTTCCCCCACAAAACCCCCATTTGAATGCACAACCAAGAAACCCTTTTTGCCCAATCTTTTTCACATCCCAAATCGACAAACTACCCATTATAACAACAAACTCAAAACCCTTAGATCTATGATAAACAACCTGCAAACCCTCATATCTTTCCATGTCTTTCATTCTCTCATGCATTGCATAGGTTCAAACTCAACCAATGTTTTTTCAACCTAGGGTTATAATAAAAAATCTTCAACCATAAAAGCTCTGATACCACTTTTAAGGAAACTTGCAGCCATCTAATGACAATTTCCAAATAACCCAAAAGAGAAATTAATGCAAATAAGTAGTCAAAATCCATATGCAAGAGAATAGACCACATACCCATCAAAAATGAAATAAGATATACCTTGGGAAAACCCTCAAGAGGGAAAAACCCAGCCTCCAAATGCATCCATACTCCATATTAATCAACAATAAATCAATACAATATTTACAATGATGAAACCCTCCCACTTGTAGCACCTAAAACCTCACTTTAAAACAAGAAAATGAGCATAAAAGGAGACGTTCTGTAGTTGTAAGAAACTCACACAACCTATATAGAGGTTTAGACATGTGATACAAGACAAATAACAAGTTTAAGAGACATAAAATAAGTTGCAAAGGAACAAAATAGGTTGTTGTCAAAAACAAACAATTGTTGCGGGCACTTGCAATGTTGGTTGTAGGTGACTATTCAAAATTTTAGCAACATAAAATACTCAAAACTTGCACACAACATTTGATACTCTCAGAACAATGAACTCATTACCCATATAACTCATGGAAACATGCACAAAGATAACAACTATGAAGAATAAAATCATATATTAACTTTAAAGAGCAATTTTTTACTCACTAAATACACGCATTTGCATAAATATCTATAGAACAAATCTCCCTTTGTCATTTCTCTTTTTCCTCTTGCTATTGGTTATGATTCTCTATGGCCACTAACAAATATTATTTTGATGTCTTCCAATATTATTTGTTGTCCTCTTCTATTCCCCTTGTTTCTACTATCTTGAATCTCCTTTTTTCTCTATCTACCTTCCTTACTTCTATTGTTCTATTCTTCCCTACCAACTAACCAAAATCTGGAAGCTTCCTCCAACAATATCCAAAAATCCCACCTAAATCTACTACAAAATTCAAAAACCTACATAAATTCCCTCAACTACCTCTTTAGAGCTCAAAAACTCCTCCTCATTTTTCCCTCTTTCCTTTTTTTTATTGTTGCTCATTAAATGAGCACATGGGAAGGTAGGTGTTGCCTTAAAAATAAAATTAAATTAAAATTTTAAATTTTAAACTCCTATTGCATCCCTCACATGGTATTAGTTAGGTAAAATAAAAATATATATTTAGACAAAATGATGCCCTTGCATCAAACTACTAGGCTAGAAAAATTGTCAGCCCCTTCTAACTATGTAAGGCTTTGTATTGTTGCAAGTTAAGGGAATTTTTTCTATATGTCAACAACTCCATCACCTTGTGTTAACTGGAATGATTCTAGCTCTGTTGAGTTCAACCATGTTGCATCCTCCACTAATCTACCCTTCCATTTCACTAAATATTCACTATACTCTTTACCCCTTGTCTTTCTAACAACTCTTCAATCCAAAATATCCGCAATCTCCTCTTGTGCTTTCTTAGGTAGTTGTTCCTTCCATTTTTTGGTAATGTCTTCTCTTCTTCTTCCAGCTATGATGTCTCTCCCTCATTATAAGTATATAAATTATAAACATTAAAAATTGGTGAGATTTCCAAACCTTTAGGCAACTCCAACTCATAGGAATTCGGTGAAAAACTCTTGATAACCTTGCATGGTCCAATCTTCTTCCACTTAAGTTTGTTGTACATATGTCTAGGAAACATTTCCTTTCATAGGTGTGCCAATACCATATCTCCCACTTCAAAAATCATTTCTCTCATCTTCAAATCATCCTTCTCTTTATATTGTTGGTTGCTCCAACTGAGTTTTTCTCTCACTTGTTGATGCAAATATTGCATATATTTGGAAAATTGTTCTCCTTCAACACTTCTCTTGTATCCCTCAGTATTTGCAAGCTCCTTGAATTCTAAAATACTTCTAGGGATATTCCCATAAAAAAACTGAAAGAGATTTTTACTCATACCTTTGTTGGTTGAGTCATTGTATGTAAACTCGGCTTGAGGAAATACCAAATCCCATTGCTTAGGCTTGTCACCAACTAAACATCTTAGAAAATTTCCTAAGCTATAATTAACAACTTCAGTTTTCCCATCCATTTGAGGATGATATGATGAACTAAACTTTAAATGAGTCCCTAATTTTTTTCAACTATCCTCCAAAAATGCCCTATAAACTTAGTATCATGGTCTAAAACTATACTTATTAGAAAACCATGCAATCTACCAACATCCATGAAGAAAAAATTGGCTACATGTATTGCATCATCCATCTTTTTGCATGCTATAAATTAATCCATTTTAGAAAATATATCCGCAACCATAAAAGTAGAATCCTTACCTCATTGGGTTCTTGGTAATCCAAGCACAAAATTCATGCTCACATCTTCCCATAGTTTCTCTAGTATGGGTAATGGCTGATATAGGCCTGTATTTTGACTTCCTCCTTTAGCATATTGACAAACTTGACATCCTTGAACAATTTTTCTGATTTCTATCCTCATATTTGGCCAATTATATATTTCACTAAGTTGTGCCATTATTTTATTAGGTCCAAAATGTCCAGCTAAACCACCACTATTTTTTTCTCTTATTAAATTCTACCTCATTGATCCTTGAGGTATGCAAAGTTGTCCTTTGAATAGTAGTCCATATTGTATAAAATAATCCATCCAAGGTTTCCTACCCACACTAGTATGCTCCATGCATGTTGTCAATGCATCCTTAAAGTCCAAATCATCCTTATACAACTCTTTCATAGCATCAAATCCAAATACTTCAAGTCTCATTTCAACTAACAATGTTGCTCTTCTACTTAATGCATTTGCTACTTTGTTTGAACTCCCACTTCTATGATTGAGAACAAAATTATATCCTTGTAGGAATTCTACCAACTTCATATGTCTTTGGTTCAACTTGGTTTGACTATTATTGAATTACAAAGGATGATGATCCATGTAGAGGATAAACTCCTTTGGAAGCAAATAATGATGCCACTTCTTTAAAGCTTGAACAATAGCATAAAATTCCTGGTCATAAACTAAATACCTCTTCTTGGCATCGTTAAGCTTCTCACTAAAGTATGTAATTGGTCTACCTTTTTGACTTAAAACCACTCCTATGGTTGTCCCACTTGCATCACAATCCACTTGAAACACATTTTAAAAATCAAGCAATGCTAGTACCAATTCTTCAGTGAATTTCTTCTTAAAAATCTCAAAACTTTTATTTGTTACTGATGTCCACTTAAAATCTTTCTTATCTCCCCTTATATTTTAAGTTACGGGTGCACATACCCCAGTAAAATTATGAATAAATCTAGGATATAAACTTGATAAACCATGATAACTTCAAACATCATTTACACTCCTAGGTGTTTGCCATTCTATGATAGTGTGTACCTTTTTTTGATCCATTTGTAGCCCTTGTTGAGAGATAGCATATCCCAAATAAACCAATTTCTCCTTCATAAAACTGCACTTTTTCAAATTCACCAATAAACTTCATTGAGCCTTTGTAAGAATTTTCTAATGTGTGACAAATTCTCTTCTCTGCAATTGATAAAAATTAGAATATCATCAAGATAAACAATAACAAACTTCCCTAAAAATGGCTTCAACACTTCATTCATTAACCTCATAAATTTGCTAGGTACAATTGTTAACCCAAAGGGAATTACTAACCACTCATACAACTCCTCTTTGGTCTTAAAATTAGTCTTCCATTCACCATCCTCCCTTATCCGAATTTTGTGATATCCACTTTTTAAATCAATCTTTGTAAAATACATAGCCTTTCCCAAACAGTCCATGAGATCATCCATTCTTGGTAAAGAACAAATGATACCTTATTGATATTTTGTTGATGGAACTTGATTCCATGCACATTCTCCATTCACCATCCTTCTTTGGTGCTAACACAACTGGTACTGTGCATGGGCTAAGGCTCTCTCTAATAAGTCCTCTTTCCAATAACTGTTGCACTTTCTTATTGACCTCTTCATTTTCTATAGGTTTCAACCTATAGGCTACCTTGTTAGGTAAAATTTTCCCTAGAATTAAATCAATTTGATGGTTGATTCTCCTCATAGGTAGTAGTCCTTCCGAAATATCCTTGGACACAATTTCATCAAACTCTTCAAGCAACTCCTTTACTTCTAAAGGCATGTCACTGCTATCCTTCGCTACATCTACTTGTATCTCCTTGGGTAATACTTCAAAACATATTTTCTCCCCTTTTACCTCTTTTAAGAATTTATTACCTTTCACTAGCAGCGTTCTTGGACCATTTTCCACCTCTTCTTCCTTAGTTGCCAATGGTGTAAGAGTATGTTTTCTTCTATTTTTCTCCAAAGTATAGGTATTTTATCTTCCATTATGGATTCAATTCCTATCAAAATTCCATGGCCTCCATAAGAGTAAGTGGCTTACATACATGGGCATGATATCACACCACACCTCATCTTCATATGTGCCTATTGAAAAATTAACTATTCATTGCTAATCAACCAAGACTTGGCGCCCTTTTTGTAACCATGACAACCTATAAGGGGTAGGGTGAGCTATCATTTTTAACCCCAACTTGTCCACCATTTCTATTGAAACTAATTTATCAATGTCACCACTGTCTATTATGACTTTGCAACATTTTCCACCTGATTTACATATTGTTCTAAATAATTTTTTCCTTTGGATAGGTTCCTCTTCTTTTCTGGTTGGATTCAATAATTTCCTCTTCATCATAATTTCTTATCATCTCTTAGGTTCATCTGGTTGAATAACAAACCTATAGACTCATTATCCCCCTTTGCTACATGATCACTTGCTACCCCTATCCTCTTTCATCCTTCTAGTCTACATTGTGGGCATTCATAAAACGTATGGACTGACTGTCCACAATTAAAACATGTGCCTTGGAAGCCTCTACCTTTCCCACTTCCATATCCACCTCTACCTCTCATTATGTATGGTATTGATCTTGTTTCATCCTTCTCCTTTTGACTTTTTGATTGGCTAGCCTCCTTGCCATGACTATAATTTTTTTTTTTGTGCACTTCACCTTTATTGAATTCACATTTCTTTTGTTTTCTCCTTGCTTTCTTACCAATTACTCTCCAACCTTTAGAGCATATTGATATGCTTCTTCCATGTTTTGTATCCTTATCATGCTCAATTCATCTTGAATATTCAACCTCAATCCATTAACATAGCTAGCCACCTTCTCATGCTCTAATTCATTATGGCCATATGTGATAGAAATTTTATAAAACCCCTCTATATAGGCCTTCAGCTCAACTCTCTTTGTCTTAAATTCTATAAATTCTTGAGAATCTCAAGCTGATAATCACCAAGTAGAAACTTAGTATTCATCTTTCCTACCATTTGATCCCATATTGTGATCTTATCTCTACCATTTATTTTTCTCTCAGACTATACCTCTTTCCACTAGAGTTTTGCATGACCTTTCAACCTCGTTTGAGAAATTTTTACTCTTCTTGGGTCCTCTACTTCATCATACTCAATGTATTCCTCCATCTCTGTTATCTAGTCAATTAGCTTATTTGACTCTAGACCTCCTTAGAATCTTGGTAATTTTAACCTTGTTCCTTTCCTAATGTTGGAAATGGCTCTTATGAGTCTTCTTTCACCTACATCTATATCTCCATATGCATTGTCACCTTCTTGTCCAACCATCTCTTCTCCTCCTTCATCATCTTCACTATCACTTTCTTCGTGTTCTCTACCTCTTCTCATTCCACCTTTTATTTCATTCATTCTTTCATGCATTCCCCTTAGGTTTTCCAATACCTCATCTATTCTTCCTATTTCTTCTACAACTGCAACCTCTACCTTCTTTTTCCTTGGAGGAATCCTACTACTCTAACTCACCTTCTTATTGTAGTTTCTTATATGCAATACCCCTTGTAGGGACACACCCATAGTTCACACTCAAATGGGTTTACTCTAACGCCAATTTCAAGCCACTATCCTTCTTCCTAGAGTTGTAGTTGTGCTCTGATACCACGCTGATGGCACCCACTCACTTGTATGTGCCTTAAAACACACTTTAAAATGAGCAAATAGGCAAAAAAGGAGAGGTTGTGTTGTTGTAAGAAATTCACACAACCTCTATAGATGTTTAGACACGTGATGCAAAAAAAATAAGTTAAGAGGCATAAAATAAGTTGTAGAGGAACAAACTATGTTGTTGTCAAAAATAGATAGTTGTTGTGGGTACCTATAGTGCTAGTTGTAGGTGATTGTTCAACATTTCAGCAATATAAAATACTCAAAACTTGCACACAACATTTGATACTTCCTAAACAATGAACTCATAGACACATGCATAGAGACAACAACTATATGAAGAATAAAATCTTGTATTAACTTTAAAGATCAATTTTTTACACACTTTACATACATTTGCATAAATATTTGTAGAATAGAGCTCACTCTATCATTCCTCTTTGCCCTCTTGTTGTTGGTTACAATACTCTATGGCCACTGAAAAAACATTCTTTATCTTCCAATATTCTATGTTTTCCTCTTCTATTCCCCCTTTTTCGTTGTTCTGAATCTCCTTTTTTCTCTGTTTACCTTCCTTATGCTATTCTACTTATCCCTTCCAACTAACCAAAATCTGAAAGCTTCCTCCAAAAAAACCCAAAAATCCTACCTAAATCTATGATAACATTCAAAAACCTACATAAATACCCCCATCTACCTCTTTAGAGTTCAAAAACTCTCGCTCATTTTTCCCTCATTCATTTTTGTTATTGTTTCTCATTAATTGAGCACATAGGAAGGTAGTTGCTACCTTAAAAATTAAAAAAAAATCAAATTTTTAATTTTAAAATCCTATTGCTTCCCTCACGTGGCATTAGTTAGGTAAAATAAAGATATATATTTAGAAATAATGATTCCCTTGCATCATGGGTGTTGCCACAATAGTGGTTTACAATGTCTAAGAGAAACTATTTTTTGCTGAAATCACATATTTTTAGAAAATATAATGATTTAAGCCTTAAAATGTTCACTTTTAAGGATTCTAATTGAAGAGGGTTTGATCAAACCACCTTAGATCAAACCCCCTTAGATAGAACCTCGCTAGTTTTAAACCATACCTATAAATGAGTCTCCTTTACACCTATCAAAATGCTGATAAAAAGTCACTTTTGATTTACCTTTTGGGGGATCAAATGAATTGATTTAAAATTTATTTAAAATTATTATGGTATTCCTTGGAATGAGCCATCCAACAAATATAATTTTAAAATGTTTTGGTTTTATTATGTATTTACTTTTTTAGTTTTATTAAACATAGGTTTTTCATTGAAAATGAAGGTCTTTGTTTTGCACATGTGTAAAAATAGCAAATTATCAAAAAAAAAAATTGAAAAATATGAGTGCACCAGATATTGAAGTCCTTGATCTAAAAAAATAAATTGAATTTTGATATATACAAAAAAGGTTACGTGTTGTACGGTCACGCTATGTCTGAATTGTAATTGGTTTGACTTCCAAACTTGATTAAAGAAAAAATATTCAATTAAAAAATATCTAACCAAGTGGAGCACTAGATATCAGAGTTAAAAATATAAATTCGAAAGAATTAGAATTTTATCCTTCATGGAAAAAAAGTTATGCGTTATATGGTGTGCGTCACTCTTTTAAAATGTTGTTTTCTGAAAAAAACCAGTTTTTCGTGGGAGATGGAAGAAGAAGTGCAATCTGATTCCAAAAATTTTGAAAAAATATTTTTAGAATATACAAATAAAATGTGATGAGAGTCTAGTTTGCATAATCTTCAAATTTGTCATGATTTAGCCGCTATAGGTGCCCGAATGTGAAGATTTAGTTTTAAAAAATAATTTCAGTGTCTAGTTTGGCTAAAAATTGTAAACCACTATTTTGGGATCATCCTCATACAGTGAACACACCCAACCTAAACCACTACACGTGTTTGATTTTATAAACACAAGCTCACACAAAATACAAATAGTGGTAAGGTAAAACCACATACCACAAAACCATGTGAATACAAAACCACTGAATCCTTATTTAATATTGGGTACTAATACTTCACTTTATTTAATATTTTATCAATATCAAATTATTATCACATGTCTGCCACACATTAAATAATAATGCAATGTTACAATACAACATAAGTGGTCCCTCAAATAATTACCTAGTGTGATTAACCACACCACCAAGATGCATCACAGCTAAATAATTATTTAATTACAACATTATAATAAATCATTTTATGCAATGGTATACAACACCATATCCCAACACATCCAAGGGTTTATACAAGGTTTCAATGAGTTGCAACATAACATTGTTCATTCATCATTCCTTACATTTCATGTTTCATTTCAATTCAAGTTTTAATTACCAAAATGGGTTTCAACCTAGGAAAACCCCCATTCACCAAAAACAAACAATTTTTCCCTCTTGTGTTTGTGTTTTAGATTTTAGGTTGAGGGAAAATTGAAGATTGAGATCTCTAAAGTGCAAAATTACAAAAGTTGCAAAAGTTGTCAAAGATAGTACGAAAAGTTGTCAAGATCACAAACACTCAGATCTCTGATTTATTTTCTATCATTTTTAAGTGAAATTAGTGGGAAATTGCATCTCAGTGTAGTGTGGAAAAATGTATCCATTTACATCACACTTATTTGGGCCCTCTTAATTAAAATGGACTTAATAATGCCTTAATTTAGTGTAGAAAAATGTATCCCTTTACATTTTCACACTTTTTTGGGCCTTACTTATTAAAATGGACTTAATTGTGCCTTAATTTAGTGTTGTAAAATGTATTTATTTACATCTTCACACTAATTTTAGGGCCCTCTTAATTAATTGAGCTTAATTAGGCCTTAATAAGCCTTATAATTCATTTACAAACATAATAAATTACATTTTTCAAGAGGGAAACCCGACAATAATTAATTCCTAAACATAACACTTTATATTGAGTAATGTGTGCTCCAAGAATAGGGACCTGAAACCCATTCTCCCATAGGAAAATGGGTCCTCCCTAAGCCTTGGAACACATTTTTAAATATATTTTCAGTGGTAGTTTTATGATCTTGAATTCAAATTTCAAAGGTTGGCTTGTAATGTTTGAATTTTGGGAAATTAAGGATAAATGTCTATAAACAAGGTATATTTATCAATTCAAGTCTAAGGAGAATTATCTAGCAAGAGGGAAAATTTCACAAGAGAAAGTATTACTGTTAGGAGAATTCAAGGGTAGATTTCTTCAGCATTTTTTGTAGCATTCAAGTTATCAAACATCATGTCAAAGTTATGTTTATTCATGCATGTTTTTGTAGCTAACATTGTGATGTAGGTTTCAAGATCTAATCCAAGCATTCAATTCAAAGATTCAAAGCAACATTCAAGCATCAAGATCCACATCCATTGAAGCCATCTCATGCAAGATTTCAATGTTTCCAAGGTTTACCTAAGGGTTTTTTGAATTGTAACATTGTATTATTCATTCATCATTCCTTTCATGCTTTTATTATTTCAATTCAAGTTTTAATTACCAAAATGGGGTTTTACCAAGGGAAACCTTCATTCACCAAAAAAACAAAAAATTCCCTATTTTTTTCATTTTGTAGATTTGTTGGTAAAGAGGGGTTGAAGATTTATCAAAATTTTCAAAAGTGAAAAATTGTAAAGTTGCATTTGTTGTCACCTTTGTTGTCATCTCACGAAAACTCAGATCCTAGAAAGTTAGATCCTAGATTTATTTCTGACTATCCGATTGTGAAACTCAGAGAATTTGGAAGTCCATACATAGAAGTAGAGGACCCAAAAATTAGTTTGAGAAATCCCAAAAAATACTCATTCACCTATAGGTGAATGAGTCACAAGATAGCTTCCAGAAAAATCATTTTGTAATAGGTGTGAAATATTTTCCCTACCTATATTTTCCAAAAGTTTTACTATTTTGTTATTATTATGTTTCGTCTGCAAAATCTACTCTTTACATGTCATGAATGAGTGCATTTGGTATTTTTAATCCTTCTCCCAAAACCATTGTTTAGTCATTTCCGTCAAAAGTTTGTCTCAAAACACTTTGGAACCAATAGGGACACTTTGCAACTGTTTGAGAGGTAGGTTTGAAGTGTCCTCCACTCATCCAATTTGAATGAAATAAATTTTATGTCAACTCTATGTTTCATCTACTCAGATCTGATCTTACATTTTAGTTTTGAGTTGATTTTCTATTTTATTTCCATCTCCCAAAAGTGTCGTTCGATCTTTACCACCGTCCACACACGCATAAAGGAAAATATATAGATCCTCCATAGAATTAACTCACCTAAGGGCTGAAAGTGAATTCTATATTGGAGGGTATCATTTCATAATGAAGTAGAAGAATAGGTGGGTTCACTACATCCATTTTTCACTTTCCATTTATAGTAATTTTGATGAAACATTCCAAATTTAGTATAAAACCCTATTTGTTTGAACGCCTAACCTATTTTTGGATGTTTCATTTTGGTGAGCCCAATTCTATTTTTCTATGTTTCATTTTGGATAACCTAACTATTTGAACATTATAATTTCTTATTGGGAGTGCATTCAAACCCTAGATTTAGTATTTCAATTAATTAATTGAATTTAGGGTCTCTAAATTTGGCATAAAATTGCATTGCATTTTGCACTCATTTTAAATCTGAAAATTTAACAAAAATTGTATAATGTTAGATTGATTTTGCATAGTATTTACATAATAGCATACTTCTAGTCACTTAAATCAGAAAATTGGATCAAAATTGGATTTTAAAATAGGTCATTTTGGTTGTCATTTAGCATCAATTTTACACTTGCATTCAACTTTGATTTTCCAGACTTTTGAAACTATCAACACTGCCAGTTTGTAACCTAGAATAGAGAACACATTAAACAAATTAGAAATTGCATTTCTCATTTTTAAAAACCTTGAACAGAGACCCATTCACCCATAGGTGAATGAGTCCTTCAGGGCTTCTTAAAACAAACTTTTTTGAGCTCTTTTATAGTTTTCGACACTCCTCAAGTCTACTAGTAATCCACTATGGGTGAAGCCACAATAGTGGTTTACAATTCCAGTGAGGAAGGAAAAATCACAAAAAATGTGATTTTGGGGGTTCGTAGGAACCTGCTATTTCAAGCGAACCCATTTGAATCTTGCATGCCAAACAAACCAAAAAAAATGCATTAGGAAAGGTGGTTCGCTCGAACCCCCCTTATCCCTCATTCTCCCCCTGAAACACAAAAAAAAACCTAATTTTTTTCACTTCGAAGCTCGGTTTGAACATGAAAATGGTGGAGACTTCACAAATCCAATTGGAATCAAGTAGTCCTCGGAACGAGCTATCCAATGAATATAATTTTAATATGTTTTGGTTTTATTATGTACTTGTTTTTTTAGTTTTATTAAACATAGGTTTTTCATTGAAAATAAAGGTCTATGTTCTGCACATGTGGAAAAATAGCAGATTATAAAAAAAATTGAAAAATATGAGTGCACCAGATATTGAAGTCCTTGATCCAAAAAAAAAAATGAATTTTGATATATACAAAAATGTTACACATTATACGGTCGTGCTATGTCTGAATTGTAATTGGTTTGACTTCGAAACTTGATTAAAGAAAAAATATACAATAAAAGACTATCTAACCAAGTGGAAGCACTAGATCTTGGAGTTACAAATCTAAATTCGAAAGAATTAGAATTTTATCCTTCATGGAAAAAAATTTATGCATTATATGGTGTGCATCACTTTTTAAAAATGTTGTTTTCTGAAAAAACCAGTTTTCATGGGAGATGGAAAAAGAAGTGCAATTTGATTTAGAAAAAATTGAAAAAAATATTTTTAGAATCTACAGATAAAATGTGATGAGACTCTAGTTTGCATCATCTTTAAATTCCTCGCGGTTTAGCCACTATAGGTGCCCGAATGTGAAGATTTAGTTAAAAATAATAATTTCAGTGTCCAGTTTGGCCAAAAATTGTAAACCACTTTTGTGGGATCACACCTATTTCAGTCTAGCAATTTTTGGGAATTTTTTTATGCATCTAGGTCTAATCATCCATTTATTTTAGTCATTTTAAATCATTCCAAAATTATTTAATTAGTTAAAATCATCATTTATGTAGGGAAAATGATTACATTCCTGAAACTTTAAATAATATGGATAAAAGTACTTTTCACTTTTGGGTACACAATGTTTACATTCCTGAAGCTTTGCATAAGTTGGATAAAAGTACTTTTCATTTTTGGTACACAATTTTTACATTACTGAAGTTTTGCATAAGTTGCATAAAATTACTTTTCTTTTTTGGATATACATTGTTTACATTCTTGAAGCACTACATAAGTTGGATAAAAGTAATTTTCATTTTTTGACACACAATGTTAGTATCTTACCTTTCCAAGTATTCCAAGAAAAAAATCTCAACAAGCATGTTAGTCATTCTCCAAACATCTATCCCACTTATGAGAATATTTTAGTGAAACAAAATACAATAGTGGACAATCATGACAATCAAATTTAGTCGTCTCCCAATATCTCTCCTATTTGTGAAAAAGATAAATTAGTGTTAGAATATCCAATCAATGATAGTTATGAGAATCCTATTTGATTATTTTCCTCTATCTCTCCTACTTGGGAAGACATTGTTGGATACAAGGACAAGACCATTCATTCATTGTGCAGTGCAAGTTGTGTTCACCAGTTGTGAACTATGATTTTATGTGGTTCTGGTTGAGGTTCAGAAGAAATTTTGTTGGTTCGGATTTCTCTTTGATGAATTCTTACAACTTGTGGTTCTATATTTGTGTGCCCTGATTCCATTGAAGATAGTTGTAGCATTTTAAGATTCATGCTTAATGGTTCTAAGTGTTTTACACTGGTTAGGTCGACCTTATGTGAAACACTAATTTCGAGGATGATGAAGCATGTTGAATATTTTTGGGTCCCTTCAAGTGTATGTTTGGGTCACCTTCATTCTAATTCTACCCTAGGATGTTTTTCTGTTGACCTAATTTGAATTTGGATATGTTTCAAAGTTGAAGATGGTATAAATTCAAGATGAGTTAATGGTGAAGAATGATACAAGAGAGAACAAGAAGAGTGATAAAGAGAAAAGAGGAAGTGTAGTTTAATGTGACATTGATTCTATTCAATGAGTGTGTGTGATGTGAGTGTGGCAAATTAGTGCAAAGCTTAATGTTGAGTTTTCGGATGTAGTGAGTAGAAGGTGAAATCTATCATACATGCATGTGTGAGAGTGATTGTGGTGGAATCCTTTGTTGCACTGGGATTGTAGTATCTCTATAACAAGTCTTATTTGTATCTATGTGGTAGTGAGCTCTCCAAATTGTTAGTCTTGTTGGACAGTGAGTCCTTATTCCGGACAATGAGTCCTTGTTTTGGCAATGAGCCTTATTTCAGCCAGTGAGCCTCTTGTAATCAGTTTTAATATTATATATAGTGTGGATTAACCTTAAACATGGTTTTTCCCTTATTGGTTTTTCCACATAAATCTGGTGTTATTGTGTTTAAGTGTTGGATTTAAGTTTCTTCATTGGAATTTAATGATTAAGCATTTAAGCAGTATTAAGAATTAGTTGTGGTGATTGAATTTAAGGTTTAATTTTTTCACAACTCATTCACGCCCCTCTTAGTTGTCCTATTCAACAATTGGTATCAAAACTTGGTTCCTTGGTGAAGATCTTAACCGCTTGAGGAAGGTCTGGGATGGTTGGTAAAATGGTTTATGATTATTTGAGGTTCAATGGAACTAATTATGGTATCTAGAAAGTATTTACGAAAGAATATCTGGAGTATGCATATATGATGTGGAGAAAGCTTACAAGAATCCTTACACTCCTCCTGCTAATGGTCTAAGTACACATAAAGAGAAATATATATTGATGAATAGTCTGGTACATTCTGAGTTGATTAAGGTACACAATTTGAAGATGGCTAAGGAATTCTAGGATTCTTTGGAAAGAGAACATGATGGTGATGAAACAATCAAAGAGGAAAAATTATAGAATTTGGAAACATAGTTTGATCTTCTACATATGTCTAAATATGATAAAGTTAAAGCTTATGTACATAGATTGGATGAGATAGTGATCAAAATGTGAGGACTTGGTGCTACTATAGATGAAACCAAGATTATAAAGAAGATTATCAGAACTCTTTCTAATGCTTACAGTGAGAAGGTGAGTGTTATTGAGCATAGTATAGAATATAAGAACTATACTAAGGATCTTCTCTTAGGATTTTTGACATCTTCTAAGATGAGGAAGTTGAGTCTAAGGAATGGAAGAAAATCAGAGACTACTTCTAAAGTTGCAAAAGTTGAAGATCTAGATGAAGAAAAGTTTGATGAAATAGAACCTAACTTTGGAAGAAGGATGAGGAAAGGCTCTGATAAGTATGAAGGTAAGTTTCCCTTTAAATTCTTTAGCTGTGGAGAAATAGGTCATTATGATGTAGAGTGTCTAAAAAGAGCTAAAAGGAATAAACAAATATATGAGAAATAAAAGAAAGGAAAGAAGATTAATAGAGCTTACTATGAGAATGAGAATGCTAGTATATTTGATGAGGATTCAAAATATGAAGATTTTGATGACAATGAATACTTGTTCTTGGAAATTAAGGATGAACCTACTTCTACTAATTTTGAAAAATAAGTAAAGGAAAGCCCTCTAGAGAAGGAGAAAAATGAAGGTACGGTTATCTCTTCCCTACATGCTAAACAAGAGAAAAATTATTGAGTAGTTGATAGTGGTTGTTCACATCACATGACTAGTGATAAAATTAAGTTTGTTAAGCTTGAGAAATATGATGGAGGCTTGGTTATGTTTGGAAATGGTACTTGTGCTAAAATATGTGGGATAGGTTCAATAAGTTTTGATGGAAAGCATCATACAAACGATGTTTACTATGTTAAGGGTTTAAGGAATAATTTGTTGAGCATTGGTCATATGTGTAGAAAAGGATATGATCTTTTGTTTAAGCATGAGAAATGTGAGATCCGAAAAGGATCTGAAACATTGATTTCTATAGGAAAGAAATCTGGAGGGAATATATATCAACTTAAGGGTGATGGTGTATGAAGTTTTATGACTCATATTAATGATAGCTAGTTAAGGAAAAGGAGAATGTGTCACATGAATTTTGATAACTTGGAAAGAATCAGTGTTGTTCAGGTCATCATAGATTTATCGAGAATTAAAAAGCCTATTAATGTTATTTATAAGAATTTTTGGTTTGGAAAGAAAGCAAGAAACCATTATAGATCAAAGGAATAGTCTACTATCGGACTACTAGATTTAGTTCATACAAATATTTGTGGTCCTACAAGATTGAGAAACCTACTTGGTGAAAGGTGTACTTTATGCTTTTAATTGATTATTATTCTAGATATACATGGGTTACATTTATTAGAGAGAAATTAGATGCATTAGATAGATTCAAGGCATTCAAAGCAATGGTTGAAAATGAAGTGAATTTGAAGATAAAATGCTTGGGTAAAAGTACAAAGCTATGTCACATATTCATCCAACTTATCAGCACAACTAAATTAAGTATTTCTCACTAAAAATGAATTTTAGTCAAACATATGATCTAGTAAGATTCATTCTAGCTAAGTTAGATAATTACACAACTTTTTCAACAAAAAATGCTAGCTAAAAATATATGGAGCACCGTTTTGAGGCCAATTTACCAAAAAAATAAAATTATTCAAAAAACCTTATGTTTCAATAACTCCTACTCATGTAAATAACATTTTTTTTAAATATAAAAAATACCCTTTTGTAGATCCACAAGTGTAGTTTTCAAAATATATTTATTTTAATAGTTTAATTATTATTTATATTTTATTTTTTATTTTTACTAAAAGAAGGTTATTAGCACAAATTATTAGGTTGATTACCATGGCAAGGAAAAATACTAAGACTTACTAAAAAAAAATTTAAAAAATATGATGAACTAGATAAAAGAATCTATATCAAGGTGATATAATTTTTTTTCTATTTTAGATAAATATTTAATATGAAAGTTGACTTCCAATAGAAACAACTATATTTTAATACATGCACATTTGAATATTTATTTAAAAATATATATTTATCAAAATTAGAAAAAAAATATATCCATGCACTAAAATTTCAAGTTATAAACACACACAAAAATTTAAAGAAAAAAAATTACTATAAAAAGTTTGACATCTCATGTAACTTCAATTTTTAGCATTTTATCAACAACTAAATTATAGTTTTAATTTATTAAAAAATAGTTTAAAATATTTTACACATTTTACTATTCACATCATTTCAAAATTCAAAACATATATGCCACTTTTTATTGATTCAAGTTTAAAAGTTGGATTAGTGTTGGTCATTTCCTTTATATAAAGTGTGGCATAGCTTTGAGCTTTTACCCACTTAAGATCTGACAGGGGTGGAGAATTCACCTCTCATGAGTTTAATATGTTTTGTGAAGTGCATGGAATAAAGAGATAGTTATCTTCTCTAAGAAATCCTCATCAAAATGGAGTTGTTGAAAGGAAAAATAAAATAGTTCAAGAGGTTGCTAGATCAATGATTACTAAGGTTGATTTACCGGAAGTTTGCTGAAAAGAAGTTATTCATACTTTTTTTTATGTATTCAATCAAGTTCAAGAAAGAGAAAATGGTACAAAGACTCCCTATGAGCTATGGTATGGAATAATTCCTGCTATTAAATATTTCAAGGTATTCAGAAGAAAATGTTATATCATAAGAGATGAAGAAACTTTGGGAAAGTTTTATACAAGAAGTGATGAAGGCATTTTTCTTGGATATTCTACTAAAAGAAAGGCATACAAATGTTTCAATAAAATATTGAGAAATATTGTAGAGAGTTCAAATGTCAAGATTGATGAGAAAATGAATAATTCTATTGATATTGATGGATATGTATCTGATGAACATGATTGTGTAAGAATAGAAGAAATTGTGGAAGAATAGGAAAAAGATGAGCAAGAGGATCAAGATGAACATAATGAAAGAGAAGAATATTCTCTGGTGATGTCCCCTAGTACACCTAGATATGTACAAAAGAATCATTCAAAGAGTTAGATTATTGGAGACAAGACAAAAGGTATATTAACTAGAAGTAGAGTTGTTGCTGAATTAAATCCATGTTTATTCTCTGAGATTGAGTCAAAGACTAGCTTGTAAAGATGAAAATTGTAAGGAAGCAATGAAATAAGAACTTATGCAAATTGAGAAGAATCAGACTTAGGAATTTGTCCTAAGATCAACAGATAAAAACATCATTGGATCAAAGTGGGTATTTAGAAATAAGTTGAATGAGAATGGAGAAGTTGTTAGAAATAAAGAGAGGCTTGTGTGTAAAGGTTACTCACAAGTAGAAGGCATATATTTTTAGGAAATTTTTTCTCTAGTAGCAAGAATTGAAGCTATAATAATGTTCTTGGTATTTTTTTCTCATAAAGACTTTAAGGTCTATCAAATGGATGTCAAGTCAACATTTTTGAATGGTGAGCTAGAAGAAGAAGTGTATATGGAACAACCAGAAGGATTTCAGTTGACAGATCAACCAAGTACGGTGTGCAGATTGAAGAAAGATTTATATGGGTTGAAGAAAGCTCCTAGAGCTTGGTATGTGAGGTTAGACAAGTATTTGATTCAACAAGGTATGAAAAATAGTAATTTTTACTTTAAGATTGAAAATGACAAAATATTGATTTTAGTTGTGTATGTTGATGATATTATCTTTGGAGGAAATGAAAATGTGTGCAAGATGTTTACAAAAGAGATGCAAAAAGAATTTGAAATTTCTATGTTTTAGGGAGATAAATTGCTTTCTTGGGCTATAGATTAATCAAATAGAGAAAGGATTTTTCATTTCGCAGTCTAAGTATTATGAGAGAGATGTTGAATAAGTTTGGGAAGGATGGTTCCAAACCGGTAAGTACTCCTATAGTGACTAGTTGCAAATTGGGTAAACATGAAAATTCACCTAAGGTTGATCAAAGCAAGTATATATATATACGATTGGTGGACTATTATATTTGACTGCTACTAGACCAAATATCCTACATGTTGTTTGTCTTGTGGCTAGATTTCGAGAAGATCCTAAGGAAACACATGTTGGTACTATTAAAAGACATTTTTGATATTTGAATGACACTCTAGATTATGGATTATGGTATCCTAAAGATATTGACTTCACACTTAGTGACTATACAAATACAGATTGATTTGGATGTGTAGATGATAAAAAGAGTAAAAGTGGTGGTGCATTCTTTCTTAGATGCAGATTGGTGGCATGGTCAAGTAAAAAGAAAGATTCAGTCTCTTTTTCTACTGTTGAGGTTGAGTATATTACTTGTACATCTTTTTGTACACAAGTTCTCTGGATGAAACATACATTGAAAGATATCACAGTGCCATATGATGATCCCATTTTTATTTTATGTGATAATACAACTTTAATTAACATTTCTAAGAATCTAGTGATGTACTTGAGGATGAAGCATATATCTATCAAGTATCATTTCTTGAGAGAGAAGGTCATGGAGAATGAAGCAAAACTTGAGTATGTTTCAACGAAGGATCAAATTGTTGATAATTTCATGAAGGATCTTCTTAAAGATACTTTTGAGTATCTCCAAGAGAATTCAGGGGTTATTGCCCCTCCTTTCTTGAACTAGATGCATATGAAGATGTATCATTCTAGTGGATCTATGGATTTATCTTTCTTTTGGACTTATGTTTTGGTTGCTACCTCTTAGGGGGAGCAAGTAGTATCAGGTGTTGTCATTTTGAGTATTCTATTTTTTATGTCAAAGGAGAAATCAATAAAAAATATTATTTTTCCTTTTCCATCGATGTCAAAGGGGGAGAAGAAGAATGTAAAAAAAAAGGGGAGAAGAATCATATAAGAGATTATCTTCTAAGGGGGAGAAATAGAAAAATTTATTCAAAGCTAGTATATTGTCTTTGATGGTTTTTCACATCATGTATTGCCATCAATGACAAAGGAGAGATTCTTACAAGAATGGAAAGATTTAAAGTTTTTTCATTTAAGTCAAGTATTCAACTAGTTATTTTTGGTTGTATATGTCGAGGATATTGAGAAAATTGTAATAAAGATATGTTGCAGGTGTTCAATGGTTGCTTTGAGTTTTGGTCTAGATTTTATCTTGTGGTTGTGTGGTTTATATATGTTGTTCATGGTTGTTATTAGATGTTATATCCAGTTGTTTGGTTGTTGATTTGTTGTACAATGCAAGTTGTGTTCATCAATTGTGAACTATGATTTTCTATGGTTTTGGTTGAGGTCGAGGAGAAATGTTGTTGGTCCAAATTTATCTTTGATGAAGTCTTATGACTTACGGTTTTAGAGTTGTATTTCCATGATTCCATTGAAGATAGTTTTGGTATTTGAAGATTCATGCTTAATGGTTCTATGTGTTTTACACTGGTTTGCCCGACCTTGTGTGAAATACTACTTTTAAGGATGATGAAGCATCTTGGATATTTTTGGGTCCCTTGAAGCATGCGTTTGGTTCACCCTTATTCTAATTCCACCCTAGGATGTTTTGGCACTGGCCTAATTTGAATTTGAATTTGGATGGCTAACTTTGGATATGTTTCAAAGTTGAAGATGGTATAAATTCAAGATGAGTTAATGATGAAAAATGATACAAGAGTGAAGAAGAAGAGTAATAAAGAGAAAAGAGGAAGTGTAGTTTGATGCAACATTGATTCTATTCAGTGAGTGTGTGTGATGTGAGTGTGGTAGATTAGTATGAAGCTTAATGTTGAGTTTTTGGATGCAGTGAGCAGAAGGTGAAATCTATCATTCATGCATGTCTATCCGTAATTATGGTGAATCCTTTATTGCATTGGTTGCAGTATCTTTGTAACAATTCTTCTTTTTATCTATGTGGCAATGATTCCTCTAGTTTGTTAGCCATGTTGGATAGTGAGTCCTTGTTCCAGATAGTGAGTCATTGTTTTGGAAATGAGCCTTATTTCAGGTAGTGAACCTCTTGTAATAAATTTTTATATTCTCTATAGTGTGAGTTAACCCTCACCATGTTTTTTCCCTTATTGGGTTTTCCACGTAAATCTAATGTTATTGTTTTTATGTGTCATATTTAAATTTATGTATTGGAATTTGATGATTAATCATTTAAGAAGTATTAATAATTAGTTTCAATGATTGAATTTAAGATTTAATTATGTGACAACTGATTCACCCCCCTCTCATTTTTCCTATTCAACAGACACATCCCCTAATATCACTTTTCCTATTTCTTCTATTTGTGAGAATGATTTGATACAAGAGAATTTCATCATTGATAAACTAGAAAATCCAATAATTGAATGTCATGGACATCTAGTTTGTTTCTCTCTTAAAATATCTCATATAAGGGAAGATATCATGGTACAAGAAAATGAAAACATTGAAAATAGTATTGTGGCTTGATTATATGAAGATGATGAGGTAAGATTAGACTCTCCTTCATTAAAAGATCATTACAATAAGGATAAGTCTTTTGAGGTTATGCACATTAGATATCCCTTGAAGCAATATCTTGAGCTACTTCTTATCCTTTACCCACCCTAACATCAACCTTAATTTCAAAACAAAGTCTTGATTATCTTAGAACCACCTAAAAAGAAACCATTAGCTCTAGGAGATATATAACTTTACAAGGTAACTTGATAGTAACAATGTTTCACAACAATTGAGTTATAATACCATTACTCACACATATAATACAAGGAAAACTAGGCAACCATAAAATAATCCTAATTCATTACCATTACCTCAACCATATCTCCCACTTGTAGGTAATATTGTGTACCATAGTGGAAAGGACTATGATCTTGTGGAACAACTTAAAAACAATCCTGCTAAAATATCCTTATGGGATCTTATTCGAGCCTCGCCTAGTTGTAATAAAATGCTTTAAATGGATTTGCATCAAGTTCCTATCCCTCCTAATGTGCAATAAAATGATATAACAACCCTAATTCAAGCGACAAGTTCATTTTTTTTTCCACCAAAGTGAATTACCTCCTTTGAAAGTGCAAAAACAAAATGAATCTTTCACGATAATCGCATTTGTTAATGAGACTGGAATAAAGAGAAACCTTGTTGAAAATGGCTCGATCCTTAATATGTGTAGCATAAACCTTTTGGATAAGATTTGAGTAGACAAAATCCAAATACAACCAGACTCTTTATCTATTCATGGATTAGATAATGTAGGAAAACAATCGTTGGATGTGATCACATTACCTATTAAAATTGGAAAGGCTAAATTGCAAACTCTTTTCCATATTATGCCTCAAGATCTTTCATATAATCTTCATTTGGGAAGACCATGGATTCATGAGATGCATGAAGTACCTTCTACTCTTCATCATATAATGGAGTATGTTTATAAGGACAAGGTTTATACGATAGAAGTAGATCCCAAACCTTATAGTTGTTTACAAATTGAAAAAGGAATGAAAAATCCTTTTGCAAAACTAACACCAACTACACAAGTGGAACCCATGCAAGAGAAAGGAAAATCAAAGCCTATTTAAGAAGTCACAAAATTATTAAACAATGATTGTGGTTCCTTGGATTTCACACCTACATTCATTGGAGGATACAAGATCATAACAAAAGAGTTTGAAAATGAAAAAGAATCAATGATAATGACAACACAAAATTTGGAAGAACCTTTGGAACCATCCACTTCAACCACTTTATAAGAAAATACAACATACATAAAAAACTTTGATGAAGTTGATTATGAATAACCACCAAATCCAAAATAAATGGAAAAGCTTTGTGGAAGAGGTTACAAACTTTTGAAACAAAGTGGTTATAATAGAAAGGGATGTGGTGCTAAAGAACAAGGTATTTGTGTCCCTATAGATCTTAACACGCAAGAAACCACTAGTGGTCTTGTTTATTTTCCTTCAAAAGAAAAAAAGCATCAAAAAAGCCTTCACTCAATACCAACACTATTACAAAATATTCTTCTAAGATAACTTTAACTTTGGTGCATCCTAAACCAATACATACTACATGTGGGAATATCTAATTAGATATGCATAAAATTGATACTTTTCCTCATTATAATCAATAAAAAATTAGTTTTTGCTCCTTGTCATGTCGTAGTTGTAGTATCATAAAATATTCACTACCATGCATGAGGGTATAAACTTGGCTTTATGCAATCATATTTCCCTTTCCCAAGGAGAAACATATCATCATCCATTGTTGGCTCACCTTTTTCCCTTGGGGGAAAAGGGGGTTAGATAGCTTTGTCCTAGTATAGAACTTGTCATTGTCTCTTTTTGGCTAGTTGACCACCTTCCATGTATATATAAGAGAAAGCTTTGTATGTGAATGACATGCCTTAAGTTAGCTCACATGTGGTGTACTTTATTTCAATGTTATCTTTAGCATTGTTTTTGGGGGAAACCCATCTTGATGATGTAGCTTCATTTGGAAACATATGCTTCACATAGGGATTTCCAAGTAATCTCTCATGTCTTATTTATTGTTAGCATTTATCATTTGCTACTTTAAAATAATTTCTCACATCATGATGTTAGCAATTTTTTTAAAGTGGAGGCATACATTAGCATTATTATTTTAAAATTTATGACTATATGCTTATGTTTCTTAGTGTGGTCTTCTTACTTCATGTGATGTGTCCTCTTCTTGGTGGTGTCATTGGGCTTGATTTCCTTCAAGATTGTGACCTTTCTTGGCATATGACTTTCCTCTTAGTAGTGGTGTTATGCGTTGCATTGAATATTTTATCCTACAATTGTCCTCTCTTGGAGACATTAGGAATGATTTTCCCCAAGTCAAGACCTTTCATGACCTAAGAAAAATCCATTTGAATATGTATATTTGCATTTTTCTCATAAGTGTTAAAATCACAATGCAAATTTCTAACCTTATGAAGCTCAACCCATTTTTCATGGCCACCAAGCATAACACACTTTTCTTTCCTATGGATCCTCTTTTGTTCATAAGTGTTTAGCATAACGTAGCTTTCTAAGCCTCATGAAGCTCAAAGTTACAACCCTTTTCTATGGCCACTAATCATAATGCATTTTTCTTTCCTATGGTTCCTTGTTTGTTCATAAGTGTTTAGCATAATATAGCTTGCTAAGCATTCTAGAACTTAAAGTTTATATTGTGTGGTTCCGTATTAAAGATATCAGAGGTATAAATTTGGTATGGTATGGGAGCCTAATAGGATTCTCTCATTGTCTAATATTGGGGGCTCACCTACTGGATACTATAGGTAACTAGCTAATGTGAGCATGCATTGTTGTTTGCTTAGTGGATAGCAAGTTGCACTTGTAAACATTTTTCGCTAAGGCTTGATCCACATTGAGTTGGAAAAACAACTAAGGCTTGTTTTTCCTTTTTTCTTTCTTTAATTCTTTGACATTGTTTGTTTGTATATCTTATCTTACTTTTGCATATCATACATTCATGTGTGTCCATTTTTTCTTGTATAGAAGCGAATTTTCACCCCTTTCAAAAATTCCCCTTTTACACCCTCTACTTTAGAAAAATAAAAACCTAACTAAATAATTCCACATCACCTACTTGACTCCCATCCACTTGGTGCTTGTACTTTACATCGGTAGGGGAAATTTTTGTCGGGGATGCACATGTGATGCACAAACCTCTACACATCGTGCTATTGTCCCTGATAGATTCCTACTTCTGGAATCCATAGGGACATTATGTTCCCCATTGGGGATGAATTATAATTCCTCTATGTTGACCATCCAACCTGAGAATAGCTCTTTCCCTCACATTTTCATCTTCAAATTCATCTCTCATTTTCATTCCATCTTCTACAATCTCTTTGAAAATTTCTACATACCAGCTTGTACTCTTGATCACTACTTAGCAATTTGTTTCTCCATCAACTTCACTAAGAACATGTTGTGCTACCATAGAAGTTGTGATTTTGGTGTCTTGTGAGACCTCCTCCATCACCATTGTGGTCGTGTCAACTTTTCCAAATTCATATTCTTGTATTCTCCCTTCATTGGTCTTGAGTTCCTTTAGGTGGAGGTGGTATTGCTTCACTATCCTTCTTTTTTTGTGGTTTGATAGAGTAGCATTTTTTTTTCATAGTGTTCGATATTCTCCTTTCCACCATTTTATTAATCATGTTTTATTTCTCTTCATCTATCTGGTTGTATGTGGAGGTGGAAACACCAAAACGGGGGTTTTATTGAGGAAAACCCATTATACAACCCCAATATTTTTCCCCTCTTGGTTTTGTGTATAGGGTACGTGCTCATGTGGAGCTTTCTGGAAAACTATACTCTTAGTGAGTTGATCTTCATCACCTTCATTTTCTATCATTTATTTTATCACTTTTCTAGTTCTCTAGCTTATTCTATCATTTATCTTTCCATATAATAATTTAAACTTCTCTTGATAGACTATTAGTAGGTTTTTTGTACTTCATTATGTTCTCTTACACTTCCTATCCATACAAAATCCAACACACTAAAGAGACACTAGCATGCCATGTTTTCATCCTTGACCAATGTTATTGTCCTTAGGCAAAGAGTTGCTTGAGGTACAGTTTGGGTTCCATAAATTGGCTCATTTAGCCCCATCCAAATATTTGGATTAGTAGAGTGATAGAATCACTTTAGAATTCTTGTCATTCTCTATCCTTGACCTAAAACACTTATCCAACTTGAGGTAGTTTAGGTCAGCCCTCCACTCTCATCTCTCTATGACCTAGATCCTTAGTGTGGTTGGTCCCCCTACTCTATAGTGCTTATGTTGGTTTTCCATGTGATCTTGATCCTAGGGGCTTACACAACATGCTATATCATCATCATCCTATCTCAACAACATTTGTACACTTGGACCCATCTTAGCACATATTTATCTACATTAGTGTGAATTTGCACTTGTGCTCATTGTTAATAGATTTTCACTTATAGCTCAATCAGGTAGAGATTATTGATTTGAATTGAAAGAAGAAAAGGTACATTTTAGCCTCTACTATATTAGTTTCAAGTGCATAAATGAAATAATTCAAAATATTATATTTACAAATTACTATATTTTATATAGATGCATGTAACATAGGAAATATTGTTCAAGTCTTCTCTAAATAAAGAAGTAATATTTATTAAATGTAAAAATTCACATTGTCTCACACAAGCCATGAGACTAACTTTACTTATTCAATGAAAATTAAGAAAATAATATACATGAATAGGTAAAAAATAAAATAAAAGTGAATATAAAGAGAGAGACCAGTCATTGCTTGAATGATTGGTTTGGAGGGTTGTCTTTCCTTGCTACTACCTCGAGCCATTTGTGTCCATCCTAGCTCCACATTGCTCCTAATTCATACATCTAGCAACAACAATGATGATAGAGAAATTCTCTAAGAAATTAAAATTCTATAACCTTACATGAACAAACACTTATGCATGTATAAATTGATCTCAATGTGCATTAGATAATAAATGAATATTTTAGGTGTCTAGGAAAACCATCAAGTCATCATACACACCCAAAACATGCACTTTTTTTTTCTAACTTTGTTTACTTCATGTGAAAATATAGGGAAAGTAATGTTGTTGTTATGATTCATTTAATATCAACATGTGGGATTAAATGTGTCTCCCACAAGGGTTGAGCCCAGCATGCTCTCAATTTGTGATTCGACTTGATAGGCTTATTAAGCTCTCTATGACAGTGTAATGCAATCAAAGACACACTTTATTGTTCATAAAAGTGAGGTTCTTGTATCCAATAATATAAAAAATGATGAATGCTCAATGGGATTGCAGTGTCTTAAAAAACTAAACAAGAATTTGCTAAAAATGGTAAGCATATCATAGAGCAATTAGCATTGAATTTTGAAGGATCTTTAAGTTCTTTCATGAGAAAAATGGAATAATTAATCAAGCTTATATTCTTATTCATAATGCATTTCTATTAATATGGGAGTCATATTTCTTCATCATCTTTAAGTATCAGGTTTAAGGAAGTTGCAAAACCAAGTGCTTTTCTTACGGAGTTTGTTTTTCATCATTCCATAATGGATCAATCGATTAGTTACAATTTAAGAACATACTATGATAGTAAGTCAAGAAGGAGCAAGCCTGTGAAGACCTTATGATAGCATAAACAAGGCATGTGAACCGTTTGATAGAATTCCTAACGAGATGATAGAAATAAATGCAATGAGTTCTAGATATGCACAAAATGGTTATTTTAAATAATTCATGGCTATAGGTGGACACATGAAAATGATGGTGATTGGTGACTTATAGGTGGAAGGGCACAATGATACCTTACAGTCAAGCCATGAGTAATTACATAAATTAAACACTTAAGGGACAATCCTCCCTATGTGATGGCCATATCTTGAGGGGAATTGGAGGACAACAAATTTAATTCCCAGATAGACAATTAATTCAAGGCTTAAATTAGCTAAGATGATAGTCTGAGTGAAGTACAGGTGCATGGGTTTCATCAAGAGCACAATCAAATCTAAACACATTCATGACTAGGTTTGTAGATGTCAAAGACCTCATGCTTTAAGGCAAGAGGATGTCACAATTTTGAAAAGAAATATAGGTTAGTGGTTAGTGACAGACCGTCGATACTATGGAAGCAGCCCTATTTCTATCCCTGTAGCAGTATTTTCATGACATTTGATGGATGGAGAAAATAGGGATCTATAATGAGGTTAGGAATCTTCAAAAAAATTATTAGTAATCATCAGGAAAGTAGAGATTTATGAGTAAAATAGTGGATGCATACCCTGATGGTATCACAACTATTAAATGAAGTAGTGAACATGAGGTACATCTTGTTATGATGGTGAATGCAATGAAAAGTGAAATACAAATGCTAAATATAGTCTTGAAAATTCAATGAAACTCTCAAAGTGTAGATTACAAGAATGGTTTCATGGTAGTAGGGCCTAGAAGTATTAAGAAAAGAATTTTATAGCATCACGGTTTGGTATGGAGCTATGACAGTCACAATAAGGGGATAGTCCTAAAAATGAAAAGAAATATTCAAGGGTCGAGTCAAGGAAAACTAAAGTTCCACATCTGCAAGTAGTTTAAAGTCATGGCCATGATATTGAAAAAGAAAGAGGAAGTCACATGAAAGCCATGGAAAAGCTTCATCGAAACCCTCAAAGTACCTGTAGGGGTTATAAATGAAGATGAATACCTTTAAAAGTTAAAAATTCCATAACTCATGCTTTGGGGTTTTATTTCAAGGATCAAATAGAACTGAGTTTTAGAAAGTAAAGCTATAGGAATGCATGGTGAGACCCACTTGGGTTTTTATTAGGAAAATAACAAGAAATTAGTCGACTACAGTGAAAATCTCAAGCTACAGCCTCTTATAGAAAAGCATGGTGAAACCCTCGAGCACATATGGAGGGAAACCAAAGGGCTTTGGCCTATAGAAAGAGAAAGAGCACATACAAAGAAAATATTTTTTAGGGTTTGAAGAAAAGAAAAGTCATTTCCTGTAGCCGCATGGCCACGACTATTACAGGAAAGTAAAACAACAAATGCAAAATAAGATGTCATGTTTTCTTCAAAATAGATGCATGGAGAAACTAAAAATATGCATTTACTTTAATGCCTTTTATTGAGTTCATTTCGAGCTTTTATTAAAAAGAAAAATCAAGAGAGGTGAAGAGCTCGATTGGTGAAAGGCTTAACTCTTTCTGTTTTGAATGGAAAAATACTCTCTATGTCGCATTCAATATTTCTAGAGTATATGCATTGGTAGCCTTAGACAAAAGGAAAATTCATCAAAGAAATAAACACAAATAATGCATAAGAAAACCAATTAAAGTCATGACCAAAGAGGATAAAACAAGTAAAACAATTAAGCTTTTTATTCATTTTTGCTTCAAAAGTGACTTACCATTGTTGCATTATGTAGATCTATAGAAGAAGTGCCTCTTTTGTGCAGAAATATTTCATGGTTTCCTCTAGAAACTCAAGAAACCCTCACTCATGGCGGCAACTTAGCTACCTCAAGAAGCTTCATACAAATGAAATGGATATTTCATTTTTACTTTTTCTTTTGTGTTTGGGTTTTCTACCCTAATCTTGGTTGATAAGGTAAAGGTATTTTTTACCTTTGTTTAAAAAAATGTGTGATGCAACTATTATCATTGTGGCTAAGACTTGTGTCTTATTCCTTTATTTATGATAATGTCTTGTGACTTAGGCATGTTTGATACACATTTTGACTTAGCAATACCTTTTGCTTAGAGTTTTGACCGAATGCTTGGTCTTTGATTAATTTTGTATTTTTTTATATTGTTAAATGCTTAAGTTAAGTAATATTTTATAAATCACTTAGACTTAAAGAATTAACTTTAAATGCAAAACATGTGAGCATGTGTTCATAAGACTTAGTCATGAGGAAAATTGGAAGATATGCTTATCTTTATGACATGCCAAGAATATAGAGGATCATTGGAATCAGTTTACAAACATGAGGCAAGGATATAGGAGACTTTTTATCCTTTTTAATGACTTGGGAGAGAATCTTGGAGCGATTTTAGCTTACCTTTATGGAGGCCTTGGTCAAGATTGACCATTTCAACCTTATTGATCACTTTTGGAGTAGATTTACATGCTAAATTTGGGGCTTATTGTTGCATCCGACCCCAACTACTTCTAGAGCCATTTTTGGTGGAGCTACTTGGAGTTGATGGTTATAGTCTTACTTTGGACTCTTTTTGAGTTATTTAAGATGATGCAGTTGGAGACTTAGTGACTTTTATAGTCCTTTGGCACAATTTTTTTCATCTTTTGTAACTCACTTTCCAGATATGGAATACAATACAAACCTTGGATATCATTGAATTTGAGGTTTTTCCTATTAGTTATTTGCATTATTATGTGTATTTGTTTGATTGATCAAGTTATTAGTGAAATATTCTTCATTTCATAATAATTTTGTCTCATATTTTAACACCTTTATGCAAGAGTATGTTAATGCAGGTTGCAGACTTTGTCAAGCATTGTAAATAGCTTCTAGCTATGAAATCATCTTTCCTCCTAGGAGTTTAAACATTGTGATCTCTTTGTGAAACACTTATGCAAGAGCATGCATCAATTAATTGTGCAATGTATAACTTTTTCATTGTGGTTAAGTGTTTGAGTTTTTGAATTTCATTGCCCTATTCAGTTAGGTGTATCACCATATAAATAGTGTTTTTATTAATTTTAATTTTAAATCTATTTCTCTTCCCTTTCCTTCAAAAATCAGTAGTTTAGGTGATATCCAATTAAGAACCAACTTTCTTTAGAGACTCTTTTCTACTATAAGTGACCCACAACCTTCGAAAATTTTCCATGTTTCACATGATTAGTTGTGTTAAGATTCAGCTAGGGTGAAAATCAAAGTGATAACAGTTTTTGGCACACCCGGTGGGACACGAGCATCAACATATTTTGCTAGTTTGATATGCAACCAGTAAGTTCAGACCCTTGAGGGGTTGCTTTCCATATTTGGTGACTCTAAAATATGGTGATAAGTAGAAATAAAATTTTAAAATAGTATTTGAAAAGAGTGCAAACTAGAAGTAGTGATGTGCCCTTTCAATATCTTCAACTATCACTACCCAAGATAAGTGGTAGGACTGTTCAAAGAACCCATGTTTCCTCAAAAAGGGTTCAGTCAAATCCACCCAGTTTTAGACCAACAGTTTCATCAAGTTATGTTGCTTTAACAAGTTTTGTACCTATTATCATAGTACATGTTAATCCACCTCAACCACCTCCAATGGATAGAAACTAGCCTTTTGTTCCATTCAATGGAGGTAGTCCATTAAATTTATCCCAAGATGATGACATACTAATGGATGCCTTAAAGAGATTGCCATTCTTTACAGGGGAAGATCAGACAACCCCGATTGAGCATATTAGAGATGTAGCCTCTTTATGTGGGGTTCATCATATCACAAAAGAGAATGTATCAATTAGACTACTTGATGCTTCATTCAAATGCAAAGCTTTACAGTGATTCAGGGGTCTAGTAGTTGATACCATTGCAACTTGGGTTGATTTAGGGGACAAGTTACACAAGAAATTTCAAGATAAATCAAATCACTTGTCCCTAGTAGAGAAACTAACAATGATAAAGAGAGATCCTTGGGAGAAAATGTCTGATTTCAACTTTCAGTTTCGCAAGACTTGGTTCAGAATATTTGAAACAATAGGCCTTCTCCTGAATATGCCTTTTTGTACTATTTCAGAGCTCTCAACATCGATATATCGGTCATGATACAATCAATGGGAGGGGTGTCATTACTTGATGCTTATGAGATAGTAATCAGAGCATAAAAAAGTTTGATTCGGGCTCGTAAGATTGCTCCCAAGCCACCAATGCCTATTTTTCTAGATATTCGACCTTCTATGCCTCTACAGATACCACCTTTTACACCTTTTCCAGTTGTACCAACATTACCAACTACTATTCAAGCCACTGTCAGTCAAGAATTTTTTGTTCTAGGCTCATCTCAAGAGCTACAGGAGATCAAAATTCTACTTCAGACTTTTGGTAACAAGTTAGTGAGCATAGAGAAGCACTAGTCTCAAAGCAAACCACCTTATCAACAAAATAACCAAGCAGAAAATCAGCCTTATCAAGGTCAGCAACAACAATACCAAGGTAATTATCAAGGTCCAAGACAAAATGTAAATTCAAGGCCTTTTTAGGCATATAATCCTACTCCAATTAGTGCAGCTAGTGACCTTGTCCCTATTCAAAACAACCAAGCTACAGATTATGAATGGTGTTTTCCCTATGACCAACCTCATCATCAAGCCACATGTTCTAATAGAGTCATTAATCAAGCATTAATGGTGCAAATTACTTCATTCTCACAACCTAACGTACCTAATGATGGATCTCCACAACAATAGGAGCAACCTCCAAGTGATTCTACTCTGCTAAATTGGCAAGGAGAAGAATTTTGTGGAGTTAACACAGATGTTTCCCCTATTGCAGAAAACACAGGAGCAAAGAAAAGAGCTTTTGAGCCTGAGAAAACAATTGACAAAGGAAAAATAGCAGCTTTAGAATCATCTATTTCAAAATTGCCTCACATTTTGTAGAGGAATTCTCAAGGAGCTACCAAGGAGAAGCCAAACTTGCAAGCAGATCCTACTGTTGCAAGGACCCATCAAAAGGTAACTTCAGTTGTACCTTTTAATATCATTGATAATATGAAGAAGATGAGCGTGATGATATCTATGTAGGATTCATTAGCTATCTCAGGTTAGAAAGTCATATTGCAGACTACTTTGTCTGAATTAAAAGTGTCTAATGAGCCACTAGTAGGTTAGGCTAGAGTTGTTTTCACAAACACTCCTCAGGGAAAAAACCAACCCAACAAAAAACTGGGTAAGGATTTCAAACCACCTCTATTTTATGTATCTTTGATTATAGGTGAAAAATTAGTTCATAACTATATTGTGGATAGTAGGGCTAGTAGCTCTGTGATGCCAAAACAAATTTTTGATAAGCTAGGACTGAAGTATTAGCCTTTAGATAAGGGAGTAGTCCAAATAGATGGAACTTTAGTTAACACCTTAGGTGTCATCAAATATTTGAGCCTTACACTTCATGCTTGCCCAAATTTTTTAGTTCCTCAAGATATATGTGTCATTGATCCACCACCTTTTTTTGCCTTGTGTTTATCAAGAGACTTTATAGCCAAAATAGGAGGTTATGTATCTGTTGATTGGTCACATATGCTATTTAGAATGAGATATGGAACTAACATCACCATAAAGTCTGAAAAATTGGCCAAGGATCATATTGAGCCTTATAATCCAAGTGTAATTAATGTTGTTCCAAGTGTTGTAGATAAAACTTATGTTTTTTTTTATGACAATGAGCTTGTTGTTGCTCAAGAGCTACAAGCTGAAAGTATGCCTAATGTGTTGTTATGGGAATGGGCAGCAAATAATGTTGTGGATAATCCTAATGATCATATTCAAGATGTTGGTATGGGTGTTTATGTGCTACATGAACCTGATGTAGAGGTACCAAACCTTGAGAAGAGTATAGATCAGCTGCTAAAACAACAAAATGAGCTTTGGGAGATGTATTTTTATGGTTCCAAGAGTAAAAATGGAGCTAGAGGGGAAATACTTGTGTCCCCACAAGGTGATAAGTACTTTTCTGCTTTTCATTTTTCCTTTGTGTGTTCTAACAACACTACTGCGTTATGAAGATCTTATTCAAGGTCTTAAATGGGCAAGGAAAAGAGGAATAAATTATCTAAAGGTTTATGGATATAGTGAGCTAATTATCAATTAGGTAAGAGGCTTGAATTTTGCTAAGAACAATGCCTTGAAGTCCTATAGGAATAGGGTTTGGGATGTGATAGAAGATTTTGGTTCTTTTAACTTGGTTTCTATTCCCAGAAAATAGAACAAACATATAGATAGGCTTGTATCCATTGGTCTATAGTTTTATATTCCCAATAATATCAAGAAGGAGAAGGTAAAACAATATGTGAAGGTTGTGATCAGACCCTAAATTCCTGATAATAATGTTCACTGGCAAGTGTTTGATAGTGATGAGCATATTTTGTCTTTTCTGCTTAAAGAAGATCAATATTTTGTGGTAAATCAAGAGAAATTGAAGCAACAGTATGATGATCAGCTCATACAACTGAAAATAAACATGTTACCCAAGGTTTTAGTTACCTTAGAGTTTATTTTTAACTCTAATGATCAACTTACAAAAATTAAAACCATCATTCAAGTCAAAGAGGAGAACTATGAGGAACTTGAAATCTTTAAAGGTAAGCTCCTTAAAATAGGAAAAATTTGTTCATTAGAGGATAGACAAGCTTTCATTAAACTTTTCCAAGAATTTCATGATATTTTTGCATGGAAATATTTTGACCTGAAAGGATTTGACCATCAAATTTCCCAATGTACAATAGAGTTAGATTCAAATCCTAAGCCTATTAGGAAAAAACAGAGGCCTTTAAACCCTAAGCTTGAGCCTTTAATGATTAAGGACTAGTTGAGGGGGCTATCAGCTTCCGATTAAGCACACTTCATGGGTTTCTAACCTTGTACCGGTTAGAAAAAAAATTGGAGAGATCGGACTTTGTGTAGACTTTAGGGATCTTAATAGAGCATCTTTGAAAGATCATTAACCGCTGCCCTCTATGGAATAGATCCTTCAAGTATTTTTCGGTTCAAAGATATTTTCCTTATTAGACAATTATTCTTGCTATAACCAAGTATTGGTTAAAGAGGAAGACCAATACAAGACTTCTTTTACTACTAAATGGGGCACTATGGCCTACAAGAGAATGTCTTTTGGAATGTCCAATGTTGGATCCACTTTTTAGAGGGCTATGGACATGGATTTTCAAGTTTTAATCAATAATATTATCCTCATTTATTTAGATGATGTCACAGTATTCTCCAAGAATGTTGATGAGCATCTATCTCATTTGAAACAAGTATTTGAAAAATCTAGGGAGTTTGGTATATCCCTTAATCCTAAAAAAGAGTATGTTTGTTGTCCATGAAGGCAATCTTCTTGGACACATAGTTTCAAAACATGGAATCACCATTGATCCTGAGAGATTCAAAATTAGAATTGACATTACCCAATCATAAGAAAGGGCTGCAGAGTTTCTTAGGCAAAATTAACTTTTTGAAAAGGTTTATACTTGATGTTACAAATATTTTACAACCTTTAATTGTTATGTTATAGAAGAATGTATCTTTCAGCTAGACTAAATAAGCTAAGCACAATTTTGAAGCAATTAAGGAGGCTTTAGCAGTAGCTCCTACTCTAGTAAATCCATATTTTTTGAAATATTTCATTTTGTATGCTTTTGGTAGCATAGATTCTATTTCTGCTATGCTAGTTCAAAAAAATAATGATGGATTAGAGGAGCCATTAGCCTTTTTCAGTCAAGGATTAGATGATTATGAACTAATATATATTTTTGTTGAAAAACATGTTCTTTTAGTCATGAGTCTGAAAATGTTTAAGCCATTAGTTTCAAATAATGAGATTCATCTAATGGTTGCACACCCAACTATGAAGGAGTTCCTGTTTAGTAAAGATCTCAATGAGAAGAGATCTAAGTGGATCACTAAATTCATGGAGTATGATGTTGATATTAAGATCACAAAGCTTGTAAGAGGTTAAGGGCTTTGTGAACAACTTGCTTTAGCACCTGAAGATGAGGAGAAAATAGAAATAGATTTTGTTCTAGTTAATAATGTTGATTCTTAGAATGCTTCACCTACATTAGCAATAGGTTGGATGCATGATATGACTCACTTTTTGTAGACTGGTGAGTGTTCGCTAGGTTTGGATAAAGCTAAACAAAGATGTTTCAGATTGCAGTCCATTCCTTATGTATTGGTTAATAATGTTCTTCTTATAAAATATCTGAATGGTGTTCTTTTAAGATGTATTAATAGTGATCAAATAGAAAAGGTGCTTCATAAGTTCCATGATGGAGCTACAGGGGGTCATTTTTACCCAAGAACAACTGCCTAGAAGATTATCAGAGCGGGCTATTATTGGTTGATCTTGTTTAAGGATGCCCATGCTTGGGAAAGAAAGTGTGTAAAATGTGCTCTTTTTGTTGGAAAGGAAAGGCTGCCAGCTTTGCCTTTGCAGCCTATTCAAGTGGAACATCCCTTCATGAGATGGGGCATTGATTTTATTGGATCAATAAATCCATCTTCAAGTGCAAGTCATAGGTGGGCACTTATAGCAACTGATTACTTTACACGATGGACTGAAGTAGTGGCCTTAAAAGAAGCCAATGAGTTTGTTGTTTTGAACTTTTATGATGACATAGTAACCAAGTTTAGAGTACCTGAGTCAATAATTTTGGATAATGCCTTGGCATTTGTTTGTTAAAGGGTGAGTGATTGGGTTGTTACTAATGACATCCATTTGAACACATCTTCTAATTATTACCCTCAAGGTAACAGTTTGGTTGAATATACAAACAAGAATATAATTAGAATTGTCAAAATAACCATGGAGGATAATCAAAGAGTTTGGCATAATAAGCTAAAATCTGCCTTGTGGGAAGATAGAATAACTCCTAAAAGGTCTATTGGAAATTCTCCTTTTTTCCTTATTTATGGTAAAGAGGCAAGATTTCCTCTATTTGTGGAGCTTCTAGCTCTTGACATTGTACATTATTTGGATATGTTTGAAGAGGAAGACACAATGGCAGTTAGATATGCCCAACTTATGGAGCTGGAAGAAACAAGAGATAAGGCAATGAAGTCTTTGGAGTATCATCAAATCCAAACAAAAAGCATCTTTGATAAGAAAGCAACACCAATAGTGTTCAAAGAAGTTGATGTTGTGCTCAAGTGGGATGAATTGAAAATCCAACAAGGAAAACACACAAAGTTTGACAACTTCTAGAGTGGGTCGTTTATCATTACTGAATACAAGGAGCACAATGCATTTTAGTTATCAAAGATGGATGGAGAAATCTTGCCAATCCTAGTTAATGGGATTTACCTCAAATGGTGTTTTGAGATATGATCTACCTTGTATGTATACTAGGTTAGGTTTATTCTTTCAATAAGTATTTTTGAACTATAGCTTAGATTTCATTTTCATTTTCCCTAAGTTTTGTTCCAGCATAGTTGAGTAGTTTCCCTTATGTATTTTCCTTGTTTTCATAAATTTCCAAGTGATCTGATCTCTTTCAATGAGTTACAGTATTCAATAGGTTGTTTTAGGTATGTTTCTGTGTCTTTCTAAATGACTCCATGCCCAATGGACAATTCTAGTTAACCAGTTTTCATGTTTAGCAGGAAAACACACAACATGAGTGGCCAAAAATGTTACAATATTTTCACTTATAGCTTAATTAGGTAGAGCTTATTGATTTGAATTGAAAGAATAAAACATACATTTTAGCCTCTCCTAAATTAGTTTCAAGTGCATAAATGAAATAATTCAAAATATTATATTTACAAATTATTGCATTTTATACAAATGCATGTAACATAGGAAAGATTGTGCAAGTCTTCTCTGAATAAACAAGTAATCTTTATTGAATGTAAAAATGTACACTATCTCACACAAGCCATGATACTAACTTTACTTATTCAATGAAAATTAAGAAAAGCATACATGAATAGGTGAAAAATAGAATAAATGTGCATATAAGGAGAGAGACCACTCACTTCCTGAATAAGTGGTTTAGAGGGTCGTCTTACCCTGCTACTACCCCAAGTTAATTGTGTACATCCTAGCTCCACATTGCTCCTAGTTCCTACATCTGGCAATAAAAATGATGTTAAATCAATGCTCTAAGAAATTAAAATTTTCCAACCTTACATGTACAAACACCTATGCATGTATAAACTGATCTCAATGTGCATTAAGTAAGCAATGCATACTTTGGGTGTCTAGGAAAATGATCAAGTCATCATACACACCCAAAACATGCACTTTTGTTTTCTAACTTTTTTTCCTTCATGTGCAAATATAGGGAAAGTAATTTTGTTGTTCTGATTCATTTAATATCAGCACATGGGATTAAATGTGGCTCCCACAATGGTTGAGTCCAACGTGCTCCCAATTTGTGATTTGACCTGATAGGATTATTAAGCTCTCTATGACAGTGTAATGTAGTCAAAGATACACTTTATTGTTCATAATAGTGAGGTTCTTGCATCCAATAATATAAACAATGATGAATGCTCAATGGGATTACAGTGTCTTATAAAAATAAACAAGCATTTGCTAACAATGGTAAGCAGATCATAGGGAAATTAGCATTGCATTTTGAAGAATCTTTAAGGTCCGTCATGAGAAAAATAGAATAATTAATCAAGCTTATATTCTTATTCATAATGAATTTTTATTAATATAGAAGTCATATTTCTTCATCATCTTTAAGCATTAGGTTTAAGGATGTTGCAAAACCAAGTGTTTTTCTTAGGGAGTTTGTTTTTCATCATTCTGTAATGGATTAATGGATTAGTTGCAATATAAGAAAATGCTATGATAGTAAGTCAAGAAGGAGAAATCCTATGAAGACCTTATGATACCATAAACAAGCCATGGGAATCATTTGACAAAATGCCTAACGAGATGATAGAAATAAATGCAATGAGTTTTGGTTATGCATAAAATGGTTATTTTAAACCATACATGGTTATAGGTGGGCACATGAAAAGGATGGTGACTGTTGACTTGTAGGTGGAAGGGCACAATGATACCTTACAATCAATCCATGAGTAATTAAAGAGATTAAACACTTAAGGGACAGTCTGTCCTATGTGACAATCATATCTTGAGGGGAATTGGAGGACATCATATTTAATTCCCAAAAAGACTATTAATTCAAGGCTTAAGTTAGCCAAGATGATAGTCTAAGTGAAGTAAAAGTGCATGGGTATCATCAGGAGAACAATCAGATCCAAACATGGTCATGACTAGGTTTGTAGATGTTAAATACCTCATGCTTCAAGACAAGAGGATGTCACAATTTTGAAAAGAAATGCAGGTTAGTGGTTAGTGATAGACCTTAAATACTATGGAAGTAGCCCTATTGCTATCCCCGTAGCATTATGTTCATGAAATTTGATGGATGGAGAAAACATGGATCTATAATGAGGTTAGGAGTCTTGAAAAAATTCATTAGTAATCATCATTAAAGTAGAGAGTTATGAGGAAAACAGTGGATGCATACCCTGATAGTATCATAGCTATTAAAGGAAGTAGTGAACATGAGGTACATCTTGTTATGATGGTAAATGCAATAGAAATGCTAAATATAGTTTTAAAAATTCAATGAAAACCTCAAAGTGAAGATTACAAGAATGGTTTCATGATAGTAGGGCCTAATTAAGAAAAGAATTTTATAGCATCACCATCTGGTATGGAGCTATGACAATCACAGTAAGGGGATAGTCCTGAAAATGAAAAGAAAGATTCAAGGGCCAAGTCTAGGAAAACTAAAGTTCCACATCTGCAAGTAGTTTAAACCCATGGCCATGATATTGAAAAATACAGAGGAAGTCACGTGAAATCCATGGAAACACTTCATCAAAACCCTCAAAGTACTTGTAGGGGTTATAAATGAAGATGAATACCTTTAAAATTTTAAAATTGCATAACTTATTCTTCAGGGTTTTATTTCAAGACTCAAATAGAATTGAGTTTTAGAAGGTAAAGCTACAAGAATGCATGGTGAGACCCACTTGGGGTTTTATCAAGAAAATAACAAGAAATCAATTGACTACAGTGAAAATCTCCAACTACAGCCTCCTGTAGCAAAGCATCGTGAAACCCTCGAGAAAATATGGAGGGAAACCAAAGTATTATGGCCTACAAAAAGAGAAAGAGCACATACAAAGAAAATATTTTTGAGGGTTTGAAGAAAAGAAGTCATTTCCTATAGCCTCATGGCCGTGGCTATTAGAGGAAAGTAAAAAAACAAATGTAGAAGAAAATTTCATGTTTTCTTCAAAATAGGTGCATGGAGAAACTAAAAATATGCATTTACTTTAATGTCTTTTATTGAGTTCATTTTGAGCTTTTATTAACAAGAAAAATCAAGAGAAGTGAAGAGCTTGATTGGTGAAAGGCTTACCTTTTTCTGTTTCGAATGGAAAAATACTCACTATTCAACTCTCAAGATTTCTAGATTTTATCCATTGGCGGCCTCAGATAGAAGGAAAATTCATCAAAGAAATAAACACAAATAATGCATCGGAAAACCAGTTAAGGTCATGGTGAGAGAAGCTAAAACAAGTAAAAAATTGAAGCTTTTTATTCATTTTTGCTTCATACTTGACTTACCATTGTTGTGTTATGTAGATCTACAAAAGAAGTGCCTCTTTTGTGTATAAATTTGTCATGGTTTCCTCCATAAAATCCATAAACCCTCACTCAGGGTGGTGGCTTAGCTTTCTCAAGAAGCTTACAAATGAAATGGATATTTTATTTTTACTTTTACTTTTGTGTTAGGGTTTTCTACCCTAATCTTGGCTAATAAGATAAAGGTATTTTGTACCTTTGTTTTAAAAAATGTGTGATGCAACTATTATCATTGTGGCTAAGACTTGTGTCTTATGACTTTATTTATGATTATTCCTTGTGACTTAGGCATGTTTGATACACATTTTTACTTAGCAATACATTTTGCTTAGATTTTTGACTGAATGTTTGGCCTTTGATTATCTTTGCATTTGTTTATATTGTTAAATTCTTAAGTTAAGTGATATTTTATAAATCACTTAGACTTAAAGCATTACCTTTAAATGAAAAATATGTGAGAATATTTTCATAAGATTTAGTCATGAGGAAAAGTGGAATATATTCTTATCTATATGACATGCCAAGAATATAGAGGATGGTTGGAATCAGTTTACAAACATGAGGCAAGGATATAGGAGATTGTTTCTCCTTTTTAATGACTTGGGAGAGCATCTTGGAGCGATTGTAGCTTACCTTTATGGAGGACTTGGTCAAGATTGACCATTTAAACCTTATTGACCACTTTTGAAAATAGATTTACATGCTAAATTTGGGGCTTATTGTTGCATCCGACCCCAACTACTTCTAGAGCCTTTTTTGGTGGAGCTACTTGGATTTGATGGTTATAGTCTCACTTTGGACTTATTTTTTAGTTAGTTCAGATTATGCAGTTGGAGACTTAGTGAATTTTATAGTCCTTTGGCACATATTTTTGCATTTTTGTAACTCATTTTCTAGATATGGAATACAATACCGACCTTGGGTATCATTGACTTTGAGGTTTTTCCTATTAGTTCTTTGCATTATTTTGTGTATTTGTTTGATTGATCAAATTATTAGTGAAATATTGTTCATTTCCTAATAATTTTATCTTAGATTTTAACACTTTTATGCAAGAGTATGTTAATACAGGTTGCAGACCGTGTCAAGCACTGTAAATAGCTTCTAGGTGTGAAATCATCTTTCCTCCTACGAGTTTAAACATTGTGACCTTTTTGTGAAGCAATTATGTATGAACATGTAACAATTAATTGTGCAATGTATAAATTTTTCATTATGGTTAAGTGTTTGAGTTTCTGAATTTCATAGCCCTGTTTGGTTAGGTGTATCACCATAGAAATAGTGTTTTTACTAGTTTTTATTTTAAAGATTTTTCTCTCCCTTTTGCTTCAAAAATAATTAGTTTAGGTGATATCAAATTAAGAACCAACTTTCTTTGGAGGCTCTTTTCTACTATAGGTGACCCACATCCTTAGAAAATTTCCAATGTTTCACATGATTAGTTGTGTTAAGATTTAGCTAGGGTGAAAATCACAGTGATAACACTCATCCTCTCACTAAAGTGGAGGCTAAATATAGTGTAGAAAAATGTATCCATTTAAATTTTTATATTATTTGGGCCCTCTTAAATAAAATGGACTTAATAATGTCTTAATGTAGTATAGAAAAATGTATCCATTTACATTTTGATACTTGTTTGGGCCCTCCTAATTAAAATGGACTTAATTGTGCCTTAACTTAGTGTTGTAAAATGCATTTATTTACATTTTCACACTAAGTTTAGGGCCCTATTTATTAATTGAGATTAATTAGGCCTTAATACGCCCTATAATTCATTTACAAACCTAATAAATTGCATTTTCCAAAGGGGAACCTGACAATAATTAATGCCTAAACATAACACTTTACATTGAGCAATGTGTGTTCCAAGAATAGGGACCCGGGACCCATCAGCCAATGGGTGAATGAGTCCTCCCTAAGCCTTGGAACTCATTTTTAAATATCTTTTTCGTTGTATTTTTATGATCCTAAATTCAAATTTCAAAGGTCGACTTGTAATGTTTGAATTTCTAGAAATTAAGGATAAATGTATATAGATATAAGATATTTTATCAGTTCAAGTCTAAGGAGAATTATCTATCAAGAGGGAAACTTTCACAAGAGAAAATATTATTGTCAAGAGAATTTAAGGGCATATTTCTTCATCATTTGTTGCAGCATTCAAGATCTCAAATAGCATATCAAAGTTATGTTTATTCATGCATATATTTGGAGCGAACATTGTGATGTAGGTTTCAATATATAGTCCAAGCATTCAAGTCAAAGATTCAAAGAAATATTTAATCATCAAGATCCACATCCATTGAAGCCATCTCATGCAAGATTTCAATCTTTCCAAGGTTTACCTAAGGGTTTTTTGAATTGCAACATTGTTGTGTTCATGCATCATTCCTTTCATTATTTCAATTCAAGGTTTAATAAACAAAATGGGGTTTGACCAAATGAAAAACCCAATTCACTAAAATCAAATACTAAAATACCTCTTTTTGTGTGCTACAAATTTGTAGGTAAAGAAGGGTTGAGGATTGATCAATAGTTGCAAAAGTACAAAATTGCAAAGTTACATTTGTTGTCATCTCATGGAAACTTAGATCCTAGATTTATTTTTGACTACCAGACTATGAAACTCAAAGAATCTAGAAGTTCATATACAAGAGAAAAGGACCCAGAAATCAATTTTGGAAAGCCTAACAAAGACCCATTCACCTATTGGTGAATGAGTTCCAAGACATCTTCCAGAAAAATCATTTTGTAATAGGTGCACAATATTTTCCCTTCCCAAATTTTCAAAAAAATTTATTTTTTCTACTACTATTATGTTTCATTTGCAAAATCCACTCTTTACATGTCATGAATGAGTGCATTTGGTATGTTTCATCCTTCTCCCAAAACCCTTGTTAGTCATTTTTTCCAAAAGGTTGTCTCAAGACACTTTACACTATTTTTTAGGTAGGTTTTAAGTGTCCTCTATTGGCAAAAAAATGGAAGACAACAAAGAGGGAGGGGGTGAATCAATTGTCACAAAATTTCAAACTTATTATACTTATTAACCTTTATTCTCAGATCTGATTAATAACAGTGAAAGCATGAATCAACAACACATCAGAAACACACATAACACCAATATGTTTGTGTGGAAGCCTTGTTAGGGGAAAAACCATGATGGAGGTTAATCCACAAGTTATACCCTGCTAAAACTATAAGAAGAATAAATGAGGAAAGAACATGCATTCTACCACACTATCTAGAGCTCACCGCTCAAAGGAAAACTCACTATCTTATAGAAAATATTTAGATTAAATCCATCTAAAGAGTTTGAACTGAGAAAGTAGCATATTTTAATGCCTAAGTACAATTTTGGTTAATCACATGAACACTTCTTCACTCTCTTTCACTCTTCTTCACACTCTGCTCTTCCTTTGAATGATCTGAACCGTTTTCGCACGTAGCATTCATACACTTCACATCACACATACATCTCAAATGAAGAAACAATATTTTATATATCTACAACAAGAAATTACATTGATTCATGTTGGCTTCAACAAAAAAATTAGAATGAATGCAAACTGTCGGCCCAAAATAATAAAGATTATCAATATGCATCAACCAAGGTTGGCCACAACATAGTAGAGACCCAAAAAAATATTCTCGAACACAAAAAAACTTCAAATATTCTTCCTCAAAGATCCACAACACACTTCAATCACCTTATCAGCCATGAACATGAAAAACATGAACACATAAGAGAAAATCTTGGATTGAGAGCACAATGATCAATGCGGGCGTACAACATAGATAGAACATGATCTAGAAACATCCATGAGTACCACAGTAACATATGTAATAACTCAGATTACCATAATCATATTATCTTCTTTCATGAATACCATTTATAGTAATAGAATAACTATCAGAATATAGAAACTCATAACTTGCTCTTCATGCATACCTCTGAAAATTTTAGAGTAGAAACTAGATAGTCTTGAAAAAAAAACCCTTTAATCCACCACATTTCACCATCAACATACTGAAGTTTTCATCATACTTATCTTCACTACTTCACAGATAGTGTGTAACATATTTTATTACAATTTTCTCAATATCCTTGACATATACATTCTTAAAGACATTAATTCTAATAGTGTTGACATCATATCAGCAATACAACCACAACAACCAAAAATCTCCCCCTTTGGCATTGATGGCAACACATTATATGAAAAACACCATCAACACAAATAATTCCAATACTTACTCCCACTTAGGTTGTAACTCTTTTCTCAAGACTTCCTAGTTTTTCACATTGCTCTTCTCCCCCTTAGTTCTTCCAAAGTTTTTCACATTGTTCTTCTCCCCGTTTGAAATCAATGGAAAAGGTGCACAAGCTTTGAACCACATATCAGAATCATCTGACTACTCCCACTGAGTAGTAGCCACCACAACATCAATTCAAATCAAGATATGATTGTGAATGCACGGACTAATGCAAATACTATGAATCTTAGTTCTGATTTAGAGGGGTAATCACCCCTAACTTCCCTGTGAGATACAAAAAATTATCCTTAGGAAAAGGCTTAGTAAAGATGTCTACAATATGTTCCTTAGTAGGCACATACTCCAATCTAACTTCCTTATCACTCACTTTGTCTCTCAAAATGTGGTACTTGATAGATTTATGCTTGGTCTTTGAATGCAGCACCAGATTCTTAGAAATTTTTATAGCAATTGAATTATCATAGTATATGGAAATAGGTTCATCATACACAACTCCGATATCTTTCAACATCTGCTTCATCCATAATACTTGAGTACAATTGTTAGCAGCAACAATAAATTTTTCCTCTGCAGTAGATTTTTAAATGACATTCAACTTTTTACTTAACCATGAAATCAACTTCTTTCCCAAGAAAAATGCACCACCACTAGTAATTTTCTTGTCATTCACATCTCCTACCCAATCAGTATCAGTAAAGGCACTTAAAGTAAGATCAGCATCTTTAGGATACCATAGGCCAAAATCAATTGTTCCCTTCAAGTGTCTGAAAATTCTCTTCACAAAAGTCACATGGGATTACTTAGGATCGGCTTGAAATCTTACAACAATGCATACAATATTCATGGTGACAAGTCTAGTTTGAGTCAAATAAAGCAATCCACCAATCATTGGTATATATCTAGTTTGATTTTCCTTCGAAGAATTATCATCTTGTGTCAACTTACATCCCATCACCATGGGTGTGCTGACTAGCTTTGTATCTTCCATACAAAACTTCTTTAGCAGCTCTCTCACATAATTGGACTGAGATATAAAGATTCCTTTATCTAACTGATTAATTCACAATCCCAAAAAGAATTTCAACTCTCCAATCATTGACATCTCAAACTCATTTTGCATCTCATTAGCAAACTTCATGCACAAACCATCATCTCCTCCAAAAATGATATCATCAACAAATACTTCCACAAATAAATCTTTATCATCATCAATCTGGAAATACAAATTACTATCAGAAGTACCTTTGTTAAATCCAAGCTTCAAAAAATATTTATCCAATCTAGCATACCAAGCTCTAAGGGCTTACTTGATTCCATACAATGCTTTCTTCAACTGGCAGACCATATCTCCCTGATCAGTCAATTGAAATCAATCAGGTTGCTCAGTATACACCTCCTCTTCTAATTCACCATTTATAAATGTTGACTTGATATCCTTATGATTAAATTTATAGTTTTTTGTAAGTAGCATATGCAAGAAACAGTCTCACAGCTTCAATTCTAGCAACAGGAGCAAAAGTTCCTTCAAATTCAATTCCTTCCATCTCAGAGTATCCTTTGCATACTAGTCTTTCTTCATTTTTGATAACTTCACCTTGCTCATTCAGTTTGTTTCTACAGACCCATTTAGTTCCAATTACATTTTTTCTTTAGGTCTGGGAACAAGAATCCATGTATTATTTTTCTCAATTTGTTGTAGTTCTTCTTTCATAGTTTCAATCCAATGTTCATCTTTGCATGCTTCATTGATATTACTTGGCTCAGCCTTTGAAATTAAGAACTATTCTTTTGCAATTCTTCTCCTAGTCTAGACACCTTTGTTCTTATCTCCTATAATCTGATTTTTTGAATGATTTAATCTCACATACCTTAAATTCTTAGAGTGTTCTTTAATTTTAGGCTCTTGTGATCTCTCTCTGATTCTTTCACTAGTCTCTCCTTCTTCTTGATCTTCTTCATTCACCAAAATGATTTGAACTTGATTTGAAGTCTAACTCTTTTTTTTACTATCATTTTGATCATTAGATTCATATCCATAGGTTCTAGAGGGTCTAGAAATGTCTTCATCAACCTTAACATTTTCACTTTCAATAATTTTCTTCAATCTCTTATTGTAGCACCAGTAGGCCTTACTCTTGGTAGACTAACCAAGAAATATTCCTTCATCACTTCTAGCATCAAACTTTCCTATATCTTCATCTATTCTGATATAGAATTTACTCCCAAAGATTTTGAAATATCTAACAGTAGGCTTATGACCAAACCATAGCTCAAAAGGAGTCTAACCAGTATTACCTTTGATTTTTACCTAGTTGAGGATATAAATAGCAGTACTCATAGCTTCTATCCAATAAATATGAGGGACATTTCCTTTAGCATCATAGTTCTAGTAGCATCTTGAACTTTCATGTTCTTCCTTTCCACAACTCCATTTTATTGAGGACCCGCAGTGCGGATAATTGTCTCTTTATCCCATGTTCTTCACAAAAAGAATTAAACTCACTGGAAGTGAATTCACCACCTCTATCTAATCTTAGAAGCTTAATCTTCAGACCTATCTCTATCTCAACAATATCCTTAAAGATATTGAACTTTTCTAGAGCTTCAGATTTCTCCCTTAACAAATTAACCCACATCATCCTAGAGTAATCATCAATAATCAACATGAAGTACTTGTAACCTTGTATACTTTTGATTCTAGCATGACCACACAAGTCAGTATGCACAAGCTCCAACAATTCATTTGAACAATGTTGTTTACTCTAAAATGAAATTCTAGTTTGTTTTCCTAACTAACATTCCTTGCATATGGCTTAGAAGGATTCTTAAATACCTTCAGGGTACTCTTGATTATGGTCTTTGGTATCCTAGAAGCAATGATTTTTCATTAATTGCATATACTGATGTTGACTAGGTTGGTTTTCTGGATGATAGGAAAAGCACCAATGGTGATGCTTTCTTTCTTGGTGATCGATTAGTGGCATGGCACAACAAAAAACAAGAATCTTTTTCACTCTCCACTATTGAAGAAAAATATATTTCTGCCACCTCTTGTTAAACTCAAGTAATACAAATGTCACAAACTCTATTTGACATGGGTATTTAAGTTCCTAAACCTTTTTCTATTCTATGTGATAATACTAGTGCGATTAATATCTCCAAAAATTCTGTTATGCACTCTCACACTAAACACATCGCTATTAAATTTCACTTTCTTCATGAAAAGGTACTGGCTAATGAGGTTTTTGTGCAATATGTTCCTACACAAGCACAAGTAGCTGACATCTTCACTAAGCCTTTGGCTAAAGAGGCATTTGAAAGACTTTGGTCTAGATTGGCAGTTGTCTCTCAATCTTTTCTCTCTTAACTCTTTATCTTGGTGTTAGCAGGATCTTGTTAGCTCTCTTAGTAGCTTATTGCTGCTTCATATGGTTTTCTTTTTGCTGCCTCATTGCTTTATCTGCATCTTTTTTTGTTCAGCTTCTTGGCATTTCATTGTCTTTGTCCCTTTGTCCTTGTGACAACAAGGGGAGTATTATGAGCTCTTGGTTCTAGTTCAGTTTTCCAGTTTGATGACTCGGTTTTTTTTTGTTTTCCATCAAGGACAAAGGGGGAGTTTGTTGAACTTCTCTTTTGGTATTTGTCCTTGATGTCAAAATTGTGTTTCAGATTGGCATCTTGGTGATTGATTATCACTTGCACAATTTACATTCAGATGGTTGGCACTCTTGTTTATATTATGTCTTGGCATACTTGGTTTGGCTTCGGCATTGTGATGATGTTTTTGATGGTACTGATCTCTTGACTGCATGTGCATATTACAAGGCATCGTGTTTACATGATTATGATTCAATGTTTAGGTGGTATAGTTCTAGTTTGACATGTTTGACATTTTGAGCTATACTGTGCTAAGGTGATCTACAGGTTTATATGGTATTGGCATGTTTAGATTTATGTGGATACATGGCATTGATAAGGTTTTGAACATCATAGTTATGTCTTCTTTTCAGCCTCATACAGCTAATGCCTATAGGCAACTTGGTTTTGGAATCATAATTGGAGTTGGCATTTAATATTAAGAAAACCCTATCGGGTTTCCTTAAACATTTGATAATTTTGATATTCTTTGCATGGGAATATGATAAGTTGATATCAATTGGCATCTATTTTAGGAAAAGGTATTAGCATGGAAATTTTTATAATGTCTTTGAACATGACTTAGAAATAAAGCCTTTCTTAGATCAGGTCTTATATTTGTTGATTCATTAGGTCTTAAGGCTGATAGCAAGAATGAGGAATTTTTTTTTTAAAAGCCACTATGAAAGTGGCATGGCTTTCAATTCTTGGTAACAATGATTGATAAGGTGGTCGACATTTTTAATAAGAGGTCATGATAAATTATTAAAGGTATAATGGTGTCGTAATTTTCTTGGTTTGATAATAATTCATCGATTAAATTTATACCATGATTAGGTTGATCGACGGTTTGTATGCATTCTAGAGGTAATGAGATTGTCGACATACTTGGCATTTTCTTGACCACAAATTTTATAATGCATTATGATGTCTTTACTTATGTCTTCAGTCCTTTTGGACTTCAAACATGATTATGTTTTGGCTTGGGGCATCGAATGTCTTGAAGAAAGACTAGGGATTTCCTTATTGATTTTTTTTTCATTTTGCTAAGGGTGTAAACCCTAGCCACGCCGCTGCCATGAAAGGATTTGTAACTGCTGTTAAATGTTTCCTCTCTGCTACGAATCTGTTCATTGCTCTTTTGATATCATGATTGGCATTTCATAGTGTATGGAAAGCTACTATCAGGTGGGAACTATCAAGGTTGGAATAAGGTAGGTTGAGACCCAGACATATATAAAATCTCACTGGTATTTACCTAATTCGCTTGTTGCTCGACCAGGTATTATCATTCCCTATTTGCAGAAATCTTTCAGTTTAAAAACGTAAGGCAGTTACTATTTTGTGTTTGAAAATTAAAATGCTTGATTGGTTTCATGCAAAGCATGACAGGTTTTTGGTTACCTAAGTTGAAATTGATACCTTGATAGAATAACATATAGATTTGATTCTCCTATGAGGGGTTGTGTTTTTCGATTGGTGGGTAATCATGCATTTTGTTAAATCTGTCCTTATAATCATGGATTCAAAATGGAAGTATTTATATGGTTAAGGGTTTCTAAAAACAAAAAAATCATTTACCTGCTCTTCAATTTCGAAAGGAAAAATGTTGTCTATTCTAAAAAAGGTTTTATCAGTTCATGCGTTATTATTGATTCTTTTTCAGATGGTATTGTGGGTGCAGATTTTGTGTGTGATCAGGGTTCAGAGTCTTCTTTCTCAAAATACATTTTCTTGACCATTCTGTCAAAAGCAATCTTCTATTTTTGGATACTTCCCTGAATCTCTGTAATACTTGGCACAAATTTTGACAGAAGTTGGATACATTAAAAATTACCTCATTTGATTGAAAAGAGATATATATGTTTTTGGGTGTAATTTTTCAAAGGTAATTAAGATATATTTGTAAGAGAAAACAGAGGAAAAAATAATTATTTTTGAACTATGAAAAATGATTAAGAAAAACACAGCTATTGTATTGTCTACACAGTAAGACATGTTTTGATTTTGAGATTGAAAATCTGAAATATAAGTTCAATAACAAGTTGTCTCAAGATGAGATAATGGCTAGAATTCTGAAAGTTCATTCTTGAACTTTGAGGTTGTAGGTATTGTCTGTTGAGAAGCACTTGTGAGAAAAGAGAGAAACAAAGAGACCGTTTGTATCATTGCATCTTCTGTAAAAGGGGTCGGTGCTCCTTGAAATTGGTGTTTCAAAATGAGGGGTTGGTGCTCAGAAATCAGCCTATAATGCATTGTTAAAAGTGGTTTTTCAAATATAAGCCTAAAAAGGCAACAGTTTAGGAGTGGTTTTTTCTACCCCAGAAGGGTTTTCCAATTGGCATATATTGTGTCACTTTGCTCATCTGTGGTTCCTCTAATTTATTGTGTGAATGATTTATTATGCAATGTTTCATTGCCATACTTCTCGTTTCACTTATATGTGATTGCATTCAATATATGGATGAGTTAATCATTGATAAATGAGAGCATAAATCTGTTTTGTTTCAATTTTAGTAAAATTGGTCAAATCAGTTGATGACACTAATTCACCACCCCCCGCCCCCCCCCCCCACTCTCAATGTCTGTTTCACTCCAACAATAACTTTCTCAAATCTTCATGCACACCTCTAAAACTTTCAAAGTAGAAACTAGATAGTCTTGAAAAAAAACCATTTAATCCACAACATCTCACCATCAACATACTGAACTTTCCATCATACTGATCTTCACTACTTCACAGACAACCTATAACATATTTTATTACAATTTTCTCAATATCCTTGACATATACAGTCTTAAAGACATTAATACTAATAGTGTTGACATCAATGACAACCACATATAAGCAATACAACCACAACATCCAACATCCTCCACTCATTTGATTTGCATAAAATAAAAAAAATTGCTAGCTCTATGTTTCATCTACTAAGATCCAGTCTTACATTTCAATTTTGAGTTGATTTTCTATTTTATTTTGATCTCCAAAAAGTATCAAGTTTGATCTTTACCACCATCCAAACACACATAAAGTAAAATTGCTATGTCCTCCATAGAATTGACTCACCTAAGGGTTGAAAGTCAATTCTATCTTAGAGGGTCTCATTTCCTAAATGAAATAGAAGAATAGTTGGGTTAATTGCATCCATTTTTCCCTTTCCATTTATAGTAAGTTTGGTGGAACATACCAAATCTAGTATAAAACCCTATGTGTATGAACCCCCTAACCTATTTTTCTTTGTTTCACTCATATCTTTCCTCAGAGGCTCCAAAAAATTCAATTCAAAAAGTTGTCCCATAACCCATTCACCATTTTTGGACACTTTGCAACCATTTTCAATGTATGTTTTAAGTGTCCTCCACTCATACAATTTGCACAAATTATTTTTTTTTTGTTAGATTTGTGCTTCATCTATATGATTCAAGTCTTAGGTTACAAATTTGAGTTCATTTTCTATTTTATTTTCATCTCCCAAAAGTGTTCCTCAACCTTGTACCCCCATCCACACACACATAAAGGAAATTGCTAGATCTTTCATAGAATCGACTTGCCTAAGGGTTGAAAGTTAATTTTATCTTGGAGGATGTCATTTCCTTAATGAATATAGAAGAATAGGTAGGTCCATCACCCCATTTTTCCCTTTCTATTTATAGTAAGTTTGGTGAAACATTCCAAATTTAGTATAAATCCCTATGTTTTAGACCCCCAACCTATTTTTCTATGTTTCAATACCACATAAACTCGGTCACAATGCTAACAAGTTGTGTTATGCTAGGAACTCATAAAAAACAAGCTCTACAGACAAGAAATTTTTTTTATGCTTGGTGACCGTGAAAATTATAAAGGCTCCATAGGCAAGTAAGTTGTGTTTTTCTTGGTGGCCTTGAAACACATAAAGGCTCCATAGGCAAGGAAGTTGTGTTATGCTTGGTGGCCTTGAAAAACATCAAGCCTCCACAAGAAATAAAGTTGTGTTTTTCTTGGTGGGCTTGATACATGAAATATGATTTTCAAATGGGTTTTTCTTAGTTCATGAAAGTTCTCACTTTACGGAACATTGTTCTTAATGTCTCCAAAAGAGGACTAGTCTAAGATAAAAGATTCATAACTTAGGGAATGCAATTTTTAGCATCACCACTAAGAGGAATGCCATATGCCAAGAAAGAACACGCTCTTAAAGGAACATCAAACCCAATATCACCATCAACAAGACACATCACGTTAAGTAAGAATACCACACTTTGAAGAAAACAATGAGCGAGGACATGTATGCCCCCACTTTAAAGAAATTGTTAAACACCATGTTCTGAGAAATTACTTCAAAGTAGAACACACATGAGATATGTTAAATACATAAGAGCTTTATTTCAAGAAGTCCCTATGTAAATATATGCTTCCAAAATAGAGCTACATCATGGAAAGGGGCTACCCCAAAAATACAATGCTAGAGATAACATAGAAATAAATTATGTCACATGTGAGCCAAATTAAGGAATTTCATCCACATCCCAAGCTTGCTCTTTTATATACGTGGAAGGTGTTCAACTAGCCAAAAGAAACAACAAGCACCATACTAGGACAAGGCTACCTAACCCCTTGCCCTCAAAGGGAAAAAGGTGAGCCAAAAATGGATGATGGTATGTTGCTCCTTACACAAAGGAAATATGATTGCATAAAATTGAGTTTATACCCTCATGCATGGTATTGAATATTCTATGATAGTACAACTACCACATGACAAGGAGAAACAACTAATATTATTTATTATAATGAGGAGTAAAAGTATCAATTTGATGCATATCCAATGAGATATTCCCACATGTAGTATCTATTAGTTCAGGATGCACCAAGGCTAAAGCTATCTTAGAAGAATATTGTGTAAGAGTGTTGATATTAAGTGAAGACTTTATTTGATGTTTTATTTCTTTCAAAGGAAAATAACCAAAAATTCTCATTTTTTCTTGTATATTAGGCTTGATAGGGACACAAATTCCTTGTTCCCTAACACCAAATAACATTATAACCAAGTTGTTTCAAAATTTCATAACCTCCTCCATAATTTTTTTTCATTTCTTTTGGATTTTGTGGTTTCTCATGGTCACACTCATCATATGTGGATGAATAACTTGTGTTTTCCTATTATTTGCTAAAGGTTGTGGGTTCACCTATTTTTGATGACTCAACTTGTGTTGATACTATATTTTTATTTTCTTTTTTGTTCTTGTTTTGTGTGTAATCTTATATTATCTCATGAATGTGGGTGTAAAATCTAATGAACCATAATCATCATCCAATAGCTTCGCATGGGTTCTACTTTTGAAGTTGTGTATCAATGTTTTCAAAGGAATTTCCTTGTCTTTCTCAATGTGCAAACAACTTTTTGGATGAGTATTAGCCTTGATTGTGTAAACCTTTTTGTTATAGACATATTTCATTAAAGGATGAAGAGTTGAAGGTACCTAGTTCATTTCATGAATCCAAAGTCTACCTAAGAGAAGATTATATGAAATATTATCAAGCATGACATGAATAGGAGTTTTCAATGTGATTTTTCCAACTCTAATAGGAAATTTTATCACACCAAGTGGTTTTTTCCCCTCATTATCAAATTCATGAATAGATAATGAATTGGGTTCTTTTCCACTCCAATCTTATATAAAAATTTTACACTACACACATTAAGATTCAAACCATTGTTAATGAGAGTTCACTTTATCCCACACTTATTAATGAAACCAATTACCATGAAAGCCTCATTTTGTTTTCACTTGTAATGGAGGTAACTCATCTTGATGGAATTTAATGCCTAAGTTGAACGAGTTTAAACCTTAAATTAGGGTTGCTACATCATTTGGTTGCACACTAGGAGGGATAAAAACTTGTTGTAAGGCACTTTGAATCATGTTATGGTAATAGGTGATTCTTGAAAAAGATCCCATAAATAAATCTTAGCAAGGATTTTTTTGAGTTGTTCCACAAGATCATACTCTTTTCCACTACAATGCAAGATATTAGGTGCAGGTGGGAAATATGGTTGAGGTAATGGAAGAGATGTTGGATTTTGTCTTGGTTGTTGTTTTTTTCTAATTTTATATGTGTGAGCAATGGTATTATAACTAAGTTGCTACAAAACATTGTTGCTAGTGAGTTACCTTACAAAGTTTAAGATATCTCCTAGAGGTTGCAGTTGCTGTTGTGGTGATCTTAGGATAAGCACAAGAATTTTTTGAACTTGGTGTTGGTGTGAGGTTGGATAAATGGTAAGAAGTGGCTGAGGAGATGACTTGGGAAGTCCAATAATTAAAGGACTTGTAGGAGTTCTAATGATTAGAGGACTTAAAAGAGATCCAATGTTTAGAACTGTAGATACTTGAATTTGACCACCCCCATATGGTCAAATTCATCACCCTTTTTTATTCATTTGTCATGCATCCCTCATCCACATTAATTAAATAATATATTATTTGATTAATATTACCCTATAACCTAATGTCCCCAAGGTATTTAATAAATCAATTAAATACTTTACCCCTTTCATCTCTAAATTAAATAAATACCCTAATTTATTTAATTTAGTCACTTTATGCCTTTATGAATTAAATCAATTTTTAAATCAAATTATTCTCTCTCCAAATGTCACATCCTCCATAATACTCTCTAATCCAAATTAACCTAATTAATCTGTGATTAAGATGTGCACACCCCTAATCATAATTAGGGTCACATCCTCCATAATCTCCCACTTGCCTCTAATCCCTCATTAGCCCAGCTAATCACATGTTTGCACAACCTTAATCACTTAATTAGGTCAAGCTAATCACCATGCCATTTATGCCATATATCCTAAGTCAATTACAATAAATTATTTCTCCATTTGGAGAAGGAATCCCCTTTCCCAAGTGAATTTTTAATTCACTTTTATTCATCCTATACATTTTAAAGAATTTTAAATTCCTTCTCCCATCCCCATGTGAATTTTTGAGGAATTTTTAATTGCTCGCATGTCCTCTCACCCACATGTGGACAAGGACCTCCTTTGTGGGGGGATCTTATCCAAATCCCAAAGTACTATGTAGTACCTCCATGTCATGTCCACCTCATATCCTCTTTCCATGTATCACGTGCCACATGTCAATATGTGAGGGCTTTTGAGTCCTCAACTCACCCTAGCCCTTGATCTTGTCCATCTTGGCTCGATCCTAACCCTCCAATTTTTAGAGGCATTTCCCCTAAAAATGGTGGAATTTCCCTCATTTGGTATCCATCCAATTTTGCATTCAAACACTTGACAACTTTCAAGCATCAAAGTATACCTCTATTATTGCAGCACTTAGCACCTGCATATTGCATCTAATCCAATACCCACAATTTTCACTGCACTCACCTCCATCTTAGCTCCATTTTGCTAAGGAAAGAGCACACAATCGAACATCAACAAGGACCAACCAAATTATCAATCTAGACAAGGAAAAAGAGTTATAATTTCATTGTGGTTTGTTTAGATTTAACTAATCCAATCTTGAGTGTTTTTTTTGTGTTTTTTATCCTTGCATAATTTAGTTTTTGCATTCTAGTAGGTCAAATTCATTTGCACACAAGAACCTCAATATAATTATCCTCAATTTGATGATATTTTAGCAAAGGGGAGTCTAATGTTACCTTGGAATCTTCATCTAAGGAAGCCACATTACTATTATCAATGCTATCATCCTCTTGTACGATGATATCTTCCCTAGTAGGAGAGGAACAGACAAGATTTTCATGGCATTCAATAGTTGTATCTTTTAAAATGACTTCATCACAAGTAGGGGATATATTAATGGTTGGATTTTCTTGCTTATCAATGATGAAATCCTCTTTCTTAACAATATCTTCCCAAGTAGGAAAAGAGAAACAAATAGGATTCTCATGAATCTCATTGATTGGATCATCTAACACCAAAATATCTTCTTCATAAAGAGGAGAGATATTGGGAGAAGAACAAATGTGATTATAATTATTATTCAATTTTTTATTCTCTTTCATGAAATTAGTTTCACACGTGAGAGAGGGATCAATGAAAAACAAGAAAATAGGGGAGAGGACTTCAAATTCATATGTTGTAGTAACAATTTCTTTGAGTATTTAACAAAATCTAAAAATAGAACATGAAGTATGATAACCAAATATTTTTGCAATGAAAATATGATGTAATAATTTCTCTATAGATCTAAAATGCAACATTTTTTTTTCAATTTGTAATGCCTAAACAAAATGGATAATTAGACCTAATGCATAAATCAAAAATTCCCAAAAATTGACAGACTGAAACAGTTGTTTACCAATGGATTTGGGAAGTGCAAAAGACCACAAAAATGCTCAAAATTATGGTTTTGATGGGCCCTCAAGGACTCATTCACCCAAGGGTGAATCGATCCTTGCACACTATTTGAAAAATGAAAAATTGTAAGTTTTGGGTTGTTATTTGGGTTCTCTATTCCAAGGTGCAAACTATGGTTTCTATGACATTTTTTTCTTGATTTGGGTGTCTTAATTCAAGTGCAAATAGTGATTAATAGTGAACAAAGAGACACTTTTTGAAATATAATTTTGACTCAATTTTCTAATGTAAGTGACTGAGAAATACACTAATATGCAAGTACTATGCAAAATAAATGTAATATGCATGCAATTTTTTGAATTTTTCAAATTATAAACAATGTAAAATGCAAATTTAAAACCCTATATGCAATTCAAACTAATGCAATTTTAACAACCCTAAATGAAATGCAAACTTTTCAAACCCCTCTTCAAAAAATCCATGCCCATCTCTTGTAACTCTCAATTCAATTAATTCTCATTAATCAAATTGAATAAAATATGCTTTTAAAACTCCAAAACATGTTGTGAATGGTTGGCAGTGCTTTGATGGCTTTCTTTATTTTTCCATGAAAGCAAAAATCAACTTTTCCAAACTTGGGCATCCACCTCCTAATTCCCTATTTTTTAAGAGTTGAGTAATTTCAAATTTGGAGTTACACGTCAAATTAGTGGTCTCCAAGAAACCCACACTTTCTTTTTCTTTTTCAGGATTTTTCATTTAAAACATATTCTCCACTATGTCACCTTATCTTGTTTTGACCCAAATTTACTCCAAATTGCAATTTTCAAATTCCAATATGTCATGACATTCAAATTCACAACAAAATATGAATTTTACAAGATAAAATATGAAATTCAATTCACAACAAAATTGCATCAAAATTTGAACCTCTTTTGTTAACACAAGATAGCTAGTATACCATGGATGCTCCTACATAAATAACCATATCCTAATGATAGAAATAAAGATGAAAAAATACTTATCACAATTCAATAGTTTTTCCATCACATTCATAACCATTGTAGAAGATAAATCATCACCAAATGATGAATTTGGACATTATGGCCAAAGCTCCCACTAAACCATGATTTTGAGATACCCATGGAATCAAGATAGTCATCTCCTATATTAAGATCATACATGGTCCATACACAGTTAGTTGTATAACTAATAGATCTAGAAAATAAACTATAACCAAGCTCTCGGCTAAAAAGATAAACCACCAAAATATCATTATCAAAATCTCCCACTAAATTTTGTAATGAATTTATCCATGACATTGAATCTTATACAACATGCTAACAGTGCTAATAAATCACTGTCAAATTACTCTAATCACTCATCATCTCATATTAATGTAACAAACCAATGCACATATGACCACAAATAAGGCCAAGAAAATTTATATACATCAATATTAAAAATATGTGTGGATATAGATAGTCCACAACTAGTTCATCCCACTACAACCAATGGATGGATCTTACATTTACAATTTCATATCTTGTAGATTGAAAATAATGAAACATGCAAAATCATCATCACATCGGTAAGCGAAAAAAATATATATCAAAGAAAATAACATATAGATCTTAAGACTCAAGCACTAGCTCAACTCCAAATATGATTTTCCAAACAAATCCACAAGAAGTAACCACATTCCAATAAGCTATCAAGAAAATACAATAAAAATGATGAGTGATTAATCATGTACCAAGATCTCCACATCAAGAAAGATATAAATGACCTCCTTGTAACATACATGAAAACCTAAAATTTCTTTATATCGAAAAACCATGGTATTCATAATCTAAAAAATAGACTATCCATAGATAGCCACAATTTTTATTTGGTCATGTAAAACCTACAAAACCGTGTCACCAACATACATGCAAATATAAATTCACTTATCATTTATAGGACCCATAAGTTTGAAAAACATCAAAGTAGTTAAACCAAAACATTGAAACATCATTAAGAAGGATAATTATAGATTTTAAATAAAAATCTACAAAACCCTCAAATCTAGTCAATATTTATTTGAAACATGTAACTACAACCAAATAATAAAAATAGAGGTCGTCAAGAAACTCCAAGCCACCAAATAGGAAAAATAAAAAACCACCATCATGTGCATGCATACAAAGGAGATAGGTTGTTCCAAATAATTTCATATCATCTACTGACCAACTTCACAACCTACATGAAATCAAAGGTATTAAAACATTGTCTACCAAAGCCACAAGTTCAAACCATGCACCCAACATAAGCACATTAAACCATAGTCAAGATAACCCAAGATCCTCCATGTGACTAAGGAGCCAAGAATATAAACGCAACATGAATACTATATTGCACATAACCTAAAAAAAAAGAACACAACCTCAATACAAAGGGTTGTTATGTATTATTAAACAAGAAAACTAATTCAATAAAATATTACATGCAACGACATGGAAACCTCCATAATACTTCATCTTTTCCATCCTTCAAATTTATCTTTTACCTTGAAAAGTAAGATCAAATACAAGAATTCAATTCATATATGGATTAATAATTAGTCAATTCCTTCCTACATATTACCTCAAGAATACCAAGAAAAGAAAACATAAAATGAAAATTACCAAGAACCTCAAACATAATAGAACCATCGCATTGACCAATGTGCAAGCAACATACAAGTACAACCAACTCAAAAAAATCTCATGGCGCTACATGGGGCATGTGTAGGATCATGATGGGCCAAAAAGTGGCAATAGGTAAAAGTAGTGTTTTTCACTCGCCAAAAAATGCGAAAATCTCGAGTTGACTTTGTTTTGGGTTGGATGTCAGTACATTGCTCCATAGCAATGCCCAAGCCTAATTTTTACAAATCGGATATCTGATTTTTAAAAGTATAAAAAAATGGGGTTGGGCAATATTTGAAAACATTTAAAAATATATTGTGGCGGTAAAATTTTGGTGCCACAAAACGGATATCCAATTTGTGGCACACATAGACCCAAGAGTAATAAGGAGGTGTAGAATGGACGTGAGAGAGAGAGAGAGAGAGAGAGAGAGAGAGAGAGAGAGAAGGCTAAGGGAGATGGGAAGAGGGGAAGAAGGGGAGAGAGAAAGGGAGAGATAATTAGGAGGGGGAAGTGAGATTGGAAGAGGGGAAGAAGGGGAGAGAGAGGGGGAGAGAATTAGGAGGGGGAAGGGAGAGGGGAAGAGGGGGAGAAAGGGAGGGGAGGGAGAGAGAGAGGGAATTAGGAGGGGAAGGGGAGAGAGAGAGAGAGAGGGGGGAAGATAAAGGAAAAGGGAGAGAGAGAGAGAGAGAGAGAGGAGAGAGAGAGAGAGAGAGAGAGAGAGAGAGAGAGAGAGAGAGAGAGAGAGAGAGAGAGAGAGAATTAGGAGGGGGAGGGAGAGGGCAAGTGGGGAAGGAGAGAGAGAGAGAGAGAGAATTTGGAGGTAGAAGGGAGAGGGGAAGGAGGGGAGAGAGGATTAGGAGGGGGAAGGGAGAGGGGAGGATGGGAAGGAGAGGGAGAGAGAGAGGCGAGAGAGGGGGAAAGGGAGAGGGGAAGGGGAGAAGGGGGGAGAGAGAGAGAGAGAGAGAGAGAGAGAGAGAGAGAGAGAGAGAGAGAGAGAGAGAGAGAGAG
>CM021100.1:398978702-399107016 GCA_007115665.2 Sequoiadendron giganteum | reverse complement strand
AAGGGGAGAGAGAGAGAGAAGGGAGAGGGGAAGAAGGGGAGATAGAGGGAGAGATAGAGAGTGGGAAAGAGAGGGAAAGGGATAGAGAGAGAGAGAGAGAGGGGAAGGAGGGAGAGATAATTAGGAGGGGGAAGGGAGAGGGGAGGAGGGGAAGGAGAGAGAGAGAGAGGGGGGGGGAGAGGGGGGGATGGGAGAGGGGAAGGGGACAGAGACAGAAATAGAGAGAGAATATTTAAATATTTAATATATTTGTAATATTAATTAGTTATATAATATTTTATATATAAATATATAAATATTTATACATTAACTAGAATATATAAATAATATTTAAATATTATACATAATAGTATAATATATTATATATTATACATAATTCTGTAAGAGATTATCATAAATTAATTGAAAATTTATAAGCTATATTGTATATTCTCAACTAGATATATTAAAATAAACTATAAATTATTTATTGCAATTTTTTAAATCATATATTAAAAACTATATTAGATTTTTTTAAATTATATATAAAATAAATCGGATATCTGGTTTGAAAATTTCAATTTTTTAAATCATATATTAAAAACTATATTAGATTTTTTTTAATTATATATAAAAAAATCGGATATCCGATTTGGGTCGAATATTCTATTTGAATCAGATATCTGATATGTCTGACACAAAACCTACTACCTAGGGATTAGCCTTGGGTTTGCTTCAGAATTTGGCTAGGAGATGCCAATCCTAACAAGTCAACACAAAAAATGTGTTTAACAACTTACCTTGCTTTTCCAGACTTCCCCCATGTAGACGACTTTTTTTACCCTAAATTGATGAAACGAAAAGGGTTTTTAAAGGAGATTCTCAGATTTCTACCAATATAAATTATACTTTACTTTGAATTTAATAAATTATTATTATTCATTTTCTATTTGAATTATGACTAAAGTCCTGATTGATAAGTTGATTGAAAAGCATCTATATCTTTCAAACCATATCACATTTTTTGAATCCAAAACATGTGTCACATTCTATGCTTTGCATACTATAGGTTTTAAATAAATAAATAAATCATGAAGTTTTGACCAAGTTAAGGTGGTCAGACATACGAGTTTTTATATTTTTTAAAAGTTGTAATAAAAAATTCATAGTTAATTATTTACTTGGAAAAAAAAATATAAAAAATATGCATCACATCGGGACATGAGTCCTATACTTATATCTAAAATATTATTAAAAAATATTATCATTTTACTGTGGCTAGGGTGGTCAGACAGACACCTACTTATTTTTTCCCTGAAATTTAAGTACTATTGCATTGAAATTTAAAAATTTGCACCAAATACATTTTTTTTTTTAAACTATATCTAGTAGTTTAGAAACTACATTCAATTTTATATAGATTCTATTCTTACATATTTTTGAAATAATATAGATAACATATTCAAAATTTTATGTCAAGTTGCCTAACTCTGATTTTTCTAAATTTTCATTGCCACTTAAGGGCCTGTTTTCCATGATGATCTTGCACATACCCCATGCAAAAATATATAACCACTATATCCCTAATACCAATTGTATTGAAAAACACCTACTAGTATCCTATGATTTTTTAATCTAATGTTTAATAGAGCTAGATAAAAGTGCATACTACTATGCCCATAAACTGAAAATAAACACAAATAATTTCTCATCATTAACCCTTAGATGAAAAATAATATTAATTTCATATATTAATTTTTGGGAACATAAAAACATGTATATTAACAATAATTAAAAAATAGATAAAACAAAAAACATGTTAATATATCTGAGGAAAGCCCTTTTAAGTAGAAAAATCCACTCCAAAGTTTTAAACCAATGCATAATTAATATACAACAAACATAGTACAATACACTTGGATGATCAAATCCATAACATAGATCATTTACATCTTCCTCTTTTGAAATAAAATCAACATATAACCCTACATGAGAACTCCACAATGCTTCCATTTCAATTCCTCAATATATATAAACATGGAGGCCCAAAATACCACCAAAAGATTTTACCATGACCCCAAAAAAGCTCGAAAAGATACAATAATTCTCATGACCCACACCTAAATTTGAATCATTATTTGTCATTTAATTAATTTATAAAGATGCTTTATGACACATCATAGAATTTATCATAAGTGAGTCAATTTTTTTGGTTAGTTTTGTAACTCCCTATAATCATGCTCTTATATTTGTTATATAATCAATCATAAGTAACCTCCATATCCCACAATTTCTTAATGAAATTAGATGCTCTTTTAAAATATTACACACATTAAAAGATTTTGACACATGGAAAAAATTGCCACCTCAAAATGGGAAAACTCACTTCCTATTTGAGGACAAATAATAAAATAAATATAATAAATTAATAAAATATGAACATTAGGAATGCAATATTGAGATACCTTTTTCATAGAAATATTTTATAGAGGTTGTTGACACCAAAAGGTCTACTAGTGGATACATGTTTATCTTATTGGCTAGTGTAGTGAATTAGATTAGTAGGCGATAGGTTGTGGTTACCTTAATCATGCACTAAGTTAGAGTATGTGGTAGTTATTCATTCTTCTAAGAAGGCCAATTTAATTTTGAGACTGTGGTTAGATGTGAGGCTAACTCAATGTCACTTATTTGACAAGATGAATGCAAAAATCATATTGATGTTTAGTACCATTTTTTTTGTTAAATGGTAAAGAATGGAAGAGTGATGCTAAAGAAAGATAACACTTTAAATAATGTTATAGATAGATTGATGAATTTGATGAACATAGATAAGTTCATGTGGCACCTCAATATTATGGGACTCTAAGCCCCTAGTAGCTAGTTGAAGGTATTGGTATTCTCTTTGCCCTTAAAAAGTGTGTGGAAAGAGGGAAAATCTTAAGAAAGGTGTCCTAACCTGAATTTTGATATTTGGAACACTAAAATGATTTTTTTAGATTTTACATGTCTTTTGTTTCTCCAAAATTTATTAAAATAGTTTTAATCAACTAAAAATATGTTAAAAGGATGTGGAACTCTATGAGATATTCAATTTAAAGAAAAAGTCCCAATTGACTTCCTAGATCAAAAGATACGGTCTTTGTATGTTAGACCCACCGCATCATAAATGTAAGAGTATATATGATATGTAAGAGAGCTATAAGGTGTAAGGAATGTTGAGCAAGAATATTCACCAACCTATGGCATCATTATATAACTCTAATATAAGTTTCTTCGAAGGGTCTAGTTAAGACAAATAAAATAAACAAGTTGAAAAGCTAACTATGACATGTTATGAAAGATTTGTATGACAAGTGTAAATAATATAGTAGATTTAGAATGAGTACTCTTGAAATTTGGGAATAGCCTCTGGGTGGTATTAGATTCTAATTTTTTGACTCCTACTTTGTGGTTTCTCTATTTAATGAGTGCTTGGAATAAGGTTTACATAGTGCATTTTGGAGGTAATTTTATGCTATCAATATTTCTCTAGATCTAAGTGTTGTTGTATCCTTGAAGGTTCCATATACAAATTGTATTGTTATCAATATTTTTGTTAATTAATATAAGGGTTAATTTTGGAAGGATATTTTTTTCTTAAAATTTATTTCCCAAGAAAAATCATTGTATTGATGATTTTATCGTGTTCTTTTCATCTTATAAATCATTTTCATTTTATATTTTTTCCACTCATGTTGAGTCCATTTGAAATTTGGCCACTCTACCTTAAAAATTACATTGCTCCTAATGTGCACATATATGGTCCATCTATGGAGGAATCCCCTCCTAGTTCTCAATTGGTTTTTTATGAAAAATGCAAAATATATGCTAGATTTAGAATGAGTAATTTAGGATTTGGACACAACCTCTAGGTGGTATTAGTTCCTAGTTTTGTGATTCTTATTTGGAGGTTTCATTTATTGGTTTCTCTATTTATTGGGTAATTTTGTGTTGTATGCACAAGACAACTGAGAAGGGTGGTGAATCAGTTGTATATTAAAACATCAAAACCCTCAATAAAATTTAGATCCACATCAACCTTATTGAACCTTAATCTGTTAGAATGATTTAGCATAAAATAAAATAACATAATCTAAAACACATTAACACCATTCGCAACAAAATACCAAATTTACGTGGAAAACCCAAGAAGGGAAAAACCACGATGAGGATTAGCTCACAATATAAAGTAATTGTAACACTAAATACAATAGGCTCATTGCCAAATGGCTCACTGCCCAAAAGAAGAAAGGGATCACTACCAATGGCTCATTGTCGGGTTACAGAAAAGAAGAAAGAATATTTTTACGATGATAAATCTATCTCAATGCAATAGAAAATTCCACCACATCATCACCAACACATTCCCAATATCTTTGATGATTGTAGACACCTTCTGCTCACTACTTCCAGTAGTCTAGCTCATTAAAGTTGCACTGCATTTCACAAATTTACACTTCACAACTCTATAGTTCACATCACACACACCACACACTCATCAACCATCATCTCAACACTTATTTATAGCATCCTCAACCTTAAAAACAATCTCCAAGGTCGAAAAACATGTTGACCCTATCTAACCCTTTATCGAACTCAGCCTCAGAAGGTTATGAAACTAAGTCTAGCTCATCTAAGGGAAAACATGACTTGGATACTGAGTGGGTTGAGGAAGACACTCCCCCTCCTAGTAAGAAAAAGAAGAAAAATCCTCAGGAAAAACCCTCGAACAAAAAATATTGCCCTGTGAAAACCCCTATTAGTACTCCTTAGGAGGAGAATGTAATTATGACGGAGCCCCCTATTAAAAAAAATGGTTTCTTATTCTGGGGAGTCTCCAGATGAGAACTTTTCTGCTCATAAAGCACGAAGGATTCTTTTACCTCTTATCCTGCTACTGAGAGAGAGAATAAACCTAGATTCCCTAATGACCTCAACCCTGATGACCACTACTTCAAGCTGAATCGGGAATTTCCTGATGACATAATGGCTATAGCCAGAAATGGTGCAGTTGACTATTTCAAAATCATGAAATGGGCTTTCCATGAGATAAAGGACATCAACTTAAAAAATAGGGTGGTCACTAGCAAGCTGGAGGTGATGGAAGCTAAATTGGCTTCTCAAAAATCTGTTGATCCTTTATGGATTGTGGAGGAGAAGATGGTGATGGTTGATTGCTTCCAAAGAATGGTTGATCTCATGGAAAAACTAAAGAAGGACAACGAGAACAAGGTTAGGCACCTGGAAAAATTAATTGGAAAGGTTAGGGATGCAATGAAAACCATCATGGATTATAACCAAAGAATTTTGAAACATAATGCTACAATCCTAAGTGCTATAGTGGAGAAAATGGAAAACACCCAGGAGGTGTCATTGATTGTGGATTTGGATGTTGACAAGAAAAAAGGTAAGTAGGAGGATTTTGGACCTTCAAAGAGAACAAGAGCCAATCTGAAGATAAAAGTCGATTCTTCTCCTCTGGAGATTCAAGACCTAAAGAAGGTGGCCCAAGATATGTGCAACCTTGAAGCTGAGGTTGTTGAGACTCTAAAGTCTCTTGGTTAGTTTTTCTTGTGCTTGTTGTTGGTTTTGTGATGGTTTTTTGTTGGTTCTTGGTCATTGGTTGATGTCATTTTTTGCCTCTTTTTGTTTTGCATCCTTCCTTTCTCTGGGTACTCTGAGGGTTTATTTTTATATGGCTTGTAAACTCTGTGATTTTGGGTCCCTATAAAACACATTTTTTCCTCTATCAAAAATAATCTCCAAGGTCGGCTATTCACCTCAACTGTGCAAATTCAAATTAGGTCAGCACTAAAAAATTCCCATGGTGGAAAGGAATAAAGGTAGACCACATCACACCTTAACTCAGACCTCAATCCACATATGCATGCCTTGCCATGTTTCCACAAACATCAAGGTAGGTCCATAATTACTGTAAACACCCAAAGTCGATCAAAACCATGTAAACACATTTAAACTTTTAAGTACTCACTTCCTTTGACCAAAAGATGACTTGTGGACAACATACATCACTTGAACACAATCTGAAATATTCCCAAAATACCTTAAAATCCAAAAAATTCTTTCGCAACAACTTCCACCTAAAGAACATACTCACCATGTACAACCAATTAATGTTTTGCATAATGTAACTCAAGAAACCAACTTGCAGAGATCCAAGCTTTAAACTACTTCTACTAAAGATAGATATGAGCAATATTAGCACACTTCTAGAACTGCATAACCAGAAACCAAACTACAAAGAAATGTGGAGCAAAACCATTTCTCCCAAACAACATTGCAAACACAGTCCACACACTATGAACAAAAATTTCTATGCACAACGATCCAGACCAAGAAACTCTAGATATAACACCTCTAATCAACATATCCAAACCATACAAGAAAATATTCAAACCAAAAGAAATGCAGAGCAAAACCAAAACACTACTCTGTAACATAGAACACATTACAATCACACAGTTTCCTCTTTTATTCATTTTTTCTCAAAAGCACATGGAAACCAAGCACCAAAAACACATTCTCATCACCTCCATCACTTCTTCATCACCACCAAACCTACTGCAATAGTGCAATATAGGCTTACCAAACCAACACCAAAGGTTGACATTAGTGATACTATTAATGGAAACATAATGAAACTAATCAAAGCATCATCACAACCTCTCAACCATTAATGCAACATGTACTTCCAATAATTACAAACAGTATAAACTAGTTCACATCAATGAAAACAAAAGCATAAGCTTGTTGACATCAATGAGAACACACAGAGTACACATACTTGCAACATTTTGATCAATTTATAGTGATCTTGGGAGGCATTTTTATATTATCAATATTACTCTAGATCTAAGTGTCGGTGTTGTCTTCTATGAAGGCTCCATGCCTTGATTGTATATTGTAATCAAAAATTGTGTTCATTAATACATTGGTTATATTTTGGGAGGATATTTTTTTCCCATAAGTCTTTTCCCAAGATACATCATTACATTACAATGAATGATTTTATTGTTTTTCATCTTATAAATCATTTTTTATTATAATTTTTTTCTACTCATGTTGAGGTCGTTTAACATTTGGCAACTTTTCCTTAACATTCCATCGCTCCTAAAGTGCACATAGATGGACCCTCTATGGAGGAATCCTCTCCCCTTACCCTCAACCTTCCCCCACCCCCGCTATGAGCATATGGACCATAGTATTTTTTGGATTGTTGTACAAAGGTGAAGGAAAGGTCTTCCCAAATCTATATCTCAATCTCATACTAGAGCAAAGGGTTTGAGATTCAAAAGGGTTCAATTTGGTAAATTTTCCTTAACATCCCATTAGTCCTAATGTACACATAGATGGACCCTTTATGGAGGTATCATCTCCCCCTACCATTAAGCTTGCCTCCAACCCCACTATGAGGATATGGACCATAGTATATTTTGGATTGTTGTACAAAGGTGAAATAAAGGTCTTCCTATATTTATCTCTCAAACTCATACTATAATGAAGGGTTTGAGATTCAAAAGGGTCAAGTTTAAGATTGTCTAGGTTAGATCCCAAGGATCCCTATTAGTAGCAAGTTTGTCTCTTTGTTTTGCTTTGATGGGTTGTTTGGTTTGTTTCGCTATACAAACCCACTTTTATCAATATCAAAAAAATCTCATTTTGCAATTTAACAAATCTTCCCTTCTCTTGTATTTCAATCATTTGATTTGATTTAGCATAGTTTCAATTAATTTACCTCATCAAATCATGTATTGTTATTTGTCTATATTCTTCTTATAAAATCCTCTTTGTTACTATAATGCAATTATTACTTGTCTATGATTTCCCTTTAGGAAACTCTTTATTCTCATCATGTAGTTATTATTTTGTAGATATTCAAATTATATACTATTTATTACTTTTATATGCACCATAGATGTTTGTGTTCTTTTAGAAACTAGCTTAGCCACACTAGCGTCTAGAGAGTGCAATTTCATCACAATCTAGATTGTATTCCTATTTCTATATTCACTTTTAAATATAGTAGGTTTCCTCTTTTCTTGTTTCTATTGTATTTCTAAGGAAAACTCATAGTATTGTTACTTAATAATGTTAATTATTTAGACAAAGAAAGCATAAAAAAAACAAATGTTTTATTTATTTATCATTGTGAGAGATAGAATTTTGATGTCATTATTAATATCTATGAATCTAATTGAATTCAAACTTGTGAAGTTTTAAAAGAATCAATTTTCTTGTGTTCAATGTATGGATCTAAGAAGGATAATAAGATAGGTCAAATGTATAGTGACATGCATACATACAAATATGATATGACTATAAGGAGTGTGCACAAATAAAAATCAAATAATGACTATAAGGGGTGTGACAAAAAACAAACAAATAATAACTACATAAATAGTCTCAATTTTACACAAGATTGTACCACTTATCACCATATACACATGTATTAATAACATGTTCTCCAAAACATTTCAATGCCCAAAATTAATTTACTACATACGATCAAAGCATTAAATATATTTTATAATATTGAAACATATTTTACAATAAATAAATAAATTGTATTCCTCTAATAACCCTATAGAATAAAGGACAAACTATCAAATATTAAAAATATTTTTCTCGATATATCACTTACATGATATATATTTATAATATAACATATAAAAATCCCTTAAAAATTAAAATATATTTATTATTTTGGAAACTAGATAAAAAAAATTGGCCTTCCAATCTTTTCATGCAAAGCATTAAATGAAATTCTAACTTCATTTGATTTCCCTTGGACAAACTCAAAATAAACTGTGTGCTAATTAATAAATATTGTGATCGATATTTCATTTGAAATATGTATTATAAAATATATCTCTAGTTTAACCAAAAGGACGATAGTTTATTGTTGTGAACTTAACTATTTACTTGTCCACTCAACGTAAAATGCCACCTATATAGTTTTGGCCAACAAGACAAAAATGATCAAATTACCTACCCGTCCACTAATCTAGGAAACTTAACACGCCGCGCTTATTGAGCTCCCTAATAAGAGCTAAATAGCTGTTTCACCTCTCCCAGTTTCTTTTTGAATTCTTCAGTGTCTGCCCAATGATTCTCTTTTATCCAATCGATTGTAGATTTCATAATTGCTCCAATCTTGTGTGCATCTGCAACCCTTCCTCTCAGGCTCTGCTCTCTTGCTCTATTCCTTCTTTCGTACACACAATGTTCCAATGCATATCTGGCTTGGTGTTTGAGAGCAACTTGTTCATCTTCCCCTCTGTATCTTTCTGCATCAAACTTCATTCTAATAATTTCATCCTTACTCAGTCCACAATTGTCCTTGCTAATTATTATGCTCTTTTCACCTGCTACACTGTTTTTGGCCAAAACCTTCAATATCCCATTGATATCAATTTCGAAACTCACATCCACTGTTTCTTTTCCCCATAGATCTGCTGGTATACCAGACAGCTTAAAACTTCCCAGCCAATTATTGTCCATTGCAGTGGTCCTCTCGCCTTCGTAGACAGAAATTCGAAAACCTGTTTGGTAGTCAAACGCAGTGTAGATTGTCTGTACTTTCTTTACAGGAACATGGGTATTCTTAGGAATTATCACGGCCATGACACCTCCATACACTCCAATGCCCAAGCTTAAAGGAGTAACATCTTGAAGAACTACATCTGAACGTTGGCCGATCAACACAGCAGCCTGTACTACAGCTCCATAAGCCACAGCTTCATCTTGATTGATGCTTCTGCATAACTTCTTCTGGCCAAACAACCCTTTAATCAGTTGTTTTATCTTTGAAATCCGGGTGGAAAATGTCTTTACTTTGTTTACAGGAACATGGGTATTCTTAGGAATTATCACGCGCATGGCACCTCCATACAGTTTAACGCCCAAGCTTAAAGGAGTAACATCTTGAAGAACTACATCTGAACGTTGGCAGCTCCATAAGCCACAGCTTCATCTTGATTGATGCTTCTGCACAACTTCTTCTGGCCAAAGAACCCTTCAATCAATTGTTGTATCTTTGGAATCCGAATGGAGCCTCCCACCAGAACAACTTCATCAATTTCGTTTGCTGCCATTCGCGCATCAGCTAAACACAGTCTCACACCATTAATGCATTTATTGAAGAGATCACTGTTAAGATCTTCAAAGCTGGTTCTGCTAATTTTGGAATAAAAATCACTACTTTCGTAGAGGCAATCAATCTCCACAATTGTTTCTGTAGCAGCAGAAAGGCTTCTTTTGGCCCTTTCGCATGCTGCACGAAGTCTGCTAAGTGCTCTCGCATTCCTGCCAATTTCCTTTTTATGCTTCCGTTGGAATTCCTTGACAAAATGATTAAGCAATCTGTTATCAAAATCTTCCCCACCCAGATGAGTGTCTCCTCCAACTGCTCTCACTTGAAATGTACCCCTTGTGATATTAATTAGAGAGACATCAAAAGTGCCTCCTCCAACATCAAAAACAAGGATATTCTTACCATTAGGAGAAGAATATATCTTGGTATCCAACCCATAAGCTATGGCTGCAGCATTTGGTTCATTAAGAAGTTGCAACACATTAAGCCCGGCCAACTGAGCTGCATCCATTGTAGCCTGTCTCTGTGAATTGTTGAAATAGGCAGGCACAGTGACTACAGCATTCTTTACTTCAAATTTAAGGAACGTTTTTGCAATCTCTTTCATCTTGGATAACACCATGGCTGAAATTTCCTGAGGTGCAAAAGTTTTAGACTCGCCTCTGTAGGTTACCTGTATCTCAGGCCTCCCATTACTTCCTTCAACAACAGAGAAAGGCCAATTAGATATGTCACTTTGTAGTACAGGATCAGAAAACCTTCTTCCCATCAGTCTTTTCACATCACAGACCGTGTTGTGTGGATTGGATATGATTTGATTCTTGGCACCCTCTCCTACCAGTCTCTCTCTTTCATTGAAGGCAACAATGGAGGGAGTGGTTCTATTGCCTTGGTCATTTGTTATAATTTCAACTCTCTCATTATGCCAAACACCTACACAGCTGTAGGTGGTGCCCAGATCTATGCCAATAGCTTTATCTCTTGCCATGACTGTGCTTTGCAAAAACAATTTACAGTTTAACTGTATGTATATTCCACCTGCAGCATGGTAGTACCGTACTCATGGGTCGCAGTCAAACGAGGTTAGAAACTATGGTATAGCTGACTGCACAGGCTACAACGACATCAACCATAATTACCTCATTAATTACCTGCTAAAATAATCAGAGGACTACATTGATTGCATCACAGAATTTAAAATGCCTTTTTGATAAATGAATTATTCAAAGAACAGAAAAGCAATCGAGGAACTGAAGCTACTGCTGACATAGATGGAGCTAACTGCGACATTAGTGAGTTTTCAGGGCACTGACCTGTACATTTATTAACCAATTGACCCTTTCTTAATCATACTTTTTATTGGTTGACCAATAGCTGCCGCTGTGTTTACCAAGAAACTGTTATGTCAACCAATGGTTTTCTTCATTGGACTGTTTTAAAGTTGTTTTCTTTACTTACAGTTTGTTGTTGGACAAAGAATAAAGCTATATAAAGACAAAATAAATTCATAAAAGGAAACAAAGAAATAAAAAAAATTCATTTATATGTACGTTGGTGAACATAGCAAACCAGATTCTTTGCTTTTTCTTAACAATTCAAGTTCTTCATCCTTACAAGTTTGCTCTTTTAGCTCTTACTGCTTTTTCTCTGTCTCAATACCCTCTTATATTTGTTTTTTCCTTGGTTGAGAATTTCTATAGAACCACTAGTTGCATCAACTATGAAAACTTGAGACACGAGTGATGCTTTGCCATGTGCTCCTATTGGGAAGAAGAATGCTCGTGGCATTGGGAGAGGTAAATAAAACTGATTCCAAAATTGTTGATGGAAGAAAAGTATGTAGCAAGAAAACAATGGTCTGCTAAAACCAAGTGAGATGAAGGATAGGGTCAGACAAGCCTCATGGTGTTGGATGAGGTTGTGGCAAGCCTTCATACGAAGGAGGCCATAATGTTGGCCACAGAACAATTCAATCTGGGTCTAAGCTAGGGGTTTCAATTTAATACTAGAATAATTCATTCAAGCACACGACTTCTAGAACTAAAATGTACCTGGGCTTCTAGACAAAAATCCTTTTTAATTTGAAAGAATAATTTTTCATTGATGGTGGAAATTCAGAATGTTTCTCAATGAAACATATGGCATTTCTATGGGATCGAGCCATTCCCACAAATAATAATTACAAGGTTAGTTATGGAGCAACCAATACACTATTTCAAAAGGAAATTAATTTTATAAATCTTCCCTAAGAAACCTAGGTAGGAACCCTAGTGGGTTTTTGACGCAGGAGCAATTGGGGCTCTGGCAATCCTATGCCAAAAACATCCATTGTATCAATCTTATTTTCTTTCCTAATTTTGTATGTTGCAGGTATGTTGCAGGTCCCTTTCCTATCTGTATGAGTGTAATCTCCTGACTGGGCTCTTTCATATTCTTAAACATGGAGTAAGAGATTTTACAAATTCCTTTTCTATATTCTCTGTTTAACAGTTCCTACGGCCCACATTCCTGAGTGCCAGCCAAAAGAATATTTTTATTTGGGCATTTCATTTCTACTCTGCTGGGGCCCATATGACTTGCTGACAACACCTATTAGGCCGTGGGATCTTTGTTTTAAGCCTTATACTGTTGTTGAGGAGCATGTAAACAGAAAATTCCAAGCCTCATTTGGGTCGCTTGGTTTGGCAGGAATGAGGCACCAATCACACCTTTATTTGTTTGAATTTTTTTTCTTTTACCTTTTGAACGTTGAATTTATGTTGGAACCCACTAAATATTTCTATTACACGTAAGGTCAGGTCAACTAAGTCTTCGTCCATTCTGATGGGCCCATACTTGTTTTTTATGGCTGGCGATTCCCTTTTGCTAGCGTCTATTCTTTGGGGTGATTGTGGGAAATCATTGGCGGCTGCTGGCAGTTACAAATTACCTCGCTTTTGACAGTTAACAAGTCTGGTGCAGCACCAGCCAAATTCCTTTAAGCAGAGTTCCATGCAGTTGTCTAGCTTACAGCTATTGTCCATTCTTCAATATTTTAAGAGTAATTTGAGGAGCTGGTGGTCTCATGAATATTTAATTTTACTGATTATTTTTTAGCAGTCATCTAATTTTATCTTTTAAAATGTATAGATTATTTTTATTTATATGAATGAATAGTGTTAATAATAACTTTTGTAGGTAAATTTTGGAGGTATAAATTAGAGGCAAATGAAGAGGAGGGAAATAAATATATGGAATCATGTGACATTTCTCTCAATATGCAGTTGCTGCTTATTTCCAGCTTTCAATTCTTAAATAGTAACTACTTTACTAAAATAGAGAAAATAAATTATCTTTTTCTCACAATTTTAAGTTTGCATAGGAACACTCCAGCTGCTTAAATTTAAACTGAAAATGCACTTAAGCAACTACAAGAAGACATAAGATTAGAAAGTGTAACTCCTACCTATTCCTGAGTTTTCTGACAGCAGCTATTGGTGGTTCATTATAATTCTCTGACCAGGCATTTGCACTGGCTATCTAACAGCACCTTTTCACACGCCCTATTCCTAGTCTGAACCTTTCTTGACTGATGGCAGCTGCTCTATTCTGGTCAGGTAGTCCCTGGTCAGGTAGTTCCTTATAAAATAAAAGGGATATGCATGTGAGAAGTGGGGGGGCAACAGAGGTAACAAGAAACCAAGAAAGAGGTCGTAGGAGTAATTTTAGTCATGGCCTGCAGTAGAAGATTGTGGCAACTAGGTCTAGTAACTAGGCAAAATAAAAATTAAATTAAATTTCTGAACTCACTGTGGTGGCTGTGCGAGGTAACGGGAACATTCTTCATTTGATGATGGCTTTTGTAAGTTGCCCAGGCAGTAATCCAAGAAAAATCTGAAATGTCGTAATCTTGCATGTTGGATGAGAGCCTATATGTGTGAAGTGGTAAATTGAACTCTGTGACACAATTCTAATGTTGTTATTGTATGTTGATTTTGACTGTTAGAATGAAAAATAAGTTCTGAGTGATGTTATTCTTCATTGATTTTTGCTATTAGAAGTTATTGGGTTTGGCTACCTTTACTTGGGCTCCTAATCCCAGATTCCATCAGTTCCTACCATGGTTTGAGGTCCTCTGCAGGGTTAAATTCTTGTAACTATGATTCTACTGAGTTTCAACCATGGTTTGAGGTCATATGTTGCATCTTATAGCAAGGTTCTTATTTCCATTTATTTATTCACTTATGAACCAGTTTATTCCATATATGATCTGTTCAGTACTGAATGCCTCAAGCGTGTTGATTTTTTCATGAATCAACTAGGACTCAAACCTAGGACCTTCCATTTACTATTGGAATGCTCTACCACTAAGTTATTGGCCCCTAAAAGACCAGCCCATATTTGTTTCAAATGTGTCTTATTTCCAACATCCCCTTCAAGCCACTCTATAGAATATTTGGGGCTCCTAGCCAAGCCTAACTTTGATACCATGTTGAGTTTTTCACTAACCAGCTAGAATTCGAGCCTAAGACCTTCCATATGCTAAAGATGTTTTCTTTGATATTCAACCTGTGCTCTCAATACAAATTTATTGTGCAATCGGTCCCCATAGTTATTTCTCCATTGATGGAATGAATAGACATCATGTAGCAAATTTGCAAGACATTTGGTTATTAGTCATACTGACAAAATGACCATGTACATTATCCCATGGGATAGCCGGCTACCACTCAATGGAAGAAAATATTCTCTTGAAAGTGATAGAATTAATGATGCACAAAATTTTAGTTTAGCCTTCATAACAATTTACAAGTTAGGGTCAGTTCCCGTCATACTAAATTTATCTTGGTTTGATTCATCATTTTAATCGGTAAGGTTAATGTCCTTGATCCATTTCAGTTGAATGAACAACAATATGTAATAACTCACCAATGCTTCTTGATAATAAAAGGGGATGAGACTAAGAATTTCATGAACTAAGAAAAACCCCTTTGAAAATCATATTGCATGTATCAAGGCCACCAAGCAAAACACAACTTTCTTTCTTGTCGAGGCTTTATTTTTTTCAAGGCCACCAAGCATAACGCAACTTGCTTGCCTATTAATCATTTATGTGTTTCAAGGCCACCAAGCATAACACAACTTTCCTGCCTATGGAGCCTTTATATTTTTTACAGCCACCGAGCATAACAAAACTTGCTTGTTTGTAGAGCTTGTTTTTATGAGTTCCTAGCATGACACAACTTGTTAGCATTGTGACCAAGTTTCTATGGTATTGAAACATAGAAAAATATGAGAGAATGAAAATCAGTAGTAATTAGAAGAACTAGGTTCTCCAACACAATGAAGAGCACCACAATCCTTAAGATATTGAATTTTATTACTCAAAGCCTTACAATCATTAGTTAAATGACCATGAAATCTATGATATGCACAAAATAAACTCTTATAAAATTTATTTCATTCTCTTGGAGGGGGAGATATCAAAAAATCTTGGAGGAGTCTTGACAAGATACTCTCTTGATCAATAGTAGGGGGTATTTCTTTCTTAACACAAGATGTCTTACACACACTAGATGATAAGGCCTTAGATGAAAATGAAGATAAAGGTGGTAAACCTAGATCTTTCTTGAAAGAGTATGGTATAGACTTCACTTGTTCTTTGTCATTTTTCTCTGTGTTTTCATTGTATCCATGTTTATGAGGGAGTTTTTATCCAAGACCATAACAATCTTCGAACTCAGATGAAGGGGGTTTATGCTTCTGAGAAGGATTGGCTTCTTCATGAGAACACAAATCCTTTTTAGGTAAATCTTAAAGTTATGCATCTTCCTCTCATGAGGGATGGGAGTTAAATAGCCCCCATCACCACGATGGGGTAATGTTATTGACGTAGAACCAAGTTGAGAAAATGAAACACAAGGTTGTTTTGGTTTAGATTGTCAATTTTTGTATTGTCTTGTAAAGGAGGGTGTAAAATCTAATGAACCCCAATCGTCACTAAAACTTGTGTCTGAAAATGAATCATTTGTATATGACTCTTTGGAATTTGAGGGTGAGAGTTTGGATTCTTCGTTGAAACGGGGTGTAAAATCTAACGACCCCCAATTATCACTAAAGATATTTACTATAGGTAAAAGACAATTAGGATTAACATCAACTTTAATAGGTTCTACTTTGGATTTTGGAATGAAAGTATTAGGGGGAAGTTATTATGATCATGTTGAATTTATGATTTATAGCTTTGTTCATCTGCTTCAACCATTTATACCTTGTTGTTTTATTCAAATTTCATTTCACAGTGAAGAGTAGATGAGACTTCTTTTATAGCATGAATCCATGGTCTCCCTAAGAGAAGATTGTATGAAAGAGGTCTTGGCATAACAAAGATAGGGGTAGGCAACACTATAGGTCTGACCTCAATAGGTAATGTGATAATTCCTAATGGTTTCTTATTAACATTGTCAAAGACATAAATATTAACATCATTAAGTTGAATAAGCCTCTTGTCTACACCAATTTTATCTAAGAGGCCAATTCTACAAACATTAAGACCAGATCCATTGTCTATGACAGTGCGCCTAACTATAGTTTCATTAATGTTCACCTTTATCATCAAGACTTCATTTTTATTTTGAATCTCAAGTGAGGGTAATTCATGTTTAGGGAATAATATTTCTAACTGTGTGAGTTGCATATGATCAAAGGAGGTTGCTACATCATTCAATTTCATAGAAGATTGGATCTCCTCCCACTTTATCTACAACATTTCTTCGAATACCCAATTGCATGTAGGTGATGTTTGAATAAGATCCCGTAAGGATATATTAGCGGGAGTATTTTTAAGGTCTTCAACTACATCATGTAAAGGAAAATGAGGAGCACTAGGAAAAATATGTTGAGGCAATTGTTTAATGAAGCAAGAGTAGTTTGCAATTGCCTATATGTTTGAGCAACTGTATTATAACTCGATAGTTGTGAAACATTGTTACTATCAAGTTGTATTATAGATTTCAATATATCTCTTATTTTCTTTTCATGTGGTTAAATGATAGGAGGTGACTTTAAAGGAGGCTCACTAATTAAAGGAGATCCAATTTGTGCATTAATAACCTCAACAAACATATCCTTATGTTCATGATTTCTTAATGAAGGGGAGTCTAATGTCACTTCATCATCTTCATCTAAGGAAGCCACATCACTATTGTTTGAAAGACGTGTCAATTTTATCATTTTCTTGCACCATGATATCTTCCCTAGTAGGGATTTTTTAGGAGAGCAACAAACTAGATGTTCATGTCATTTAATGTTTGGTTCTTCTAAAATAACTTCATCACAAGTAGGGGACTCGGCAATGGTTGGATTTTCTTTCTTATCAATGATGGCATTCTCTTTTTCAATAATGTTTTCCCTAGGGGAAGAGAGACAAATAGGACTCTGATAACTCTCATTGGTTTGATCTTCAAACACCAAAATATCTTCTTCACAACTAGGAGAGATATCAGGAGAAGACCAAATTCGATTGTCATGATTGTCCACCATTGTATTCTCTTTCACTAAAGAATTCTCATAAGGGGGGGAGATAAAAAAATTATTAGCATGCTTAGAAAGGTAAGATACTAACATTGTGTGTCCAAAAATGAAAAGTACTTCTAACCATCTTATGTAATGATGCAAGAATGTAAACAATGTATATATCCAAATATGAAAAGTACTTTTATGTAGTTTATGCAAAGTTTCAAAAATGAAAACAAAATGTATCCAAAAATGAAAAGTGCTTTTATCAAAATTATGCAAAGCTTCATGAATGTAAACATTGTGTATGCAAAAGTGAAAATTACTTTTATCCATATTATGCAAAGCTTCAAGCATGTGAACATTTTCGGATCTAATGATTTTTGCTACTGAATTGATTTTGGAATGATTCAAAAATGACTACACTAAATGAATAATTTTGACCTAGATGCATAAAACAAAAATTCCTAAAACTTTCCAGACTGATATAGTAGGTTACTAGCAAGCCTAGGAAGTGCAAACAATCACAAAAAAGCTCAGAAACGTTGGTTTTTGTAGGCCTCTAGGGAATCATTCGCCCAGTGGCAAATGGGTCTTGGTACAAGGTTTTTTAAAATTGAAAAATATAATTTCTAAGTGATTAGATGTGTTTTTTGTTTCAGATCTCGGACTAGTATTTTTTTAATAGAATTTTCAAGAATTTGATGTTGAAATGCAAGTGCAATGAAGGACAAATGATGAACTATATGACACTTTTTGAAATGCAATTTTGATCCATTTTTTTTAATATGAAGGATGAAAAGTACACTAACATGCAAACACTATATGCAAAATTAATGTAATATGCATACAAATTTTTGAATTTCTAGATTTAAACAATGCAAGAAATGCAAATTTAAACCCCTATATGCAATGCAAGCTAGTGAGAAATTTAAAGAACCCTAAATGTAATGCAACTAATGCAAACCTAATTAAATCTATTGCAAAACTTAGATTTAGGGTCAAAAGGACTCCAATTTTTAGAATGTTGTTGTGCAAGGTCGGGTTAACCAAAATGAAACATAGAAAAATAGGATAGGGGGAGATTTCCCCCAAAAATGGAAAAGTGGATCCAAAGAGGGAAAAGGGGTCCCATTCTTCTATTCGCATTCAAGGAAATGAGATCCACACCAAGAAATTGACCAACAACCCTTAGGTGAGTAAACCCAAGGTGTGAATCTATTGATTTCCTTTTATGCAAGGATGAGGGTATGAGACAAACAACACTTTGGGGAGAAAGATTAAAAATAGAAACTTAACTCCAAATTGAAATCTATAAAGTGCATTTAGAAGATTAAGCATAACACTTATGGGACCTACAAAGAATCTGGAAAATTTGGAAGGGATAAATATTGTGTACCTCTCACAAAAATTGTTTTTTCAAAGCCAACTAAGGAATCATTCACCCTTGGTGAATAGGTCCTGGCTAGAGCTCCTAAAAATTTGTTTCGTGGTTTTCTTCTATTGTGTTCACACTCCCAAATTCCCAAATTTCAATGTCAGAAAACCAAAAATAAATTTTGTAGAAGAGTTTCCGTGATATTGCAAGAATGGTGACAACTTTGAAAACTTTGCAAAAAAATTTCTTCAAGAGATCTTTGACCTAAAATCTGCAAACACACATCAAGAGAGAAAAATGTTGTTTTGTTAGGGAATGGGGGTTTGCCTTGGTCAAACCCCATTTTGGTAACTAAACCTTGAAATGAATAAAAGAATGAAAGGAATGAGGAATGAACAACAATATGTAACAACTCACCAAACCTTAGGGATTTCACAAGGCTAAGGTTCATTATCAAGAAGCATTCCACTTGGATCCAGATTATTAATGTCTAGTTCTACTTAGGTTTACCTAGGCCTTAGCATGCAATATAGAGGGTGACATTTAAATAATTTGACTTTGCAACTATCACGCATAAAGTAAATTGGGTATCAATCAGTTCCTTTCAAAATGCATTGTCGCAACAAAACATATATTTTAAATCACAATTCTCTTTATTCAAACCAAATAAAATTGTATATATAAACTTCCTTTGAGCAAGAATTTGGTTCAAAGGTCAATACTTAAAATTACAACAACCCTTCTTAAGTACAACACAATAATAAGTTAAGAATTCCCCTATAATTGACTTACAACAGTTTTCCACATGCTTCTTTGCCAATGGTCAAGGGTCCTTAGCAAAAATGGGGGAGATAGTGGACAACTGTGTCCCAACCTAGGACCGACAACCTAATCCCCAACCAAGGGCCAATGGACTATACCATCTTTATCATGAACTAACACCAGACTCTCACAAGTACTCATAACTCACAACATTTAACACGATGAAGGATTGAACCACAAGAGCCTATGAATCAACTAGTGAGACATGCCACTGGGTGCTTCTCAGTAGCCATAACCATGACTTTCAGATAGGACTAAGCTCAGCAAGCAAGCAACTAAGACACAAATAAATGAAGGTTCAAACACAACTTTCACATTACAAAGTCTCTACAAGAAAAATCAACCACATTCTTATCAAACAATTAAAGCATGCACCCCAGGCATCCTCGCAGTCCACTTACAGAGAACAAGATATAGATCAAAAACTAGTCAACAATCAAGATGAACTATTGTCAATAGTCAAGAGCTAACTTCCCATTTACTTATGCTTCTCAGAAGCTATTGCAGCAACATGAAATCCTAATATAATAAAAGTTGCAACTAAAAATTCTCAATTTCTTAGAGACAAACATCTATCATAGCCAAGAGAGAACAAGAAGCCTTTATTCATTACCTAGTTCCTAAGTTGACAGTTCAAGTACAAGTTCAGATACAGGTATGGGTATGGTGCTATGACAATTTTTTTTCCTTGGGTACAAGTACAGGTATATATATGTGTGTTCAAAATTATAAATTATAAATTTAAAAGAATAGTGATGCTCATAATTGCCAATAAATAGAATACAACATAATTATGATGTAGTAACTTATAAATATTGCACTCAACGCAACATAATCAACAAACAAAATAGTCAATGTAAGTGGTACATAAGTTAATGATGTCTATGTAGTAGAGATCTTTGGTCAACATAGTCAGTATAGCAGAGCTCTCTAATCAACATTATCAAATAACCACATTCAAGAAGAGTCAATCAAACAAGGGTCAATGCAGGTGTAGAGGGTCAATGTTGAAGATCTAGTGTGTTGATTCACAAATGATGTCAAATTTACAGTCCAGCCCAAACATTGTCTTTTTCCCCCTTCTACAATAGTGTTGGTCAAATGAAAGAGTAAATGATGGAATGATGCATTTATGAGGATCAATTAATGCTATCTACACATGTCCAATTGAAAACAATAGCTCTAAAATTTTTTAAACGACAGTTATAAGTTCCAAGTCTACCAAGACAATATCAAATTTGTACTACCCAGGCCCCCAAGCCGTACCCTAGGCCGGACCCAAACCCAACCGTTCCCACACGAGTTCTTTGGACAAATATGAAGAACCAGTAACTTAGCCCAGTTCTATTGCTAACCCAAGAACATCGAAGTGTCAAACCTAGGTTTTATGTAGACAGTCTATAGGAGAAAGATCGTGAATTGATAAAGACTTCACCCAATATTATCACTGTAACTCTAGCATTCTGCAAACATAGCTCTATCCTCATTCTCAGGTTCTTGTCCTCGCAAGATTGGCAGTGAAGAAGTTGACGAGGAGAATCTAGTTTTGCAACGAAAAAGATGTCATGGAAACAAACATGAGAGAGAACGAGTATTGCATAGAATTATATATTACATAGATAACAGTTTAATTGAGGCGCAGGAATAACAGTCATATAAGTTGGCTGGGAGCCAGGTGTATCAGAGATACCAGTTGACAGAGAAACTCTAAAGCATTCAGAACAGCATCCAATGCATAACCTCAATCACTCTGAAGTCGTAACCACACAACCGACTACCCTTCTAGGTCGACAATCACTGTCATATCAATGTTATGAACCCATATCTATTCAAATGTGAAGACAAATAGCCAACCACGACTATCATAACATACTGGAATGCGTGAATAAGAGTAAAAAATAAGCTTAAGCACGCACTCAGACACAGAAAGAACAAACAAACTCAACTCTATCCATTGTTAGGGAAACTATGGGAAAATATTTAACACCAGAAACTCTTTATCATTTCCCTAAACTATGATATTCAGATTTTCCAGTTCCCATTTCTTGAAACAACTAAGTTACAAACTTACCTGGAGATCCACAAGAAAAACCTAACCTCCTTCAAGAGCAAAAGCGTCCACGAGTGCCCACCGAAATGTTAGAGAAACAGAATAATTTCTCCCATCTGCATGTCGCAGTGGAGAATATTAGGAACAAAACAATAGTTTTAGTTAGATAGACATCAGTTTGCATGCGGTGGAAACTAGGAAATAAACTACAGTTCTTCTTTGTTTTACATAGAATAGATAATGCAGAGGAGGAAATTAATAAATAAAACTGCAGTCCAAACTCCTGTGAATAACTTTGCATGAAGAAATTAGGAAATAGTTTAGTTTTATCTGCCGTTCTATCTGCGCATAGATCAGAGATAAGCTTAGTTTTAATTCTGTTTGCTTTAGTTTTATCTGCTGTTATATTCTACCACAGACCTCTATTTAGAGTGTCCTTTTGTAATCTGTTTGGTGAACGGAGAAGTTGCAGTTAAATAAAGATATTATTATTGCTGTAGCAATTTACTTTCTCTCCTGTTTTTCTCTGTTTTAGACCTTCCAATCTTTCAACCCATACCCATACTCTCAAAAAACTTCAGACAGTTCTTCGTCTCTCGACTATTAGAACCAAAATCTTAGCAGATCATTTTCATGTATAACGGAACCCTGGGCTTTGCAGTCCTGGAACATGAATACCCTGCTCGCTGAGGTATTTACTCCACGTCAATCACATAACAGCCCTCCTGCAATGTCATGCAAGAACTCTCCAGTCACATTATAATAGCTGGCCTTTACGATGTTGCAATTTAGCTTGTCGAGGAAGTCACCGGGAGGGTCTTGGATAGGGTGCCCTTTTATTTTTTGTTTTGTTTAATTGATAATGGTTTACAATCATTAAGTTGTAGATTTAAATCAATTTTTTAACTCTAAAAATTAATTCTAATATTCAACAATTATGATAGATAGAAAAATAAGTGATTCAAACAACATCTCTCATGAATTGAAAGTTAAGATTTATATATATATATTTTTTTATAATGGTTTACGATTATTTTTTCTCATTCAACAATACAAGCTCATTGTAAGTACAATCATCCCATTCAACAATACAAATTCATTGTAAGCACAACCATGAAACCAATACTAACTCCTTTCAAGAAACCACACTAGAAGTAACAAATGAAAAACCAAGAGTCATGAATCACAACTTAGAATTCCATCTTAGATGTCTTTTTTGGGATTCAAACTTGGATCTCCACATTGAGAATTCAATGCTTTATCCAATTAAACAATATACAAGTATCTATTAACTTTGTTTAAACATCTCTATAAATTATCATTTTTATAAATACAAAAATAAAGAGAGCTCTACATTTTTATTTTTATTTTGCTATTTTCATCATATTGATTTTTGAATCTAATTTTAAATAATAGTATATTATTTTAATATAATGTTTTGACAACAAAATTTGTTTAAATACTTAGATAATCAAATATGGTCAAAAGGAATTAATGAATATTTTATAATATATTTTAAAATAGAAGTAATTAAATTCTTTCATATAGATCATCTTATTTCTTTTGTTTTTGTCATTTTACATAATTTTTATTTAGCATATCTCACCAATGGAGTGGTGAAATATTCTCATCTTACGCCACATCCTCATAGGGCCACTAAATGCATTTTTGACTTAAATTCAAACATAAAAATCTATATAATCTATATATAATGCATTCTTTTATCTCCTTTTTCCTTCCCTCATTCCATTTCTTTTTATTTTCTACCCCTGTTTTGTCTTGTTCTTTATTTTATTCTCTGTGAGGTTTGTATTAACTTGATGAATCTACTTTTTCTTTTGAGAATGTTTTTATTTCTATTTTTACGTTTTTTTTTTTTATTTCATTCCTTGGTCTTTATTCTATTGAATTCTTGTGTTAATTAGTTGCTTTGGATTAATTGCATTTTCTTTTTTATCATTTTATTGTACTCTTTTTCTTTTCCTCATCAACCTTGAACTGTGAGCCTCCCTCTCCTTGCTCTCCTCTCTCTCCTTTTACCTTAACGTGGTCTACAACAAATTATTTTATCCTTCAGCTCTCTTTTATCTTGATGATGAATCATATAGTGTGATTCAAAATGTTGATGAAATAAATGTAACACTCTCAAATAAAAAAAAATTATCAAGCAACAAGATGGATTGTGGAAACTTGATATCTTTAATGCCTCAAGTTGGCTCGCATGTGATGTACTTTTCTTTATATGTTTAGCATTGCATTTTGGGGGCAACCCCTTATTCATGATGTAGCTTCATTTCGGAAACATATGACTTAACATAGGAATTTCTGAATAAGCTCTCATGTCTTAGGATTGAACATTGGCTACTTTAAAGCAATTGCTCATGTAGACGCATAAAAATTTCCTCATAATAATTTATATCCATTGCATATTTCATTTGATCATCTACATAATCATATCTCCATATTCATAAAACCATTAAAATATTGTATATTTCACTAAATGCATTTGTATAATAATTTACCCCTCTGCATAGTTCATTAATCCATTTCATTTAAATATATTTGTATAATCATTAAAATATCCCTTTTGTTAAACCATTTTCACCCATTTCATAACCATTTCATAAACATTTATCATCATTTGTATATTCATACATAAACCAATTTCATTAAAGCATTTACATAATCATTTATTCACATTCATAAGATTCATTTGCACAATAATTTTCTTTAACTCTATTTACATAACCATTAAAATATTCATATTCCCTAATATCATTCATGCATTTGTGAATATTCATAAAATCCCACATAACCATTTATCCCACATTCTTCCTGAAATGTGGATCCACTCATGAGGACATCTATATAAGCTCTCTTTCTCCTCACTTTTAAGGGACCCAATTTCATTTGATCAAATCCATTCTACATAGCCTCTTGTGCTTTTACTGCAAAAAACTAAGAGCAAAGACAAGATCGTGTAGATAGGAAAACAATGGAGTTGATTTTCTCTTTGAATGCATTTCTTTTAGCTTTTGCATAATTTACATTTTGCATTTGTATTCATTTTAAAATGTTTTATTGATGTAATGTTAGAAATGCTTTGAATATCGTTATAGTTTCAATTAAAATTTAGTTTTCAACATGCACATAATGGTGAACCCGACGTGAAGACTTTGATGATTTGGATTAATTAGTTTTGATGTTTTGATAAATATCTTGCACAAATAATTTAATGGTTTCATCTAAAATGCAATCATGTTTTTCTAGTTTAATACCTGATTATGAATACTAGTTAGTGTTTGCATGATCTTGACTATAATAGGAACGGCTAAATGGAATAGTATTTTGAATTTTTTATTTCTGACCGAGTTTGTATTTACTCATCTATTGAACTCTTGGCATCATTGGTTCTTTCTAGCAGAAACTTTTCATTATACATGCTATGTGAAGTTGTGTCTTTCTTTAATATTGGGTTTCAATCTAATGCCTCAATGCTGGTTTACTAGTTTTTAGATATAGCACAACATTGAACTTGCAATCTTGGTTAATTCTAATGGTTTATTTATGCTGGTTGTACATTCATCTTTGATTAAGGCTCCACGAATACTCTTGATTGATTACCTATGTTGATTGATTCATTGATCTTTGATGGTAGATTGAAATTCATTTTTAATCTTAATTTGAGAACCAAAATTTTGATTTTAATCTACTCTTCCTTCTCATGAGTTATGTGAACCATTCATACCTTCCCAAATCTTTTTTATGAATCCAAATCGAGTTTCTTGGTATCTTTCTTCATCATGCAAAAGAGTTTCTAGTGTCACACACCTCTCCTCTTGTGTAACATTTTTATCCAAATGCCTTGGATTTATGACTTCATCTGCTATGTCAATTTTGTATTGTTGAATGTTGTTAAAGGTTTTTAATAGAGCCCATATATCGGTCTTTACCAACAAATATTAAGCGGATGAGTTTCTTTTGCAGCTTTCAAAGCTATATTGCCTAAAGACAATAGCATTGCATTGTTGATGGATTGGTTTCTCAATAGTCATAGATTGATCCATGGAGAAGACCAAGTATCACTTTGAACTTGTCATTTCTACGCCCATTTGTTTTTCCTTGTATTATTTTTTGTGATATAGAGCGACTTCCATGTAGAGATTGGCTACTTGATATAACATTATTTGTTCCCACAACTAAAGCACTACTTTCACTGCTACTTCTGCTACTGCTAGATTGAGCAGACCTAGATGGGCTCTTACCTTTCTGAACTTTAACATTAGCTAATGGTACATAGTTGTAATTGCTAATTATAAAACCGAACAGAGAAACGGAAATAAAGAAGAAAATCAAGAAACAAATTTACAGTGGTTCGGCAATTACCTACATCCACTCTCAAGTAGGAAATATCATTTATTATCTCTTTCATATTGCATTACAATGCACAACACCATATGTTTATATGCCTTCAGTAGCTTACTTATGAGTTACAGTATATTTATTATTAGGCACCACTCAGTCTAACTCCCAACCAAAAATAGCAAAGGAATCAGAATAAATGAGATAGTGCAGAGTAAATGTAATGGTTGGGCTTCACCACCCAACAATCTTCCCCCTGAAGGCCAACCAACACTACATTGTAACATTCCCTACATTTCCATTTTGATTCACATCTTAACCAGGCCTCGTGAAGATTTTAACTTTACCAAACTTTGCTCACGAAAACACTGGATTAGTCTTCTCCAAACCAAGTCAAATTTAATAACCTGCATAGATATTAAGCTCTCCATTTTCTCCCCTGCACGGGAAAATAATTTATGCTCCTTCTCATAGAAGGTTTGCTCTCCTTTAATTTCCTCTTGCCTTGCAGCATTATTATTCTCATCGGTCATTGAAAAAATGACAACTACACACATTCCTTCGGTCCTTTGTTGACAGTACCGGGTATCACATAGATCCTTATACAACGTCATCAAATTCCAACAGTCCACACAAACATCATCTTTGGAACAACAATATCGTACATCAGCATAGTTAGTCATATCAATATCATAAACCAACTCCCTCTCAGCAAGACTGAAAACCTTGTCTCTTGCTTGAGCATATGCATGTCGCTTTGCAGGATTAACATTGAAGACAGCTAAATCACAGGCTAGGTGCTTGCCAGCGTGTCCACAAGACAACCACTTGATCATGTCAGCAAAATGCCTCACTTTTGTCTAGCTGTCGAGTCTGCCATGCCTCCCAGCCCCAAAGGCTTGCAATCGTTGCACAAGTCGCCATTCTTCAAAATGAATGGCTCCTCCTCTACAGGACTAAATTCTTCAAATATACTCCTCAAACAAGCCTCCTCCACAGTTTCCCCTACCTTCATTTTTTCAGAAAGTGGTCGATTTCGAACCTTGATGCTCCCCAAATCGATCATTATGTGCTTGTTGCAGAAGAAGAGCATCACGCTGGAACGATCGTACAACCCATACATTGTGTTTAAGTCTAGTACCTCTGTGATGTCCACCAGGTATATCACCGCAAAATTCTTTTCAGACTCTGACACACACGAAAGCACTTCGTCCATCTGCATGCACATGTCATCCCAGTCGTGCCCGAACCTAATTACCACTAGCCTCTCCTCCTCCTCTAGTATCGCCCGGTCCACCACCCATCCCGAGTGCAGGTGCGGCAACAAGTAAAACATTTCTGCCTTTGCCCTTTTTCTCTCGAACACCCCTTCTGAGATTTTGAAGATTTTTTCACATCCATTAGGCAACTCAAACATTCGATCAGCTTCGAGGAAAACTGAAACAGAAACAACATACCCGATAATGTTTGGATGTCCAGGCATTCAGGCTTGAACAAGTCTGCCTCACCGGTCCTAGAGCACACCACATGCACAGGCCACTCAACATCATTGTTTATTGCCGTAGTAGGGCAAGACAAGTCGGCAAGATTCTCCACACTCATATACACCTCTGTCACTTTGTCATTGGGAGACTCTTGAATATTTGCCTGGTTGAGGCTTTGAGGCTGTCGCTTGCTCTCTCTAAATTCCGCGTACAGGATGTCTTCACAATCCAAATCGTCCTCCAAAGGACTCGATCCCGCTACCTCCTGTACCATTAGATTCCTCCTTGCCCCATCATGGGTCTCGGCTGTTGTTTCCTCCTCTTTCACAACCGGCTGGATGGCTGCCGCCATGACAACACTTTCACCATCACCAATGCTCTTCTTGGAGCAAACCTCGGCACCATCATCGAATAATGGATTATCATAAACCATTTTTGCCTCGGGTTTGAATAATGGATTATGATAAACTATATCTACCTCTGGATTTTTGGCCTCTTCCTCAGGTTCATCTTCATCTTCACTCTCCTGGTTCCAGACTGCATCCTCCTCTCCTTGGAAGGCATCCTCCTCATTTCAAGAGGCAAACTCCATAGTCTCTTCAGCCAAATCCTCTTCATTTGTCCAGCCATCCCACCAATTAACATGGCGTTTCATTTTAGCTTGCACTTGCACGGCATCACTCACTCCCGTGTCAGGATCTGAATCATGGCTCATGGTTCCAGCAAGGTCTTGTCCTCTAGAAGAGAATTTATTGTAGCTGAATAAACAACAATAGACTTTCACAGAATCTTCTGCATACACATCTTTACTCTCTGCTAAATTGTCAAGAAATACTTCAATAACAAAATCAACCTCATCATCTGAAACTACAACATTAGTTATACCCATTAAAATATACAGGAAGTACAGAGAGTTGCAAAATGAGAAACCATTATCCAGCTCCCAAATTTCACCTTCTTTTTTTTCTGCTTCCATCTCTGCTCAACCTCACCAAGCTCTGATACCAATTGTTAATTATAAAACCGAATAGAGAAACAAAAATAAAGAAGAAAATCAAGAAACGAATTTACAGTGGTTCGGCAATTGCCTACATCCACTCTCAAGCAGGAAATATCATTTATTATCTCTTTCGTATTGCATTACAATGCACAACACCATATGTTTATACGCCTTCGGCAGCTTACTTGTCAGTTACAGTATATTTATTATTAGGCACCACTCACTCTAACTCCCAGCCAAAAATAGCAAAGGAATCAGGATAAATGAGATAATGCAGAGTAAATGTAACGGTTGGGCTTCACCACCCAATAGTAATTAGCGTGGCTTCTTGATAAATTGTGTGATGTTAGATCAGAGTTATTATTACTAGAATTTGAATCTCCACTTAAAGTCGAGGCTCTTATGTGTGCGTACAAGAAAATCAAAACAAATATGATAAAAAGAAACCTACAATCATGACTTTCTTGAATTTTTGAACGTATCCTACAAATTAACATTTTTGGCCCATGCTATTTTTGAACATATCATATACAATCACTGTGTTTCATATCTGACAAATTATGGCTTTCCTCATAAAAGGTTGTTGGAATTTTTATTTGTCTTGAGTTTTATTTAGTTTATAAGATTAGATAGGATTAGATTAATTTTAATTTAAAATTAAATTAGATTAGATTTAATTTTAATATAGACTTATTTTAATTTATATTTAAATTAGATTATTTTTAAATTAATTTAGTTTTGGTTAATTTAGATTTAGATTTTCTAGATTTTAGGTTTTTCTAATTTCAATTAGAGTTAGGTTTCTTCAATTAATTTACATTTAAATTTAGAATTAGATTTAGTTTTTAATTTTGATTTAGAATTGTAGATGGTGAAATCTACACATTGTTAAAATACTTCAACACACACTTTTAGTATGATTAGTATTTTAAAACAAAGCAAATAATCAACATCTCTATGAAATACTCCAACATGCTTGATAAACAAAATAACAAACTAAACTAATTAAAAGCATAAAAAGCATAGTGGATACCTATCCCATAGTGGATTGGTGCACCCTTGATATGTAAAGGAGCCCTTTCCCAATCCTATATAAACTTATATGATATTGGAAATGAGATGCAAATGATGATCAGCTCCAAAATACCTATAGTAAAAGTGCTCAAATTATAGATGCAAATGAAGGAGAAAAGCCTTGTATTTATAGATGAGATTGAGAAAAGAAGAAGCAAAGTGGAAGAATGTGGGACAAATCTTCAACCAATGGATTCATGCCACTTGTCAAAATGTGAGAGGATGAAGGGTGAGCACATTTTGGTCTTTGTGCAAGTAAATGCTTATTAGGTAAGTTTGAAATTTGAAAAATAGCATTAAATGCATATGGTTGAGAGTTTTTGAGGGAAATTTGTTTGGACAAAAAAGTCAAACAAATGGAGTTAGTGAGGGAATATTCCTTGGGAATTTGCCTTATGATGAAAATAGAGATTTAATAAATCAAAATAAATGATTTATTGTGTAAGTGGGATTATCTAGAGGATGTGACATGGTTTAGACTTAGTTTTAATCATGGATTTGATTAATTAAGCTGATGTTAGGTGATTGTGACATTCAACTTAAATTTTTGAATTTATTTAAATTGAATGAGAATATAAAGAACATTTAGAAATTTAATTAAACATTTGGATTTATTTAATTAAATGGAGGAACTTTAGGAGATTAATTAAATAATTTGATTTATTTAATTAAGTGTGATGAAGCTTAGTGAATTAATTAAATTGATTTATTTAATTATTGGAGGAAATGATGTTAATTGAAGCGTGATTAGATGCATGATATTAATTAGGATTATTTTCATGTCTACACAAATTTAATTTAGTTTAGATCTAATGTAATTTAGATTTAATTTTTAGTTTAGTTTTTAATTAGATTTAGTTCTAGTTTAGACTTAATTTAGAATGTAGATTTAATTTAAATTAATTTAATATTAATTTAGTTTAGAATTAATTCTAATGTTACAGATGTAATCTAAATTAGTTTAGATTTAAATTTTTAATTTGGATTAATTAGATTCTACATTAAATGTTTTTCTCTTCTTACTTTAGTTGTTTTTATTGTGAGGCTAATTTTGCTAATTTTTCTTTTTACGTAGGTTCGCATGCTAGAGACTTGAAAAGTTAAAACATAAACACACATTTTTTGAAGAATGGAGGCTTGAAACTACTACATTCGATGTAGGATGTTTCTCGAAGATTTTATTTTTAAAATTGATTGGCTTTTAGTATAGCAAACATTTCAATTGGTGCTTACAAAGAACCTTGTTTGTCGTGTTTGGTGCGCTTGCACATTTTGTGTTCCCGAGCTACTATGTATGTATCCTCTCCCCTTGCACACTTGTGCAATCTTGGGTGATGCCAAATATGCATTGTTCTTCTTTTTTTAGGAGAGACTTGCCTAAGGATTTCATCACCTCAAGGTTTGACCTTGAGCATGTTTTTTTGGTGGGCTATATCAAAGGTGGTTGAATGAAATTTGTACCCCAAGGAATGGCTAGAGTCATTCGAAGACAATCCACAAGACCCTTGGTTCGCCAATACTTTCTAGTAATGAGAGTGGGAGTGCGCCTCCCAGTTCTCAAACTACTATAGATGGGCTCTCTGTTCATGGTAATCCCTTACTAGAAACATCTTGTTTTAGTATCCCAAAAACTTCTATTTGCTAGCGCAGGACGTCGGACCTTTGAAGCAGTCCCACATTTTCATAGTTCAAAGTAGAGATAGCAAATTCCTTGAGATTTTCGGGTCTTTCAGAGTTCAAAGTTTGGTACGCCCTAGAAGTGAGTGTCATGGAGGGGAGCTAGTGTCACTAAACTTCTAACTTATCTGCTCTGAATAGGTGTGGTTGGAGAAATCCAAGTGGGAACCCAACAAATATTGTCTTTGCTAGCCTAAGATTTTTTCTTGTATTGCAACAATCAAACAACATTCACAACCAAAAAATAAACAAAAAAATTGTGTTTTATGTGTTTTTATTTCAAACAAATAAGCAAATAAACCTTACACATAAAAATTGCAACACTTCACAACTTTAGTCTAAGCAACATTTTCAAACAAAACAATCAAAATGAGGTCAAACTCTTGAGATCCATTTTTAGACCAACTTCTTGATGTTCAATTCTTGTTTAGAACTAGAAACTTGCTCCATTCATGTTGCATATCATCATTCCATTATTAGGTCACCATTTTTGGTACCTTAGTATCCTCATTACTTGCATATCCTAAAATCACATTAGGCTACCTTTTTCAAACTTTTAGGCTTGACACCTTGTGGATATTAGGATAGAAGAACACACTATACCTTGGTACAAATCATTTCTTCAACAAAACATTGTCATTTGACCAAGTCACTTTTTAACTTGGTCCTTTTTCATTTTGGTGATAATTTCCTACTCACAAGTCTAGTTTGGAAACTCACCTTGTCACTCTTTTCACTTGTCCTAGAAAAGGCCATTTGACAATCCTAGTTGAAAAATTGGTTTACCCTTGGATGGTTAGTGATCCTATTTTTACATCTTTCAAAAGTGTTTAAGCTCTCAATTTCACTATAGCTAGATCCATAACCTCTTAGTCATTTGCATCCTTCATACCACAACATAAAATTCAACATTATCATTATCACTTTTGGTCTTGTTGCATACATTAGACATACATTATCTACAAAATACCAAAAAATACCAAAAAAAAATAGTTGCATTATATTTAGGCATACCTTATTTCAAAAATACCAAAAACATAGTCATAGTCTCACACTTTCCACCTTCATTTTGAGCAAGTATTATATGGTTAAAACTATATTGCAAAATAAACATTGAGAAATGGATCTTTTTCATGACGATGATGACCCTTACAATTATACTAGCACCCTAAACTTTGACAATACCACTAATGATCCTCACAACAATACCAACCTTGAGAGTCATGACCATGCCAACTTGGTCTCTACATCTTATAAACAACCAAAGACACGAAATCTTTTTGAACAATTCCTTATTAGAGAAAATTATGGAAATGTGTTCATAGAAGAAGTAGAGGTTTCCACACAAAATCCTGATGTTGCCTCTCTTGTGGATGAAATTGTCATGTTGGACTCCCAACAATATTTAGCCAAGATTTTACATGAAGGACTTCAACTACCTCAATGATTTGATGTTAATACCTTACGACAAGCAACATCGCCCAAGAACAACACACAAACAAGCCATGGACAATCTACACCAGAACCTAACACTTCCATATCCATTGGAACAATAACCCAAAGTACGACAACTATCAGCACTTCATCCATCTTTATGACGCAATCTATGTCGCAACTCATGACACAAACCACATCACAACCATTATTCACAATACAATACTTTGGCTCAGAATTTAATCCTTTTAGTTTATCATCTTAGGCCATAGGGGCATCCAAATCTATCATCCTTGGTAGACCTAAGGCAAGAAGGGTTCTCATCCAAGGACCTCAATCAAACACAAAAACCATGTCACAAGGTCCTCATGTCAGTATAAACAACTTGCAAGGACAAAACATGAATGCCCCACATAGTAGAAATATAAAAACTTCACATGGTTATAATCCTTTTCAACAAGTACTAGGATCACAAAGGACACAACCCCTTAACATATCATATGGCTACATGCATGGATCCTTTTTTGGAAACCAAAATATACACAAAAAACACACCTAACAAATACAACATATCTCAACCACTTCTCACATCCCAACTTACACATCACACATTCATACTCATGGACACAATCAAAATCCACCACATAAGCATGTTTCAAACCAAAACATGTTATATCAGCAAAATATAGGACCATACAACACAAATATGGGAACTCATAACAATGTTTCCCACAATCCTGTAATAGATTCCTTGATTGCTCAATTGGTTGCCCTAAAAAAGCAAGTAGAAGGGATGCAAGTTTCAAACATGAAGATGTACTCATCACATGATTTTCATCCTTACTCGGGTATGTGCAGGATCATGATGGGCCAAAAAGTGGCAATATGTAAGTGATATTATGGCCCATGTGGTTGATGACTTTTTTTTACCCAAAATTGATGAAATGAAAAGGGTTTTTAAAGGAGATTCTCAAATTTCCACAAATATAAATCATGCTTTACTTTGAATTTAATAAATAATTATTATTCATTTTCTACTTGAATTACAACTAAAGTCCTGATTGATAGGCTGATTGAAAAACATCTATAGCTTTCAAACGGTATCACATTTCTTGAATCCAAAACATGTGTCACATTCTATACTTCACATACTATAGGATTAAAAAAAAAATATTGAATTTCATGAAGTTTTGACCAAGTTAAGGTGGTTAGACATACGGGTTTTATATTTTTTTTAAGTTGTAATAAAAAATCAGAATTAATTATTTAATTGGAAAAAAATTACAAAAAATAATGCATCACATCGAGACATGAGTCCTCTACTTATATCTAAAATATTATAAAAAAATATGATTATTTTATTGTGGTTAGGGTGGTCAGACAAACACCTACTTCTTATTTTTTCCCTGAAATTTAAGTAATCTTGCTCTGAAATTTCATATTTTTACCAAATAGATTTTATTTTTCTTAAAATAAACCTATTAGTTTAGAAACTACATTCAATTTTCTACAGATTCTATTCTTACATATTTTTGAAATAATATAGATAACTTATTCAAATTTTTACGTCAAGTTTCCTAACTCTAATTTTTGTGAATTTTATTGCCACTTAAGGGCCTATTTTTTCCATGATGATCATGCACATACCCACCCATATGACATTAGCATATGCATTTCTCCTTTCCCTCTTGGATATATTATCCCTACCTTCACTAAGTATAAGGCAAAGAGAAATCCTCTTGAGCACATATGAGAATTCGCTACTTCTTATGTGGATGTCGCATACGATCACTCCTACCTTTTGAGACTCTTCCCTAGACATCTTACAAGGACAACACTTGAACGGTTTGCACTGATACCTAAAGGGTCTATAAAGTCATGGGATGACCTCTCCAATAAATTTATGGAGAATTATGCTTATAAAATTGAAAATAATATCACAATAGATACCTTATGCCACTTGACACAAGATGAAGGGGAGACCTTTATTACTTTCTTCCAACAATGGTGTAGTATGGCAAGTTGATGTCCTATCGAGATTCTTTAAAAACAAAAAGTGGAAATGTTCATAGAAAACATCAAGACAAAGCTAAAACACCCTCACAAGTACATTGTTGTGCCACATTTGTAGACTTAGTGGAGAAAGGCATCACACTCGAAAAATTCCTAATCGCCCAAGGTGAACTTACATATGGCAACAAAAACACACACAACCAATAGACCTCTAACATCAAAAACAAATTTTGGTCCTGTAACAAGAATGTAATGAATGATGGATTCATAGACAGGAAATTTGTGAATAGAATAGGCACCACATTGACTCTCAAAGCACCCAAGACAAACAATAACACACCATATGTTTCCAACCAAGAAACTAACGTGATACAAAATAATCAAGAATGAGGACCCCCAAGACAACCAAGGAAATACACACGGAGACAATACACTCCTTTACCATAACCAATTAAATTTGTCCTAAAGAAGCTAGTACAATCAAACGTTATATGGCTCCAAGAGCCCAAACCATATGACCCAGGACAATTAAAAGCCTCTTGGTGGGATGACAATTCCTTTTGTGATTACCACCACATCAAAGGGCATAAGACATCATCATGTCGTCAATTGAAGAACCTAATTCAAGACCTAATTGAAAATGGTGTCATAGAGGTTGAGGGACGACAAAAAACTTCCAATGAAGACAATATGATTTTCAAGAATCCATTGCAAGGCCATGGGAAACTCTCTAGTTCAGGTTAAAATATAGACAACCATGCCAATTATACCAATGCCTCATTGGACTACATAATTATTAACCATCTTCGAGTTGTTGATGATCATGTTAACATAATCAGCATTAAAAAATAGCCTGAATGTGCTATTACTATCCATAGGACTAAGGTTACCATATCAGGTCCTCCTGTAAAGCAGCCACAATCCAAAGCCCAATATAACCTTGTTGACCAATTAGGAAAGACACACGCATAGATTTCCATCCTTGAGCTTCTGCGCATATCACCTAAACACAAAGCTATCCTTGATAAGGCTCTGAAAGAAACTTATGTGGATCTATTGACCTCGACATCAACCGATTTGAAGCCATGTTGGATATTTGGCCAACTCCCACCATGTCTCTTTTTCTAACAAAGATTACTCTACATCCAAGTCAAACCATAATGACCCATTACGCCTTGAGGTCTTCATCAACAAACACAAGGTTAGATGAGTCCTAGTAGATGTCAAAGCCATATTGAACATATGCAATTTAAAACTGGTGAAGGAATTGTGCCTCTCTAAAACATGTGTGGATATAACTAAGAGCATTGTCATCAAAGCCTATGATGACGAAGAACGTTCTTTTGAGGGAATTATCACACTACCTATCAAGGTTGGACCTGCAGTACTAAATACCACATTCCAAGTACTGAATCTTGAACTTCCATACAACCTCCTCCTTGGTTGACCATAGATCCATGCCATGAAGACCGTATTGTCCACATAACATCAAAGTTGATAGGCGGGTATGTGCAGGATCATGATGGACCAAAAAGTGGCGATATGATGGGTATGTGGCTGATGACTTTTTTTTTACCCAAAATTGATGAAACGAAAAGGGTTTTTAAGGGATATTCTGAGCTTTCCACCAATATAAATTATGCTTTACTTTGAGTTTAATAAATAATTATTATTCATTTTCTATTTGAATTACAAATAAAGTCATGATTGATAGGTTGATTGACAAAAATCAGGTAACTCATTTCAACAGTATTTTGAAAACCATGTGAACAACATAACAATACTTCTTATGTCTTATTCATCACTTATGAAATTACATTCTTATATAGATAACTTGTAACTAAATCCTAAATTTAAGATGGCATGGATAGCCATTGAAAAATTATTCAACAACTTAAAAACTAACTTTTACATGTCTTTAAAGCTCATAAACATATAGAAGGCTCGAGAAGAGCCATGAAGTTTTGATAACATAATTTTAAAGAACATAACTAAATCCTCAGTGCATCATCCTGGTATTCAGGAGTAGGTTTGCAACATCTATTCTTTACCACACTTGATGTACGTGTTGGTTCAACTTTTACAACAGCTGCTTGATGACCGACTATTTCCTACAAAAGCACTCAAGTCAACCCATTAAACCTACATTGGAAAATTTCCTCAATTGATCAAAAGAAAGAAAGAAAGCATAATTTTCCTTAAAATAAGCAATTATTTATCCTAAAGTTTAATAAATTGGCACAGGCTTAGTATTGAGTTGGTAAAAGTAAGCTTTCCATATTTTATTATGATGAGGTTATTTTTACCTCATCATTTCCTCCCCTACCTAATTTCTGCCAGGTCCGACTGCTCCATAGTTAAACCCCTGAGTCCTATTCCATTCCTCATATGGGGCACTGAGATCACGTGCCTCCCTTGTTGTTGCATCAAAATCTACAGTTTCATAAATGAACCCTCTGTGAAATATCACACTCTCCCTCCATTCATTGAAAAGTATGTCATTCTGATCCGTTGAAATATTGAAGATCGGAGGTGGATTGAACAACAAAGGAGGTATGTATTTCATTCCCATCCATTTTTTTCTAAGATTTCTTGGGATTTTAACTAAGGCATTTGCTCTTCTAAATGACCACCTGATATTTAGAGGGGAAATGACCTCTCTTTTCTTTAGGTAAGTTGGTAGTGGGGTGAATCTTTCTTCACAGGCATGCCATGCTTTTCCAATCAACTTATGTCCATTTTCCATGAAATTATCATAACATAGCTTGAGGCTGTTGTCATATCTTTCCTTCATCTTATCATTAACAAGGAGAGACCAAAATGTATCTTTGAAACCACCAAGCCTTGAATTCGGGGACCTTACTTGGAGACCCACTGTGTTTTCTGCTTGTGCAAACTCTCTTGTCTGATCTTGCCAATGAATTTGATTTCTCATGGTGGAGAGAAACGCTCTTAGTTCTACCTCTCCAATGAACAAGTTAACAAAGAAATCTGTGTGATTTTCTAATAATAAGTCATGCAAAAAGAATTCACAAATTAGATCTTGGTCTTCAGGGGTTGACTCTACATATATTTTAACAAAATATTTATCATTGGGCTCGTAGGGCTGATCATTGTAGATCCTAAACAACTTCCATCTTAGCCATTTCTCATTCAAAAACATGGAGTGAACTCTTGATGGTCTTCTACAATTTAATAACCAGTCCACAAGCTGACATGCATCCTACTTCCCTCTGTAGGCCCTATGAAATGACCCCTTCGGGAGCCATAGTTCCTTCTTTAACCTATAATTTTCAGCTTGGACATTTCTGAGGAAGTAACACTTTTCCATCCATTTCATTAGCAGAGGTGGAATGCGGATTTGGAACCAATCAATTACAAATAGTTCAGTCTGAATTCTTTGGACTTCATTTGAGGTTTTATAGTGCATTCCTTCAAGTCTTGTTCTAGTTCTACGACCCTGTTGATGGAAGCATTCAACTCTTCAATTTTTTTTTCTTGTGCTCTTCAAAGGTTGTGAGCATAAGCACAAAATTTTGTTTTATTCTTTCAATTTTTGTATCTTTGTTTGCAATGTCAACTCTATAAGTTTGATGCTCTTGATTCAGTTCTTGCATTCATTCCTATAACCTATAGATTATTGAGTCCTTTTCCTATAATTGAAGTTTCAAGCCCTGTATTTCTTGATCTCTTGTATTTATTATAAATTTTTGCACAGTCAATTCTTCTTTCTGTAACTCTATCAGTTCATTACCTTTGGAAAATTATCTTTGTAGATCATCAATTTCTATTTTACACCTTTCTAACTCTGCAGTGGCAATACTTGTTTCAGTTGTCTCGACAATTTGATTAACAATAGGGGACAAATTTTCTGGCACACCATCATCCCCCTCAGGTTCTCTTTCCTGAGTCTCGTCAGTGAAGATTTCCTCCACATGTGTAGAGTGGGAAGGAAATACTTCACCTGAATCTTTTTTACTTAGAGGTACCTCCTCTTCACTAGAAAGCTCTTAAATTTCTATGGGCTCAGGTGGCCGCTTAGGCTTTTTCTTCTTTGAACTTCCCTCCTTACCCTATATTGGGGTTTCGAAGAATCTAAGCGAAACGCTTACCTCTTCTTAATGGAGGAATATTTTGGAATGTGATGGGTGTTATATTGTTCCCTTTTCTTTTTCTTCTCGGTTTACTTGAATCAGAATAAATAGTCTCAACCTGTTCTGGCAAGTCAGGGTTTTTAAATTCATCCCCAAAGAAGTTTGGAAAATCCTCACCAGGAGTAGTGGGATTAGGAGCATTCAGAGCTGGAGAGCCCTTAGGGGAAATTGCTCTGGATGGTGGAATAGCCCAGTGGGTCAGTTCCCATAATTCTATTGTCCTTGCAATTGCAGGCTTCTCAATTTTCTTTAAAAACTTCTCCCATTTTCCCTTAGGTTTCTGTGAAAGTGGTACTTACAGATCAACTCAATCAAACCATGATGTTTCAAAGGCCCGGTCCCTGCTTTATACCTCTTTATGGAAGTGTTTAGGGAGTCACACAAGAATTCAGGCATATTAACCCTAAGAGTAGGGTCCTCCCTTTCGTGACGCAAATGGGTCAACATGCGGAAAGGTCCTATAGCTACTATTAGTTGACCCTCACAAGTGAAATATGTTTTAATCCATGCAATGACAGTACCCCAAGGTTCTATATGGAGGTTCTCTGGAACCCTTTATTATTTCCCCTAGTACTTATTACTACCATTGGGTGTGGGTCTCCCTCTCTAACAAATAATTCAGATAATTTCTGGTATGTAATTTGAGAGGTTTCATTTATTTTTATGCCTGCATTCTCTAATCCTGATAAGCGAGAAATAATTTTGGGACTTACCTTAAATCACTTCCCCTAAAGTACCTCCTCACCATTTGTGTAGTTTTCTACAAAAGAACTCACCAGCTTTTCATTTTAGCCCTCAAATTTTATGATAAAATTTAACTACCCTGCTTCCTCAAACAACCTTGAGATATTACTCAACCCTAACAGTTTTTTTGCTGAATCCGGCTCTGATTTTATTTTACCACCTCTCATTTCTTTATTTCCCACTCTGCAAAATATTTCAATTACGGCACAAATCTTTCATGCAACACTTTTGAAAATATTGCATCTGAACTCAATTTTTGTCTTACTTGCAGCTTACTATGCAATGATTTCCAATCTGCATGGAGGCATGCAAAAGGCTTTTTCATACAAGTAACTGATTGTCGAGTGGCACAAGTTGCTAAGTTGGGAGTGAAGTTCGTGCCAATTAATTATTCTTTATTTGAAAAGAACTTCCTACTTAAAGCGAAAATTAATACTTACTTGCGTTATGTGATCATTTGAAGATCTTGTACCTTACAGATTTGATAGGATGACGTGAAGGCATTGGCTAAGGTGACGGTGGATTTATTATGATATGGATGCAAAATTCTATGGATGATGGAGCCATCAATGATGGTTGTAGTATGTGGTGGCTTTATTTATGATAAAATCAAAAATATAAAGACATGTGTACAAGATATATTGATGGAAGGACCGTAAAAATTTTGAAATTTTGATAAAGGTGGCGGAATACGAACGGACAAGTTCTAGATCATGCAATTTGACATCATGCTCAAAACTAGTGCGTAAGTTCCAAAGCATCGGTGTGAGGTGCAACTAGAGTGGAATGAAATGAAGGTTTCGGAGCATCGTCAAAAGATACAGCTGAAAAAGGAATTAAATGAATGTTCTGGAGCATCGCCAAAAGATGCAGTTGGAGCAACAATGGAATGAAAGTTCTAGAGCATCGTTGAAAGATGCAGCTGGAGCAGCAACAGAATGAAAGTTTTGGAGCATCACTGAAAGATGCAGTTGGAGCAGCAACGAAATGAAAGTGGAGTGACATGATAAAGGATTTTGAACTTCAAGAGCTTTGGACCTTAGTGCAGAACACCTCTTCAACATGATAAGATTTGTATAAGTTCTGGAGCACCGGGCATGAGGACCGTCAAGTTCTGGAGCATCTGGCACCGGGATCATAATGTTCTGGAGCATTTTTGGAGGGTGCTCCAGAAGTTATTTTCCATTTTGAGGAAGTCCTATAAAAAGGAACACAAATTAGCTAAGTCCAAAATGAAGAAATAAGAAAAATATCTTGACATACATGTCCTTTTTATTGCACATTTTTGAATTTATATCTTTCTTTCTTTTTTAAGATAATAAAATGGCATTGTTATCAGATAGACTCTATCTTGGCAGGGTCAACAAATTGGACCTCGCCTTGCATTTCCACCATTCTCAAGAATTCCTCCTTATTGACCAGCTTATGGTAGACATGTAAATGATGACCATTAACTAAGAGGGTGCGTGTGTCACCATCGATTGGTTTCAACCAAACAGTTCCATTCGAAAAGTCTTCATCAATCTCATAAGGTCTCAACCAATGAGTCCTGAGTTTTCCTTTATGATCCTTGTATCTTGAATCAAATAACAGGGCCTAGTCTCCATTATGAAACTCCCACTCCTTAATATGTTTATTGTGCTACACTTTACGTTGATGTTGAATTAGTTCAGTTTGATGGATGGCATCTAAGCAAAGCTCATCCAATTCACTTAGTTGCAGAACTTGTTCAACTTGGGCTCGTTTTAAATCCAGAACTAGTTCCATAGTTGTTCATAGAGTTTGTAGTTCAAACTCAATGCGAAGAAGCATTTTCTTTCAAAAAACAAGCTCATAGGGATTGAATCCAGTTGTAGATTTTCAGGTTGTGTTATATGCCCATACGGCTTTAGGGAGTTTCCTGGCCCATTCTTTTCTTCCAAAAGAAATTGTTTTCATCAAAATGTTTTCGAGCTCTCTATTAGTTACTTTTGCTTGGTCATTCGCTTGAGGGTGGTAAGGGGATTATTTCCTATGGCTTACCTAAAAATGGTTGGTAAATGCCAAGAGCACTTTGGACATAAATTGGGGTCCCTAATCAGTTACGATCATTCGAGGAGCTCCAAATCTAAAGAAGATTTTATTATAAAGGAAGTCTGTGACTTTCTCTTCCCTAGCTATTCGTAAGGTAGTCAGTGCAAACCAATGTGTACTCTTTCCCTTGAGAGGAAGGATCTATGGGTTTGATAAAATCTAAACCTCATTTCTCGAATGGTTCTAGCACTACCTGTGGCAGCAATGGCATTTCTGAAGAAGCAGTTGGTCTTCCTACTCTCTGAAATTCATCACAATGATGAACATATTTCTTAATATCTTTATGCATTGAGGGCCAATAGTATCTGATGCTTAATACTTTATGTGAAGTTCTCTTCGCAGAGTAGTGTCCTCCCGAAGGATCATCGTGAAAATCCCTTAGAATGTTGTAGGTTTCATCCACCCTTACACATCTCCTCAAAATCATATCAGGACCACAATGAAATAACATTTCGTTCATCCATTTGAATGGGGCACTTTCCCTGATTAGACGCCTAAATAGTTAGCGATATTTGTGAACCATGGTGATTTTATAGAAATTGCAAATAGATTTTCATTTGGGAATTCATCCTGTACAAGAGTACTATCACCTTCTTCATGTTTGATTCATGACAGAAAATCTTCTACTACATTATACTTCCCTGGTTTGTCAAGAATCGTGGCATTAAACTCCTGAAGGATTAATAATCACCTCATAATCCATGCATTCACTATAGGTTTATTCATTAGGTACTTCACAGCTGAGTGGTCCATATAAACGGTAACTTTATACCCTATCATATAGTGGTGGAATTTTTTTATGGCATGAACAACAACCAAGAACTCATTTTTTGTTGTTGTATAGTTCCTTTCTGCAAGAGTAATATTTTTACTAATGAAATATATGGCATACTTTCCCCCATTCTCATCTTCTTGTACCAGAACTGCACCAATAGCCTCGTTAGAAGCGTCTACATAGATGTGGAAGGGAGTACTCCAATTTGGTCCTCGCAGAATGGGAGTAGAGATAAGATTTTCCTTTATGGTTTCGAAAGATAGATGACACTCATGTGTCCAAACAAATTCTACCTTTTTCTATAAAAGAGAGAACATGGGAGCTGCAATTTTATTGAAGCCTTCAATGAACCTTCTGTAGTAACCAGCATGTCCAAAAAAACTTCGATCATCTGTCTGAGTTTGAGGGATAGTCAACTGTTGGATGACCTCAACTTTCTTAGGGTCGACCTTTATTCCCTCAAAGGAAATATGATGACCCAAGACTATTCCTTGTTCCACCATTATTAAACATTTTTCATGGCTAAGGGATAGTCTATTTTCCTCACAAACTTGCAGAACTTGATCTAGGTTCTGAAGAGCTTCGTCATATGTTGACCCATAGACTGTAAAATCGTCCATGTAGACCTCGACACAGTCATTAACGAGTGTGGAAAAGATGGCAAGAACGACTCTCTGAAAGGTTGTTGGAGCATTGCACAGTCCAAAAGGAAGCACTTTGTATGCAAATGTGCCCCATGGGCAAGTAAACGTGGTTTTGTCCTGGTCTTTTGGAGCAACCTGTATTTGATTGTAACCACTAAATCCATCAAGAAAGGAGAAATATTTCCTCTAGGCCAAGTTTTCCAGAACCTAATCAACAAATGGTAGGGGAAAATAATCTCTATAAGTGGCTTTATTGAGTTCTCAATAATCTACACAGATTCTCCACTTCCCATTTTTTTGTGGGACTACCACCATAGGTGATACCCACTTACTATCAGAGATTGGATAAATAAATCCAGCATGAAGGAGTTTTTCAATATCAATTTTGACCAGATCCTTTAATGCAAGATTGAGTCTCCTCTGTGATTGGCAAATAGGCCTTATACTAATGTCAGTGTAAATGTGATGAGTACAAACACTTGGATGAATTCCCCTCATGTCTGTATAATCCCCAGAAAAAGCTTTATACCCTTGTACCAACACATTAAAGAACTTATCCTCTTGAGTTTTTGTCAGCTAGCTATTGATATTCAAAGTTTTTCTTGGTAATAGCATCATCGATTTCATTCTAGGATGGGTCAAAGTGATAGTATCCATAGGTTGCAACAACATGTTAAGAGGAAAACTATGAGGTATAATCCAGTGAAAGCTCGTGACGTCTTCAAAGAAATGACTTATTCTCGGGATCATGTTAGCTAAGGGACAAGGCATTCCCATTGTAGCATAATTGTGCTCCATTCCGCTTATATCAATTGGCTACCCAAAAATCCTTGGAGCATCCATTATTTCTTCCTCGTTCGGGGTCATAGCAAGTCGTGCAACATCACTTACTAACTCTTCTTCCAGTTCTTCCCCGTGTTGTTTAATTACTACCATAGTTAGGGAGGCTAAACTATCTGAACCATTGGATTTCTCAGGTTCATCAACCCAGAACTTTTTATGCTCAGTAGGCTTAGCAGGGGGATATAAGAACAAACTTTTACTATCTTGACCATGTGAAATGGCCATATTCCCCCTTCCCTGCAATCAATCTTAGCTGCAACCGTGGCTAGCCAATCTCTTCCAAGAATTATAGGATAGCTATCTTTGGGAGTAAGTGACTCGATTACTTGGAATTCAACAGGATATTCCCATCCATCAACTTTGACAAGGATATTTTTAATGACACCCTTAGGGATGGCTATAGACTAATTTTCCATTTGTAAGACTATGGTTGTAGGACGTAAATCTGTTAAACTTTTTTTTTCCATTACATCCACAGTCATCACGTTAATAGCTACCCCTAGATCCACTAGTGCATTTGGTATTTTCACCTTGTTGATTGTAATGGTTATAAGTGGACTACCAGGATCATCGTATTTCGGAGCAATAGTCTTTCCAGATAGAAAATCAACTAAATAACCATTGATATGAATGGTATTTATCTTTTTCGGCTTCCTTCCTGGCGTTTTGATACATAGTTGTTTGATTAACTAGTTTAACTCAAGAATTTCCTTTATTTCTTAGAATAAAGGAATTTGAATTTGCAGTTGCTTAATCTCCTAAATTAACACAGTTTCTGAAACCAAGGAAACTTCTGGAGTATCTTCCAGAGTTATGAACTTTAAATGCTCCAGATATGGTGCTATCATTTTCTCCTTTGGAACAAGATCCTTCTTATTTTGACTTAAGGACTGACCTTCCTCCCCCTGAGACAAGTCAACAGCCCCTGTCACTAAAAAAGGCTCTTTTTCTTTGTCAGTATTATCTTGATTAGATGACGTGTCTTTTATTGGACTTTTAGGCTCAGGTTCCTCCACTATCTCCTCAATAGTGGGAGTTTGAAGATTTTGACCAAAGCGCAACTACATGTTTCCAAAGTGTATCGCATTGAGCCCCATAACATTTTCATGTTCGATAGAATATACTTGTGTATTCTGATGATTATTCTTAGGATTAGGGAGCGGTTGTGCTGGAAGCTGAGGTTGGTTCACCTACTCATTCTGAGGAGGGTTTTGAGCTGGTGGTAATAGATTTTATTGTTGATTCCTCCTAGGTTCAGTATAAAAATGATTATATGCCCAATTCCATTGGGGAGGAAACATGTTGCTGGTACCACTGTTGTTGTGGTTTATTTGACCACTATTGATTTCCTCATGTGTGGTTTGTCCTTTCATGGGTTCCCCAATACGGTGTTCCCCAGTTAAGTTGTGGTGGAGGTGACTGATTCCAAGATCCAGTCCATTGATTATGAGCCCAGTTATTTTGTGGTCTCCATGCAGAATTGAATTTTGTCCATAAGAGAAATTACCTCCTTGACGTTGGTTTTAGGCATTTATCTCTTCTTCAACCTGAATGGTTTTTTTCTTAGTATTCTTGATATCAGACAGAAGCTCACACTAATTTTTAGGATGGTTTTTCTCACAAAGTTGACAAACGTTGACTTTATCTAAAGGACACTCGTGCAGTAGATGTTTATTCTGACACCTTGGACAATAAATTGATAAGGTCTCGGGGTTGCGAGTTTTAGCTTGTATACTATCTAATGTGGTATTCAACTAGACGATAATGTCTATTTTTAGATTTTCTATTTCTTCATGGAGCTTACCTATCCCGTTAGACCCTTTAAAAATATAATTTTTGTGGATTCCTCCTCAAGTACGGGAGAAATTCTAAAATAACTCACATATTTCCTCAAGGGTTAGTTGAGATACGTCACCTTTTCCCATTAAATCAAGATTTCTTCTAGCGTCATCATCAAGACCTTTAAGAAAAATTGTTTTGAGAATCTCAACACTAATGGTCGCTTCTCCACATCTTTTGGAGAGGAAGAGAAACCTATCAAGATAATCTTCTAAACTTTCATCCTCATTCTATCTCAGTTTAAACAAATCCTCTTTATGATCACTTACCCTACAATAACTCTGGTATTTTTGCTAGAAGACAGTCTCCATTTCCCCCTAGGATGTTATACGACTAGAACCCAATCCCATAAACCAGCGCATTGTTGAATATTTTAAAGTTGATGGAAGGAGCTTCAACTTTTGGTTGTCGTTCTTATAGTCATAAGTCAGACACAGGACTTTAAATTCAAAGATAAATTGGTCTGGGTCTTCCGAGGATAAACCACAGAAGGTTGGAAGGAAGGCTGGGGAGATGTTCTTCATAATAGTATCTTCGTTTGCATCCAACATAATAGGATAAGTAAATGTTCTAGGAGGCTAAGGTTCATTGTGGTTAGGTTCAGCTCTATGATCTCCCATGATATTCAGAGGAGTTTTTTCCTCAAAAACAATTTCTTCTATAACTGGTTGTCCGACTAGTTGCTCGACAGGTAAATAATGGAAATCCTCAGGTGGATTAGGCTCAAATAATTCTTCAAAAGTGTGGTCGTCTGAGCCTTGGGCTTCCCTAGGTATGATTGGTACATATTTTGGGGGAGTCTTTGGTATAAAACATCTGTGAGGGCCTCTTTTCCTGACCATGCAGAAAAGGAAGCCGACTGAGAAATTTTTGGTATAAAACTTGGTATTCAAATCCTCTCCTAATAACACTTAAGCACAAAGGCTATTTAAGTCCCTGGCAACGACACCAAAAATTGATAGGTTGTCATTAGGTCCTACTACTTTAGAATATTAAATGTCAATTAGTCGACCGGGTAGTGTTTAAGGCAGTTTGCAAAAGAAGATGATTTGGATAACTCATTTTATATTTTTTGTTTTACCTTAAACTATTGGAATCAATTTTAACCTAAGGTCATTACTATTTAACTAAAAAATAATCTTATTCTAAGAAAAACTAAAAAATATTAAACTAAAAAGAATAAGACAACTAATTTAGAAAGCAACACAACTAAACTAGACAGCATAGAAACAAGAAAACTAAACAACTGATATACTATGGAAGAAAAAAAATAAGTGAACAGAAAATGAAACATCTTTTAAATAGTAAAGGATTTTATCAACTACGAAAGATAACTCATACAAATTAAAAACAATGGTGCTCTGGAACTTTAGACTCAACTCTTAACAAACTTAGTTACCTCCTACTAAACAGTTATCTAACTTTAAACAAATGAACAACATAACATTAAAATACTTATCTATCTAACTAACTCCCCTCGAGTGGCCAGTTCGTGGGTTAATACTTCATCTTCAAATCATATAAGCTACAAGTTATGGAGTCTATCTGTTACGAATAGGCATCATCACCCATAATTCAATAGTTTACCAATAGACACAAATCAGGTAACTCATTTCAACCATATTTTGAAAACCATGTGAATAGCATAACGATACTTCTTTTATCTTATTCATCACTTATGAAATTAAATTCTTATATAGATAACTTGTAAGTAAATCCTAAATTTAAGATGGCATGGATAGCCATTGAAAAATTATTCAACAACTTAAAAACTAACTTCTATGTCTTTAAAGCTCATAAACATATAGAAGGCTTGAGAACAACCATTAAGTTTTGATAACAAAATTTTAAAGAACAGAACTAAATCCTCGGTGCATCATCCCGGTATTCAGGAGTAGGTTTGCAACATCTATTCTTTACCACACTTGAGGTACATGATGGTTCAACTTTTGCAACAGCTACTCGATGACCAACTATTTCCTACAAAAGCACTCAAGTCAACCCATTAAATCTACATTGGCAAATTTTCTCAATTGATCAAAAGAAAGAAAGAAAGCATAATTTTCCTTAAAATAAGCAATTATTTCTCCTAAAGTTTAATAAATTGGCACAGGCTTAGGATTGAGTTGGTAAAAGTAAGCTTTCCAGATTTATTATGATGAGGTTATTTTTACCTCATCAAATGCCTCAAGTTTCCTCATGAAGGCATTGAAATTATAGTCATAGGAGATCTCGACCCCTTTCAATATTGTAGCAATCTGAGAGGGACTACTCAATTCCAAGTGTCTTTCAACCAAGAGGCCTCATCATCTCGCTACATTGATCCATCTTCATTGAAAAATTCATCTTCTCAATTTATCGTGCCATCAAAACCCAAGATCCAATTCCATGACATGGGGTGTGGAGAGTACCATATGGATAATTTACCGGTGAACGACCATGCTAATGTTGTTGAGAAGGTTTAGAATTCAAACGTTGAAGTCAAGATAGTTGTGAAAGGAATGAAAAAAGATGGTTGTGCTTGGATTGAAACCTTTTGGGACCATGATGATACATCGACCTTTTCCATATATGATGCCACTCAAACTTTTCATATCTATGACAACCCCATGTTTGATCAAGATATCTATGATAATACACTTTTTTATCATAACCCTACTAAGGATATCCAATCATCATCCTTCCATCCCACCTACCTTGGGCTAGGATATGCATCTTCTATTGTCACCTCTACTAAGCCACCTTGCCAAGTTGTTAAGGATGTGCAAGCTTCCTTTGACTTTAGCGGTACTAAAAAGGATAGTCCCAAAGACACCATTAATAGCATCACCACTCCCATTCATCCACTAGACATTCTTGTCACTTCACCTATTTCATCCACATCACACACATCCATCTATATCATAGACATGGATAAAAAACTCATAGCTCAAGAAAAGAATAAAGGCAAAGCTCCAATGAACGAGCTATCTTTGAAAGGAGATCAAAAATCAAAAGATATAATGCAAATAAAAGAAGATCAAGATAAGTCCTATAGCCAAAATAGAAATCTATTGGAAAAATAAAAAAATAAAAGAAGATCAAGACAAGTCCCCTAACCAAAATAAAAATCTATTGCACAAATCAAAAATAAAATTCAAAATTGAAAGCAAGCAAAATTTGATCTCCAAGTATGCCTCTCCATCAAAAATATTTGGGGGCATCTATCAAGGAAAAAAGTAAAACAAAGAGCTTGTTGAACCAAGGTATCCATCCATGTCACTCTCACTCATACCATGTATTCCATTGCACCCCTTCATGTTCACATATATGTCATATCACACAATTGGTGATGTCTTTCAATGTATCTTTGATGACAACCCCTTCACATACTCTAGCTCATTGGTCGCCCAAGCTCCTTTTTGACTAAAGCTTGATGGCCCACGAAGTGTGCACATTAGGGATCATTCCATAGATTCTTTCATTCACCATATATATCATCCTTCATAATTTCCAATCCCACTCCTCATCCTGCTCGGGTCCTTTCATCCAACACGGTCATCCAAATAGGATCAGGGCATCATCAAGGCAGTCTACAGATTTTGCATTTATTAGTTCTATACCTAGCTTCAGAGAGCTAAGAAAAAGTCCTGAAAAAAGTACAAAAAAGAATGAGAAAAAGTCTTGAAAAAAGTACCCAAAAAATGAGAAAAAGTCTTGAAAAAAATACAAAAAAAAATGAGAAAAAGGTCCTAAAAAAATACAAAAATATGAGAAAAAGTCTTGAAAATATACAAAAAAATTTAAAAAAAATCCTTACCTTGATGAGGGTAAGTGCACAAAGTTGAGTCCACGAAACATGCAAGTTTTTGCCTTAGCCGAAAAAATGAAATCGGCTTTGCAAAAATGGGATCGTGAGCCTAAATGACAAATGGGATCCCGCTTTTTAAAAATGAGGATCCTATTTGTTATAGGGTCTTGAACTGATCAACAGGGAATGGGATCCCGACTACTAAAAAATGGGATCCCAATTTATAAAAATTAGGATCTCATTTTGTAATAATCGAGATCTCATTTCCTAATAGTATTTATTTTTTTAAATCGAACAAACCTTCATTTTTTACCAATGCATGGGATCCCAATTTCTAAGCGACAACAACCTAGACACAACCTACAGGTACCATACTCCCCCATTTTTTTGGCATTTTTTCATTTTATATTGAAATTGTCAATAAAAGAAATGATTTTAGCATGTTTTTTCAAAAAAAATTGATGCTTTAAGCATTTTATTTCTTGTTATAGTAGAAATGAGGAATTGTACAAATAGATGAAAAAATGTGTCAAATTGTGAAGATATTGAATACAAACGAAAAAATAAACCTTGAATTTTGTATTTTAGAAATAAAATTTAGGTTAACCAAAAAAAATTGTATTTGAAAACCCTAATTGAAACGAAACAAAAAAAATTGCATTTCAAAACCCTAGAAATTGAAATGAATTAAAAAATTGCATTTAGAAACACTAATCAAGATTTTTGAAATCTTGAATTCAAATCAAAGAAAAAAAAATGAATTTATAAACCCTTGTTTGAAATGAAACAAAAAAATTGCATTAAAAACCCTAATTGCTTAGAAATTGAAACCCTGAATTGAATTGAAACAAAAAAAATTTGCTAAAACCCCAAATTGAAATAGAACAAATCATTTTGATTTTGAAAACCCTAATTTCGAGCTCAAGAAAATTCATTTGCATTGCTTAAATTTTTTAAATTTCATTTGCATTGTATGGAAACAACGATATGTTAAACTTTAGTTTCAATGTTAAATTATAATTACATTAGAAAAATGTTCTAGTTTTTGTGAAATGAGTACAGTATTGCTATATGAATTTTCATTTAGAACTATCTTTTATATGAATTTTGATAATTAATTATTGGTAAAATAATCAGTCCTAATAAAAATAAAGAAAAATAAAAACACAATCTAAATTCAAAATCTCTTCATCTAGGGTCTATGACAACAATATCATCTTCAAATTTATTTATTTTTAGTTTCTATTTTTCTTATTCTAGATTCAATAAATTCCAAGAGTTATTAATTTTTAAGTGAAATTATAACACTAAAATTCATAAGAGAAAAAATCCTTATGTAGGAAGGAACATCACATTTGCATTCACGCTAGACATTCAACTGCTTTAATATATCCTTTATTTCCAATATGTTTTCCTTGATTAAAGGCTATAAGAATGATTAGTTATCTCATCTTAACAATCATCCTTGAAATCCATTCTGTTCTATGACATATTCATTAAATTCTTGCTTGGTATCAAGAATAGCTTTCATCCTAGATACAATAGTAGACACTTTAGCTTTCATCCTAGATACAATAGTAGACACTTTAGCTTCCTAGATACAATACCAGTCCTTATCCATCCTAGATACAATAGTAGACACTATAGCTTTCATCCATTGTGTTCTATAGTTTTCTTACCTATCTTAAAATAATCTTTATTTGATAATCTACTACGGTTAGCTAACTATTACCTTAATCAATTAATGAGGTATCAATCTCAACAAATTTTGATCCTTTAAGTAATCCAAAAAAATGGTGCATAAGGTTCATGGTTTCTTCTTGGTTCTAAGGCTATACAACATAGTTGCAATCTAAGACAAATCCCTTTTTGGTGGCTTAATGATTCTTTTCCTACTTTGAATATTATATTCTAGCCAAGTGGGGACAAAAGAAGGAGCATAATCTTCCTAAGAAGGAAATTGTAGTTAATTATATGGATTCCTTAAACCCAAGGCTTGTTGGAGGATGAGAGTTTTCATATTAGTTTCTTTTACTTTGATATCTGGTATGCCTTTATGAATCTTTCTTTCCATTTTATTCATTAAGATATCTACCTCTTTCATAGTCAAATATATGATAATTGAGTCTTCATGGTCATTTTCTTCTGCTTTGGATTCCTCAACTTCTTGCACCATTTTCTCATCCTTCACATTTTTTATTATCTTTCTAGTGATATCATTTTCCTTAAGCTCGTATTTCATCTTTTCTTAAGAATATTCTCCTTAGTTTGATAAAATACTCTATCAATATTTAATAAGGAGTTTGGAGAATATAAAATAGGGTATAAAAATAGACCTTGTATTACTTCCTTATTTTGTGAGGATTGGGAATTAAATGTTTATTTTTTCTCCTCGTGTTCTTGAAATAATAGGATTAGGGCTATTATTAGTGGGTAAATATTGATATGTTAAATAATAGTTAGAATTCATAAATTTTATCAATGTTTGTTTGCAAATTTAGTTAGCAAATTTAGTTAGATAGTATTCAACATTCATTTCTATTTTATGTTTTGATCTCTCTTATTCTAAAATCTCAATTTTTGCACTAGTTACCTAGACACTAAAGAATCTAAATATTTTTCTTTTCTAAGTTATTTTAGGTTCTTTCAATTCCGAACAATCTAAAATAAAATACATGATTCAACATTAAATAATTTTATATCATAAAATTCATTTAAGTGGGTAATATTAATGAAAAAAAATAATAATAATAATCTTATATTTAATTAAAAAATATCCAGTTAAAATATACATCAAACTCAATCTTAATCATACATAGTTATGTGTTTCTATTACGTAAATAGTCAATCTATTCATAAAATCAAAAATATTCATAAACTAGGCTTTAACTTGCAAGTCCATTATTCCAAGGCCCACCCAAACTTCACCCTAAGTTCGCTAAACCATAAGCCCTAAACTCTAAAATCTAAACCCTTAACACTAAAGAATTCATTTTGTCTTAGGACCTTAAAACGAAATTTGGTTGCCTTAGGCAACTCCACCAAATTTTATTCCCTTAAGCCATGTCATTTTGTCATAGGACCTTACAACAAAGATCCCCTTAAGCCATCCTATTACCATAAACCCTAAACTCTAAACTCTGAACCCTAAACCCTAAACCCTAAAGACATCATTTTTCCTAGGCCCTTAATGAAATTTGGTTTCCTTGGGCAACGTCACCAAAATTTATTCACTTGAGCCATGTCATTTTTTCCTTAGACCTCACTAGACATAGATCCCCTTATGCCATCCTATCACCCTAAATCATAAATCGATGTCTTAAGGGGTCCTAATATGACATTTCTTAAAGGGATCAAAGAAATTCTTAAAATATGGTGAAGTTGCCCAAGGCAACCAAATTTAACAATAATAAGATTGTGCAAGATTATAATATGAATGATATTTCATGATCTAGGTTGGTCAGTTGAAACAAGAGCTATCTCAATCAACTGTTGCACAATAAAATGCTCTTCACTAACTTGCAAGCTCATTATATTCCAAGGGACACCAAAACTTCACCCTAAGTTACGTAAATAAAATTTAACAATAATAAGATCATGCAAGATTATAATATGACAGATAAATCATGATCTAGGTTGATTAATTTACGGTTTAGGGTGATAGGATGGCTTAAGGGGATCTATGTCTAGTAAGTTACTAAGACAAAATGGCATGGCTCAAGTGAATAAAATTTGGTGAAGTTGCCTCAGAACTTAATGAAATTTGGTTGCCTTGGTCATCTTCACCAAATTTTATTCACTTAAAATCCATGTCATTTTGTACTATGACCTTACTACATCGATCCCCTTAATCCATTGTATTACCCTAAAACCTAAATCTTAAACTCTAAATTGTAAACTCTATAGCATTCATAAATTTTCCTATATTAATAGTTAATTGTATTTTCATTCAAGTAACATGCCTTAGAAATAAATGAGGCTTACATATTTTATCATTTTTATTCAATTAGGCCATTTATATTGAATGGTTTAAGGGTATTTCCTAAACATGTATCTTGCATTTTGAAATTAAAAATCTAATGCAGGTTCACACATATCTTAGAGATCACATGGATCAACTCAATAATATTCGCAATCCACCTCCGCGCCATCCATCTCCACCACCTTCACCTCCACCTCCACCCACTCCACCTCATATACCCCCACATCCACCACCTAAAATTGATGGTGCTCATTTGCAAGCATGAATCAATTCCAATGTTAGAACCATCCAAGATCAAATCAACATTATTCAAAATGAAGAATTTTTCACACCACCTATGAGGATGATTGCATCTAGGATGCAAACCATTGGTGATGTTGTCAAGGCTATGGATGGGATCTTAGATGAGCATCGACAATGGCTAGAGGAGAGGAGAACTTCTGATTCTGAAAAGGAAAACACAAATAAATGAAGAGATGTAGTAGAGAGCCACAATAGTTTTTAAATTAAGACAATGCTCTTAAATAGTTATGAATTTATGAATTTGGTGAATGATGGATATTTTGTGTGATGAATTTATAAATTTGGTTGGATGGATATTTTTAGTCACGTGAATTTATGATTTTGGTTCTAGATGGATATTTTTAGTGACTTGAATTTATGATTTTGGTTCTAGATGGATATTTTTAGTGACATGAATTTATGAATTTGGTGAAATTTATGAACTTATAATGATGAATTTATAATAGTATATATTTTATGACTATCTACTGGATCATGATTTATCCTGATGGAAAATTGTAATATGTATATGTATATGTATATGCGTTAGACATAAAATGAGATTTTTCTGAATGTTTCAAGTTTATTGTTTAGTATGTACACATGTATTAAAATTTCATATAGTTGTTAAATTTTGAAATTTATATGTATGTACATAGTTTAGTTTAATGATGTACGCATGCAAATTATGCATCATATTTTTTATGTTAAATGTATGTACATGTTAAATTTTGAATTTTGTATGCACATGCTCAAGTTTAATCAATGTATATGTGTGTTTCAATTTTATATGATCTTAATATATGTATGCACATCCTATTTAAAAAAATTTGCATGTGCGTTTCAAATTTAACTATTTTTTGTAATCTTTTAAGTTTGTATCTTAATTTTGTATAATTTAATGCAAGTGCACACTTATATCCCATATCATAGATGATTTTAACATTGATGATATCATTAATCCACCACCTCAGCCACAACCACCTCCACCTCCACCTCCCCCTCCCCCTCCCCCTCCCCCTCCCCCTCCACCTACTATGCCACCTAATATGAGACCTCCAACACCTATTGCATCTAATGAGGCTCACTTGCAAGCACGCATAAATGATCAAGTTGCATCCATACAAAATCAGATCAATGCTATGCAGAGTCAAGCATTGACTCCACCACATGTTAGACATTTTGCATCTGCAATGCAAAACGTTGTGGATGCCATCAAGACCATTGATTCTGATTTAGATAGGCATTGACAAGATAGAGAACAAATGAGACAATTTTATGCTGACGGTCTCTCTTATAAACAAATTTTAGACCTTAAAATAACAAAAGCCTACCTAGCCCCCTACTTTCTAGACCACGTTACTCGATAGCCCATTCCTCCCAACAAATATAGAATATCCATGAGGTGGTGCATACATCCACAAATGAGTGCACATTTTTGGGATCGATGGTATATGGTTTTTGATAGTCCTCGCATGCTAATTAGGAGTGCCCATTGTATTTTTTGAGGAAATTGTATGTAGAGTTTGTTATGGGGAAAGATCCTAATTATTTTGATTTTAAATCATTTTAGGGTGTTGGTGGTGGCATGCCACAATAGAGGTTAGGGGCAAGGGTTGATCCCCAACACCTCATACATGCACAAACCCTTGTTGTTGCTCCTAGTCCTCCCATTCCTGCACCTATGCATTATCAAGCTATGGTCTTGACATTAGGTTCCCTTAGTACACTCGAAGGAGACCTTGATCAGCATGCTTTTGTGATAGCGGGTGGGGAGCATAGAGATGATGATGATGGAGGAGTGTTTTATGGAGCTGGTCTGAGTACCACTCCAAGAGTTTCAAGGTATGTCCCACATGTATGTACTAGTTTCCATCAAGTATACTATGGACCTGGTCAGGCCACACCTAGTTCGGGTGGAAGTGGAGATTCTGGTGGTTCATTTGGTCGCCTCAATTAATTTTTAGAGTTTCTTACAATAGACCAACACCTTGAGGACACTACGACATAGGTATAAATATGCATCTACACATTCATTTTATAAGAATTTTGATGAATGTATATATCAAAGAAGAGTTTGCAATACATTTTAACAATCAAATTGTTTGGTGTGCATACGACAGTAATGATGGGGAAATCATTCTTTCCATGAGTACATACATTGACACTAGTCCTACTCGGCAACCCTTATGGGGTATTTTGATTTCAATTTTTTAAATTATAAATGAAATTATTTTTAACTTGACTTTTAAATTTATAACTGAATCACATATATGTTTGAAATATTTATGTTGTTTTAGGTGAGTCAATCGGCTTCCACATCGATTCCACCTGAGGGGTTATCGAGCACTCCTCGACTATCGAGGTGTCATAGATCAAGGGCGGGTACATTTATACTGTAAATTTTTTAACTTACATTAGTATAGTTACAATTATGAATTTTGAATTCACTATATATGAAATGTGCATGTACACTTGTAAATATTATAAGCGTTAAATGTCTACATGTATGTCTAGGTTGATACCACAATGAGAATAGGCATCGGACAAACATTAGATGTTGTGGCTACTCATGAGGCCTCTAATTTTCAGGTTGTTTGAAAAAAACCTACACAAAATGTGCAAACTTGAATATATATATATATATTAACCTAATTTTAATATACATGCTTTAATTTTGATCTTGTAGGACTTTGTTAGTGCGACCTTCAGCCCTCACCCAGACATAGTTACACCTCCAGGAGGACATGCAGAACAGGCTCCAGATTAAATAGTAATTTAAATTTTATTATTATACTTAAATTCAATTATAAATTATATATTGTGAATATAACTTTAATTTTAAATTTCAAATTGAATATATATATATAATATGAGCTAATACAGGTTTTAAATTATTTTTTATTTTATAGCATGAGACATATCTTGTAGTTGAGCATGTACAAACAAGTCCTTGCGAAGAGGATGCACAACCTCAGAATATGGTACAATTAAAATATGATAAATTATAAATTAATTTCAATTAAATCATTTTTAATTGTAGACTTGTGCATCTAATTTCAACTTTATTTGTCTTGTTTATGTAGATTGATTCGGAGAATTTAGAGGTTACTTCAGGTGCACCAGAGCATCTAGACGTAGATATGATGGTAATTTAATTTTATGATGGATTATAAATTAAATTGTCAGTAAACAATTTTTCATTGTCTTACATATGATTTCATCTTTCTCTTATATAGAGTGTTTCAGGTCATCCACATAGTTTGCATGGTGTGAAGAGGTCTCTTGATTATAGAGACAATACATGACCTAGAAACATGATTTTGTGGTTTATATTTGTTTATTTCATGGACTATATTTCTGGTTTGTCATGTACTTTGTTGGACTTTATATTTCATGGTTCAAGTACTTAGTTGGACTTTAGTTCATGGGTTGTACTCTAATGGACTTTATTTCATGTGGTTAATATATTGGTTTCATGCACTTAATATATTTACATAAATTATGGACTTTATTATTGTTTGAAATTATAATTTACACATATACATTTATGCATTTTATGTTCATAGACAAGACATTAATGTGAAATTAAATATAAATATGAAATTAAAGTTGAAATTAATACGATATTTTAATATGTATACTTTACAAATTTAGTGATCTCATACATGATATACATGATATGTACATTCAATAATTAGCGATAATTAGTCAATAAACTTATTCAATTCATGTCAATCAATAATTAGTCAATAAATCATAATTTACAAACAAAAGCAATCCATTTATATACCAGAAAGGATAAAATTTTAAGAAATAAACAATACCATACAAGATTAGAGAACAAAAGCATTAATAAATTCTATAAATAATAACATCCAACACTAATTTATAAGTTGTCAAAACAAATAATGGCATCGAATACTATTTTATAAGCTATCAACACAAATAATGGCATCCAATACTAATTTATAAGTTGTCAAAACAAATAATGGAATCCAATACTAATTTATAAGTTGTCAAAAACATAATGGCATTGAAAACAAATAAGGGGACTTCTTAAGGGGTCATAATCCAAGGTCTTAAGGGAATGTCTTAAGGGGATGTCTTAAGGGGTCATATTATGTCTTAAGGGATTTCTTAAGGGGTCATATTACGTCTTAATGGGATGTCTGAAGGGGTCATATTACATCTTAAGGGGATGTCTTAAGGGGTCATAATACAATGTCTTAAGGGGATGTCTTAAGGGGTCATAATACAATGTCTTAAAGGGTCATGATACAACGTCTTAAGGATATAATTGATTTAACAATAATGTATGCAAGATATTTAGTGATTTGAAGACATAGTAGGACATATATGTCATCTCAAAATAATATTTACAAAATTTGGATATGCCATCTCAAGAACATCTCAAACTCATGCCCAGAATGTAGTAGGTCTTCATACCACCTGATATCAAAAAGGTACAAGAAATATCAATGAAATCATCAAAACATACATATTTTAATTTATATAAAACTATCTATATGTACACAACTCAAGTACCAACATTTAAAAGTATTCCACACGTGTGTAGGTTGAATCCAGGCATCCTCTCATTTTTGTTTCAAAGTATGAGATCAATGAAATGATGGCTTAAGGATACAAAAAAGGATAATAAATCAATTTTAACTATTAATGTACAAGCAATATCGATATGTAATCAAAACATGTATTTAAATATATTTTAACTAATAATTACTTCTATTTAAAAGGACGATATAAAACTTAAACTATATTTACTTGTATTTACTTATTCCATTGTACCATCTACATCCTCTCTTTTTTGCAATGCATCTATGATTGTCTCATGCTCTTCCATAGAAATTGTCCATAGCACTTTATTTACAGGTCTTCCACGATACCAATCTAGTTTTATATTTGTTACACCACCAAATGTGAATAATGTATAAATTTTTTATGCAGTTCATAGTCTTTGAATGCAAGTAGACCATTCTTCCTTGCCAGGTATTTTTCGTAGCTAAGTTCCAACAACCACAACCGATCCTATTGGAAAACATGAAAACCATCATCAAATAAGTTCTCAAAATTTTCTTAATGGGATCAAAGAGTTGTTCTAAAAAAATGCTTAAATGGATCAAAAACTTGTTATCAAAATTTGCTTAAGGGGATGTCTTAAGGGGATCACCGTACTTATTGTATAATGATAGCCATCATCATCTTCTCAAGGTTATATTAACTTGTGTTTAGTCTCCACACAATGATCCAACCAATATTGTGTTTGCTCTTCATTCCCCTCAGGTGCAACAACAACATACACATGTTCTGCAAGCAAAAAATGATTTAATAACTTGTGCATATCCATATAAATAATTTAGTATTACAAAATAGCTTAATAAAGTAAAATAAATTGAATTAAATTACCTTCTTGTACAAGGTCTGAAACACGGTCATAGTCTTCAGATGCAAACACTTGATCACTTTCTTCAATAGTTCTTTTATATTGATCATGTGCTTGTCCAGGTGTCAATGATATTTGCTTCAACTATTCAACCCATTCTATATTTTCACATGCTTCCCAATCTCCTGAGATACAAAATTGGAAAAAAAATGAAAGCTCCCTTCTCTAGATAGTCAATGTGCTTGTCGTCAAACTCCTAAATGAATGTCATTTAGTAGATCCATTGATTGTCTCATAGTCAACTCTAGGTATAGTGTTCTCTTCTTCAAGCAACCAAAAGAATCGATGAACTTTAGAGTACTCACTCGAACCACGTGTAGATAATCTTGTATTACACCAATCCACAATCCCACGTGCATCTTTAAATTTTACTGCATCTTCAAATTTTAATTGTTCTCTAGCAAAAATTATTTTTACACACGCATTGGCTCCATCATGTTCTCCTTTACCATGCCTAGCTTCAAAAAAACTCCATATATGTTGGACATTAAGTTCCTTGTGAACCCTATTTAACCAATAGAACATTCGAGCATTCTTGAACTGCCCCATACAATTGTCTGACCATATGAAGTGTTCTTTCATACGGATTCATGTTTCTCTTAAATTCTTGTAAAATATACTAAAATAGTATTGAACAAACTCTGACGAGTGTAATCGGTTATCAGTCAAATAAAAATGATACTCCCTAAAAAAATTGTCTATCATCCTCAGTGCTATCATCTGTATGTCTATAAACAATATGGACAAACATAGCTCCTTGCATTGAATTATAATATTGTGATTGAATTTCCTCTTGTGGAGCTAGAGTATAATTTTTCGCAAAATCAACTACTAAAAGTATAGTACCAATTGGAAATTTGTTTCTACATGCACGAAATTGGCCATCAATCCATCGAGCATGTTGGGAGTGCATGAAATTATTTTGGTACAATCTTATTCTTAAATTCACTCATGAATGCATGCACACTAACTTTTTTTGTAACTAAATCACAACGCTTTCCTATTTTTTCATCTTTTAAAGAATAGTGAACATTCTTAAATATTTTAAAATCTACTAATTGTTATCCAAAATCATTATCAACACTTTCATGCATACAAATTCTTAAGAGTGAAAGATTTCCACAGTCAATGCATTGTCCAGAAATAAAAGAACTTAAATAAAACAATTTACCATTAGATCTTTCACAAAAAAAACTTGAAATAAACTCCCTTGTTGCTTCAGGTGGCATATTAATACTACAATCGTGTATAATCATGTTAGTAGGCAAGGTACAATGTATATATCAAAAAACATCATAAAAATAATGAAATTGAACATGCGTTTTACAACAACAAGATATTTGTTGCTTATTAATTTTTACATACCACGGTTCATTTTTCAAAAGACCTTTGAATTATTTTAATCTTGCCAAGTAACACTAAATTACGACAAAATTTTCTATAAAATTCAATTTGTGTTGCATCTAATAGGTGTTTTGGGTGAGGATCGCGAACTTTGGACATCTCTAACATTAGATGAAACCCCAGTATTATCATGCCAATATTTTTCGATCAAATATTTAATTTCAACATTCAATTTCATATCAAACCCCGGGATTCGATCACTGAAACTCCAACATTGGTTGATAGGATCATTTTCTATACTTTCTCTTCTTTTTTTCTCTCTTAGCAATGTTTTAAGATGTATTTTTAAAACTTCACTAATATTTCTTACCATTCTTTTATTCAAAGTTTTTTTATTAACTATAGCAGTTGTTATAGCTCTTCTCGCTGCATTTTTATCTTTAGATCGACTATATTTCCCAATAGATTGAATGGCACTAGCAATAGTAGACATAACATGTTTTAATGATTGATCTTTTCTTTTTGGTTTAACAAAAAAGCCTAACCTTTTCATTATTTTCCTCATTTTTTGAATTCTCATCAATTGCATCATTATTTGACATTGAATTGCAATTTTTTTACAATAAAAGAATTTCTTGTATATTTTATTCGCATGTTCTCTTATTTGCCTCCAAGAAATTTGACCAGGAAGATTATCGAAAACACCACTTTCAATTTTTTTTTAAATATTTTCATTAAATTCAACATCACATTCTAGATTTTCATCTTCATCTTCATCTTCAACTTCAAAACGATTTACATTTTCATCTTCATTTTCATCAACAAAATGGTTTTCATTTTTATTTACATCAACAAAATGGTTTTAATTTTCATTTACATCAACAAAATGGTTTTTGTTTTCGTTTTCAAGAAAAGGATCATTCTCATTTTCATTTTCAATAAAAGGATCATTCTCATTTTCTGTTTCAACAAATTCTATTAAATTTTCATCTTTCTGAATATTATCAATGTCAACATCAGTATGTCCAACATCTTGTAAAACTTCCACATACAAATTTACCATTTCACTAACATGTGGATTTTAAGACGTACCTGGATTTGTGCATATTGAAACATTCTCCATATCATTGAAAGAGGGATCTGAAGACATAGTAGGACTTGCTTGTATAATCATATTCTTCTCCAAATTGACTTCTTGCAAATTAGATTCATCTACAACCATGGTCTCCTCAATGTTTTCATCTTCAATAGTTGTGGAATTGGATGCTCCCCCATCATTCATTGATTTAATCCGCATTCTTCTTTCTCTTTGTCTTTTTCTCTCCATCTCATTTTTTGCTTCAATTTCTTCAGGAGTTAATCCCTTCCTCCTCTTATTATGAGCTTTATCTCCCATGATTATAAAATTCTCAAGCACAAATGAATGTCAATAGTGAAATTATTCAAAAAATTCAATCCAAATTGGAAGTTGAAGACCTATAAGGACAAAATTCTTCCTCTTGTGTTGCTCAAAACAAGTAGAAACTTAGCACAATTCCACTTTAAAAACTATTTTCTTCATGCCTCCTTTGAAAAAATCAATCCATATTGCAAGTTGAAGACCTTTTTTTCATCCAAACAAGTACAAAACTAACACAATTCCACTTCAAAAATGGTTTGCATGATGCCTACTTTGAAATAATAAATAAAAAATGCAAGTCACCACCTGTAAAGACAATACTTGATGAAAAATAGCCCAATTTTACTGCTCTCGGTCGTACATGTGAAGTTGCAGACTTCATGGTAAATTTTGACAATAAATTTAAATAAAACGGTTAAAAAGAAACGGGATCCCGTTTATAGAACGAGATCCCATTTATTAACAAATTGGATCTCATTTTGTTATTGGTATCCCATTCCCAATTTTAAATGTGGGGACCATTGACAAAGGAACAGGATAAACGAGATCCCGTTTCCCTGTCAACAGTCGGGCCATTTAATATTGGGAACGAGATCTTGTTTTGTAAACAAGATCTTATTTCCTAAAATTTTAATTTTGATTTGCTTTGTGGTCGGGTTTCTACCTTGTATTTTGGTTCCGTAAAATCATATGGGAATCCGAGCCTAGGCCTTCAACCTAGTTTGACCTGCAAGTTGAAGGTCCTAGCAATGCCAGAGAAAAATATCGAGTTTGGACATATGGCTGACGACTTTTTTTGCAAAAAATTTTGACGAGATTAAAACCCATTTTAGATGAGACAATGTAGATTCCAAATATGTAATTTATTTTTCAATTGGATTATTTTTTCTCTTTTTCAATTAATTTCTGATGAAACTGGTCCATAAACTTTAAATATCAGGGTTTTTAACTATTTTAATAACTTTTGATCAACATAACATTTTGACAAACGGATTGCATGAAAACAAACTTCAGACAATTATTTTTTATTTAAAATAAAAAATAAAAAAATGATAATTTTAGGTCATCTTATGCATGTCGTACACCACGATTTTTCAAAATGACAAATATGCCTAATAAAAATTTAACAAAAAAATAAATATTCAATAAAAAATTACAAAAAATTATCAAGAACAAGCTTCAGTGAGCCACAAATATTTTCCCAAAAGGATTTAGAAAAATACAATAATTTAGGTCAAAATATGGATGTCGTACACGTGCATGGTATGGTAAAATAAAGTGACTTTTAAATAGTGGTTTTTAGAAATGCCTATTAAAACTCAATTTGTACAATCTAGGTATTGAAATAAATTACATATTTGGAAACTAGACTCTGAGTACTACATTTTATGATCAATGACTTATTCAAAGATTCCATCTCTAAGTGCTCCAAATTTTAAGGTCAAATGTGTCAAATTTTGAAAATCAAGGAAAACACTTCCACTTTTTGGCCAAAAAGTGGACTCAACTTCTTGCTAGCACCCATTTGAAAAAAAATTTAAAAAAAATAGTAAAGAGAAAAAATTCATTCAATAATGAAAACCACATCAGTGGTGCTTTGGATAAGTAACATGGTGAAAACCTAGAAAATAGGTGCCATGTGTAGTCAAACTTTGCTTCGTCATCTACTATCACTTTATTTGGTCCTCCATCCTAATCCATACTAATGCCTTTACCTTCCATCATCGCCCATTTGACATCCATCATCAAGTCTTGTCATCTCTATCATGACTTTTGAGCGGTTGATGGCTTCTGCCCTTTCCTCCTTCATATTTCATCCATAATAAACCCATGTCCCATCCCATCCCTATTGGTTCATCTTATACCCAACTAGAGGTAATTTCCTAACATTAGGCTTCATGGATTCTACACTTGTCATTAGAAATCAAAACATTTCAAAAAAGACAAAAAAATAAAAACATTCCAAAAGACAAAAAATTAAAACATTTCAAAAAGACAAAAATCAAATATCCATTAAAAGACCAAAAAAAACAAAACATTCAAAAGAAAAAAAATATCATAGAATGATAAAATCCAAAAAATATCATAAAACTTCAAAATCTTAAAAAAAAAACATGCAAAAAACCCAAAAACATTGAGATAACTTTCAAAAAAATCCCAAAAATAGAGTCAAAGTCAATCATTTCAATCTTTGTCATTGTCGAACTATGTTGCCTCTATGATTGGACGTAAGCAAGGCCATTTGTCAATGTTCCCCCAAGGCATTAGGTCAATCTTTAGGTGTTGTCAAATAAAATCATGATTCGGTCATTTGTTGTTGAAACAAAGTCAAGGGTCATATCAAACTACAAGGTCTCTATGCATTGCTACGTAGGTAAGGCCATCTATCGATGAGCCCCCAAGGCCCCCTAGGTCAATCTTTTAGGGTTCATTGGGTCAATCAAAATAAATTGGACAATGTCAACTTAGATGTGACATAAATCATCTACATTTCAAACACAAATCCTGAATCAACATGACAAGTAAGCCAACAAGTCTCCAAGTCAAAATCAATTAAACCAGTCAAATTGATCACAACCAATGGTCTTATACAGTATGTGTCCTTGAAACAAGACCTTGCCACTATCACTCTTCGTCATTTTCCTTATACAGGTAGTTGTATGATTGAAACTAGACTTGACATCTTATATGACATGCTTCTTCTCCTGAAATCAGGCCTTGTCAAAACAGTCCACCTACCACTGAATTCATCCCTTAACACATTGGAAAACACTTATTGGCAAAAAAATTGAATGGTTGTTGACCTTGTTGGTCTATTTTGTCTTATTTTTTGGATTTTCTTTGGTCATGTTACTATCCACCTCAAGGGTGTCCCACGAAGGATTTATAGGAGCGATGATGTCTCATAACTCATCTTTTATTTGATTGTTGTTTGTGGTTTGTCTTGACAAAAATATTGGGGCAACTTTGCCCTAAGTATGAGTTAGAAAATGTTACTTGTCTGTGACTGTCTATTTTATAGATGGATGACCTTGCATACCTTGTTCTATGTCATATCATGGTGCGTGTTGTCTATTCAAGTCATATTTTACTGCTCTATGATGATAAAGCACTATGACATGCACAAGAGGCTTCATCACCTTCATTCTCCTTCATATCTCATTTTCATCTATCGTTTCTTCCATCATCCATTTCCTTCATCATTTCATATTTTCTTCATCATACTTATCTATTTTCCTCTATCATTTTTCTCCTTCATCTTCTAGTCCTCTCATCCATTTCGAGAGCACACTCGTGTTCTTTGAACCCGCATGTCCTCTCGAAGGGGCATACCTCTACCTCCTCATCATTCTTCCTTACATTGGGGCATATCTTTTTCTTTGAAACAACGCGACAAAATGCATTGTCTCAAACAGGGGAAAAATGTAGATGCATAAAAATTTCCTCAGAATCATTTTTATCCATTGCATATTGCATTTGATCATCTGCATAATCATTTCTCCATATTCATAAAACCATTAAAATATTACATATTTCACTAAATGCATTTGCATAATCATTTACCCCTCTGCATAGTTCATTAATCCATTTCATTTAAATATATTTTCATAATCATTAAAATATCCATTTCATTAAACCATTTTCACCCATTTCATAAACACATTTGCATAAGCATTTGTCTATTTCATAACCATTTATCATCATTTATATATTCATACATAACCCAATTTCATCAAAGAATTTACATAATCATTTATTCACTTTCGTAAGCTTCATTTGCACAATAATTTTCATTAACTCTATTTACATAACCATTAAAATATTCATATTCCCTAATATCATTCATGCATTTATGAATATTCATAATCCCACATTCTTCCCGAAATGTGATTCCACTCATGAGGACATCTATATAAGCTCTCTTCCTCCTCACTTTTAAGGGACCCAATTTCATTTTCTCAAATCCATTCTACATAGCCCTCTTGTACTTTTGCTACAAAAATTTGAGAGAAAAGACAAGATCTTGTAGATAGGAAAACAATGGAGCTTATTTTCTCTTTGAATTCATTTGTTTTAGCTTTTGCATAATTTACATTTTGCATTAGTATTCATTTGGAAAGGCTTTATTGATGTAATGTTGGAAATGCTTTGAATCTGGTTATAGTTTCAATTAATTTTATGTTTTCAGCATGCACAACTCACAGTAATGGTTTCAGCAATCGCTTTAAAGTGGGGGCATACATCGACAATATCTTTCAACAATTTCAATGTTTCATGGTGCGATTTCTTTTTTTCTTGTGATGCATCCCTTTCTTGGTGGTGTCATTGGGTTTGATGTCCTCCAAGAATGTGATATTTCTTAGTGTACAAATTTCCTCTTAGTGGTGATGCGACACACTACATTCCCTAAGTTTTGAATATTTCACTATTGACTTTTCCTCTCTTGGATACATTAGGCACGATGTTCCCTAAGAAGAAGACCTTACACGAACTAAGAAAAATCCCTTTGAAAAAAAAAAACTTTTACTAGAATTATTGTTCATAAGTGTTAGAATAACGCATCTTGCTAACCTTATGAAGCTCGAAATGCTAAATTCAAGGCCATCAAGCATAACACACCTTTCTTTCCAGTGGAGCCTTGCTTTGTTCATAGGTGTTTAGCATATCACAACTTTTTAAGCCCTATGAAGCTTGAACTCTAAATTCAAGGCCACCTAGCATAACACACCTTGCTTGCCCATGGAGCCTTGCCTTGTCTTGTGGCAGCTTATTAAAGTTGTCAAGAGGATAGCTTTGATATGGTATGGGATCCTAAAATGATTCTCTCATTTTCCACCCTTTTGGGATACTCACCTAGTGGACATCCTGAGATTCCACTACCCTAGAGTGGGCGCAACAAAACAAAACCAATGGCTTAGATGTGTTTCGTGTCAATCGGACTATCTAGGATTTATCTTCCTGATCTTCAATGTTGTATGATTGTGTATCTTCATCATTGTTGCATACATAAGTGTCTTGAATTTTTACTTTAGTGTGAGTTTGACATAGGGTCATCCTCTCACTAAAGTGGGGCAAAAATGTAGTGTAGGAAAAAGCATCCCTTTTTCACACATAATTTGGGAATAATTAATAATAAAATGAGCTTAATTATGCCTTAGTTTAGTGTTGTAATATTTTTTACATATTCACATTAAGTTTAGGGCCCTTTTGAATAAATGGACTTAATTTTACCTTGTTTCTAATGTTGTAAGGTGTACCTTTACACTTTCACATTAATCTAGGGCTTCATTAATTGATTGACGTTAATTTTCCTTAATTGGCCCCTTTAATTCAAATCCAATCCTAATTAATTGTAAATTCTAAGGGATAAAACCTAAAATTCATATATTCCATTACACAACACTTATAGGTTTTCAAACATTTTGAATGGATTTTTCTTTGTTGCGTGATGTATCTTCTAACCGAATGGTGCAAAATTATTTTGAAGGCCTTTTAAAGTTTTTTGCAAGGTTTTTGTTTTAACAAATGTTGCACCATTTCAATGGTTAAAGGTTTTCTTTGTTGCCGATGGTTTTTTTTTCCCACTAGCATTCAAAAAATTTAGCACATCAAAAATACTCCCATTAGAGGTCATATTTTTACCTATTGTTAATAGAATATTAGCATCCCTATCTAGAGGTTTGTGGATTTGATGACCCTCCATTTGTGAGATGACATTGTTTATTCTGGTGGATACCTATGAACTCCCTCAGTGATTCCTTACTTGCTATCTATGGTGATCATTTTACCAGATCTAGTGACTTTTTGTGGTCATTTTTATTTGGTGACAATCATCGTTATTCTCTCCATTGTCAAGTAGCCTCTGGGTAACTTTGATGACTATGGGTAGCACATTTAAAAAATTTATGGCAAGTTTTCAAACTTTGTGGTGCTTTATTCCATCAACCCTACTAGATTCTAGCACCATCAAACTTTCTATTGCACCCATGACATACCTTTTTTAAGATTTCCTTTTATGATATTCCATCAATAATATATCAGAGTTTTCATTATTGTTTTCTTTTTTGACAATATGAATTTTTTTTGGTAGTCACAAAGCATATTTCATCTAAAAGGGGTATATACCACCCATAATAGTGTTGCATTTATGAAGGTGTTGTAATTGATGTCAACAAGATTTCTAATATTTGGTGTTGTCGTTGATGTCAACTATGTTGTTGCATGAAGAAAATGTCAAGGATATTGAGAAATTTGAGAAGAGGAAAACAAGTTGTTGTAGGTTATGCATGTATAGTTGAGATATTGAGGTAGTGTTGTGAGTACATGGAGCTATCTTTTTGTTGCAGTATCTATAGATGAGTTGGAATGAAGTAATAAGCTAAGATAATGTCTTTGGTACTTGATTTACAAGTGCTTGTGAGAAAAATTGAAAAATAGAGAAAATAGAGTTGTGCAAGTATTTAGAATGTGCTCCACGTTTCTTTTATATTGATGTTATGCCTATTCAGATTTAGTATGTTGTTTGAGGTTGTCAAAGGTTGTTATATTCAGAATTATGGGTTCTAGATCGTTGGTGAGAGGAAATTGTGTTTACCAGTATGAGAATTGGTTTTGCAGTGTTGTACAGAGGTGTCGGGGAGAAATGTATTTACTCCACATTTCTTTGCAATTTATTTTAAAGAATTTTGGTTTTAAAGGAGACTTAATTGTTTTGTTCTCTTGTTGGTGTCAATACGATTCATGGTTAGGTGTATCAAAAGTTTCAGAAGCGTGTACTTAATGTTCAAATGTGTTTTCATGGGCAATGGCTAACCTGGTGTCTACACTACATTCAAAAAACTTCAAGTGTTAATGGATGTATAGCATGGCATGTGAGACTTAATTTTTGGGACTCGGTTAAGTTTTATTTTGGTCCCCTTTCATTTCTATCCACCATGGGAATATTTAGGTGTCGACCTAATTTGAATTTGTAAATACAACATATAGAATTTTGACCTTGGAGAATATGTTTAAGGGTGAGGTTGATATAAATAAGAGTGGATTTTTTGTGAGCTAGGTGTGCATGAAGAGAGAAGCTAGATAGATGTGAGATCAATGCAAGTGATGTGTGTGTGATTCAAATTTGAGTAGTGCAGTGCGAATTTCAAGGTATTGGATTCTTGAATGCGGTGAGTTGAAGGTGTTTGAAATCTTTCAAATAGGACTGCAAAAGTGTTGGAGCATTGTGGTGGATCCCTTATTGCATTGAGAAGGTATTCTCTATGTAACATTTCTCTTCTATCTTCTTGTATCTCTTTCTATGGTAATGAGCCCTGGTTGTGAGCCCTTTTGGACAGTGTGTCTTATTCTGGTAGTGAGCCCCTTTATACTAATTTTGTAATTACTTATATTATGATCTCATCCTCACTGTGGTTTTTCCCTCATTGGGTTTTCCACGTAAATCAAGTGTTCTCTTGTGTATGATTTTATTTTAGTTTTCATTATCTCCATTTCATGATTAATCATTATAACAGAATAAGGCCTTGATGAATGCATATGTGGATTTGATTATTGTTGAGGGTTTTGATGTTTTCATTAGATACAACTAATTCACCCACCCTCTTAGTTGACTTTTTCATTCAAAATATGTTATCAAAGTGAGGTTCCTTGGAGAGGATCTTAACTTCTTAAGGTAGATCCGAGATGGCGAACAAGGTTACTTTAGAATGTCCTAGATTTGATGGCACTGATTATGCATTCTAGAAGACAAAGACAGAATGATATATTTTAGCTCAGGGATTTGAGGTTGAAAAGGCTTATTAGACTACATATACTCCACCTCCAAATGGTCTAAGTACAAGCGTACAGATTAAGGTGCATGAGATCAATGCTAAGGGAATATTTATTATTGTGAATAGTCTTTCAAATACTAAATTGGTAAACGTTGTGACTTTGAAGATTGCTAAAGAGGTTTGGAATAAGCTAGAAAGAATTTATGAAGGAGATGAGAAAGTCAAAAAATAAAAGTTGTAAAATTTGAAGACACAATTTGAGACCCTGCATATGTTTGAAGATGAAACAATAAAAAGCTACATGCAGAGAGTTGATGAGCTAGTAAACGCAATGAGAGGTCTTGGTGCACAAGTCAAATAATCTAAAGTGGTAAAGAAATTTCTCAAATCTCTTCTTGATTCTTATAGTGAAAAGGTGTGTGCTATTGAGGAAATTGAAAATCTTGATATTTATTCTAGAGATCAGATGATTGGTACACTAAATTCTTTTGAAATGAGGGAAAAAGGTTTGAAAAATGGTACAACTATTTAGACTGCTTTCAAAGTTGGAGTATCCAAAAAGGTTGAAGATTCAGATAAAGAAGTTCTTGATGATGTGGAAGCTAACTTTGTAAGAAGAATGAATAAGGGAACCAGTTAATTCAAAGGTAAACTACCTTTCAAATGTTTCAGCTATGGCGAAATAGGTCATTATGCTTCTAGATTTCCAAAGAGAGCTGTAAACAATAAGAACAAGGAGAATAGAGGAAATATGATTAAAAAAGATTATTATGTTAGAGAAGATGCTATAATTTCTGATGATAACTCTAATTATGGAGACTTTGATGAGAATGAATTATTATTCTTGGCTATTAAAGAAGGATCTAGTTCTACTAACTCTGAAATTTGTGTGAAGGAATGCATTCCGAACAAGGATAAGGTTGAAGGTACTTTGGTATCTTCTTTTCATGTTAAAGAGGATAAGAATTACTAGGTTGTTGATAGTGGATGCTCTAATCACATGAGTGGAAACAAGAGTAAGTTTGCTAAACTTGAGAAATATGATGGAGGACTAGTTAAATTTGGAGATTATTCAGGAGCTAGGATTTGTGGAATAGGTTCAATTAGTTTTGATGGCATGCATAGCACTAATATTGTTTACTATGTTAATGGTTTAAGGCATAACATTTTGAGTGTTGGAAAAATGTGTAGCAAGGGATATAATCTTGTGCTTAAGGATGAATAATGTGAGATAAAAAAAGGGTTTGGAACTATGATTGTTGTTGGTAAGAGAACAAATGGAAACATTTATCAGCTTAAGGGTGTTGATATTCATTGCTTTATGTTGTAGGTTAATGACATTTGGTTATGGAACCAAAGGATGTTTCATGAATTTTGATAATTTGGTGAGAATCACTTCAGTTCATGTAGTGAGAGATCCACCTAGAATCACAAAGCATATCAATGTTGTATGTAGAGATTGTCAGTTTGGAAAGCAAGGAATAGTTTCAAGGGAACGGAACAATCTGCTACCAAACTACTAGAATTAGTACATACATACCTTTGTGGTCCTACAAGGGTGAGAATTCTACAAGGAGATGGTTATTTTATGTTTTTGATTGATGATTATTCAAGAATTACATGGGTTACATTTCTTAGAGAAAAATTGAATGCACTAGATAAATCCAAGGCATATAAAGCTATGGTTCAAAATGCAATGGATCTGAAAATTAAATGTTTGAGGTTTGACAGAGGTGGTGAATTCACCTCCAATGAGTTTAATATGTTTTATGAATTTCATGGAATAAAGAGGCATTTTTCTACCACCTAAAACTCCTCAAAAAATGGAGTTGTTGAAAGGAGAGATCGGATGATTCAAGAGGTTGCTAGGAATATTATGAAAGAGGCAAATCTACTGGAAGTCTGCTGGAGAGAATTCATTCATACTGCTATTTACATACTCAATAGAGTTCAAGCTAAAGCTAACAACACAAAAACTCCCTATCAATTATGGTTTGGAAGGATTCCTATTGTGGAGTACTTTAGATTATTTGGAAGCAAATTTTATATCAAAAGAGAAGAAGAAAGCTTAGGAAAGTTTGATGCAAGTTATGATGAAGGTAACTTTCTTGGATATTCCACTAAAAGAAGAAAATTTGTTGAAGTTGAGGTAAATCTATCTTTACTTTCCAAATTTGAACCCAAAACAGTAAGTGAAGCATGCAAGGATGAACATTAGATGAAGGTGATGAAAGAACTTATGCAAATTGAGAAAAAACAGACTTGGGAATTGGTTCCTAGACCGAAAAATAAGAATATAATTGGAACAAAGTGGGTTTTCAGAAACAAACTAAAGAAGAATGGATAAGTAGTGAGAAACAAGGCAAGACTTGTGTGTAAGGGTTACTCACAAGTGGAAGGAATAGACATTAAGGAGACATTTGCTCTTGTGGCTAGGATAGAAGCTATCAGAATTTTTTGGAGTTTACAACATATAAAGACTAAATTTTATCAAATGGATGTGAAGTATGCTTTTTTGAATGATGAATTCGAAGGAGAAGTTTACATGGAACAACTAGAAGGATTTCAGTTATCAAATCAATCAGATATGGTATGTAAACTAAAGAAGGCATTGTATGGATTGAAGCAAGCTCCCAAAGCTTGGTATACAAAATTGGACAAATATTTGATACAACAAGGATTCATTAAGGGCACCACAGATAGTAATATCTATTTCAAATTTGAGGAAGACAAAATCTTGATAGTATTTGTATATGTGGATGATATTATCTTTGGAGGTAATGAAGCTATGTGTAAGAAATTTTCTAAAGAGATGTAGAAATAATTTGAAATGTCAATGTTTTGGGAGATTAATTTCTTCTTTGGGCTACAAATCAATCAAATAGATAAAGGGATTTTCATTTCACAATCTAAGTATGTCAAAGAGATGTTGAAGAAGTTTGTAATGGATGACTCCTAATCGGTATGCACTCCTACGATTATTGGTTGTAAATCGAGCAAATATGATGATTCACCTAAGGATAATTAGAGAAAGTATAGATCTATGATCAGTGGACTGCTATATCTAACTGCTACTAGACTAAATATCATGCATGCAATTTGTCTTGTGGCTATATTTCAAGAAGATTCTATAGAAACATGTTGTAGTAGTGAAGAGAATATTCAGATATTTAAGAGGCACTCTAAATTTTGGCTTATGGTATCCTAAGGATGCTGATTTCACATTAAGTGATTATATAGATGCAGATCAGGCTAGTTGTGTTGATCATCAAAAAAGTACAAGTGGTGGTGCATTCTTTCCTAGATGTATATTGGTGTCATGGTTGAGTAAGAAGTAGGATTCATATTCATTATCTAGTGTAGAGGCTAAGTATATTGCAGAAACATCATGTTGTACACAGGTGTTGTGGATGAGACAGATGTTGAAGGATATATTAATTGCATATGACAAGCATATATCTATATTTTATGAAAATACAAGTGCAATTAACATTTCAAAGAATCTAGTGATGCATTCAAGGAAAAATCATATACCTATTAGGTATCACTTTCTAAGAGAGAAGGTTATGAAAAATGAGGTTAAACTTGACTATGTACCCACAAAGGATCATATTGTTGACATATTTACTAACGTTCTTCCTAAGGATACTTTTGAGTATCTTCGGGAGAGGCTTGGGGTTATTACCCCTCCTTCGTTGAACTAGATGCATATGGAGATGCATCAGTCTAGTGGATCTATGGATCTATCTCTTTTCTAGACTGATGTTGGTGGCTACCTCTTAGGGGGAATAGGAAGTGTCATGTGTTGTCATTGAGTTTCTGATTTGACTATGTATACTCCTAAGGGGGAGTATTTATAATAGGTATGTCGGTTTAGTGTCAAAGGGGGATAATAATGAAAAAAATATATCCTTTTTGCATTCATGTCAAAGGGGGATAAATTATCATGTGAAAAAGTGTAAGGTATTAGTGGAGAAAGTTGTGCACATTATCAAATCATTTAGGGGAAGAAAAGAAAGTGTATTCAGAGCTATTGTGTTTGATGGTTTTTCCATCATCTATTGCCATCAATGAAAAAGGGGGATATTTTTGCAAGTATGAAGGTGTTGTCATTGATGTCAAAAATATTTCTACTAAATGGTGTTTTCATTGATTTTGAAACTGTGTTGTTGCATGAAGAAAATGTCAACTTGGTATTGAGAAAATTGAGAAGAAGAGGAAAACAAGTTGTTGGAAGTTGTGCATGTATAGTTGAGATATTGAGGAAGTGTTGTGAGTAAATGGAGCTATCTTATTGTTGCAGTATCTGGAGATGAGCTGGAATGAAGTAATAAATTGAGATAATGTCTTTGGTACTTTATTTCCAAGTGCTTTTGAGAAAATTGGACAAATAGAGAAAATAGTGTTGTGCAAGTGTTTACAATGTGCTTCAGATAATCCTCTTAGTTTCTTCTGTATTGATGTTATTCCAGTATAGATTTAGTATATTGTTAAAGGTTCTTATAGGTTGTTATATTTAGAATTATGGGTTTTGGATTGTTTCTGATAGGAAATTATGTTTACCAGTATGAGAATTGGTTTTGCAATGTTGTACAAAGGTGTCGGGGAGAAATTCCTTTTCTCCACATTTCTCCGTAGTTGTTTTTCAGGACTTGTGGTTTTGAAGGAGATTTAATGGTGTTTTTCTCTTGTTGGCATCAATAGGATTTATAGTTAGGTGTATTGAAATATTTAGAAGCGTATACTTAAAGTTCAAAAATGTGTTTTCACAAGTAATAGTCATCTTGTTGTCTACACTACATTGGGAGATATTCTAGTGTTAATGGATGCATAGTGTGGCATGTGAGACTTAATTTTGGGTCTTGGTTAAGTGTCTTTTTGGTCTTCTTTCATTCCTATCCACCATGGGAATGTTTAGGTTCCAACCTAATTTGAATTTTTAAATACAACGGATAGAAGTTCGACGTTGGAGAAGATGTTTAAGGGTGAGGTTGATATAAATAAGAGTGGAGTTGTTGTGAGTTGGATGTGCATGAAGAGAGAAGCTAGATAGATGTGAGATCAATATAAGTGATGTTTGTGTGATGTGAATTTGTGTAGTCCAGTGTGAACTTCAAAGTATTGGATTCTTGAACGCAGTGAGTCGAAGGTGTCCGAAATATTTTAAACAGGACTACGAAAGTGTTGGAGCATTGTGGTGGATTTCTTGTTACATTGAGAAACTTTTCTTTGTGTAAGATTTATCTTCTATCTTCTTGTATCTCTTTCTATGGTAGTGATCCTTAGTTGTGATCCCTTTTGGAAAATGTGTCCTATTCTGGCAGTGAGCCCCTTTGTGCTAGTTTTTTAATTACTTATATTGTGAACTAATCCTCACCATGGTTTTTCCCTCATTGTTTTTTCACATAAATTTGGTGTTCTCTTGTGTATGATGTTATTTCAATTTTTATTATCTACATTTCATGATTAATCATTATAACAAAATAAGGGCTTAACAATGCATGTGAATCTGATTACTGTTAAGATTTTTGGCGTTTTGATTAGATACAACTGATTCACCCCCCTCTCAGTTGTCTTGTTAATTCAAAAAAAAAAATTCCATCTATTCGCATTAGCGTGACATCAATGGTATAATCACACCTACCTTCCCTCTTTAGCCCCATTTTCTCTAAAGGATCTATCTTTTCTTTTTGGCATAACTTGGGCATACAGTATCAAAATTTGGTAAACAATATATCATCAAAAAGTTGGTTTTCAACACTTTCTGGTGATGTAGGTATTTTTCTTAGATTTTGAACTATTGATACATTTTATTTTCTATCAAATTTAAATGATATTTTTTAGGCTCCCAAGCTCATAAATTTTAGCTACTTCCTCTATTTTTTATGATTCTTTCAACATTGGAAATGCCTTTTAAATCTTATCACAACACTCATGCACTTTTCCATATTTTTCCCTAGGTACATTTTATTCAGCTTGTCATTTTTCACATTTTGTTTGATTACTTGGACATTTTCACACTTGGAACATTTTTTTTGTGTGAGATGAATTCTATTGAGATATTTTACATATATTTCTAGTATTTTTTCCTTTCTAAATATTGTATGCATATTTTGAATACAATTTTTCATTTGTAGACACACTAAGATAAAGTGTCGATCTTGTGTATGTTTTTTAGGGATTTTTCGCATCATATTGCATCAAGTTTTATACCTACACTACATTATAAACTACCACGAGGATTTTTGTGTTTGGCTTCTTGTTTGCAATATCTACCTTCATGCATGTGTGTCTTGGTTTGTACACCATTTTTAAATTATATGTACTTTCTTGTGCACATCCATATGATATTTTTTTCCCTTCATGCACTAGATTATAACACATAGTTCAATGGATATGTCATACATATTCCTTGTCAACATTGTGGGAGGTTTCTATACTATTACCACTAATGTTTTCTTGGTTTCACTTTGGAGTGAACTATGTATCTAGTTTTTTTCCATATGTTCTTGGAAGATGCAACAACTAGTTACCCATGCACTTCGATAAGATGGAACACTTACCATATAGATACTATTGCATTCCTATTTTTTTGAAGGTGACTTACTATCTTTAGTTGATCAAATTCTTCTGACTATTAGCACTTGTATTTTTTACTAGAACCTTTCTTGTATTGGTTGAGTAGTGTTATTGAGGTCACTCATACAAATTCATGTGCAATCATATCTTTGACTCTCAAGTTTTTTTCCTTTGTTTATCATCTAATAATTGTTTGAGTAGTGTCATTTCGGGAACTCATGCATATTATTGTCTTCTTGATCATGATCTTCATCTTGATTCTAAAGGAGGTTCTTTGTTTTAGCGCTATATCAATCAACATTCAATAATTTTTTGCATCTTCTTCATTATTCAATGGTGTTGGGACTTTTTTTGGAGGCTTGTTAGTCCTTCATTTTTTTCTCTTTTTTGGAGGATTTTCTCCTGTGATTCTCTCCTTTTATCTAATTATGATATTTTTTTATTATTTGTGCATGGGTATCTCATCAATCTTAGTTGTTAGGACACATATTTTTCATTTTATGAATTTTAATTTAGAGGTTTTAAAGCTACTCCCTAGGTTGCATTTAAGGGGAAATGTTAGTAACAAAAGGGTATTTACCTAATTAATTGTTTAATTACTTAGGTCTTTTTTTACTCTTGTACTTAAGCTTGCTTAGGTCAATTTTTTTGTGTGTCTCAAGTCATAGAATGAGGACACATGTCATGATCTCTTTATATCCTCACCTAAGTCTTCTTTAGGTTTATTTTTTCTATTTTCCTTTTATAAGGATTATTTATTGTAATTTTTTTATCTAAGCACATAATGATTGATTATTTTTTGGATCAATCAACTCTTGGACTCCATAGCTTTGCTCTTCTCTCTTTATGTGAGAAGTGTTTGATTACAAATAATCTTTGAGAGTTTTAGGGTTGAGGCATCAAATCCAATAAAATCCACCATCATGTGCATGCATGTAGAGGAGATAGGTTATTGCAAAAAAATTCAAATCATCTAGTAACCAGATTCACAACCTACATGCATTCAAAGCTAATAAAATAGTGTCTTCCAAAGCCAAGGGCTAAACTAATACACAAAACCATATTCAATACAACCCACGTTCCTCCATGTAAATAGGGAGCCAAGAATAAACACCCAACATTAATAGTCTATTATTTTCATGACAAAAAAATAAAAGAACATAGTCACCATGCAAGAGGATTTTTACATACTATCAAAAAGAGCACCAAGTCAATATGATATTATGTGCAACCACATTGACCAAATCCATAATACTCCATCTTGTCCATCCTTCATATTTTTTTTATACATTAAAAAATATAAACTATAATACTTCCACTCATACAAGGATTAATAATCAATTGATTCCTTCCTACAAATTCATTTAAGCTTGCTAGGCTAAGAAATCATAAAAGAAGAAATTATATCTAGGCCTCAAACACCATGGAACTATCACAGGCACCAACATACAGGAAAAATTCAAGTCCATGCAAGTAAATACAAACAACATGTAAGTACCTACAACTCACAAATAAGTACATAGAGCTACATATAAAATCATGGAACTATTGTAGCCTTGATACCAATTGTAAGAAAAAATACCCCATATGCACCTTTTAGTATCCTATAATTTTCTTAATTAGATTTTTAATATAGCTAGATACAAGCACATATAATAATGCCCTTATTCTAGAAATAAACATAATTAATTTTCATCACTAACCCTTAGAGGAAAATAAATCCATCTTTCATATCTAAGTAAATTTTAGCATCATAACATGTAAATTAACACTTTAAGAACATGGAAGAAAAAGAAAATAGATAGAAGAGAAGATAAACTAATATACATGAGGAAATTTATTTTAGGAAAAAGATCCGCACTCTCCAAAACATCAAACCAATATATTAATATACAACATGCATGTTACAATACACTTGCACGGTCAAATCATTAACATGGAAGTTAAATCTTGCTCCTTTTGAAGAAAATCAACAATATAACCCTACATAGTCCTTGAATATAATCATGGAGGCTAAAAACACCAGAAAAATATTTTACCATGAGCTCAAAAAAGGTTGAAAATATACCATGGTAATAAATCTCATGATCCACACCTAAATTTGATTAATTATTTATCATTTACCTCATTTAGAAAGATACTATGTGATGTATTAGAACATGCATCATAAGTGGGTCACGATTATTAGTTCAATTTGTAATATAGTTCCTACCTATTCCTAACATGTGATGTTAGTTGGATCATTCTAATTCATTTATGTTGAGATGTTAGATGATCATGTTTTGGTATTATTGTCCTATGTCATGATTCATGTTTACTCTATAATTATTTTATATTTGTATTGATGTAAATGGAACAAAAGTGTGTGTGTGAGGTGTTCTTGGGATGTGTGCATGATGTAGATTACCCAAGATTATTATTATATTTTGGTTCATGGATATATGCATTGATATAGATATTGTGATTAAACGTTATCATGAATGATATTATTTAAATATAATTAAAATATGGATATGATGTACACCATGGTGGATTTATGTGATGCTTTGGCTATTTATATATATGGAACACGTATGCTTGATACATGTGTGTTGAATGGTTAAAGGTACTAGCTATTTCTTCACCTAGATCCACAGGTCTAAGTATACCTCGACAATGGTTATAAGGGGATGTCACATTAGCCATTATTGTATTGCATTACCCATCATACTTGATTCGCGTGTGAGACCCTTATTATTTGACTCGTGTTAACTCAAATATTTCTATTGGTATGATTCCGGATACTATAACCCTCTTTGTACGGATGTCTCACAAATGTGTGATTGATGTCTTGTTAAGTTTTTTATTTCTACAGTTTAATTCAGTTAAATTCTTATATGGATTTAACAATAAAATTAAACGTTGAATGATATTGGGGAATGAATTTAATTGATTGTTAGGATTTGGGGTTATTTTTGGGAATTTCAAATTGAAGATTGGAATTATAATTGATTTGAATTTTGATTTTCACAAGTAATGCGAAAATAGGCTTATATAGGGGGCGACCCTTTGGTGAAGTGGGGATTTTTTCCTATAGGTCCAACAACCTGTTGGGAAAATGTGTCTCAATCTTACAATTATATACAATTTATTGATAGGATGTATGTTGGTATCTGGAAACTGATCATGCAAATATTGTACACTCATAGCAAGACATCAAGGTTTTCTCATTGACACGTCAAAATTTTTTTCCCACTAACATGTCAAGGATTTTTATCCATGACATGTTAAGGTTTTTCGTTAACACGTCAAATAAAAAATGACCTTGTAAAATCCTAATTAAATAAGGTTCCAAAAATCTTGTTATAAGTGGGCAGTATGTATGTAGACGAGTGTTTATTTTGAGAGTATGATAGTGGTCATCGTGTCTCTTGATCTCTTGTGGTGATACTCCTATGAGGAGCTTGCTCTACAAGTATATTGTAATATTTTGATTTTAGAATAATATATTGGGCAGCTTTTGGAGTGTGGGGTTTTTCTCCTGAAAGGTTTTTCCCATGTAAATAATTGTGTTGTGGTATGCATGATAATTGTGTTTATTTTTGTGTAATTTTTTGTAACTATTAAAGATCTGTAAAAAAATTGTATTATTATCATCTCAAGGTTAGTGTAGGAAGTTGTTCCACTACCTTAGCTTCCTTAAAAGTTATATCAAAGCTTGATCACCTTTGGTTTCAGTTGTGGGTTGTTGGATTTTTTGAACTAATCCAGATTTGAGTGGGAGCTTGTGGAGAAGACACTTTGTGATCTTGTTGCAGGAATTTTTAGATGGCAAGTTCATTAGGGAGAATAGAGGTGGAGAAATATTCTAGAAATAATTTCAAGATGTGGAAGTTAAAGATGGAGGATTTGTTGATAGATTGAGATCTATGGGATGTTGTTGATGAGAATTTCTCAAGGCTTGCAGATCCTACTCAAGCTCCTCAATATGATGTTACAGACCGTAAAGACAAGGGTCTAATTAGATTGTGCTTGGAAGACTCTATTTTAATTAATTTCCATCAAGAGACCTCTACACAAAAACTATGGAAGAAGCTTGGTGAGATCTATCAAGATAAATCTTCAGTGAACAAATTTTCTTGAGGAAGAAGTTGTATTCCTTGAGAATGGAAGAGGGTGGATAAATCATAGACCACCTATAAGTATTCAATATTTTGGTGATTCAATTGACATCAGTTGGTATCAAAATGGATGAGGAGGAGAAATGTCAGATCTTGCTTTTTTCTTTGCCTAATTTGTGGGATTCTCTTGTTATGGCTATTGAGAGTACTTCCGTTATATTGAAGACTAAATATGTGGTGGCTTATTTTCTTTCTGAAGAGATGAGGAGGAAGGTATCCATCACTGCCAAGAAGGCCCTAAATTTTCATGGAAGACCTAAGGAAAAAGGCAAGAAAAATGAGAAGTGTGACAAATCAAAGTCTAAGGGGAGATCTAAATCTCTTGGAACGTCCAAAGTTATTTGCTAGAATTGCAGTAAGCCTAGACATGTTTGTAAGGAATGCAAAGAAGAAAAGAAGAAATTTGATTCTGCTTATGATTCTGAGAAGGAAGATGGTGACACATTCATTGCAGCTTTGGAAACTCATGCAGGAAATGATGCATGGTTAATTGACTCGGGTGCATATTTTCACATTACGTTTAATAGAGATTGGTTTTGTGAATATGAAGAATTTGATGGAGGTAAGGTGTACATGGGTGATGATTTTCATTCAGACATTGTTGGTTGTGGTAAAGTTAAAATCAAGTTTCCTAACAATAGAATAAAAAGGATTAATGGTGTTTTACATATCCTTGGATTAGCATGAAATTTTTTATTTGTGAGAAAACTAATAGATGTTGGTGTGCAAGTATTGTTTTATGATGCAGGATGCAAGATGGTTAGAGGTGCTATGGTGATTGCTAGAGGTGTCAAATATGGGGCATTATATAAGCTTGATGCATGCACTATTGAGTGCAATAGTACTTCTCTGAAAATAAACTCTATAGAAGAAGTGAGGGTTTCACCTTCAATAGATGGTCATGGCTTTTGGGTGCCCAAGGGTTCTCTTTCTTCTGAAACAAAGTTACTTGTAGAGAAAACTATGTTATGGCACCAGAGACTTGGTCGCATTAGAGAAAAGTGTCTAAGGACCTTAAAAAATAAAAACCTTGTTGAAGGTTTGTCTGATTGTAATCTTGAATTCAATTTTTGTGAGCATTGCATTTATGGAAAACAAAACCGTGTTCAGTTTTACTCAAGTTCTCATAAATCTCGTGGTGTATTGGATCTTATTCATTCTAATGTATTTGGTCTTGTAGATTTTCCTTCAATTGGTAAATCCGCATATGTTTCATTTATTGATGATTATAGTATAAGGAAATGGGTATATTTTATAAAGAGTAAATCTAAAGTTTTTAGTCGATTTAAAGAATTTAAAGTAATGGTTGAGTTACAAATTGAAAGAAAATATTTTTTTTTAGGATTGATAATGGAAGTGAATTTTTCTATAATGATTTTGATAGATTATGTAAATATTGTGGTATTCATAAACAAAAGACAACTCTATATTCTCCACAATGGAATGGAGTTGTAGAAAGAATGAACAGGACAATGATGGAGAAGACTAGGAGTATGTTGAGTGGTGCTAGCCTAGAACAATGGTTTTGGACTGAAGTTGTTGCAACTACCTGTTACCTCATTAACAAGTCTCCTACATCAGCTCTTGTTGATAATATTCCTATAGAGGCATGGTTAGGTCACAAGCCTTCATTAAGACATCTTGGAGTTTTTGGTTGCAAGGCATATGCACATGTTATAAAGGAGAAGCAGACAAAGTTGGAGAAAAAGGCTTTGAAATTTATTTTCATCAGATATAGTTATGGTGTGAAAGGATACAAGATTTGGGATCCTATTGCGCAGAAGGTAATACATAGTAGAAGTTTTATTTTTAGAGAAACTAAGCCTTATTCTATTACATTGTAGCCAAAACAAAGTAAATAGGAAGATGTGATTCAATTTCCTTCTACACCTGATAAAATTGGATTGAGGCCCAAGGATAGACAAGAAGTTGAGGATAGCTTATCTAGCTCTAGGTTCTTTAGAAGAGGAGGAAGAACCTCCAACTCAGCTTGTTCATAGGCCTACAATGCATAGAAAACCACCTGAAAGGTATTTACCTGATGATTGGAGATGTATTTTTCTTTAAATACTAACATGGATGAACTCAAATCTGTAGAAGAGGAACTAGGTATGAATGATGCAGAATCTTGGAAGATTGATATTGATGAAGAAATGGCATCTTTGAAAAAAATGATACATGGGATCTTATACCATTTCCTGAAGGACGAAAACCTGTTAGTTGTAAATGGGTTTTCAAGAAAAAGATTGGTTCAGATGGAGGTATTGAGAAGTACAAAGCAAGGTTGGTTGTGAAGGGTTATTCTCAAGTTGAGGGTGTTTATTACGGTGAGATATTTTCTCCTAGTGAAAAAATGACATCAATTAGATTTTTTCTTTATATTGTTGTTGCTTATGATCTAGAGGTTGAGCAAATGGATGTGAAAATTTCTTTCCTTCATGGTGATTTAGAGGAGGATATCTATATATGACAACCAAAGCACTACATGTTGAAAGGTAAAATTAAGTTGGTTTGAAAATTAAAGAAATGTTTGTATGGATTAAAATGGATTCCTAGGATGTGGTACCAGAAATTTGATACATATGTGTTGAGTTTGGGATTTGAGCATTCTAAATTAAATCATTGTATTTATTATAAAACTAATGTTGATAATTTCCTATTTATTGCATTATATGTTGATGATATGTTATTTATTGGTAGAGGGAAAGGTATGATTTTAGAACTAAAATCTCAACTTGCTACTAAATTTTAAATGGAAGATCTTGGTGTAGCTAAACACATTCTTGGGATGGAAATTAAAAGAGATAGAGTGAAAAAAAATGTGGCTTGGCCAAAGCAAGTATACTAACTCAATCTTGCAAAGGTTTGATATGCAATATTGTAGACCATTATGTGTTCATGTTTTAGTTGGAACAAATTTATCTATTATAGATTAACATTGTTAGCAAATCACAGCATCCCTATGAGATATTGAACCATACTAAATAATGCAAATAAAACACTAAAATACCAAAGAGAATCAATGCAAGAAAGTGAAGTATGTTCAAACCTATCCCATAGTGGGAGTGGTGCCTCTTGAAACGTGGAAAGAAATCCCTTTCCCATCCCCTGATAAGCAAGATTGCCAAGATGATAATGCCAATACTAAGATTGTGCATCAAATTGTATTGTTCTAAAACTGTGTTGTAATTCCTTGCTTTTATAGATTCAAGGTTGGAAGAGTGAGATATTTTGATGAATGTGGGATCATTCATAAGCCAATGACAAGATGCCACTTTTCAAGATTTGAGAGGATGAGGAATGTGCAAGTTTTGGCCAATGTGCCAATTTCAAATTTGAATTTTGTTGAAATGACATATTTAGGGGGGATGAAAGGTGCATTAAATGCCAAGTTTGACTTGTGCAAGAGACATGTAAGAGACATGTGTAAGATCATTTAATGCTTTGTTGTATGGACAAGCGTTTGAGAGGGAGATTCAAAATTGGAAGAATATTCCATCTTGATGCCCTTTTGAAAGTAATTAGAAGAATTAATAAATCAAAGAAATGATTTATTGGTGCAAGTGGGTGGGTTAGTTAAGAGTTTAGATTTTGACTCAAGTTGAGTCAAAATCTTGAGAATGGGTGATTATGTTTAGAGGTTAATTAATTGAGATTAATTAGCCTGGAGGATTTTAGGAGTTTGATATTTGATTTAAATCATTTTGATTTATTGAATCAAATGAGAAGAACTTAAGGACCTAATTAAATAATTTGATTTATTTAATTAAATACGATGAAGCTTAGGGAATTAATCGATAATTTTTTTTAATTGATTAATAACATAATTGAATGTTAATTAGAGCGGCATGCATGATGTTGATTATTTTACGTGTCTATAGTTGATTCTTTAACTAAGCCAATGAGCACAAAAAAGTTTAGATGGTGTTCAGAGACTATGGGCCTTTCAACCCCTAGTAATTAGAGATTATGATGACACCATTTTTTTGTCCTTGCAAGGTATTCGATAAATGGGAGATTTGTTGGGAAAATGTGTCTCAACCTTGCAATTATATACAATTTATTGATAGTTTTTTTCCCAATGATAGGTTAAGGATTTTTCCCGCTCACAAGTCAAGCTTTTTCGTTAACATGTCAATTAAAAAATGACCTTGTAAAACCCTAATTCTAGAAGGTTCCAAATATATTTTTATAAGCGGGTAGGATGTATGTGGATGGGTGTGTATTCTGAGAGTCTGATAGCGGTTGTGGTGTCTCTTGATCTCTGGTGGTGACACTTCTGTGAGGAGCTTGCTTTGTAAATATATTGTAATCTTTTGATTTTTGAATAATATATTGGGTAGCTTTTGGAGTGTGGTATTTTTCTCTCAAAAGGGTTTTCCCCACGTAAATTATTGTGTTGTGGTATGGATGATACTTGTGTTTATTTTTGTTTATTTTTTTGTAACTGTTAAATATTTCTAAAATTTTTGCATTATTCTCCTCTCAAGTCTAGTGTAGGAATTTATTTTGCTACCTTAGCTTCCTTACACAACCAAGGTTCAAACCCTGCAAGGCCTTTCCCTACTACGTCAACAATTGAGACTATTTTTCCTTGGTGTTAAGGGGAGACCTTTTGGTGAAATGGTGGGGATTCTTTCTTGTGGAGGCAACAACCAAAGGTTTATACACTTAAGATCATACAAAAAAAAATTAATAGAATATTTTTCTGTGCAAGAGAATCAACCCTCTTGAAAGAGCTAATCAAATTGGAAGGATATTAGGTTAACAAATTTCATCTCTTTGTGGATGATTATAATTTTGGAATCTTAGATCTACAATGCCATACCCTATGTATCCCCAAAAAAATTGTGTATGTATGCCATCTGGTAGCCTCCAACCCTCATCAAGCATTGAAAGAGAAAATGGTTTAGTGCCTTGGAAAAACTGTGTTATTCTAAAGACTCCCGCTATAGGAAAACCTAATCATGCCCCCTCTCAATATCGATGTAATTTCAAAACTACCAACTGCTCGTCTAAAACCCTAAATTCATTTCTCCTCAAAATGGAGGTTTTTTATATTCGACACCTATTCAGAGGCCCCATGACCTCCCCCACCCTAACTCAAGAAGCTTCTCAGATAAATCCAAATCTTTAGTGCAAAATGACTTTTCCAAAGGATTTTTGAGAAATCACAAGACTCTTAGGTGTGGTTATTCCTCTACTTGGGTCCCTCGTCCTAGGAATTTTCATGGTATCTTTTCTAGGTCTGAGAACCCTAAGTTCTCAAGTAAGTAAAATTGGGGTTATAAGACTTCAAAATTATAGGGCTTCTACCATACTAGACCCCTGCACTCTGAGGTTGAAATATTTGGTTGACATCCACTCGATGAGACATCTTCTCACAACCTAGCGGACGGGTCTTTGTAGTCTAGCAAGGAGAAGTGTAATATAGAGGCACCAACCACACCAAGGCTCTAGGTTACAGAGAGTCGAGAGTGAAAGGTTGTCCTATCTTACCTCAAGCTACTAGGTGTTTTGGACAAGAATAAAAAATTAAGAGCACTCTCAAGTGCTTTTGTCCCTCTATAGATCTCAAAACCTAAATGAAGCTATATGAGCCAATTTCTAGAGTCCAAAATGCACCTCAAATAGTTTTCTTCTTGAGGATGATAGTGAAACGCACTGGAATCTCTCTAGCATGTTGGTGTTTGTACAGCTAGAAAATGTGAAATATAGTACAAAAAACAAGAAAACATACTAACTATCTAGTTGACCAATTTTAACGAAATAAATAGAATAATGAAACATGAGAAATAGCTACATAAATGTTAAAGAAGGTAGGTGAAGATAAGGGTGATGAATATCAACTCACTGAAGCTCTAATTCACCAGTGAACCCCATGCACACGTTCACCTATACACAACCAAGAGAGGGAAAAATTTTGGGTTGTATTGGGGTTTGCCTCAGTCAAACCTCCACTTTGGTGTTTCCACCTCCACAGACAACCAAGAAATCCATACAGTAGAAAATACGATAAAGGAAATAGAAAGGAGAGTATTGAACACTATAAAAGATACAATGCTACTCTATCAAACCACAATAAGGAAAGAAAAGTGAAGCAATACCACCTCCACCCAAAGTCTCTAAAGAAAAATTAAGGGAGAATGCAAGGCAATGAGCTTGGAAAAATTGACACGATCACAATAATGATGAAGGGAGGTCTTGAAAGACTTCAAACTCATAGCTTCTACGGTAGCACAACACATAGGGAAATGAAGTTGATAGAGTAAAAAGATACTGTAATTCTCAATGGAGTTATGAAAATGCTTAAGAAATCAAGTGAAGTTTCTAGAATTGTGAAGAAGATCAAGTAGACAACTAAAGAGATGAAGTGATAGTGAAAGATAGTCATTTCAAGATCAAAATGGGAGGAGAAGAGTCATTTTTAGGTCGGCTAGTCAACATAGAGACATTACACTTTGTGCCCAATAGAGAGTGTAACATCCCTATGGACACCAAAGGAAGGAATCTATCAAGGGCAGCAGCATTCCATGTAGACATCCACACACCATGCTCACATCCCTAACAAATATTCCCCCACTAACACACAAGACAAACACCAAGTGGATGGAAGGTGGGTGGGTGATGTGAAATTTTGCCTTTGTGTTTGATTTTCTAAGGTGAAGGGATGCAAAATGGGAATCTACACAAGGGGTGCAAATTCACTCTTATACATTTTTTCCCCACTTTAGTGAGCACGAGTATCGATTATTTTTTGGTAAAGTAGATTGAAGATTTAGAAATGTATACCTAAAACATCGAGGAAGCAAATTGCAATCTAGTGAGCTCAAAAGTGCAAGGTAGGAAAAGGAATCTTCAAGTACTCTCTCCTGAGGAGGTTCAAACAAGAGGACTCCATAGCTCCGCAAAACTATGAATTTTAACAAATTACATCGAAGGCCCACCGACATATGATGGACAAATCCCGCAGGATACAAGAGCTTCATAGGTCCTTGAACCTATAAAGAAGGTCACCCCAGGTACTCTCTCCTGAAGGAATCTTAGTGTGAGGGGACTCCACAGAGTCGGAATGGAAAGTAGCTTCACATGTGTACCTATAAAGCAACATGTTAATGCACAGATAAAACATATTAGAAATCACAAAAAGCAGCCACGTAAGCAAACAAGCAAACACTCACGTAGATAATCAAGAAATTGAAGGAAGGTATTTCAAAGGGGTCCTTTGGTAACCCTTCAAATGAAAAAGGGTCCACTCAAGGAATGCATTTTTTGAAAGTCCAAGAGAATTTTTTCGTAAATCGATTCAACATCAAGGAATCCTTTTCAAAGATGTTCACTTCATCAAGGAATACGAAAGGAATAAAATGACTCCTCATGAGGGGAAGGTCAAAGCTTCTCTTGAAAGAAAATTTTCTCCCTCCTCAGAGGAAATTTATTCAAGTTCTTTCTTTGTGAAGCCATGATGAAGGAAACACATTCTACTAGGGGTCCTTGTTGAGAATGTGAATTTTGAAAAAGGTTTGCAAAGATTTTGAGAAAATATTCGTTGGAAATCGAATGCATTTTTCAAAAATAAAATTTGACATGATAACCCCCCCTTAGGATAGTGCATGTTGAATGCAGAGGCACATGACATCCTAAGGAGAGAAAACATCACACTTGTATCCAAGCACCTACAAGGTGGAAAAGGGTCATCTAGGAGCACATAACGCAAGAACGAGGGAACAAAATCACACACACATAGAAACACTATACTACAGATAAAGAAGAGGCACCCCCTAACACTCATAAACCAAGAGGTCATTTCCCTCCCAATCTAGATCATTATATGAGGAAGGAGGACAAGCCTGGAAGGGAAGAATGTCAAGGGGTGAACCCTCTGACCCTCCCATGACAAGAGCCAAGGAAGAAAGCCTCGCAAGGTCTTCTCCACTCGGTTCTTGTGGAGAAAATTTTAGAGACTTCACGAAGATCATTGATAGGGTCAGGACCTCATCCAAAGAGTTAAACATGTACTTCATGGGAGTACCATTTTTTACCTCATTGGACAAGGAAGGCAGCGCTCGAGATTCACTATTAGGCTCACCAAGTGACTTGGGAGCAGTGACAAACTTTGGGGATGTCAGAACTTTCTCTATCACTAAGATGGAACATGCTAAAATAGGACCACCCTCTGAAGAATTTGGACTCCTCTTTCACACCCCATTGTTGGACAAGCCAACCTCCATCTTCCTCGTCATCGAAGGATGTGAGTTCCCCACAGATGAGGCAGAAGGCACAAAGGATGAGGATAAAACCATGGCAGACACCACCGAGGTGTTCAACATGTCTGAGTTTAGAGAATATTTGGATGTCCGAAAGGAACATCAAGAGAGGGGGGTTGACTAAAGGACCAATAAACAAATACACCCTTTTAGGATTAGGGGTGTTTACGCTTGCAGTAAGAGCCAAAAGCAACATTGAGGCTAACTGAACTGAAGCAGAGAGGAAAGGAGAGGAGGAAACAATTTTAGACCCTAAAATAAGGATGGTTGACTCCCCTTCCTTCCTTTACAAAACAACCTGCTCAATTTCTAGAGCCTTTTGTTGATTCTTGCACTCATATAGAAGGAGGTTTCTACAACTCCGAGAGCTAGAGGCCAGGAGCTAAGATGGGATAGAAGGCTCTTCCATGGCCATTAGAGTTTCCATCACATCCATTTCTGGTAGAGGGAGAGACTCCTAGATGGGAGTAGGAGGGAGGGACTAAGAGGAGGTTGGAACAATAGTGGGAGGATTCAGCTCTAGCACCTCGGTGGTGGGCCTCTTCCCATTCACTTCATTAGGAGTAGGAGTAGTAGGAGGCCATGAAGGTTGAGACATAGAGGATTCCCCATAGGGACCCTTCCTTCTACCATCTAGGTAGGACCAAGGTCTAGGAAGCACAGTAGGAAGGTCCTATATCCTAATCTTGGCTTTATGCTAAGTAGACACCATTAGACTTCTTATGTGAAACCCAGGAGTAGTCATCCAAAACTCCTCTTGAAAAAGAGGGGCAGAAGTGGTGCCCCAAGGACGGGTAGGCCTCTCCTTTCACTTTCAAGAGGAGGGGGCAGCTTTTTGTTGCACTATCAGAGGGGTCATTTTCAGCTTTCCCTTGCCCTTGGTTTTGTACTTTATGTAGTTTTGCTAAAGCAGGTTTGTTCTAGGGGAAAGCGGATGGACCAGGGTGGGAGAAAAATGATCCAATGAATAACCTCCAATGGTTTATATCTAGCATCATGCACTATGTGCACAACACCTTTATGGGATAACTTTAAACATTTTTGAATAACGGAAGTGATTCCATTCATGAAACTAGCCACGGGATGCCCAACTTCACCCTAAACAGATCAGATTCTAGAATAACATCAAAGGTTGTATCCATATCCCTAGGTCCAACTATGATGGAAAGGGTTATGGAGCCATATGGCTTAAGAGAGACTGTCATGCATACGTATGGTGGAATTTTTTGCTCCATATTTCTCCCTTTCTAATGAATTTAGCCATAATGTCTCCTCCATAATAACATTCACCAGGCTTGTAGTGTAAACTAGGATTGGGTAAAAGTACAAATTTGTGTCACACTTTTAGCCAACGTATCAACATAAGTGAATTTAAGTATTTCTAACTAAAAATAATTTTGGGTCAAACATATGATCTTGTAAGATTCATTCTAGCTAAGTTAGATATATCCACAACTTTTCCAGCTAAAATTGTTGGTTAAATACATATGTAGCACCACTTTGAGGCTAATTTACCAAAAAAATAGATTTATTTGAAAAAATTGATGTTTTAATAATTTCTACTCATGTAAATAACATTTTTTTTAAATATAAAAATACCCTTTTGTAGATCCATAAGTCTAGTTTTCAAAAAATGTATATTTAAATAATTAAATAATTATTTTTATTTTTATTTTGACTTTTACAAAAAGTAGGTTATTAGCCCAAAATATTAGGTTGATTACCATGACAAGGAAAAATAGTAAAACCTATTAAAAAAATTTGAAACAAATATGATGCACTAGATAAAAGAATCTATATCATGAGGGTATAATTTTTTTTCGATTTTAGATAAGTAGATAATATGAAAGTTGATTTCCAATGGAAATAGCAATGTTTTAATATGTACACATTCTAATATTTATTTAAAAATATATATTTATCAAAATTGTAAAAAAATAAATCCATGCACAAAAGTTTCAAGTCATAAATACACACAAAAAAAAATGAACGATAAAAAATAAAAATTACTATATAAAGATTGATGTCTCATGTGACTTCCTTTTTCAGCATTTTTTCAACAACTAAATTATAGTGTCAATTTATAAAAAACTATATTCAAATTATTTTATTATTTAAAAAAAAAATAAAAGCATGAAATATACTCAAAAATATATATTTCATTAGTTTACATCATTTCCAAATTCAAAACATATATGTCACTTTTTAATAATTCAAGTTTAAAACTTGGATCAGTGTTGGTCGTTTCCTTTAAAAAGTGTGGCATGGCTTTGTGCTTTTATGAGGCAAGCAGGAATGTATAGGAGAGAGGGCTTATTATTCAAGGGAAAGTATTGTGAGGTGAATCTCACATCTAGTGAACCAGTCGTAGGTTGTGGGGGAGGAGTGACTGAGACCATGTTAACATATGTCGAGGGTTGAGGAGAAGCATTAGAGGGGTCGATAATCAAGTTCACAGAATGAGACAAAAATAAGTCTTTGTAAATCTACAACTCACTATTGGCCTTTGCTACTGATTTATTTATGTTTTGTTTCTTCCCATTGAGACGGATGGTACCGTCATCGATGCAATCCTGTATCTCATGGCGCAGGCTCATGCAATGCTCGGTATCATGCCTGTTGACACAATGGTACTGGCAAAAAGCATTCACATCATACCCACCAGGATAAGGTTCCTTTAGAGGCTGAGGATTTTCCAAATTAATGATCTTATTCTTCGACAACTTTTGCAAAATTGAAGAATAATATTTTTCTAACTTTGTGAAATTCCTATTGCATCTAAGGTTGTGATCATTAGTCACGGTGACTACATTTGCAACAGCTTTATCTTTTCCTAAGATGTACACAATAGACTTAAATCCTTCTGAATGGGAGCACGTGGAAGGTCCTCCAAATTGAACTACCATTTGTTGATACTCTTGCAATGTGGCACACAGATTTGCAAAGGAAAGGTATTTCATTAGGGTAAACTTTTCCTACCAGCTTTGCTATAGGTTTCCTATGAACACCTTCTACACATCAGTGTCGAGCAACGGTTATGAGATCTATGAAAAGAGTGCTTGGTATCGTGCTATAAAGTTAGCTATCTTTTCATTATCCCCTACTTCCATCAGATGAGATTTGAGAAGGCCATATTTAGACCAATGTTAGCTTGAAACTGACGAAGAAACTAGTTAACAAGATGATCAAATGAAAATATGGAATTATCAAGCAAGGAACAGCACCACTCAAGTTTTGTGTCCTTGAGAGATCAAGGAAAGAGTTTCACCATCAAAGCATTGTGATGAAATAAATTAGTACACATGGTATTGAAAGTTGACACATGCATATATGGGTCCCTTTTACCACCATACTTTTCAAACTTGGGAATCTCGATTCCCTAAGGGAAAGGAGTACTCAAAATCGCCACTGAAAATGGGCTATGTCAGAAGAAAGGTTGAAAAATAGGTTGGGCAGAGAATTGGGAAAGGTTCACCAACTAGCTTTGCATCCATCCCATGTTCTGAAGAAGAGCATTCAAAATAGGGTTGGATGATGACAAAGGCCTTGTGGAACCTCCACAACCACCACCACTAGAATGACCTCTAGAGCCACCATTGTGACCACTGTTGGAGCCACCACCACTAGTAGGGAATCCACCGGAGCCACCTCCACTACTGAAGCCACCACCATGGCCTCCACTAGAGCCACCTCCGCCAGTGACACCCCTGCTACCAAAACCACCACCACTCATTCCATCAGAGCCCCCACTGCCAGAGGCAGTACGAGGGGTGAAACTAAAACCAAGGGGTATTCTACTCATCTCAAGAGTAGGGGTCTTTTTAGAATCAAAGTAAACACTAATCGAAGGGCCTATCTTGGCCATGCATATAGATGTGGAGGCATTGGAATGCCTATCTGTCTCTCATAGGCATCAAGCACCTCTCCTTGGGTAGTACCTGATCTAGTCTCATATGAGGGATATATACTTTGGTTAGATCAGTAAGGTTGTGTAATAACTCTATACATTTTGATCCTTTCCTAACAGATATCTCACCTCGCTAGAAATTCTAGTGGCTCTCACCATGTTAGGTGCTTTCTCCAAATGATTCACAAGGTTTGACAATCTATTATCCAATACCAAAAGGTTTTCCATAGAGATATGCACAGTATTATCCTCATCCACAGACGAATCTGTAAGGGGTGCTAGAGGGGCAGAAGAACAAGTGGTCTTGTCTATGAAACCCATCTCATCAGTAAAACCTATAGGAAAAATAGTGGTAAAGTTAGTAGCCAAACCAGTGGAAAAATTGGAGGTGAAACTAGAAGTGACCTTCATATTTTCCATTGGTAGCTGTCGCACACTTCTCCTAAGAATGTACTCAAAATTTGTGGATTGGGTTGTGATGCTCATAAACCTTCACAACACTCAAGTTTACAATAGTCACCAGGTGCAAGTAAAAAGTCTCGACACAAGTGAATGGACAGATGTTGTTCATGTCAAGTTCACCAAAATGTAAGGTAGGGAGAACAACCACACCAAGGGTCTAGTTCATGGAGAGCCAAGAGTGGAAGGCTGACCTATCTTACCTCAAGCTATTGGGTGTTTAGGAAAATAATCGAGAATGAAGAGCACTCTCAAGTGCTTCTATCACTCTACAAATCCAAAAACCTAAATGAAGCTAGATGAGTCAGTTTTTGGAGTCCAAATTGCACCTCAAATAGCTCGTTGTCCGAGTATGGCAGCACAAGGCTGGGATGATAACATGGTGTGCTAGCATCCATAGAACTAGGAATCATGAAATACAGTACAGAAAACAAGAAAACCTACTAACTATCTAGCTAACTAATTTTAGCAAAATAAATAGAATAATGAAACATGGGAAATAGCTACTTAAATGATAAAGAAGGTAGGTGAAGATTTTTAGGGTTAGAAGGCAGATATATAACAAGTTAAATGCAGATTTGAACAATAAAATAGAGTAATAAAACACACAGAGAAGATAACACAGAGAATTTAACGTGGTTCACCCATTCTGGGCTACATCCACAAAACTGCAGCCATCCAATGATTTTATTATCCAGTGCAAAACCTATTACAATATTGTGAATAATTCCATATTACAACTCTTCATCCTACCCACTTATAACAAGATTTTAGAAGCTTCCAAAAAATTAGGGTTTACAAAGTCATCCTTTTTCTTTTTCGGTGACAAAACAAATATAACGAGTTAAATGCAGATTTGAACAATAAAATAAAGTAATAAAACACACATAGAAGATAACACAGAGAATTTAATGTGGTTCACCCAATTTGGACTACATCCATAAAATCGCAATCATCCAATGATTTTATTATCCAGTACAAAACCTATTAATATATTGTGAATAATGCCATATTACAACTCTTCATCCCAGACGCTTATAACAAGCTTTTAGAAGCTTCCAAAAAATTAGGGTTTACAAAGTTGGCCTTTTTCTTTTTCGGTACAGTACTAAAAAATGTACAGTATAGCCTGATCAGTTGCCACATACCAAAAAAGATAAGGGTGGTGAATATCAACTCATTGAAGCTCTAGTTTTCCAGCGATCCCCACATACACTTTCACCTACACATAGACAAGAGAGGGGAAAAATTTGGGCTATATAGGGGTTTTCCTCTATCAAACCCTCGCTTTGGTGTTTCTAGCTCCACAGATAGCCAAGAAAGCCACAAAGTAGAAAACATGATAAAGGAAATAGAAAGGAGAGTATTGAACACCGCAAAATAAAAAATGCTACTCTATCAAACCACTATAAGGAAAGGAAAGTGAAGTAATACCAACTCCACCCAAAGGCTCTCAAGGCCAACGAAGGGAGAATGCCAGGCAACGAGCTTGGAAAAGTTGACACAGTCGTGGTAGTGACGAAGGGAGGTGACCTCACAAGACTCCAAACTCGCAACTTCTATGGTAACACAACATGTACGAAAATAAATTTGATGGAGTAACAAGCTACCGTAATGCTCAATGGAGTTGTGAAAATGCTCAAGAAATCAAGTGAAGTTGCTAGAATTGTGAAGAAGATCAAGTAGAATGCTAAAGAGATGAAGTGATAGTGAAATATAGGCATTTCAAGATCAAAATGGGAGGAAATGAGTCATTTTTGGGTCAGGTGGTCGACACAGAGGTGTTACGCTTCATGCCCAATGGAGAGTGTAACATCCCTATGAGCACCAGAGCTAGGAATCTAATAGGGATGGCAGTGCACTGCATAGACATTTGTGTGTTGCGCTTGCGACCTTGAAAAATATTCCCCCACTGACACACAAGACAAACGCCATGTGAATGGAAGGTAGGCAGGTGATGTGGAATTTTGCCTTCGGGTTTGATTTTCTAAGGTGAAGGGATGAAAAAGGGGAATTTACACAAGGGGTACAAATTCACTCCTATACAGGAAGCTAGTTTCATGTGAAGGGATTTCCTCTCATCGAGAGCTTTGTTGGAGGTTGATCCCCACAATAACATTAATCTTGGAAAACTACTTCTCAAAGTTTGAAAAAAATTGTATGTTCATCTAGATCTGAGGAGAACATAGGCCTTTGATTGAAATATGCACTTGGGTGAAGGAGAATTGGTATGATTTTTTTGATCTCATAGTAGTTTTGGCTTCTTCCTTTTTAATTCTTTTAAAAAAACTACTATAAAGAAAAAAATTAGGACTTAGGGCCCCTTTTGGTGTGGGAATATATTTTTTGGGGTTTCTGACTAGAAAGCCAATCTTTCAATGGATGTTCTTAAAATATCCCTCCTCCCATTCTATTTTTCCATGGCATATCTTCCTATGGAATATTCAGAAACTGCCTTTGTGAGGAAAATTATTTCACAACTTGGTGATTTTTTGAAAAGTGAGTTTGAATTGGTAAATGGCATACCTGCACTTAGGGTTCGGGCTCTAGTGAAAAATCTTAATTCTATTCTAGGGGTTGTGAAACTCATCTCCTACAAAGGAGAATGAAATCAAACAGTTAAATGTGACTCTTCTTCTTGGAAAGATGCAAATATTCTAGTAGATTTGGATATCTTTGTTTGGGAAGATCTGATAAAGTTTACCACCCTTGCCAAAGACTTGGATACTAACTACCCCTCTAGTAGTTTTTACCCTCGCTGCCCCTCTTCTCCTCAACAAGACAACACCGAGACAGGGTGGTCAAGGGTGTTATAATTGGTTATGGTGATAGCCTACCAAGATCTAGAGGAAAAATGGAAAGCACAAAGAGAGAATATAAATATGACAAGAATAAACTATATTCTTATCAATTATTCAAATGTTGTGTTCAATGTATAAGAGACCCCTTGGTTATATAGCTAAGGTGAGATACAAGAATTCATAAGATTATAAAAAAGTGTCTTAATCATATGAAATGAGACAACTAATCACACTTACCTAGGTTCACATGTGTTACAAGTCAAAAGATAAGATAATAACTAATCACAACTAACACCTTCTATAAATATTCCTTCCTAGGACCTAAGTAAACTTAACATGTAAATAAGTGGCTATGTGCAGGATCATCATAGAAAAAGCAGGCCTTTAAGTGGCAATAAATTTAAAAAATTAGAGTTAAGCAACTTGACATAAAAATTTGAATAAGTTATCTATATTATTTCACAAATATGTAAGAATAGAATCTTTAGCAAATTTAATGTAGTTTCTAAACTACTAGGTTTTTTTATTTATTTATTTTTAAATCTATTTGGTGAAAATTTGAAATTTCAATGTAGTAGTACTGAAATTTTAGGGAAAAAATAAGAAGTAGTTGTTTGTCTGACCACCCTAACCACAATAAAAAGCTAATATATTTTTATATATTTTAGATATAAGTAGGGGACTCATGTCCCGATGTGATGCATATTTTTTTGTAACTTTTTTCCAAGTAAATAATTAATTATGTTTTTTTTATTACAACTTTTAAAAAATATAAAAACTTGTATTTCTGACCACCTTAACTTGGTCAAAACTTAATGAAATTCAATTCTTTCTTTTTTTAATCCTATAGTATGTGAAGCATATAATGTGACACATATTTTGGATTCAAAAAATGTGATACCGTTTGAAAGCTATAAATTTTTTTCAATCAACCTATTAATCAAGAATTTAGTCATAATTCAAATAGAAAATGAATAATAATTATTTATTAAATTCAAAATAAAGCATAATTTATATTGGTGGAAAGCTGAGAATTTCCTTTAAAAACCCTTTTCTTTTCATCAATTTTGGGTAAAAAAATAGTCGTCAACCACATGGGTCATCATATCACTTAGATATCGACACTTTTTGGTCCATCATGATCCTGCACATAACCAAGTCCCCTAGTAATTAATTAACTAGGTATAAGAAATTATTTACACCAACACCCCCTTAAGTGAAACTTCGAAAGTAGCTAATTTTATTATGAAAATGACACAAAGATGGGTCTTGGTTATAAGGTCATGTTATGTACCCATGTACATATGCAAAATAAATGACAAAGAAATCTCTCACAAAAGGAGAAAGGGAGAAAACCCACTGGGACAAAACTCCTTCCCAAATGAGAGATGAAATACAATAAATAAAATACTCTCAAAGATGCATGAGAGGGCCAAAACCCCACGTGAGGAAAAATATCCCCTATAAGAGAGAAGAAGAAGAAGAGAGACAAGGCAACCCCCCCTCAATGTCGAGTCTCCTGTGATGGTGGTAGAATCTCGACATTGAATGTTGAAGATGATCCAATCTCGTCAAACAACATTCCTCCCCTTAGGAATAAAAAAAATCAAGATAGTATGCAAGATGTCAAGAAGATGGATGATGTGTGATGATGTCTCTAAAGCATGCTCAAGTGTCTCCATGTCAATTTTGAAAGTTGATACACTCCAAACGGGCATTTTAGGCCACATTGCTAAAGAGGACAATCTAGAATCTAATAGATATGAATGAAGAACATGACCCAAAGAGAAAGATAGCCCCTCTAAAGACAAAGAAGCCTCCTCCAAATGCTATCCAAAAGTATCCACAGTCACGTCAAATTACAAGGAATGATCATGTAGAGATTGAACAAGAGGGTCAAAGTGTTCCCTCACAACAACTAAAGAAGGATCATTTCCATCAAAGAGAAAATGAATTTCATAAATGATGTCACCCGAATCTGCAATATGAGACTCCACAAACAAGTTTGAAATACCTATCAAGAAGACATCTAAAGTAGCCAAATCTAAAAGACAATGAATATCATGTTGTATTGAATCATAAGAAGCCATATATGTAGCAACACAAGCATCATAAGATACAATAGTAGATGAGGATGTGATATTTGCAATGCCCTGCCACGCAAACCCCATGGGACATCCAAAATCCCAACAAAGAAGAACATTTTTTTTTAAAGTAACAACTATGCATTAACCATTGATTTTATAAACATACAACATTATGATGATTATGTAACAACACCTAACTAGTCCCATGGGGTTACATGGTTGCATTACTCATAAACTTCCCCAACCAAATAACATCGTTAGTATTAAATGCCAAGGGATAAAATGATAGAAACATACACTACTCAAGATAACATAATGATAGGCATACAACCATCCATAACCCATAGAGATGACAAGAGTACATACATCATTTTATTACATAACAAATTATAGTTCAAGGTAACAATTTATGGAGCATATTTCTACAGATACAACACATCTTAAATACAATAATACATTACATAATTCTTCCCTTATATCTATGGGAAGATTACATGGAGTACAAGAATAATACAACAATGATGAATAATGTACAAGCATAGAATAGTCTCCAATCAGGAGAAGCCATGGAATCTCTGCATTCACTTCCACTTCTCGCATCACAAACATAACCTGGGAACCCAATGGAGTGCATAGCACATTCCACCCGACCATGTGGACCCAAAGGCCCACCCCCCATGCTATAAGATGACAGAAGGTCCCAAAAAAAAAAAATAGTCAAGAGTACAAGAATGACATGAATCCATAATCCAAAATTCAACAAGACAGATACATAAGAATAATTACTTCCAGAGGTACAAGAAAAACAAGGGAGGGAAATTACAAACATACTTGGTTGCTAAGGGTAGTGTGTCATCACATGGCTCAACATGGGTTACCCAATGTGGACCTTCATAGGTTACAGACCCCCATCCTGGGTTACCTTGGCAACCTCAACCGATCCCCAACCCCCATTCTTACACATGCGGAATCAACTTACCTTTCTTGAGGACAAGGTAGTTGATTTGCCATTCCAGGCCTTCTCGTCTCATCCCAAGCCTATACAAGTGCTTGAGCCATTAGAGAGGCATTTTTTATCTTTCATTAGAGTGATTTCTACCCACCCCCTAACTATTTATTAGGTTATCACTTGATTAACTCAACTTTCGCACGAGTTACCCAGGAGACCACTTAGGGTTCCAGCCCCCGTGGGAAGCCACACTCCCTACTAGCAACAAAACACAGCTCAAAATCACAAATTCAAAGAATAGGGGTGTACCTTAACGCTCATAAAACCAAGACATGAAAAATTACAACCACATGCGAGGCATGAACCTTCTCGCACACATTCCATAACACAACATTGCAAAGGAACAAGGTAACACCAACATAATCTTAACCAAACAAGAATAATTGTTGCTCAAGCCAACATAAAATCATCGAATACAAGTACTCCCCTAGGCTCTGGAAGTCAATTAAAACAATCTACCCATGAACTTATACATAAATATGAGAAGACAAACAACAACAAATGGGTTCCCGATAGATTTCAACATGAATTCAATAAATAAAACCCCCCCAAATCAAATCAACATAAAAAAGAAAGACACATCAAATTGAAATCATCAAGAATCGGGTTTCAAATAAAAGCATGATTACCCTCAATGTATTAACCATAAAGGATAATTAATAATCAATTACATTTTTTTAAATCGGTCATTATAATATTATTTAAATAATCTAGGAAACAATTTCAAAGAACGTTCTAAATAATCAATTTGAATTTTATTCTTACATCATTATAAAATCATTTAAAATGATCAAAGCCATATAACATTTTTTGTAAAAACTAAATATACAAAAAAAAAAATTTTAATACCCAATTTGGGAAAACAACCAAGTTTATACTATATCTATATATATACGACATATATTCATAAATATATATATATATATATTCACATATGAAAATTATTATTATTATTATTGAACTTATAAATATAATAGCCACCGTATTTATTTATTTATTCTTTTATTTCCATAATGAAATAATTTGCGATAACATATAAGTATAAAGGAAACAACAACGATATATATATATATATATATAATTAAATATATAACTATAAACTAGAGACAATGCCACAAAGGGAAGAAGTGGTTGTGTTCACATCAGCACAAAAATAAGATATTCCTTAGCCATTTACATGGCCATGACCCTCCAGACATTCGTTGGGTGCCACCACATGGCATCAAACAGGAAAAAATAGAGATTACAGGATTTTGTGTTGTTTTACATTACGCTGGGACATGTTCAATTAATGTTGGAAGATCTTAAGAGTTCACTTTCAAATTTCCAAGAGGTTTAGGAGGTAGATCCTACGAACTGAGAGAGCTTAAAAATTGAAGGACGTAAATATATATGCTCAGCAAGGGCAGTAAAGAATGCTTTGGAAATTTAAAGAAAGGCAGCTCGCATAGATCTACGCAATTCCCATGCATTTATCATGATGGGTGAGTTATTATTGTCGACCTCCCCAGAGCAACCTTAGATTTACATGCAAAAGTACAAGGAAATGGCATTGATTGGCAGAAACAGAAGATCGTTAAGGGGGCATTGGACTTACAGCATAAGTATTAAACAAGCTAAAAATAGCTCCAACCTCCCCAATCGCATTTATGACAGAGAGATGAGTTCAAATAGTAAGTAGATTGATTAAAGATATCTAGGAATTAACAAAATACCTTGACATAGCAGATTGAGACAGCCGAATAATTTAAATGGCACAAGACTTTTGTTTGGGAGATGAATCACATCCTCCCAAATCGGAGATCAAACCGAAGTTGGAGAAATTGGTTTGACAAATAGAGACAGCAGGGTACTTCTAGATTCAAGAATTAGTAAATATTGAGGTGACAAATAATTGCAATAATCATGCGAACCGTTTGCACAGAGGAACTTAAAATGGAAGGAGTAATAACTTGAATGGCAAGAGAGGCAATATCCATACCATACAAATCATTTTTTATTTTTTTTTAACAGGTGAAACTAAAAGAAGCTATCTGAAAATATAAACTCGCATAGAACTACTAAAAAAATTCCTCAAAAGGCTAAGTAAATTCATTGAATGGAATTCTAATTCTATTTCACACATACATGGGATTTGAAAGGAAATAAAAGAGAACAAAAACATGAAACGATACCAAGATCATATATCAACAACACTCGTCATAGCCATAATGAAATCAAAATTCCTACCTAAAATCCAATGCACAAGCACGGAGAGGACGAACTGTAGACCCTCAGGTTCACAACCGCAACTCCTCCTTTGAACTAGATCAATATCGATGATAAAATCCCCTTGAAAACAATATCAAAACCCCCAAGAAAGATATAATTTATTTTGTTTCAGAAAAAAAAAAAATTGCAGAGCAGAAATTTTCCTTTTGAAATTGAAAACCAACCCCCAAAAATTTGAAAGAAAGAATTATTAAACCAAAGAAACATTTTTTAGTACAAAATCAGTAAAAATAACAAGTTTCCCCTATTTACTTTTGAAAATCAAGGCATAAATAAAAAATTAAAACTAAAATCAACAACTTGCACCCACTTTTCCAATTTGAACATATGCATGTAATTGCATGCGAAAACTTTCCTCGATTAACATTATCACTTAAATTTTCATTTAGCATAATTCCAAAATAATAATTAAATAAACAATATTACTGTCTAATTATCAATTTAAAATTTAACAATATTATAATTGAAATATTATTCTATCTTACAATTAAATATATTAATATCAACAATTAAAAATACTATATACATTTAAATCAACAAAACATTTAAATTTACAAATTAAATTTAATACTTAATCAAAGAAATACTAAATTGATTAAATGACACTATAAATTAACAACTATATTAAATGGTTAGACAACGTTAATAATACCATTAAAATTAATCCACATGCCAACACAAATAAACACTTACACAATTAACCCAAAGACCAAAGTGGAGAGGCACTACAATCTCAATTGGATGAGGAAAAGCAAGAAAAGAAGTTTGTTTTTCAACTAGACATTGGGTAAGTGCACCAATCTGTGACACAATTTTAGGTGCCAAATTGAAAAAACATTATAAAAAAACCCGAAATAAGCCATTTGGCGCACTTGACATAAAAGCCAAAAATCGGGTTTCAAACCCTCATTTTGTCTTCAACCCGCGGCTTGAGAAAGAGGATTTCAGGTCTGCAACTCGCGCTCGCCAAATCTCTTCCATTTTTTGCATCCTTAGCTTGTCATTTTCCACGAGGATTCTGCCAACTCGTCGAAGAGGTCGAATATTGCAAAGAGGTATGTATTTTAATTCTATTTATTTCGAATTTGATTTAGAATGCAAATTTAAATAGATTTTTATAATAAAAATTTGTTCTAATTCTCAGGGAATGAATCTCCACCTCGAAACATTGAGAATTCACAATCACCCCCTCATGAAGAGCCTCCTATACAAGAACAACCCGAAACCCCTCCATCAATTCATAGGCATCCTCAAGGAACACAAGAAAATATTCAAAATCAAATTCAAAACAATAAAATAGACATTCACCAATTAATTGAAAGATTAACCGAGCATGACGAAACCCACCCTTATAGGAGAGGGATTGTTGAATCATTGAAGTCAATTGTAACTCATGTAGGAGAAATGAGTGAGCAAATTATTTTTGGTCAAATAAGAGGCATGAGATGAGACAATTTTATGCTAGTGGTTTGTCATATGCAGATGTCAAAAAACCAAAAATTAGCAAAGCCGGCTTGTGTGCCCTATTTATAGACCCAAAAACCAATGAACCTTTGTCCCATGCATGTAAGAGGTTCCCCATCCATTGGTGCCACCATGAATTAATTAAAAACAAATTTTGGGAGCGATGGTGGATGGTATTTGACCAGCCTTCATGCAATAACCATGAGGTGCTGCAATACTTTTTGGAAAACTCTATTGCGAGTTTATCCTCAATTAAATGCCAAACTATTTTGACATCTTAGAATTTCAAGGTAGAGGTGGGGGCTCTACACATGATAGACTTGTTGCACAACGTAATTCACAGTTGGCACCGAGATCCTTGGGCAAACCCATGGTGGAGCATGTCATTGTTACTTCCATTGTAAATGATAGTGTAGAGGTAGACACAATGAAGTCGATTGGCTCACTCACCCAGACCATTTTACAATTTGTGAGTCCTCTACTAGAGCCTGGTGTGGAGGAGATGTGTAGGTCCCGAGCTCCACCCCACCATTGTGGTGCTTGTGTTGTTGTTTGCACGTACAATTATCAGAGTGATCGTGATGCAGCTACAAATCCTGTGTTAGTTGTAGAGGCGATGGCTTTCACAGATGATATTCTGAATGATACATTCGGCATTGACACTCAGGTAAAATTTAGCAAGTTATTTTAATTTTGTTTATTAAAATATATTTTGAAATTTAAGAATAACTAAATTAGTAGAATTTTGATATGATGAAATTTCAAGGTTGCACTGTTCATGAGGGATGTTCTATTCCTATAGAACCTTATACATTCTCGGCGATGAGTCCACAGATATGAAACTAGTATTAAAGATATTATTATTGCATTTGAACAGTTGAATGTTATATTTGAATGTTTGTCTCATGACATGCTTCAGATTTCAAACAATTTTATGGTGCACCTTCTTCCTCCACACCTCATGATTCATATCCTCAAACAGCATACACTCAGCTAGCCTTTATTCATTAATGGTGTTTTAAATCTATGTTAGCTAGTTTTCGTAATGTTGCATATATACAAATCTAAAAAATTGATGAGAAACACAAACATTGCATTCAAGTATTCCTTGATCGTGTCACATTATGTTCTCCTAATTCACTTTTTGTTCCTTTATTCCTTCCTAATCCATTACCATTAACATTTAATATCTCACCCTATTTTCCATGATTCCCTCCTAGCCCATCCCACTAATATCTTCTAGTCCATGTTGTGTCATTATCTCCTACTCCCATCTTATTGTACCCATTATTATATCACCCTAGATGTTCCATGATCCCCTATGTTCAACCCTATGTTCCTTTATATCATCCTATGTTATACCATATTTATCCATGTTTCATCCTAGATAACTCTTCTCTATTATTTCTACACACAAGTCAAGTTCGCACTTCGTGTACTATAGTCAAACCCTAGACACCTCCTAATTCACCCTATGTTGCATTATTCCCTAATAATTGCATCCCATTAACCTCAAATTTTCCACCCTATATTTTTTTATTCCATCCTAGCCCATCCCATCAATCTATACTAGTCCATCCTAAGTTCCATTAATCCCTTTGGTGCAGGGGCACCACTCTTTTCTATGTTTCTTCATTAAGTGTCTGATAGTGGTGCAAGAGCACCCATGGGTCTAAGGGATCTAGAATCATTTTTTATGTTTTATTTCTTTTTTTATTGTTGGAATAAGGTCTCATGGACCATTTCATTGCTTTTTAATAGGTCTCCTAGGGATTTGGTGGAATTTTGGTCTTGATGACCAACTTTTTGTACAAACAAGGTCTCCATCCTCTTTTGTAAGTCTAGTGCATTTTGGAAAATTAAGAAAAAAGGATGCCTTGATGTAGCTAGACACCTGAGGGGAGTCATATTTTTCATTTTGAGGATTTTTGGATGCCTTTCACACAATTTGGAGGTATCTTTGTAGTCAAGTTGGTGAAAGTTGGCTAAATTGCCTTAATTGGGCATTAAAGAGTAAAAAATGAAGTCTTTTTGTGTTTCCAATGGCCAAATGATTCAAATTTCAGTTGGAGGAAGTTGGAGGAGGTTTTAAGTCTTCATATATGCCTCTCTTGTTCAAGGCAAGGCTGTTCTTGAAGTTTGGAAGAAGTTTTCAATAAAGAGTTTTCTAATTTCTATGTTTTCTTGAAGAAATTGTTGATCCCATACTTGGTACGGTCTATACATGTTGTTTCATGTTCCAATACTGTAATTTTTGGATAGGTAATTGAATAATATTTCTTTTGGCATTGGATTGGTGAGATTCCATTGAGTATCGAGGGAGATATCTTAATTTTACTCTCGGGTGGTCTGAAAACCCTCAAAATCAGGATTATGAGTGAATTATGGGTGTTTCTTCCATCCCCACATTGTAGAGTTGCTAAATCCTAGTGGGATGGAAGGTATATGCTTGTACTATTATGTCCTCAATGTCTTGGAGAATGGAAGGCTCATTGGAGGAAGTGTTGTGAGATTCTTGGCTTGACATCTTTATGAGGCAAGCCTAATTAACAAGCAAAAAAGTGAGTTTTTCTTGGTTTCTAGAAAATATGTTTGGGGGGCACTTAGGAATGATGGTAACAGGTGTGGAAAACCTATAGGAAAATTTTTTTTTGCACTTTGGGGTGAAGGGGAGAGCCAAGATAGTCAAGGCCCAAGTGTAATTCTGTGATTTAGGCCTCTTGGAGCAGCGGTAGAAAAGGTCATTGTGAGTTATGCCTTGATAGTTAAGAGGAAAGGTTTTGGAACCTTTTAGGGGTCCATGTGGGGTGTCTAAATACATGGGTTTTATTTCTTGACAATCCTCCATGTGTTTTTTATTTTGACTATCCTACTAGGTAAAGACTACAAGCCTTAAGAGGGAGTGAGGTCTAAATCACCATAGTGATAGTTTTTTGTTGAAACCTAAGTGCTAGATGGTTGTTGAACCTTGTTTTGTCCTAATGTGACATGATCCAAATTCTTTCAAGATTTTTGGGTGGTCTGAGTTGTGAACCCTAGGTGTGTGGGGGCTGATCACTTAAAGAATAATGGAGTTTATTACTCCTTATAACAGTATTTGAGAGCAGCGTTGAATTGGATTGTCTTTGTCATCATAGTTGTGTGGTTACCTTCCCTGCCACTCTGCATCATAGTGGTATCAAATCCTAATTGCAGGTAATTTTTGAAGGGAAGACATCATGCCTCCAAAACAACCTGGACTGGTGGTTGCAAAGGACTTGAAGGCCTTGAGGCAAGAGGTAGAGGCCTTAAAGGCAATGAATAGAAGAAGAGGAGTGTCCATGGAGGAAGAGAGTTCCTTTGAAGAAGAGACAGAGGGTGAAGGACCTGCAGAAGGTGGAGAGAACCCTTAGGGGGAAGAGATACCCCCTCATGAGAGAAGAATCCTTAAAGCATTCAAAGCATCAAGAGGAGAGTCCTTTTAAGTGAAGATTTACCTACCAGTGTACAATGGAAAGATGGATGTGGAAGAAGTGTTGGAATGGGTAGAGGCATTGAATAACCATTTTGAATATAAAGAAATGGCAGAGAACAAGAAGGTGAATTTTTCCAAAACAAAGTTGAAGGGAACTGCCTTGGCATGGTGGAATTTCATCCAAGGAGAAAGGTTGAAGATAGGTAAGTCTATGATCAACTCATGGGATAGGATGGTGCACAGGTTGAAGGCACTTGATTCCTTCCTACTGATCATGAGGTACAAGAGTTCAAAAAGAGGCAAAATCTGAAGCAAAAAGACATGGATGTTTCATCCTACACTGAACAATTCTTCAAGTTGAGTATGAGATGTGATCATGTAGAAAGTGAGAATGAAAGAGTGGCCAGGTATATCAATGGCCTAAGGCTCAACATAGAATATGAGATCGGTTTGGTTGTCCCCAAGACCATGGAGGATTGCATGCAAATTGCACATAAGGCTGAAGAGAAGATAAGAAGAAAACAAGAGCAGCAAAATAGAGGAAGAGGCAAGAATTTTAGAGGTAGAGGCAGCTTTGGGGGAAGAAATAAATCCCAAAAACATCAAGAGGAGTCTAATACTAATTAATCAAGTGGATAATCAAGCAATAGAAGGGGATTCAGGGGTAGGAGACCCAATGGTAGGGGCAGATTTAATGGAGGGAGAAGTTCCAATCAGTTTTCAGGGAGATGTTACACTTACAACTAGCCTGGGCATCCATCCTTCAAAATCCTTGAAAAGAAAGGATCAAGCTCTCATGGTGGAGAGAGGAGGAATCAATTGCTACATGAAGATGAAGAAAGTGTGACCTCACCTGCAGTAAACCTCACATCAGAAGTTGGAGAGAACTTGATGATTAGGAGAGCATTGCTCAAGGCACCAATCCCTGAAGAACCCCCATAAAGGAAGGAACTCTTTAGAATCAATTTCAAGGTACAAGGTAAGGTGTGTAAGATAGTAGTGGACTCAAGATCAACATATAATCTTTCTTCAATTGAGATGGTAGAAAAATTGAATTTGAAAAGCATTTCTCACCCTAACCCATACAAAGTTTCATGGCTTAGTAAAGGACAACAGGTCTTGGTGAATGATAAAGTATGGGTATAATTCAACATTGGGTCATACAAGGACAAGATCCTATGTGACATAATCCTTATGGATTTGTTCCACTTTCTTCTTGGGAGGCCTTGGTAGTTTGATAGGAAGGCCAAGCATGATGGGGAGAAGAATACATACTCCATTGTGAAGGATGGGGTGACTTACAACCTCACACCTCTCATAGAAGAAGACAAGGAAAATCATGAAGGGCCTAGTGTTTTTATGGTGGGTGAGAAGGATTTCATGAAGACCTTTAATGAAGGAGGAAGAGGATTCTTCCTAATTATGAAGCCAAAGAGTGAAGCAGATCTGCCCACAAAGAAGAAGGAAGATGCACCTAGAGAGGTCCAAGAGTTGTTGGAAAGCTACAAGGACATAACGGTAAATGAACTACCTAGTTCCCTACCTCCCATTAGGGATATAATCCACCATATTGATCTAATTCTAGGGGCTAAATTTCCCTATAAGGCTGAATATAAGATGACACCTGCTCAGAATGAGGAGATTGCAAGACAAGTGTAAGATTTGTTGGATAAGGGGCTAGTGAGAAAGAGTTTGAGCCCATGTGTTGTTCCTACTATCCTAGCACCAAGGAATGATGGTAATTGGAGGATTTTCATTGATTCAAGAGCCATTAAGAGACTTTAAGAGACATGATATTGAAGAGGTTACAAGAGGAGAAGTTGCTGATCAACATGGAAAAGTGTGAATTTATGAAGGGAGAACTAGTGTACCTTGGATTTGTCATCTCCAAGGGATGTTTGAAGATCGATCCTTCAAAGTTGGATTCTATTCTTACTTTTCCAACACCAAAATCCATGGGAGATGTGAGAATCTTTCATGGACTTGCAAGCTTTTATAGAAAGTTCATCAAGAACTTTAGTCAAATTTGTGCTCCTATCTTGGACACCATCAAATGAGGTAACAAGGGTAAGTTTTCTTGGACCAATGAGGCTGATAAAGGGTTTGAATATCTGAAAAAGAGAGTAGCACAAAAAACTATACTTGTGCTCCTTGATTTTGATAAGGTTTTTACAATTGAATGTGATGCTAGTAACCAAGCAATAGGGGTTGTCTTGATCCAAGAAGGAAAACCGGATGCATTTTTTAATGAGAGGTTGAATGAAGCAAAGAGGAAGTATTCTTCCTATGATTTGTAATTGTATGCTATGGCCCAAGCCCTCAAAAAGTGGAGACACTACTTGTTACCTAAATAATTTTGTGTCTATACTGATAATCATGCTTTGAGTTTCTTGAATGCACAAGATAAACTCAATCATAGGCACATGAAGTGGGTGGAGTCTTTACAAGCCTATACATTTACAATAAAGCATAAGAAGGGAAAAGGAAATAAGGTGGTAGATTCTCTCAGTAGAAGGTCACTTGCAGCGCAAGAGATCCAACTCCAAATCATGGGGGTTGATGCATTGAAAGACATGTATCATGAAGATACAGATTTTAAGGAAGTATACAATGTTTGTGATCAGCATTTGAATACTTCTCATGGTGAATACTCTAATTTTCTGTTGTAGAATGGTTTTCTCTTCAAATGAAGCCAATTTTGTGTGCCTAAATTATCAATGAGGGAGAATATTATAAAGGATAAACACAGTGGGAGTCTTGGAGGTCATTTTGGCCTTGATAAGACCTTAGAACAAGTGAGAACTACTATTGTCCAAGGCTGCAAGTAGATGTGAGAAATTTTGTGGAATGATGCATAATTTGCTAAAAATCAAAGGGAACTTCATCAAATGGAGGGCTCTATCAACCACTTCCCATTCCCAATAGGCCTTGGGAGAGTGTAAGTTTGTATTTTGTATTGGGGCTACCTAAAACCCAAAGAGGTTTTGATAGTGTTTTTGTGATGCTTGATAGGTTTAGTAAGATGGCTCATTTTCTTCCTTGTAAATGCACCAATGATGCATCTAGTATAACAAGCCTCTTCTTTAAGGAGGTTGTTAGAATACATGGATCTCCCTTAAGCATTGTTTCTGATAGGGATTCTAAGTTCATAGGTCACTTTTGGAGGACCTTGTGGAAGAAACTTGGTACAAACTTGTCCTTTAGCTCTGCATACCATCCACAAACGGATGGACAAGCTGATGTGGTGAATAGATCATTGGGAAATCTTTTGATATTTCTTACCAAGGAGCATGGACAAGCTTGGGATCTAATTTTACGTCAGGCTGAATTTGCATTCAATGACTCCATGAATAGGAGTATTGGTAGGAGCCATTTTGAAGTATTATATGGCATACACCCTAGAGGGGTCTATGAGTTAAGAGATCTAGAAGGATTTGATAGGAGAAGTGCTCAAGGAGAGGACTTTTCTATTACAATCAAGGATATCCATCAACAAGAAGGAAACTCTACAAAAGAATGTTGAGAAGTACAAAGAAAGAGAAGATTTGAAGAAGAAAGATGTTCAATACAAGGTTGGATATTTGGAAATGGCTCACTTCAAGAAGGAGATACTTCCAAAGGGAAAGTATACTAAACTCATATATTCCTCTCTTGGTCGAGGCAAGGCTATTCTTGAAGTTTGGAAGAAGTTTTCAATAAAGAGTTTGTTGATTTCTGTGTTTTCTTGAAGAAATTGTTGATCTCGTACTTGGTACGGTTTTTATGTGTTGTTTCATGCTCCAAGCCTATAATGGTTGGATAGGTAATTGAATAATATTTATTTTGGCATTGTAGTGATGAGATTTTGTTGAGTATCAAGGGAGATATCTTAATTTTACTCCTGGGTGGTCTGAAAACCCTCAAAATTAGGGTTTTGAGTGAATTATGGGTGTTTCCTCCATCCACGGGTTGTAGAGTTGCTAAATCCTGGTGGGATGGAAAGTATATGCATGTACTATTAAGAAGAAGTGAGGTCTAAATCACCATAGTGATAGTTTTTTGTTGAAACCTAAGTGCTAGAGGTTCGTTAAACCTTGTTTTGTCCTAATGTGACATGATCCAAATTCTTTCAAGTTTTTTGGGTGGTCTGAGTTGTGAACCCTAGGTGTGTGGGGGCTAATAATTTAAATAATAATGGAGTTTATGACTCCTTGTAATATTATTTGAGAGAAGCACTGAATTGGATTGTCTTTGCCATCATAGTTGTGTGTTTACCTTCCCTGCTACTCTATATCAAATAGGAAAGGTGTTTTAGGATGTTTGAATTAAGTCCTTGAGTCTTAATAAGGTCCAATGTGACCATTCTAGTGTAATTGATCAACTTTGAGGGGATTTTGTATTCATCTTGTAAGGTTTGCAAATCATGTGGAAGGAATTCTCAAAGTTGACATGGGGTGTCAAGGTAGATAGGATGATGTTTTCTTGAGTAATTCATGATTTCTTAGTTGAATAAGGTCTCATTAGAATATTTTTAATAGTTTAGGTGTTTAAGAGGGTCTAGGAAAATATAAAGAGTCAAAACTTGAAAGTGTTAAATTTGTGAGTTGCATAAATGCAACAAATTTGTAATGCAACGGTCATGAGAGGTTTAAAAAGTTTTTGTAAGGAAGTTGGGAGTTTTTTTGATGAGGAGAAGCCTTTAAAAATGCATGAAAACTCATTTTGTAATGTTGGCTTGAAGTTTGAAGCATTGGCAATACGAATATCTATGTTTTTCATCAAATATCTGAGTTTTCTTGTCATTTACAGGCCTATACGAGCCCGTACAAATTAATTGTGCCATGGAAATCATTTTAATTTATTTTTTCAGGTGTTAAAAATATTTTGGAACAAGTTTGAGGGACATCCATTCTAATTTGTGGTAAATATCCTTGTTTTCCTATGACAGGCCGAAGACACACTGTTTGAGGGTTTTGTAACCAAAATCATGATTTAAGGTCCCTTACACCGAATGTACCTACTGTATCTAGTGTAATGGGCCCTAGGGATTCTAATTAGGTTGTAGGTTTCATTATTAGAGCTGTGGAGAAGGAACTAATGAGATAAACATGTTGTCTTGATGAGTTTTGTGAAGAAAAACACATGAAGATGGAGCCTTGGGTCTAAGGTTTGTGGAAATCAATGAGAGTGTGAAATTTTTACCAAATTTTGAGCATATTGGGGTTATAATATACATGTATGAGTCGGTGGCATGGTCTGGTAGGTTGTGCAAGTTGGACTTTGAATAAACCCTCTTAACTTGGCATGAAATTGAGGGTTTTGGAGTTTTCTCTATTGGAGGAGTCAACCCTGGGTGTTGATTGTGGGTTTAGAGGTTTGAGGGCATATAAAATGTAGCCCCAAGGTTTTAAGGGTTTTTGTTAAGTTTAAAGGTATGTTGCTTTGTAAATCTGGCCTAATTCATGGCCTAGGACAGCAATGAGAGTCTAATTTCAAGGGATTCGTTCAAAAGACTTGTATCTGGTTACGAGATATATTTTATAACTCTGAAATGGGTATCTAAATATATCTTTTTATTTTCAAGTGTTTTGGAAAGCATGGGAGTTAAAGGCCAAAAATTGACTTTGCACTACTGTTAGGTTACATGGGTGAAAGTGAGAAGTTAGACTCTTGATTGTTGTCAAGCTTTGAGGATTGTTTGGATAAATCTAATAGTCCATTTTAATCTTGTTAGATGTCTCTTGAATGCAAGTTGTCACTTTGAATGAGTTTGAGCCTCCTCTCTATATCACCCTTCTATTCCCATCCCATTACCCTCTCTTATTTCACCTAATGTTCCATTATCCCCTCTTGGTCTTTATATCAACATAATATCTGAGATATTGTTTCATTTGCAGATGTTGACAAGAGATAGCCCTGGTGATGTTGGTGGCATGATGGACCATGGAGTTGCTGCAGCCATAGCCAGTTCTGATCCATTAAGAGAGGTATGGAATAGATTAGTCGATTTGACATTATATTTTCTCTTTTATGGTCTATTATAGAAATTTTTCATGATACTTTTATGTAGTGTAATTTCCATCTTCATGGTTTCTATAGGTGGTTGTCACTCCAAATCATGTACATGGTGATGTTGTAAATGTGCATGATGACTATATGTATGTGGTACATGATTATATATTTTGTTATATGCCATTCCATAATTCAATTTCTATGTTTTAACATCTTTACTTTTAATTTTATCAATTGAAGGTCCAAAGTAAAGAGAGGAGGACTAGCGAGCATGTTCAAAAGACAAGAGAAGCAACAGTCACTCCATCCAGCCAAATTTTGAAGGCAACACGGGATCTATTTCCTTCCCCTATAGGGAAATGACTATGTATTAGTGTTGTTTATTGTATGCCTATGTGGCATTTTGGAAAATATTTTTTGTACTATTGATATATACGTCATATTTTATGTGCATATGGCTCCTTTGTACTAATTCTATATAAATTTTTTGGATATATTGTATATACTTTTATCAATATATATCATTGTATAGCCTTTTGGATTTTTGATTAAAGAAACTCTTATTTTTCTACTGCCATTCTTGAATGATGTTATCATGTGTATCATGTAAGTTTTATGCTTGAATGTTGTAGGCATGGATTTGTTTTACATCTAATGCTTAATTAATTATTGTTGAATGCTCAATAAGCCCCATCTAAAGTGTATAGTATAAATAAGCTCCATTCGTGGTAGTTTGTATCATTTGGAATGCTTCAATTACTTGTGCCTCACTTATTCACATGTATGCTTCACTTATTCACATGTATACTTCACCTATATTGTGTGTATTCATGTATATACTTCATGCTTCCAATGCACAGTAGAAAAAATCTTTTGGGGAAAATTTTTGACAAACCAAAAGTATAATACTTTGTGAAAAAAACTGAGAAAAAATGTACAACAAAAGATAAAAACTTCTTTTTTTTAAATTGAAAGGTATTTCCATAGCATATAGAGATATAGAGAGCAAATAAAATAAATATTTTAACTAATGAATTGTAAAAAATGGATTTGTGTAGTTTATATTCATATCGTTGATTGCATTGCATTGCACATCTTTCAAAGTCAAAGCATTACTTCACTTTACATAACTAATAAGTAGATGTTGATAGATGACCAAATTTCAATAACAATATAGTTTATACAAATTCAACCTAAGCAGTTATGCAATATCTTCACATTGCATAACTAATAACTAGGAGCAGCTACCCATTGCATTTTCTTATCATGGCATTCTATGAGACCAAATTTATTTGAGGTATTTTTTCAAATAGTTCCCTGCCTTGTCTATGTTACCACATTTTTCATACATGTCTACCAAAGCATCTTCTCAAACAGTTCACTACCTTATTGCTATGGCTAAAATCCTAAAACAAGTGATTTTGAACAAGCTATGGATGCTTCGAAAAGATATATCAAAATCATAATAGTAAGCAATAGCATAGACAAGGTAGTGAACTGTTTGAAAAAATGCATCAAATAAATGTTGTGATAGAATGTCATGACAATCCATAGACAAGGTAGTGAACTAGTTCAAAATATAAGTCAAATAAATGTGGTCTCATGGTGACGGAATGCCTATAAAGTCATTTTTACACACTCAACTACCTGCATTTGATCATTTTTCTCCAACTGAGAAATCGCCACCATGGGAAAAGACCTTTGAGATAGCGAAAACCGAGAGATATTATTTTAGAGGGGCCCAATGTGATCCTATAGGCTCAGACAAGAATTTTCTAAGCATCACAGTGTCTGAATACAAGCATGTTGAAGTTCGCAGCCATTTTGTACTTTGGACCCTTAAGGGATCGATCTAGTTGAACGTAGCTCAGAGCGATTTTGCATTTTTGAGTGTGAAAGAGGACCATGCCTAGTGTAAAACCTCATATTCAGACGTTTTGGGACAGTTCGTTTGGTCACACGAGCTGCAGAACGAAAGTTGCACCACTTTGCAACTTTCAACTACTTGCATTTGACAACTTTTTCCCCAAGTGAAAATTCATCACCACGGGAAAAGGCCTCTGAGATAGAAAAAACCAAGAGAGGTTATTGTAGAGGGGACCAACGTGATCTTTTAAGATTAGATGATTATTTTTTTAGCATCACGGTGTTCGAGTAATAGCATGCTGAAGTTCACAACCATTTTGCACTTTGGACCCTTAAGGGATCGATCTAGTTGAATGTAGATCAGAGTGATTCCGCGTGTTTGGGTGTGATAGAGGACCATGCCTAGCATAAATATACCTATTTGGATGTTTTGGAATAGTTCGTTTGTTCACATGAGCTACATAATGAAAGTTGCACCACTTTGCAACTTTCAACTACTTGCATTTGACAACTTTTTCCCCAAGTGAAAATTTGTCACCACAGGAAAATGCCTCTGAGATAGCAAATATCGAGAGAAGTTATTGTAGATGGGCCCAACATTATCCCATAGGATTGGATGATAATTTTCTAAGCATTGTGGTGTCTGAATACGAGCATGTTGAAGTTCACAGCCATTTTGCACTTTGGACCCTTAAGTGATCGATTCGGTTGAACATAGCTCAGAGCGACTTCGTGTGTTTGGGTGCAAAAGAGGACCATGCCTAGTGTAAAACCTCCTATTCAGACGCATTGGAACAGTTCATTTGGTCACACGAGCTCCAGAATAAAATTTGCACCACTTTGCAACATTCAACTACTTGCACTTGACAACTTTTTCCCCAAGTAAAAATTCGTCACCACGGGAAAAGGCCTCCGAGATAGAAAAAACCAAGAGAGGTTATTGTCGAGGGGTCTAACATGATCTCATAGGATCAAATGAGAAGTTTCTAAGCATCATTATTTCCAAGTAATAGCATGCTGAAGTTCACAGCCATTTTGCACTTTCGACCCTTAAGGGATCGATTTGGTTGAATGTAGCTCAGAGTGATTCCGCGTGTTTAGGTGTGAAAGAGGACCATGCCTAGAATAAACATATCTATTTGGATGCATTGGAATGTTTCATTTGGCCACATGAGTTGCATAAGTAAAGTTGCACCACTTTGCAACTTTCAACTACTTGCATTTGACAACTTTTTTCCCAAGTGAAAATTTGCCACCACGGGAAAATACCTCTGAGATAGCAAAAACTGAGAGAGGTTATTGTAGATGGGCCTAGCATGATATTTTAAAATCAGATGATAATTTTCTAAGCATCATGGTGTTTGAGTAATATCATGTTGAAGTTTGTAGTCATTTTGCACTTTAGACCCTTAAGGGATCGATCTGGTTGAATGTAGCTCAGAGTGATTCTGCGTGTTTGGGTGTGAAAGAGGACCATGCCTAATGTAAAAATACCTATTTGGATGTGTTAGAATAGTTCGTTTGGTCACACAACTTGTAGAATGAAAGTTGCACAACTTTGCAACTTTCAATTACTTGCATTTGACAACTTTTTCTCCAAGTGAAAATTCGCCACCACGGGAAAAAAACTCTGAGATAGCGAAAACCAAGAGAGGTCCAACATGATCTCGTAGGATCAGATGGTAAGTTTTTAAGCATCATTATGTCTGAGTAATAGCATACTAAAGTTTGCAACCATTTTGCACTTTGAACCCTTAAGGGATCGATCTGGTTGAATGTAGCTCAGAGTGATTTCGCATGTTTGGGTGTGAAAGAGGACCATGCCTAGTGTAAACATACCTATTTGGATGTATTGGAATAGTTTGTTTGGTCACATGAGCTACATAACAAAATTTGCACCACTTTGCAATTTTCAACTACTTGCATTTGACAACTTTTTCCGCAAATGAAAATTTGCCACCACAGGAAAATGCCTCTGAGATAGCAAAAGCTGAGAGTGGTTATTGTAGATGGGTCCAACATCATATTTTAGGATCAGACGAAAATTTTCTAAGCATCATGGTGTCTAAGTAATAGCATGCTGAAATTTGCAGTCATTTTGCACTTTGGACCCTTAAGGGATCAATCTAGTTGAATGTAGCTCGAAGCGATTCCGTATGTTTGGGTGCGAAAAAGGACCATTTCTAGCGTAAATATCTCGAATCGGACGTGTTGGAACAGTTTGTTTGGTCACACGAGTTGCAGAAAAAAAGTTGCACCACTTTGCAACTTTCAACTACTTGTATTTGACAACTTTTTTCCCAAGTGAAAATTCCACACCACGGGAAAAGGCCTCCGAGATAGAAAACACCAAGAGAGGTTATTGTAGAGGGGCCCAACATGAACTCGTAGGATCAAACGATAAGTTTCTAAGCATCACGATGTCTGAGTAATAGCATGCTGAAGTTCGTAGCCATTTTGCACTTTGGACCCTTAAGGGATTGATCTGGTTGAATGTAACTTAGAGTTATTCCAAGCATTTGGGTGCAAAAGAGGATCATGCCTAGCATAAAAATACCTATTTAGATGCATTGGAACAGTTCGTTTGGTCACACGAATTGCATAACAAAAGTTGCACCACTTTGCAACTTTCAACTACTTGCATTTGACAACTTTTTCCCCAAATGAAAATTTTCCACCACAGGAAAATGCAAAGAGATAGCAAAAATCGAGAGAGGTTATTGTAGATGAGCCCAACACAATCTTTTAGGATCAGACAATAATTTTTTAAGCATCACGGTGTCCGATTAATAGCATGCTGAAGTTTGTAGCCATTTTGCACTTTGGACCCTTTAGGGATTGATCCTATTGAACGTAGCTCAGAGCGATTCCACGTGTTTGGGTGCGAAAGAGTACCATGCCTATTGTAAATATACCTATTTGGATGTGTTGGAATGGTTCGTTTGGTCACCCGAGTTGCAGAATAAAATTTGCACCACTTTGCAACTTTCAACTACTTGCATTTGACAATTTTTTCCCCAAATGAAAATTTGCCACCACAGGGAAATGCCTCTGCGATAGCAAAAATTGAGAGAGGTTATTGTAGAGGGGCCTAACATGATCTCGTAGGATCAGAGAATAAGTTTCTAAGCATCACGGTGTCTGAGTAATAGCATGTTGAAGTTTGCAACCATTTTGCACTTTGGACCCTTAAGGGGTAGATCCGGTTGAACATAGCTCGAAGCGATTCCGCGTGTTTGGGTGTGAAAGAGGACTATTCCTAGCGTAAATGTACCCACACAGATGCGTTGAAATAATTCGTTTGGTCACACAAGCTGCAGAAGGAAAGTTGCACCACTTTGCAACTTTCAACTACTTGCATTTGACAACCTTTTTCCCGAGTGAAAATTCACCACCACAGGAAAATGCCTCTGAGATAGTAAAAACTAAGAGATTTTATTGTAGAGGGGTCCAACGTGATCCCATAGGCTCAGATGAGAATTTTCTAAGCATCACGGTGTACGAATACTAGCATGCTAAAGTTCATAGCCATTTTGCACTTGCGACCCTTAAGGGATCGATCTGGTTGAACGTAGCTCGAACCGATTTCGTGTGTTTGGGTGCGAAAGAGGACCATTCCTAGTGTAAATGTACCCACCCAGATGCATTGGAACAGTCTATTTAGTCGTACGAGCTACAGAATGAAATTTGTACCATTTTGCAACTTTCAACTACTTGCATTTGACAACTTTTTCTCCAAGTGAAAATTCGCCACCAAAGGAAAATGTCTCTGAGATAGCAAAAACCGAGAGAGGTTATTGTAGAGGGGCCAACATGATCTCATAGGATTAGACAAAAATTTTGTAAGCATCACGATGTCCGAGTAATAGCATGCTGAAGTTTGCAGCCATTTTGCACTTTGGACCCTTAAGGGATCGATCCGATTGAACGTAGCTCGGAGAAATTTCGCATGTTTGGGTGCAAAAGAGGACCATGCCTAGCATAAACATACCTATTCGGATATTTTGGAACAATTTTTTTGGTCACATGAGTTGCAGAATGAAAGTTGTACCACTTTGCAACTTTGAACTACTTGCATTTGACAACTTTTTCACTGAGTGAAAATTCGCCACCACAAGAAAATGCTTCTAAGATAGCAAAAACCAAGAGAGGTTATTGTAGAGGGGCCCAACTTGATCCCATAGGCTTAGACCAAAATTTTCTAACTATCACGGTGTCTGAATACCAGCATGTTGAAGTTCGTAGCCATTTTGCACTTTCGACCCTTAAGAGATCGATCCGGTTGAACGTAGCTCAGAGTGATTTCGTGTGTTTGGGTGCGAAAGAGGATCATGCCTAGTGTAAACATACCCACCTGGATGGTTTGGAAGAATCCGTTTAGTCACACGAGATGCAAAATGAAAGTTGCAGCACTTTGCAACTTTCAACTACTTGCATTTGACAACCTTTTTCCCCGAGTGAAAATTCACCACCACAAGAAAATGCCTCTATGATAGAAAAAATTGAGAGAGTTTATTGTAGAGGGGCCCAATGTGATATCATAGGTTTAGAAAAATATTTTTTAATCACCACGGTTTACAATTAAAACCCTTTCAAAGATTGTTTCTCTTTTGCACTTTGGACCCTTAAGGGATTGAGTCGGTTGAACCTATCTCAAAACAATTGTGCTCTCTTTTCGATGGAATTAGGTGGGAAGCAGACTTAACTCTATTTTAGTTATAGTTTGTTTGGATTTCGAGTGATTTTGTGCATTTTAGAAGCCAATTACTGAGGGTCGGTCTGTATACCTTGTTTTAAGGGTTTTGAGTGCATTAAAATGCAATATTAAGCCTTCCACCCACTGTATGTTACCTTTTGGCTTGTTGTGACTTTACCTTTGGTCATCAAGAAGGGAGGCTTTGAAAATTTGTAGGGGCATCCATTTTTTTTAGAAATTCAGTGGTTTGGGCCTAGTACAGGCTTGTATGTGGTTTTTGTCTTGACTGTCCTACCAGGCAGTGCTACAACGGTTAAGAGTAAAAGAGGCCTAAAGGCTAGAGCAATGAGAAAATGGAATTCCTTAGGTGCAATTTATGGTTTTATTTCTTGGAGTGGTCAGGAGAAACATGTTTTGGGGTAACAAATTTGGTCTAAACCAATGTCTTAGTCTGATTGGCCAAAATCCCATGTCAAGTGGCAAGGTTACCCTATTGTGAGTTTGGTGAATTGATGTCCAAGTGGGCATATTTGAGAGAAGTTGTGTCATCTCTCCTATTTGGTTGATCCACTCTACATCATGGTTCTTTTTTGGAACAACCTCATTAGGTCCCCTTGTGGTGTTGTAGATTGGTCCATAGTAGTTGTTTGGTTGAATTTCATACCCTAAGGTATGTTAGAGATGACCTAGGTTGCATCAATTTATATGATGCATACGTTGCCCCTACCTTGTCAACCCTACGGATTTGGCAAGCTAGTGAGCTCACTAGCTTGCCAAGCTCACTATCTTGCCAATTCGGTAGGATTGACAAAAGGTGAGTTTTGAGGAATTCAATGAATCTACCTTGGGGATTATGCAAAGGATTTAATTATCATTTCTTGGATTTTGACAACCTCTGTAGGGTCCTTGTTGAGTTTGATGCTATTTTACAAGGTTGAGTTAATTGAAATTTGATGTCTTGCTTAGCATATTTGAGAGAATTTGTGTCAATTGGTGTCTTGGGTTACCACCACCTTTGCATCAGTAGGGGCAATAAAATATGATTTTCTACAATTATATTAGACATTATTTCATTCTTACTCATAAATCCACATGTTTTTCCTTGAAGACAACTTTAAATGTAAACCTTGAAGCATTACAACTAATTTTAAATGTAATATACACATTTAGTTGAGGCATATATTAAGGAATATACACATTTGCATGTATTAATTTCTCATAATCTTTTTATATAAAAAATACACTAAGTCAATGACAAATATTACAATAGTGATGGAAGAACATCTTGAAAATCTTCCCATTTTTCAATACTTGTATCAATACATGCAGGGAAATAATCCTCCCATTTGCAGCATAGATCATGAAATATATTATACTTTAGAAGAAACAAAAAGAGTTGCTAACCAGTTTCATTTCTCCATTCCACCTCAGTTGGACCAGTTATTTACATTCCAAAATGATTCAAAACATGTACATCCCCTACTCCCTATGAAACACATGGGTAGTAGCCTCTCTGTGGTTGTGTAGTATCATAGGAATTTGGTCCACAAAAATCTTGCAAAATCTTCTCAATCTTAAACATAGACTCACATAAAAATCATTAAAATAGCAATAACTAAATAATATCAGTCATACAAATGATGAGATGTACTATCACCTTCATGCATGCTAGATAAGGAGGTCAATTAAAGGTCCTACAATGGTGATGTGCCCCTTCACTACTTTATCATCTCTCGATGACCCTACGTATAAATTTCAAATATATCACTGAGAGGCTTAACATAAAACATGTAGCATATAAGAATCTGATAAATCTAGGAGATGGAAAAGAAAGAGAAGATTGACAACTAGAAAGTGCACCAGCAACCGATGTTTCTCATATGACTGAACACTTGCATCACCAACCGATGTTGTTCTTTTCTTATATACTTTGACAAAATTCAGTATTACCTACAGTCACAATAAGAAAAGGATCAATCACAATCATAAATGCATATGACATCAAACACTAATGGTGAAAAAGCCTTATTGCAAGGTGTTGGTCCAAAAGAGTGATCAATAACATGACTTTACAAATTCAATGTGCATACTTACAAATCAATCTAGGGAACCATCTGGGTCTGCTCTACTCTTTATTGTGTCGATTATTTCCTTATGGTCAGACTCACGCACTTTCCACAAGTTCTTGTTCACATTTTTTCCCTTATATTTGATCAAATGAACATTGATGGTGATGACAAGGTTTGAGTAGTGAATAATTTTTTGATGTGTTTCGAAGTCCTCAAACAACCAAACTACAACATTCTTAACTAGATAAATTTGAAGCCATGTTCCAGTAACAACCACCGAACCTGTAGGATATTCTATGTTTTCTCCATCTATAACTAGGGACTCCAATTTCTTTTTGGCCTCGATACAATGAAACAGGTAATAATTTGTACCTTCTTCATTGTCTTCATCTACAATCACCGCATAAACATGCCCTGCATTGATATGTTCATCTTGTTAGATGTATTTACCGAGCAACATAATAAAACTTTTAAGTAAGATATATTACCTAGTTCTAGTAGGTATGATACATGATCAAAGTCAATGGATGATTGCATCTTCATGATTTGTAGATCCATCAGGAGCTGATAAGTGTCAAGTGGGGTTAGACTTCTTATAGACCATTCGTCAACCCACTCTATTGACTCACAATTATTTTGTGATTGAAGAGTACATGCATAAAAAAAGCATGACATCTTCCTTGTATGGATAGTCCATGTACCTACATTGGAACTTCTAAAAGAGTGTAGCTCACTCGATCTTGTTAGTGTACAAAAATCCTCATATTTTGCAATGTTAGTATCATCTACTAAATGAAAAAATCTATGAACTAAAGAATTACCTTCACTACCTGGACCCAATGCACCATTGCACCACTGGACAATTGATCTTGCATATGTCAACTTTACATTGTTTGTGTACTTTAACTCTTCTCGTGTTAGGGCTTTTTTGATACATGCACCTGCTTCATCATGCTCCCCCTTTCCATGCCTGGCCTCTGAGAAGTTCCACATATGTTGAATACCACTAATTGTATGCATCCTTCTCAACCAATAAAACATTATGGTGTTCTTAAATTATGATGTACAATTATCTGACCATATGGTATGTTGACTAAATCATATGCCCCTGCTAGCCAGATCAACATAGAACATATGAAGGCAACCTTGCACAAACTCTGTAGAATGTGTGTGATCATCATTGATGTAAAAGTGATACTCCCTCAATACTTTTCTATTTTCCTTTGTACTATCATTTGCATGAATGAATTTTATATGCCCAAATATAGCAACCTGCATGGAGTTGTAGTACTATGATTGCACCTCGTTTTGTGGTTGTAGTGTGTAGTTCTCAGCAAAGTCAACAACTAAAATGATATGATGAAGTGGAAATGTGTCCTTGCATAACTTGAATTGTGATTCCAACCATTGTGCTTTGTGTGTATGCATTGCATAATCATAGACTACCTAATCATGAAAAATGCCCATAAACTGATACATTGGAATCTTATCACTAACCAATTCACACTTCTTTTCTTCTTTCCCATCTTCTAGACTGTATGCCACTATCTTATATTTGCAAAATTCCACAATTTTGTCTCCAATTGTGTGTGTACTAGCCATGTGTTGGAAAATTGGAAAATGTTGCATGCCACCACAATGATCACATGTGCCATCCAAACATGATTTTTTGTAAAAAAATTGACCATCCTCTCTTGCACATAAAATGGAAGACAAAACTTTCCTTGACGATTTAGGTGGAGGCATTATGTTACATTCCTGCAAAACATTTTTAGTATGCATATCTACACATATACGTCGATAAACATCATAGTGGTTAGAAAAATAAATATGAACCCTACAACAACAAGTAGTGCATGTGTGATTTATTTTGACATCAAAAGGCTTTAGCATTTCAAAATACCTTTGACATATTTTAATTTCAGGAAACTTCTGTACAAAATCAGCAAAAAATTGGGTTTGAGTGGTATCCAAATAATGCATTGGATGTGGCTCACAGTTTTTACTACGAATTCTCCTTCTTACAACATCTCTTTGATTAGGAGAGCTCCTTTTGTTATCCTTCCAATAATTCACAATTAAAGATCTCAAGCCTTGAGCAATTCTTGTGCCTTTCTGTGGCACTCTACCCAAAAATGCCCATAACTCATTGCTATTTGGATCCTCCACTCTTTCATGCCTTCCTTTGGCTCTCATTAGAGATGATCTACTTATTTTCAAAGACTTACTTTCCTTTGTAAGGTTCACCTTGTTCCTTGTTTGACTGCTTAACAGTGTTGTTTTCATCACATGTTGTGTGGCACAACTATCCTTCGTACATGAGGTAGAACCCATGCTCTCATATGCACTCATCAAGTTCTTTACAATGAAATTTTCACTTGAGTCATTCAAAACTCTTAGCCCAAGAGCTTTCATGGTGGGCCTAAATTTGAGTTGCCTCATCATTTCAACAAATAGTTGGAATTTTCCACCCTCACTTAGCTTTGCAAAAAACAAACTCCATATCCTTTGTGCATATCTTTGACATGTACGTTTTGGAATCTTATTAGGCATCCATTTCAAAACATTGGAATCAATATCAATCAAAAATGTAGGTTTTCTATGCAAAACTCTAGGAGGAGTTCTCAAATGTAAATTTGTGTCAATATTGGGAAGGTCAACAACATCGGGGATAGATCGTGTACCTTCAATTGGAGGTGCAATTGATGACATACCTTGAGATTGACATGTAAACAATGTTTTACCTCCAACTTGAGATGTCGTTTGTGGAGTGCCTTAAAATAGAGATGTGTTTTTTTATGTACTTTAAAAATGCAATGTTTTTGATGGTGTGTCTTCGATTGGAGATGTGATTTCCGATGTACCTGGAAAATCACATGTTGCTATCAATGTGTCTTCAACTAGAAATGTGCATTGAGATTCACCTATGGTTGATGATGTGCCCCCAACTTCAGTATCCATTCCTGTCCTTCCATGAAATTTCCTCATCTGTGCCCTCTGTTTTTCCAATTTGACATCTCTCTTAGACTGCATGGGAATTTTTGGTTGTATGGGCTGCAATTCCTTTGCTTCACAAGCTACATTTTTTTATTCTCTTCTCCTTGCATTTTTAACTACATTTTCTTCTGGTGTTAGAAGCTTTGGTCATTTCCTCGGCATGACCTTGAATGCTACATGTTCACAAACACACATAGATCAAAAGTAAGTAATGCATTTTATGAAAATATTAATATCATTGATTACATAGCATTAAATATGAAACACACCAAAGCATTTTATGAAAGAAGGCAACGAGTTGTTTGGAATTATCAAACATGTCTATGCTACACAATATTTTTCATACATGATGGAGTTAGATGTTTGTAGGGTTAGATATTAGAGTATGGATTTTGAGTGTGTTTGAAGAGTTGCCAAAGTACCTAGAGGCTGATGCAGTACATGTAGGGATCCACAGTGAACTTGTTCAAAGATTTAAAGGAAGGCTCTTAATAGAATTACACACAACTTGATCACTTAACTTACCACGAAACACCATTTTTTATGCAGAGAGGGTTGGAAACCATTCAATACAGAAAATCAATGAGAATCAATCAGATTCCAAAGCAAAATAAGATGTTCAACTGAAAATCCCAACTTCTACCCAGCTTTCCCTTGTAGCATAGGTAACCTGGTTCAAGGGCCTTTTCACCAATATTTTCCAAAACACTTGGAAAAATCAAGGATGATTAAGATACCCATTTGCAAGGTATAAAACATAGGTAAACCCCAGCATCAACTCCTTTGGACCAACATTGACTTCGAATAGACCCACCTTGGAAAAGGTTATTCAATTGGCCTAATTTACAAAGAGAGTACCTTTTAAACACTAAATATTCACTCAAAATCCTCAAACAATAGTATTTTATGTGTCAAAACCTCCAATTTCCTGATTTGTTTCCAGGTCCAAGACCTCTAGACCCCTAATACACCAAACCCTCAATTTCAAGCAAAATACTTGCGGTTTTAATGAAACTCCTATCTCCTAGACCTGCCAGACCCATACAAAGCACCAAACACACTTACCAATCCCTGCACATGGTGAATAATACATTATATGGACAGTCCTTCCCATATTTTGTCAAAGCACCACTTGAAGCCCTAATTTTCACCATGAAAAGACCCTGCTACAGTCCTAGAACATCATCCCAAACACCCAACCTTGACCCCTCAACATTTTAAATAGGTTAGGCATGTATTTTAAAAGTTAGAGGATCCATTCCACAAGTTATAGTAGGCAGAAAAATTGTAATGGGTCGAATTGCATAATGAAACCCTTCAATCCAAGAACATTGTGAAAGTAGGTAGCAGCAGTAAAAACAATATAACTTTCGCTATACAAAGCGTTAGAACCTCTAAATAGATGAAAATGAAAGATAATTCATTAATCTAAAACATCCAACCAGTTTCATATCATCTTATAGTTCATACAGGCTATACAACAACAAGAAAAGTGAGAGAAACCAATAAATTTCTAGAAAATAACTTTCTTCTTGATAATAAAAAATGGGGTACAAATCAACCAACAACCACTCCTTCAAGGAATTGAAGGTTATTATACATATTTTTATTTCATTCCAACTCCCTCGAACTCTGCACCTTTTGCATCTTTTAGCAACTTTTCTGACCACATTTAGCCAAATTGCAAGCTATGACACAACTGAACTCCCTTAGCTCCAAATACAAATGGTCTAATTGACCTTATTGAACACAATATAGTCAACATTAACTAAAATCCTAGCATTTGACCATGCTCACTAAAGATGACATTTTTGACAAAATTGAGCTTACAAGGTGCTCCTGCACCAGAGGCCTAGAACGTTGATTTTGAATAGACCCTCCTTGTTTCAAGAATAGAAAGGCCTAAAGCAAGGGTTTAGTGTTTAGATGCATTATAGAAGGTTCTAGTGACTAAGATATGATAATATATTAAAAAAATTCTCTGTTGTGAATGCTACAAGGAAGTGAATGTGAATTGGTTAGTTCAGCATTGAATTGAGGATTTTCAGATTGAAGATTCTTTGAAACTGATCTAATTATGATTGTTGAAGGTTTTGTCTCCCTGCTCTGCATCAAAAACCTAGGGTATAAGTTGTTGCCACCTAAATGAAAACTAGAGAATCTTGTGTTTATTTTTCTCAAAACCAATTTTTTGATTGTCATGAAGAATAAGAATTCAAAGAAGGGATTGTGATGCTATATCTTATAATTATTCACTATTTCTTTGATAATGAGGTAACTTAGAAAGACAATAAGAATTCTCAATTGCACACAATTTCCCATTTTTTTATTTATTAGAAAGGTAAATGGTATGAATGAATGGAAACTTGCATTAACAACTATGTCAACTCACTTGAATTTATCTAAGCACATGTGATGAAGGTGATTATTTTATGGAACAAAAAAATTAATGGACACTTGCATTAACATTTATGAAAGCTATTAGGTTTTCCAAATTAGATGAAAATAAAAAAATTCCAAATTAGTTGAAAAAAGAATGAAATACAGTGAATTCCACTAGCCATGCTGGCAATGGACTACTATAAGCAATGCAAATAGAATTCATTAGTAAATTTATGTTAAGTAAATGTCATGTTTTTAATTTTTTTGTTCTTCAAACTCATAAAAATTGAACTTTTTTATGCAAATCCCATCTAATTCAATGTTGAATTCTATTTCCAATTGTTATGATTAATAAAATCATTAAGGAAATTTAGTTTATATTGTCAAAAACAAACAAATATACTAAATATAAACATTTCAATATTACCAAAATGAATATATTACCTCAGATAATGTAAAATGATGTAGAAACTTCAAAATGTCTTCTTCTACCTTGTCTACCATGAAGATTGGTGGTAAAAAGGTGATGGATCAAGCATAGATTGGTACAATATGAAGTCAACTGCATAATCAAAGGTTTTTTTTTACTCGGATAAAGCATTGAACCAGACAAATAGAGGAGAATGTGGGCCTGAATCATGGTGTCAACCCTTATTTTACCATTTCAAGGTAAAACACATTTGGCACTCTCCAAATTTGGCGAGCGCCAAATATGTTTTTTTGAAAAGGAGAGACTTGAGAGAGAGGGAGAGAGACAAAGTGGGAGAGATGTAGAGGGAGTGAGAGAGAGAGAGAGAGGGAGTGGGAGAGAGAGAGAGAGGGGGTAGGAGGGAGAGACTTGAGAGAGAGGGGAGGGAGAGGGCATAGGAGAAACCTAAGAGAGGGGAGGAGAGGGTGGGAGGGACACACCCAAGAGAGAAGGGAGAGAGAGAGAGAGAGAGAGAGAGAGAGAGAGAGAGAGAGAAAGTGGGAGAGAGATAGAGGGAGTGAGAGAGAGAGGGAGAGAGACAAAGTGGGAGAGAGAGAGGGAGTGAGAGAGAGGGAGTGGGAGAGAGAGAGAGACATAGAGATGAAGAGAGAGAGTGAGAGAGAGGGAGGAAGAGAGGGTAGGAGGGAGAAACCTAAGAGAGAGGGAGAGGGAGAGAGGGTGAGAGGGAGACACCCGAGAGAGAAGGAGAGGGAGATAAAGTGGGAGAGAAGGCATGGGAAGGAGAGACCTAAGAGAGTAGGAGAGAGATGGAGTGAGAGATAAAGGGATGGGAGAGATACAAGGAGTGAGAAAGAGAGACTTGAGAGATGGAGAGGGGGTGGGAGGGAGAGGGAGTACTCGATATAGAGGGATTTGAGAGAGATGGATGGGGTGGGAGGAGATAACTGAGATAGAGGGGGAGAGAGAGAAAGAGTGGGAGGTGGTGGGAGGGAGATAACTAAGATAGAGGGAGAGAGAGAGGGGGAGTGAGAGAGAGAGGAGATGTGGGAGAGAGATAGAGGGAATGAGTCAGAGAGACAAAGAGAGGCCTGAAAGAGGGAGAGGGGGTAGAAGGGAGAGACTTGAGAGACAAAGAGGGAGGGAGAGTGGGTGGGAGGGAGAGGGAGAGAGAGTGGGAGAGAGATAGAGGGCATGAGAGATAGAGGGAATGAGAGAGAGAGGGACTTGAGAGAGAGAGGGAGAGGTGGTGGGAGGGAGATACTTGAGAGAGATGGAGATGTAGAGGGAGTGAGATAGGGAGGGTTGGAAGAGAGATAGAGGGAGTGACTATGAGAGGGAGAGGGGGTAGGAGGGGGAGACTTGACAAAGAGAGAGAGGAGAGGGGGTAGGATGGAGAT
>CM021100.1:398934872-398978602 GCA_007115665.2 Sequoiadendron giganteum | reverse complement strand
TTATACCCTAATCCCTCAACCCCCATACCCTCTTAATCCATCAACCCTCGACCCTCAACCCTTAACCCTTAACACTTAATCCCTAAACCCTCTAGTTGAGAGAGAGAGAGAGAGAGGGAGAGGTGGTGGGAGGGACATACTTGAGAGAGAGGGATAGGGAGAGGGAGAGAGAGGGAGTGAGAGAGGGAGGGAGTGGAAGAGAGATAGAGGGAGTCACTGTGAGAGGGAGAGGGTGTAGGAGGGGGAGACTTGACAAAGAGAGAGACTTGAGAGATGGAGAGGGGGTGGGAGGGAGAGGGAGTACTCGGGGGAAAGGGAGTACTCGAGATAGAGGGATTCGAGAGAGATGGAGGGGGTGGGGGGAGATACCTGAGATAGAGGGAGAGAGAGAGACTAGGAGGGGGTGGGAGGGAGATATCTGAGAGAGAGGGAGAGGGAGAGGGAGTGAGAGAGAAAGAGAGGATGTGGGAGAGAGATAGAGGGATTGAGTGAGAGAGACAAAGAGAGGCTTGAAAGAGGGGGAGGGGGTAGAAGGGAGAGACTTGAGAGACAAAGAGGGAGGGAGAGTGGGTGGGAGGGAGAGACTTGAGAGAGAGAGAGAGAGAGAGAGAGAGAGAGAGAGAGAGAGAGAGAGAGAGAGAGAGAGAGAGAGAGTGGGGAGAGAGATAGAGAACATGAGAGAGGCACTTGAGAGAGGAGGTGGTGGGAGGGAGATACTTGAGAGAAATAGAGGGAGACAGATAGAGGGAGTGAGATAGGGAGGGATTGGAAGAGATATAGAGGGAGTCACTATGAGAGGGAGAGGGGGTAGGATGGGGAGACTTGAAAAAGAGAGAGAGGGAGAGGGGATAGGATGTTGATACTTGAGAGAGAGAGGGAGAGGGGTGGGAGGGAGAGACCTGAGAGAGGGAGAGAGACAGAGTGGGAGAGAGTGAGAGAGAGGGAGTGGGAGAGAGAGAGGGAGTGTGTGTGTGAGAGAGAGAGGGGGGTGGAGATACCCGAGAGAGTGAGAGAGAGAGGGAATGGGAGAGAGATAAAGGGAGTGATTGAGTGACAGACCTAAGAGACGGAGAGGGGGTAGGAGGGTTTGACTTAAGAGAGAGACAAAGAGAGAAAGATAACAACCTAAGAGAGGGAGAGGGGGTAGGAGGGTTTGACTTGAGAGAGAGACAAAGAGAGAAAGATAACAACCTAAGAGAGGGAGATGGAGCGAGAGAGACAAAAAGACCAAAGAGGGGGAGAGAGAGAGAGGGAGAGGGAGATAGATTTATTCAGGTACCTATGTGGGAGGGAAAGAGACTTGAGAGAGGGGATTAGACTAAGAGATTAGTCTAGGTCGCGTAGGAGGGAGTGAGACCTGAGAGATAGAGACTACAGAAGGATAAAGATTTATCCAGTTATAGTAACGAGTTATAGAAGGTATGAAAGGTAAAACCTCGACTATCCATCTACGATCATAAACTATGCACTCTAAGCATTATCAAAGTTGTTCACCAAAGAGGGGAAATTCTAGTTCTATGCAAAGCGGGCCATTTGGCGAGCGCCAAATTTGGCACTCACCAAATGACTCATCACATTTGGCACACACCAAATTTGGTGCTTTCCAAATGTGATGAGTCATTTGGTGAGCGCTAAATTTGGCGCTCGCCAAATGGCCTGCTTTGGACGTCTTAATTAACAGGATTTGCCAAATTTTCTCATATTTTCGTTTGTGCTCCCTATCTCATTTGTACGTCTTGCAATGCAAGTTTATATAAAAACATGATAGCGTTAACCTCTCTCTTAGCTATCTAGATATATAATTCTTTTTTCATTTTGATTTAGTTAAGGTTTTGATCCATGGCTTCTATTGTAAATGCCTCTATTTTTGGTCAAAAACCAACATGTGCTAGTTTTAGGATAGATTTTTACCCGTTCATCGAAACGTGAAAAAAATTACATTTTTTGAAACTAGACTCCATTCTACACATGATGAAAAAATAATAATCAATTTCCGATTAGTTTGCAAAAAATTTAGGGGGGAGCACGCTCAAATTTCACCTTTTCAAGATGTGTCCACTTTGAAAATTCATAAAATATTATATATTCATTAAAAAAATTATCTAAAAGAACAAGGATAAAATACATGGTTTTAGCTAATTTCTCACCATTGGGATTTTTTAAATTCTTAAAAAAAGTCAATCAAAAAGGGGGGAGCCCTCAGGCACTATGCTATTTTTTTTAATAAAAGCAGGACCTGTTTTGCACCCCCCCCTTTTTGAGACCCTTAATCTTCATTAATTTCAAAAAAAAAAAAGTAGCTTAGAAACTAGACTCGGAGCACTTCAACTTTTGTTCTTGCCGCATCTTGAAATTTTGAGCATAGCTATCTTCATTTTCTCGTGCAAATCAGATTTTGTTGATTTCAAAAAAAAAACAAAGTGACATCTTAAGAGCCAAAATTGTGTCATAGATTGGTGCACTTACCCCATTCAATAAATTTATTATACTCAAGCTCCTCTAAATTATCATCATCATAGGGTATATTATCAGCATCATTAAGGGGAAGTAAACAATCTACAACAAGATCATCTAGGAATAGAGATATATGATGGTCTCCAAAAATCTCCCAAATCTTGGTCCAAAGTGTGTGTGGGCACTCGATATTTCAGATCTACATAGGAATATTAACAACAATATATGTACCAATTAATCCTATAATGTCATCATTATTATTACCCCAAACTAATTGCTTCCAAGGTGTGTCTAGTTCAGGTATGAGCCCATAAAGGTATGGAAAAAGCTTAAGACACCTAAGATGTGTTAGGATACCTTTCTTCCAAAACACATAATTATCCTTATTCAACGTCACCACAAAAGGATGAATAGAAAATCCTATGATACCTCCTCAAATGATCAACACAAATGAATCAACCAAAATATTGCCCCCCCAAATTCAATCAATCAAAGAACCCCCCTAGCATATATGAGATTGGCACTTTATAAGTAATGTGATTACAATTGCCACTTGCCCAAAACAACGAAGTGGACTTTGATCTTGATACATGCAAATGCAAAATTTGGCCATAGAATCAAGTATAATTTTTGGTACAAAATGAGATCAATATAATCATACCACTGAAAAGTACATGAAAAATTATACACTCTCAAAAAAAATTACACCCAAAAATGTTACCGTAGGAGCAAGATATGGCTCCTAAATTTCCCAAAATGAGGAAGAAGTAGCAACACCTGTGAGAATCTACAATTTCTAGAAATTCTAGACACCAAAATGAAAATTAGATTACACCACTATGAAGAGTGTGAAATTCTACCCCAAATATAAAAAATGCTTGAAAAAAGGAGTCAAAGCGACTAAGTTATGAGCCTCTAAATCTAGATTGCAAAATCAAAAAGCTCATCGGTGAGGGGGGCAAAAAATTTTAGGATGTCGACATCATCGTTGACGCAATGATGATATCAGCTGATTGCACAATTATATTTGACATCCTCCTTGTTGTCAAAAAAGAATATGCCCTTCTCGTGAGAATATTCACTTGGCAGGAATATGCTGAAGGAATCTGGAATAGTCTTTTGTCTGCTGCCTTGAGAGAATATTCTTGGTATCACCAGTTGGAATTTTTAATGCTAGTCACTATGATTTGACTGCTCAGATATTTTCATTTGTTGATTTTTAAAAATAAATGTCACTTAATGATTTTTTGTGTTGGTTATCAAAGCTTGACAGGCAAAGAGGGGGCTCACGGGGGCCGCAACGATGTAGGCCATGTGGCCTCTACGATACCACCGCAGTACCTTTTTCGTACCCTTGCGAAATCACAGGTTTTCCCGCAGACTACAAAAATCTTTTCAATTCGATTGTTTAAATTAAAACCTTTACAATATTTTTAAATCGATAATTTTTCAAAAATATTGAAAAAAAAAACCGATTCAAATAATATTATATGTTTTTTGCAGATCGATTGACTATGCATTAATGACGACCTGGGGGGGTCATACGGTTCCTTGGGTAAAAAAAATTGTCTCAGTGGACAACTTCTTTGATTTGGACAATTTGGTAGTCGATCTTACGGTTTTTAACCCTTTTGGACCCAATGGTAGGCTCGAATTTGACCTAAATGCTCCAAAAATGTAGCTACTTTTCGGATCCAGCAACAACTCTTCAACTTCAAACCTCATAGATTTTTCCTCATATGTTCGATTTGGATGAAACAAAAGGAAAAACTGACTTTCTCAAACCCTTTGAACTCAATGGTGAGCTCAAATTTGCACCAGCCGCTCCAATTTGAACCTGCAATAAAAAGCCACAAAGAGGAACCCCCCAAATCTGGTATTTCTTTCAAGATTTTTCAATTCTCCAGATCATCATGCAATGCAAGAGAAGAGCATACTCAACTATTCAAGATTTACCAAGATCTCTCAAAAAATAGCTATCCAATGGCACCCAGCCTGCTCTAATACCATGTTAGAATTGGCTATGGAGATAGCCTGCCAAGATCTAGAGTCCCAATGGAAAGCACAAAGAGAGAGTATGAATATGATAAGAATAAACTGTATTCTTATCAATTATGCAAAAAAAATTGTGCTCAATGTATAAGATACCCCTTGGTTATATAGCCAAGGTGAGATGCAAGATGTCATTAGATTATGACAAGTTTCTTAATCATATGACATGAGACAACTAATCACACTTACCTAAGTTCACATGTGTTACAAGTCAAAAGATAAGATAACAACTAATAAAAACTAGCACCTTCTAGAAAGATTCCTTCCTACGACCTAAGTAAACTTAACATGTAATAAGTCCCCTAGTGATGAATTAAATAGGTACAAGACTTTATTTACACCAATAGAGGGTCCTATCCTAGCTTTGAATCTTGAAAAAAATTCCACAATTCCTAAAAGTGAAGTTTGACCTTTCAATAGCATTACCCATTTTGAACAGCTGCTAAATGGAATTTTGAAGGATGATAAATTGATGAAATTTTTTAATGAAATTATTGTGAAGGTTGGGGAAGATTTTATTCAGGAGGTCGCTAATAAGATTCTAAGTGAGGTGGATGCAGAAATCATGTCTCCTAATATCCCCATTACTCAATCTGATTCCAAGGGTAAACTGTTGCTAGAACAAGAAGCTTATCTTGCACAAGAGAACCATGTTTTCCCTCCCTTATCCCATCTCTCCTATCCCCCAATTTCTCAATCAGAATCTAAAGCTAAGGCACTTGTTTCCCCGAAAGGTAAACGAGGTGGGAAATCATATAGCAAGAAAACCAACTTGAAAATTGTTGTTGGAATTCAAACAACACTTGAAAAGAACCTTAGATCTACCTCTAAAAAATTGATCGGAATGGTTGGTGTAGGGTCAATTCCTCCAACAAAATAGACTGATACGGTTGTAGGGTGCAAAAACCCATAAATGAATTTGAGATTGAGGAGAAACGATATCTCTCCTCGAGCACAATGAGGATATTATCATGGAATGTTAGGGGATTAAATGCCCCTAACAAATGGCACTTAATCAAGTGTTAACTTCTTGGTACTTTTTCAAATATTATACTTCTTTAACAAACTAAATTATCCTTGCAATTGGATTTTGATAGTTTCAGTGCATGGGTGAAATGGGGTTTGATTGCCTCTCCAGAACAAGGATCCTTGAGAGATTTAGTGATCTTATGGAATAAGTGTAATGTGAAGGTGGAGTTGCTTGATTCTAAAGACAATTGGATAGGGGTTTCTATCAGATGTCTAAAAAACAAATAAGTCTTTCTGGCTATTTAATATCTATGGGCCTTGCTCAACGACAGGTAAAAGACAAGCTTGGAGACAACTTTCCTCTATCTCTTCCTCCCTTAAAATTTAATATAAGATCTTTGTAGGGGATTTTAATGCTATTTGGCATGCCTGTAAAAAATCAGGAGGTATTATTCCCCTTGCTAAAGTAATGGAATAATTCAATAATTGTGTCCTAAATAACAAATTACATGATTGCTCACCAAAAACAGGTGTTCTTACATGGACAAACAAGCATAAGGATTTCCAACAGATTGCAAAAAAATTGGATTGCTTCTTGTTATGAGAAAATTGGTTGAATGGTTCATGGAATTTTTCTTCCATCATCCATACCTTAGTGGGGTTGGATCATTTCCCTATCTCCTTAACTATTTTTAAAGATAGATTGGAAAACAAATGCTCCTTCAAATTTGAAGCAATGTGGTTTAGGGATTATGATTTCATCCCTCTTCTAAAATCCTGGTGGATGAAATGTCCTTTTATTGAAGGATCAAGGATGTTTTAGCTCTGTAAAAATCTAAAGTACCTGAAGGAAAAAATCAAAGATTGGAACCTCAAGCATTTTAAGAATATTTTTCTCAAAAGACAAGGATAGAGCTAGAATTGTCTAAATTATATGAAGTTCTAGTCAACAAAGGCATGGATGCCTCCATGTATGAAAGGGAAAGTTTAAAGGCGTAACTAGAAGAGCTTCTTGCCAAGGAGGACTACAATTGGAGGAAAAAATCAAGATAAATTTAGTTAAAAGAAGGGGATAAGAACTCAAAAAAAATTCATGCTTCCATAGAAAATTAGGAGGCAGGAAAATAAAATCATCTCTATTCAATCTTCAACCGAGGACATGTTCCTTAATGGAAAAGGAGATTGGGGATGAAGCAGTCTCCTTCTACAAAAATCTATTTGCACTAGTTAAGAAATATAAATCATTGGTAAATAATGAGGTTATAAAAAACATTCCTTTATTAATCACAGAAGATCACAATAAACTTTTGATTTTTGAATTCACTATAGAAGAAGTTAAAAATGTGGTTTTTCCCATGGTTGCTGAAAAAGCACCTGGTCTAGATGGCTTCACTGCTTTTTTCTTTCAAAAATGTTGGGATTTTGTTGGCAAGGATATCATCCTTGCTCTGGAGGATTCGAGAAGAAACATAAATGTAACACAATTTATATAACACAATTTACAAGATCTTTACTAGAGCAATTTCCACAAGATTAGTAAAGCTTCTTCCTTTGATCATTTCTGATGAGCAAGGAGGCTTTGTGTTGGGGAAGGATACCTCAGAAGGTGCCGTTTTTGCACATGAATTTCTTCATTCAATCATGCTAGATAAATATCCTATTGTTGTCTTGAAACTTGACATGATGAAGGCCTATGATAGGGTGGACTGGGATTTTTTAATGATTGTCCTAAAAGAATTTGGACTTAGTTATAATTGGTGCAAGTGGATCCTTTCTTTCCTTTTAGGAGCTAGATTCTCTATAATTGTTAATGGTTCTCCATATGGTTATTTTTCTCCTACTCAAGGGGTAAGACAAGGTGACCATCTCTCTCCATTTCTTTTTATTCTAATGGCTAAGGGTTGAGTAGATTCATCATCTTTGCACACTTTGTAGGGTATTGGAAAGGCATTGCTATCAGACTGTTTCCTATGTCAATATCTCACTCTTTGTTTGCATATGATACTCTTTTATTTGGTCAAGAAAACATGGTTGAAGAAAAAGTGATAAAGAATGTTCTCTCTACCTATTGGTTGTTCTTGGGCCAATCTTTCAACACAAAAAATTCCAAAATTTTCTTCCTTAATGTCAACCCTCTAGTTAAAAATTAGATTCTTAAATTTTGGGGTTTTCAATATGATTCCTTATCTTGCAAATATTTGGATATCCCTTTTCTCTCAAGGAAAGAAAAGCATGAGTTTTGAGACAAGCTAATCACTTCAACTTCCAATAGAATTATGTTATGGAGATTGAAATGTCTTTCCTTTGTTGGTAAGTTGGTAATGCTTAAAGCAGTCTTGCACTCCCTTCCAATCTATTTAATGTCAATTTTCAAACTTCCCCAAGGTAAGGGAGTTGCACTCTAGAAGGTTTTCAAATATTTCTTATGGTTTGAAAATGTCACATCAAAAATAAATTGCCTTTAGTGGCTTGGGATTCCATGTGTTGCTCTAAAATGCAAGGTGGGCCTAGCTTGAGAGATCTCTTCTTACAAAACAAAACTTTAGGGTCTAAAAGATCTATTCTAAACCTGATACTAAATGGTGCCAAATCATGAGATACAAATATCTTTATTCTCTTGAAAGAGAACAAATATTTACTCAGAGAAATCTTCCCCCAGGTTCCAAAATTTGGAACTTTATTTCTTCATGCAGATCTATTCTTCTCCCACATATCTCTTGGCTTATAAATAATGGGGAAAAAGCTATTTTTTGGGAAGATGCATGGAACGATCACAAGTCACTCAGATCCCTTGAGAACTAGGGTCAAATTGAGGTTGCTCTTAAAGCCCCCTGGGGTAATAAGGTTAAATATTATTTGTCGTTTGATCCGGGAGACTCTTGTCAAGCTAGATTGAAAGAATTTTGCTTCCTTCTGGTCCCCACCCAAGTGAAGGCCTCACTTAAGGTTGAGCTCGAGAAAAGACAAATCTTCTTGACCGATAAACATGATGAAATTATATGGATTAAGGCCAAATCAAGAATTTATAATGTAAAGGATGGTTAAAATTCTTTGGTCACTTCAAATCACTCAAACCCCTCACCTTTCAAACTTTTATGGGTTTCTCATGTATTTCCTAAAGCAGGTGCTTTTGCTTGGCTTGCAAAAGACAAAATTCTAACAAGGATGAGACTAGATAGATTGGAAATAGTCTCATTATTCCCCTATATCATGTGTGGTAAAGTTTATGAATCTGCACATCATCTACTTATTGGATGCAACTTTGCATGTCAATGCTAGTCTTAGTTGATGGAAAAGCTTGGTTAGGTGAGCCCTCTTCAAAATTGCATCTTAAATCATTTTCTTAGTTGGCTTGTTGTATATTCTAAATCTTCGTTGTCGTGTATATGGGAGATTAGTCCTTCCATTGTCATCTGAAATATTTGGCTAGAAAGGAACAACGAAATTTTTAGGAAAAATGCTTTGAATGTGTCTCAAGTATTTCAAAAGATTGAAATAGCTAAATCATAAGTAATAGTGTCAAGCATTTATAAAAATGTAAAATCAAATAAAGTATTTTCCTCTTGAGACTCTTTCATTCTAAAAAAATGGCCCCTTCTCAAACTTCCTAGTTTTGGCTTTGTGCAGAATAATGGCCCTCTTGTAGATAGGAAACTCGTAAAATGGTCTCCCCCTCCACGGGACATCATAAAATTGAACTTTGATGGGGCTTCCAAGGGCAATCCAGGGAAATCTAGTGTTGTTGCTGTCTTGAGAGATTGGCATGGCAATTTCATGGGAGTGACATGTAAAATGTTGGAAGATGGAACAAACAATATTGTAGAATTTAATGTGCTAAGAATGGGCCTTGATTTGGTCATGAAGCTGTCTATTTCACAAATTATCATCGAAGGGGATTGAATTGTGGTAATCTTTGCACTAAAAATATAAAATCTGAAGCATGGCATTTAAATTATCTTTTGTCACACATCCTGATTTAGTTAGAATTTTTTTTTTCTTTCCAATTATACATTGTTATAGAGAAGCTAACTCTTTTATTGATTCCTTAGCTAACAAAGCTATTGATGAATCTATAGCTTTCAAGAATTACATGGGGCATGAATGTGCTCGGTTATTTTCATGCTAAAGCACTTGATTTTTTTGGGGTAAATCTTCCAGGGTTAATCACTTGCCCTAGAAAATTTTAAAGTGCTTATCTCACTTGCCAAAGGTTACCGTTTATGCATTTTTCTTGGCTTAAAATTTCATCGATAATGCATTTTTAATGTGCAGTTTCCAAAATAAATTTTATATTTATGAGAGGTGAACTTCCTCAAAAAAGTATCATTATCAGCCTCAATCGTTTGTGTGAGATTGCCTTGCATGGGCGGCTGATGTTGATTGGGTTGGCAGCGGTCATTTATGGCAATTGTGATTAAATAAATTCAAACCCCTCTCAGAGGCTTTTATGACGTCTCCCTACTGGCACTTGGCTTATCAAAGGTTTGTTGTGGCTAAATTTGAAAGTGGTATATATCTATTGTTGTTGTTTTTGGTAACAACTATTTTAAGTTTTTTATTCCTTTTCATTTTCGTCCGCCTGTGTGAGGTTGCCTCACACTGACGGATATTGGTGAAGGTATGTTGGTGGAACTGATTCTTAAAACGATTGAAAAGACATTCTTTATGGTGGCTCCCCTTATATCTGACAGCTGGTTCCTTTCACTTGAGAAATGGTACTCCTACAGGGTCTATCACTACAGGTCTTCTGTCTTCGTACCTCTTCAGGGTACAATGAGCTTCCAGAATAATAAATTTGAGTATGGGTGGCTGCTTCCCGTACGCTTTGTAGGCATTTTTTATCCGTATTAATATCTTATTTTGGGGTCATTTTAATCACGAGATGTTTTTTTCCTTCTGTGCTGTGATAATGGAGGCTTCCTTTAGAGTCTTCGTCCCAGCTATATTCCATGAGATTAGAGATTCTATGTCATTCTCAGTTGATAAATTGAAGAAGTTGTTTGCAATTGAATGCAACCAGGTGGCAAATGCTATCTCCACGGTGTTGGGCTGGGACTAGTTGGATTTCCAAACAATGGCTTTACCCCATGAAATTGCTTCTCGTTTTGTTTTTAACTTGATGGATGTTCTTGGGTGTACAAAGATGGTTGAATTACTTGCAGGAACTTATCTCCTTCTGCATATTTTCCCTCTCTCGGTTCTTCAGCCTGCGTTTGATGGTTATGATTTATTGCATGGTACCGATATAGTTGGAGGTGTTCTCTGTCGACATCACTTGCTTTCTGATAATGCCTTGGCTGCCCTTCTTAGCTCAATGGAATATGGTCTGATAGATGACTGTTCATATGTATTTTCCTGTCGATTGACCAGAATGCAGGATTGCCTGGGTAACTCTGTGTGTGATATGTTGCAGAATATATTTGATGCAATTCAATTCCTAACTCGTCATGCTCTGGTGGAGCCTCATTATGTTCCTTATTTCCCCCTGTTGATGTCGCTTCCTCTGTGGAAAGTAGGGTCTGAATTTCTTTGTTAATATCTGAAAGTTTGCTGGTGGCTAGGGTTCAAATGTTCACCACCTTTCTTCATGTTTTGGTTGGTGGTTGGTTGATGGCTAGCATTTCAATGCTCGTACCCTGCATCTATGTATAATCTCAAATTTGGCTTTGTCTCTGTTGTAATCATTGTTATAATTTTTCCCCATTTTGCCTCTGATCATTGGTATCTACTTGGGGATCTTGAAAACATTCCTGTGTGATGAATTTTCTTATTAAGGAGCCTGGACATGAATTTTTTTTGGGGATGTAAATCTTATTATTATCAATAAAAGTTTAGTGGCTTGCCTTTTTCATTTAAAAAAAAAAGCTTATTTAGACTTAAATCATGATTGAAGGGTAAAATAGCAAATTGGATTATATGTAAATGTCGTATTCTGGTTTTGGTGAATTCAAGAATTAAATGCAATTATCTGGAAAATAAAATATATTTTATTATTTTATTTTGGAAAAGGAAAATGGGTTAAAAGGAAAAAAGCATTTCATTTTTCATTATGTTATACGTTTGTGAGGAATTTGGAGAGGAAAAACCATCTTTTTCTCAAATTCTTGTTTTTGTGATTGTGGGAGAAATTGGAGGGCAAATTAGATGGGGCTTGAAGCATTTGGATAGGAATAGGTAGGAGATCATGCTCGTGTGTGGATTCGTGCATCCACAAGGTGTTTTTAAAGTTCTCTTTTCAAATTTTGCTAGAATGAGGTAAGTTTTTAACATCTTCTCAAAAGCTTATTGTTTTTCATTTTGAAAGATTGTAAATGGATTGGTGGGGTGCTAGAACCTCCCAAACGCCTTTTATTTCATAGATTTTGATTGTATACTAAATTATATTGGAAATTTTGTAATTTTTCCAAAATATATCATTATTAAGCCCAAATTTTTGGGAATTGTGCAAAATGATTATTTTATGGCTTAAAAGGAGTGTTAGGCACTTTTTTCACCAAAGGGTATCTTTATTTTATTTTATTTTTTATTTTTATTTTTTTTGAAACTTTAATGGTGATTTGTAAAATTCTTGGTTTTTGACATTGAATGAAACTTAGAAAATTGGGAATTTTAAGGTGAACTTAAATGAATTTGAATGGGGGATTTCAAGTCTCCTTCATGAAATCCTGTGTTAATTCATTTAATATTATGTTCAAATTTTTTGTTGAGTCAAAATTATGACATTGTTTTTTGCCTTGTTCAATGTGGAATTCTATTGAGTTTTGAATTGGTCATTGAGTGACCTTGTGTTAGTGATGGTAGCCTACCTCGTCTCATGTGAGAGGTATTTTGGTATTCTCTGGGGTGGATTGTTGAGACCATGTTGATACGGCTCTTGCTACCTTCTCCTTTGGAGTTTTTTGTGGTGTGTTTGAGTGTACCCTACCTAAATTTCATGTTGTGAAAGAGATTCATTATTAAATTATTGAATGTTGTGTACACTTTGTGTATTGTGTGAGTGTTATCCTATATCCCAATGTGTATTGTGTGAGTTTTTTTGGGCTATGTGAACATCTCCTAGCATGGTGGGAATGCACATTGGTTTCACATGGTAGGGTAGCATGGGAACCATCATTGGGTTTCAAAGGTTTAAGGAGCAAAGCAGCATTTGTATCTTCTTCCTTCTTGTTCATTTTATTTGACAATAGTTCCAAATGAATGTAAATTTATGCTGTAAGAATATTAGAGTCATCTCCATATGTATTTATAATATAATTTCAAGAGAACCTCTCTCTTGAGATGGATATGTAATTGATTTCAAATGTTAGTGTTTTAACCCTATTTATATATCTCAGTGTTGGCGTCGAGCATGATCATGAATGCATGATGTTGTAATTATGTCTTGGAAGTTTAAAATGAACTTAGGAACATTTATTTAGGTTTGAAATGAACTTAAGTGTCTTCTAGTGAGTTTGGGTAGCTTGGCACTACATCTGGGTGGCCAATCAACTCAGGAGTCTCCAAACACTCAGAATGCTTCTAAGTGTATTTGGGTGGCCTTGTCATTAGTGGCACAACCTTATATCATATTGAGGAAGCCTTATCATTAGTGACATGGACTAGTATCATACTGGGGTGGCCTAGTTGACATCAGGGTTGCCTAGTTAATAGTGGGGTGGCCTGGTTATGAGGGATGGCAAGCTCAAATCTTCCTATCTATGTTTGGGCAACCTAGTCTTGTGTTTGAGCGACCTCATTTCCATACAAAAATAGAACGTAAATCACCTTACCCATGATTAGCTAAGTTTTTTCTAAGCTTCATTCCACCTTCAAATGATTTTTGTGTCCTATAGTTTTCTCGTGGCGGTCATTTTTTTCAACTAAACCTTCAAAAACCTAGTCAAGTTTTATCTCTCCTATGACTTGTTCATTCCTCTAAGTTTCGGGACCTTGTATGGACAAATCATGTAAATTTAAGTTATTCATCATGGTCCTAAGGGTTTAATGATGTTTGGAGCTTATCCTTAAGTGTCTTTGTTGAGGACTTGTGGGATATCCTGCATCATTTTGCATGTAATCTTTCGAAGTTACCTAGTTGCCAAACCTAGGGTTAGGGAGATTGTGCACCTAGTATCATGAAGTCTTGGAAAGATTGTAAACCTTCTTAGCTAGCCTTGTTATTTTTCTCAACACTCCTCATAGGTCCTGAGGTGTTGGGTTGTAGTATATTTTTTTTTTTGTGATGTCTAGAAGTGACATTTCATCATTCCAATTATTGGAGAGTTTGTATCTCCTCATTTGGCATCCTCTAGTGAATTTTTTCCTTGGTTATATTTTTTAAGCGGTTCGGGATGTGGATTAGAAGTTAATGATTCCCCCATCCTAACCTAGAGTTCTATTGCATGAGAATGTGATCATGGGTTGTGATCGATCATCATGTGGGAGTTGATCTCTCTCTCTCTCTCTCTCTCTCTCTCTCTCTCTCTCTCTCTCTCTCTCTCTCGTATGTTCTTTGTGGTGGATTTAATCCGACAAATGGTTAGTCTTTCATTGTTTCCACCTTGCTTATGCATTAGCAAGTTCATCTTATTGTTGTTTTTCTTGTGACATTATGTTCATGCGACACGTGTGTGCACGTTGTTGTGCAAGTGTGACATGTTGATGTTGTATCTTCGGTTTTGTAGTTGTTGTAGTTTAAAAAGAAAATATGTACTTAATTTTTTCCTTGTGCTTCAGTCGGGGCATTACATGTAACACCCTATAATCATGCTCTTATATGTGTTACCTAATCTATCATAAGTAACCCCCATATCTTACAATGCCATAATGACACTATATGTTCTTAAACTTCTTACACACACAACAATATGTTGACATCACACAAAAAGTGCTACCTCAAAACGGGATGCCTCACTTCCTATATGAGGAAAAATAATAAAATAAATATAATTAATTAATTAAAAGTGAACATTAGGAATGTAAGGTTGAGACACCTTTTCATAAAAAAAGGGGCAAAGAATGTTGATTGTGAACTTTTATTCACGAACCACTATCCTTCGTGGTTATCTTTTCCTTTGCGGCTTTGCCTTGACCATTATTGATAGCAGCTTTTCGGCGTCTGCCACGTGGCCTCCTATCGGAGTTTCCTGTCGTTCTGTATTGCTTTGCTTTTGTCGAGTTCTGTGCGTTCAGCGCATGGCTTTCTCTCGCTACTTTCCGAGTCGGGCCCACTCAATGTTTCCTTTTGCTCGACGTCTTCCATGTGGCTTCCTCTCGGAGCTTTTCATTGGGGCGTCCCTCTTTCTTTTGCCAGGCTCGGTGTGTTCAACGCGTGGCATGTTTCTGTGCGTCGATTATCTGGGAGTTGCCGCCTGTGTCATTTTTTCTCCTTTGATGCCACTTTTTCCTCTGTGTTGTTGTGTGTTCTCTGCTACTGTTGCATGGCCTTGTGTTCTCTAAGGATGGGTTTGCTGGCACGTTGTTGGGAAATCTTCCAATTCGGTGTTGGCTCGAGGAGATCTAGGACGTTGATGTTTTTCCGAGGCATCCTTCTCTTTGTGGCTTTCAGGCGGTGGGTTGGCTTATTTAAGTAGCCATTTCTCTCTTTTTTACCTAGGTTGTTAGATAGATTAGAAAAACTTCTCGAGCACTGGGAATTGGCCTTTTGTAATATTTGTTCTTGGACTTGAAGTTTGCAGACTATGCCAATCAATTCGGCCTCTTTGTTTTTCATGCATTTGATAGAATATTTAGACTGTGCTTTCATTTTCTTGTAGCTTATGAATGTCTATTTTCAGCTTTTGTAATCTCATACAGCTTAATAAAATGCAGACCATGTTTTACTCTTCTTTGTTGGTCTATGTTGTGTTAGGTTATGCTACGCAATGAAATGATGTTTGAAGTGTTTGAAGTGTTTCTTGAGATAATCTATTTGATAGACAACAGTTACTATTTGAGTCTTTGCTTTCAACATTGTGCTCAATTATTACTCTCATGATTTTGGCGCATCGCCTTAGTTTAGTTTTTACTATTACATGTTATCTTTCTAACCCTTTACCTCCCCCCATAAAAAATGAAGAGTCGATTTCGATAAAATCCAGGAGGTCACTTAGCTAAGCGCACAAGTCCCCCAGTAGCTAAGTTTCCCATAAAGTTGCTGCCCCCGCAAATTCTTGCATCAACAGTTCTTTTTATGGCACGCCCGGTGGGACGCGAACTAGCACGTTCGCCTGCTATAAGAGTGTATGAGCCATAGGCCTGTCACTAGGTCTCAAACTACAAGATTCCCTTTCCTGCTTGTACCATCGTTAGTTTCAGTCCATCCAAGAGGTCGGCAAGGTAGTCCTTCACCTCCCCCTTCTCCTTCGTCTCCTGCACCAATGGCCGCTAGAAATTATGTAGCCTAGGATGTTGGTAGCCCTTTAATAGCGCCTATGCCTCCTACAGTATGGGCTCCGATTCTGACTTCTACTTTAAAAGCTATCCCTAAGTTTTCTGGGGATGAATCGAAGACACCGACAGAGCACTCACAAGATGTGGAAGACGTGTGTCTGGTGCATGGTGTTTCTAATGAAAATGTCACTTCAAGATTGCTCGTCGCCTCTTTTCGAGGCAAGGCGTTGAACTGGTATCGAACCCTTCCAGCTAATTCAGTTGCTACTTGGGACGACCTTGGAGATCCGTTCTATGAGCGTTTTTCAAATGTTGACAACAAATCTTTGCTATATCATCAACTGACCAACAAAAAGCGAGCTCCTCATGAAGCTCTGCCTGATTTCAATGCCCGATTTCATTCGACTTGGCAGAGAGTTCCTATTGGTAGTCGGGCACCTCCAGATATGGCGTTCACGTTCTACTTGAAGTCTATAAATGCGAATATTTCCATGATGCTACAGGCTCTCGGCGGAAATACTCTACCTAATTCTTACAGCCTTATTGTCACTGCGGAGAATAACCTTTTTGCTGTTGGAAAGTTGGTGCCAAGACCCATTATGTCATTGTTCCCAGAATTCAATGTCACAGAAGCTGAAGTAGCTTCAACCAGCACTCCTGCAACTCCTCCCCAGTGTATGTACGTGTACCTGGAAATGACGCCAAGTGTAGCTCCAATGCCGAACCCCTTGATGGCTGAGTTGAATGAGATGAAAGAGCAGATGCGGACCATGACAAATGAATTGAAAACTATGAAGCGGAAGCAGTATAGCTACCAAAAGTTGGCTTACCAAAATTATCAAGGCGAAAAAGCTCCTTACCAGTCAAATCAGTGGCAGGATAGATCATGCGGCAATACCCAAGCTCAACCGAACAATCAAGTTGTTCCTGTGATTTTGCCGATGCAGAGTGTCCATCCTAATTCAAGCAAGGAGCTAGTAGCAGGACAAAATAACCTTGCTGAGGATACTAATTCATGGTGCTTCCCTTGTAATGATGCACACATGCCCTGAAACTATCTGCAAGGGAATTTGCAATACAACGTAGCCAAGGCAACGTACCTGATTCCGAAGGCCAGACATATGTCTCTCAGTAGATGGATAATGTAGTCCTCGCTGCTCAAATGCAAGGGATGTCCATAGAGCAGGAGTTATATATAGCTTCAGACCAAGTGCTCTTTTCATGGATGGAAGGAGAAGAGTTGGTATTTATGAATGATATTCTTGTAACTCAAGTGCCTCAGGTGCAATCAAACTACAACACGCGTTCAAAGCGGAGACTCACCGAAGAATTCACATCTCCACCGACTGATGGTCCATCCAAGTCAGCGCCCAGTCTGTCGGCAAATCTATCATCAGTTCCACAACAGTCCAAGGTGGCTGCTCCCAATTCTTTGAATCCACCTCCTCAGAAAGAAAAATCCCCCATGATCACCTCGGTTGTTGTCAAATAGGCAGATGCACCAACTGCGAAGCTGAAGGAGCAAGCTACCATGACTCGTTAGTCACGAACGCCTTTCAACGTGGTGGAGAAATTAAAGAAATCCTCTGCCAATGTTTCTTTGTGGGATATCCTGGCTATTCCGGAGCAAAAGGTGTTATTACAGAAAACATTGTCGGGAGAAGAAGATGTAAAGATGTCGAAATAGCCCATAGAAGATAAGACATCTAAGCCAGACCTGGATAAAGTGTTAACGAATCAACCAGAAGAAAAGCTCAGAGCCGGAAAAGAGAGTAAGCATAACCTAAGCCTTTCTTTCCAACGCTTATCATTGGCGACAAGTTATTGCATAATTGTATGATCGACTCTGGTGCTAGCACCACCATCATGCCTAAGCAAGTAGTTGATGCACTGAGACTCAAATATGAGCCTCTTAACAAGGGATTCATGCAACTTGACGGAAATAAGGTTGATACCGTCGGGGTCATCAAAGGATTGCCTATGACATTGTTTGTCTTCCCTAGTATTACTATGAACCAGGACATTGTACTCATTGACGTTCCTCCTTTCTTCGGGATATGTTTGTCCTGAGAGTTCACTGCAAATGTTGGTGGCTATCTAGCACTGGACTGGTCACACCTAATCTTGAGAACCAAGCATGGAGCTAAGATGAAACTATTGTCGGAAAATCTACATTTCGAACATGTTGCTAATGAGGCCTTGATCAACTTTGAAGCGGCACATACTTCAATCACTCGGGAAGAGAGGTTCAATGTTAAATTTTTGGAGGAAGAAGAAGCAAATAGCTCCCGGATGGAGAGTGAAGAAGCTTTGTTGAATGATTTTATAGACATGGACCCTTTTGGAAATTATCATGTAACTAGGCTCAGAACCTATGTCATACATGAAGAAGGACAGATTATGCCCAGAATTGATAAAGGGTCCAGAGGCGAAACATCCTCGGAGTTATGGACCCTACACTTTGATGGAGCAAGATGTTGAGTAAGAGCTGGAGCAGGAATATGTTTTACATCTCCGTCTGAAGTTAAGACCTTGAGATCTTATCACTTCCAGTTTGCATGCTCAAATAATGAAGTAGAATATGAAGGCCTTGTCCATGGTTTGAACCTTGCAGAACAAATGGGTTCCAAGAAAATAAGGGTGTTCGGAGATTCAGAATTGGTGGTCAACCAAATCTGAGGGCTATCTGCTGTGAAGAATGTTCATATGCAATCATACCGGCATAGGATCTGGGATCTCGTTGAAGGATTCAAGGCATTCAACATTCAGGCTATACCAAGATAGCAGAAGTCCAAACCTGACCGGATGGCAACTGTCGGGGCTTAGTTTGAACCAGCTTCTTAGTTGTTTAAAAATAAACATGCAGTGAGAATAATTGTGCGGCCTGCTACTCCAAATAATGATCAAAACTGGCAAGTGTTTGATAGTGATGCTCATATTGCATCATTTCTCCAGCTATCTGAGGAATTTTCTAACCAATTGCAACCGAAGATAGCCGAAGCCTACGGGGATCAAGTAATCCAGTTGAAATCCAATAAGCTTCCCAGGGGCCTAGTTACTCTAGACAGTCTTTTTGATTCTAATGGTGCAAAAAAAGATAAAAGGAAGCTTGTAGCTAACAAAGGCAACTACACCAATATGCATGTCGGCGAGGATAGAAAGCTCAAGGTTGGTAAAGGAGTATCCGAGAAGAATAAAGACAGGCTAAAGCACTTTTGCGAGGAATACCCGAGCATAGTAGCCTACTCATATGTTGATCTTAAGGGATATGATCCTAGGATTATTCAACATACAATTGAGCTACTGGAAGGAGCGAAGCCAGATCGTCAGAGGCAGAGGTTGGTGAACCTTAAGATTGAGTCACTCATTTCACAGGAGTTGAATAAATTGATTGCATCTCGAATAGTGTTCTCAATCAAGCATAGCACTTGGGTGTCTAACTTGGTGCCAGTCCGAAAGAAGAATGGTGATATATGGTTGTGCTTGGACTTTCGAGACTTAAATAGAGCATCCCCGAAAGACCATTACCCCCTTCCTTCTATGGAGGTAATTCTACGAACCGTTGTTGAATCTGAAATATTTTCAATGCTGGATGGTTTTTCCGGCTACAATCAGATTCGTGTAAAGGAGGAAGACTAGCACAAAACAACGTACACCACTAAGTGGGGAACATATGCATATGCTAAGATGCCCTTTGGACTTTCAAATGTCAGAGCCACCTTTCAAAGAGCTATGGATATTGCCTTTAAAGATCTAATACATAAGATTATCCTTATCTATTTGGATGACCTGATAGTTTTTTCTAAATCTGTTGATGATCACTTTGATCACCTCGAGCTTGTCTTCTAGAAATGCCAAGAATTTAGGATTTATCTAAACTTGAAGAAGTGTGTGTTTGGGGTCCCTCAAGGGAAGCTATTGGGATATGTTGTCTCGAAGGAAGGCATTGCTATTGTTCCGAAAAGAGAATGCAATCAGGGAACTCCCTCTACCCGTGAACAAAAAGGGAGTGCAATCTTTTTTGGGTAAGGTCAATTTCATCAGTCGATTCATTGCGGACTTTGCAAGGATCGTTCGGCCGATTACCTTGATGCTAAAGAAGGACCAGACTTTCAAGTGGACGGCGGAAGCCAGAAAAGCTTTTGAGCTAATAAAAGAGGTTATTTCTTTTGCTCTTGTATTAATTAATCCAGACTTTTCTAAGGATTTTATTATGTATGTTTTTTGTGGTAGCAACAGTATTGCCACTGTGTTAATGCAAAAAGATGATAAATATAAGAAGGAATCACCTATTGTTTTTTACTCATGCACCCTAAAGGAATATGAGGTAAAATATAACTTTTTAGATAAAAGGGCCTTTGCTATTGTAAAGGGGCTGAAGAAGTTTTGACACCTCATATCATGCAACAAGGTGATTGTTTGTGTGTCGCATCCTAGTGTGCAGGAATATATAATGGAAGGGGAAATCACCGAGAAAAGAGCTAACTGGATCACTAAGATCCTAGAGTATGATATTGAGATTAAGCCAGTTTAAATTGTCAAAGGAAAGGGACTGTGCAAGTACCTAGCTGAAAATAATGAACCAGTAGCAGAGTTCGAAGTTTCGGAACCCATGCTACTAAATAAGGAAAGCTTCGAGAGCGATTGGCTGGAAGCCAGGATAAACTTCATGCAAACAGGAAGGTACCCGACCAATCTCCCTTCATTTAAGAGACATTTCTATCGATTGCAAAATAATAGTTATGTTCTCTTAGAAGGAGTTCTTTTTAAAAGAAATTTTAATGGTGTTTTGTCAAGATGTGTGAATGAGGAGCAAGCAAAAAGGATATTAGATCAATATCACAGTGGCCTGGCTAGAGGGAATTTTTCCACAAGAACCACTACAATTAAAATCATATGTGTTGGTTATTTCTGGCTGACATTATTCAATGACTCATTTTCATTGGTAAAGTCTTGCAGTCAGTGTCAATTTTATGTGGGAAAAAGGAAAAATGTCGCTATGCCACTAAGACCCATAGTAGTGGAGGAACCTTTTGCTCAATGGGGTCTTGACTTCATTGGTATGATTAACCATTTTTCATCTGCTGGGCACAGGTGGATCTTGACAGCAACTGGTTACTTCACCAAATGGGTAGAGGTTGTGCCATTAAAAAATACAACGGAAGTAGAAATTGTTAACTTCCTGGAGGAATTGGTAGCCATATTTGGCCCACCAAAGATGATTATTTCCGACAATGCTAAAGCTTTCCTCGACTCTAGGATGAGCTAATTTGCATTGAAATATGGGGTCTTCTTGAAAACCTCTTCTAATTATTACCCTTAGGGGAATGGCCTCACAGAATCCACGAACAAAAACTTCATCAGGTTGATTAAAAGAATAGGCTCAGAACACCAGAGAGAGTGGCATAGAAACCTCCGAAAAACATTATGGGTAGACCATATCATGCCCAAGCGAATATTGAAGACATCTCCTTACGAGATGGTGTACGGGAAGGAGGCATTGTTGCCTATTGCTATGGAAATTCCTGCTCTCCAATTGCTCAAATCTCTTGAAATTGAGTAGAACGAAGCTATGGAGGTAGGTTTTTCTGAGTTACTAGAGGTACAAGAGAAAACAGAGCATGCTCTCAAGGCAATGAATAGCCGTCAGCAGGTGGTGAAGAATTGGTTTGATAGAAAGGCATCTAACCAGGGGCTACAATTCAGAGACTTGGTGTTCAAGTTCAACGAACGTGAAGCAAAGCCCAGACAGCACGGCAAGTTCGACAGTCTCTGGGAAGGGCCTTTCAAAATCATCTAGTGCAAATAGTATAACTCTTTTGAGTTAGAAACTATGGAAGGCGATGCTTTGGGTATTCCAGTTAATGGAATACACCTTAAAAAGATCAATTAGTTCAAATTATGCAATAAGTTTGTAAATTTGTAAATATGTAAATATTTTTCCTGTTTTAAGTTTTGGGTTTTTTTCAGTGCTTTTTGAATAACAACAATAGTATTGCAAAAATTGAGATAAAATGAAGAATGAGCCAAGATTTGAAAACTTTCATATTAGATTACTTTTGGAGCATTTACATTATATACAGCGAGGGTCGATGGCCATATGTCAAAATATACATATATATTCGCTACTGGGGGCAAAGGTGGGCAAAAGAAAAAAGACAAAATGGGAATATCTTTTCATGTTATCAGGTGGAGGAAGGACTAGCAACAACGGAAGTAGGTGATGCAAGGTGGGGGAACACCATCCTCTCGATGTTTTCGTACCACTGAATATTTTGAAAGGGCTCCACATTGTGAATCCTCATGAGGAATTGGCAGTCGGCACGAGCCTTGTGGCGGTGTTCCTCATGCGTCTCGAGCTTAAATCCGCATAGAAAGGGCCTGGTTGGCATAGGTCCTCAATGCTCAAGTAGTTGACGCAGGTTGCGGATGGATGGGATCCCACGATCAAATTCAGTGGCCCACACTACATTTTCCAATCCTCTGAGGTAGCATTGAGGGAAGACTCGCTTGGTCAGCTTCAAAATTTTGTGCTTTGAAACGCCAATGTCTAGGAGCGAAGAGACAAAGTGGGAGCAAATGTTGGTATTTACCCTATACTAATCCTCATACTCAACGTAGTCTTTGTCTATTACCCATTTGATTGCCTTTACATACAATAGGTTTTTCACACCTGTTATGCGCTTTAGGCACCTGCACCTAACCTTTCCTAAGAAGGTGGCCTAGGTTTTCTTACAGACTAATCTAATTGGTGTTTCCATGGTCTCTTGCTACTCTGGCTAGACGAGAGAGTTGCTAAGATAAACTAGGGCCTAATCAGTATGAATTCTAAAAGTAATTGTGATTAGAAAAATTTCCAAAGGTCCTATTTATAGATAGTCGAGGTTCGCCTGATGAGGCAAGCTATGATTACGACAGAAGAAAATGGTGCTAAAGAGCCTTGATAATCAGTGTTGTGGCATGTGAAGTGATGTGAGTAACCAAGTATAGTTGCAACTTGCTCCATTCGAGTTGTTGATTTGAATGAGGATAAGCCAATTGTCAGCATGATGTGTTGTCCTCCTGATTGAATCGAGGAAAATACTTTCATAAGGCCATTGGGTGATGCGCCTAAGTACGATCATGAAATCAATAAATGAAAAAAGGTTTGTGAAGGATATTACAAGGCTATCTTGGTGCATTGTCCAAGAAAAATTAGGTTCCACCTTATGTGAGGTCATGTCTCTTAAATGTGAAGAGTATTTTGGTAGGTTGGTGATCTCTTCGCACGTGCAAAAAAGGAGGGTGGTGCATGTAGTAACTAATGTGAATTTGGCACATACACTTGCTAAGCCATTTTTCACGAAAATCAAAAAGCAGGTTAGGTGCACGGAGGTCATTCATTGTAAAAATTGAACAAGGTGTGTAATTTTCCAAGTCATTTGCAAAGAAGAGAAAGCATTTTTAGAAGCTAACTTGCAGAGTTTGCGAAGCCTCTTGCGAATACAAAGAAATGGTTGAAATTGCGGGTAGTTCAACACAGGTCGTGGTCATAGAAAGTATTGATGAGAAAAGATTGCTAGCACCCCGTGTAAACATATATGACCATGAGTCTTATGCTACCCCGGGTATTCCAACAAAGCCATCCTGGCCCTTTACTAGACAAGCAAACCAGAAAACAATAGGCACGATTTCTCCTAGAAATCAAGCCTTGGTATCTGAGGATTGGGACAATGTTCGGGATCCTGAGTTATCTTAGAACTCCAAGAGCCTGAGGGAAGCTACATACGATAAAATGAAGAAGATGGCATACCCTTTTCATAGACGTTTATGGAACTGTGGGCTTCCCCAGTACATGGTTCCTTTGGTGCATCATTGTCAAAAAATTGTGACAGCATGTGCAATATGTTTTGACCCTCAGACTAGAGTCATAAGTGGCCCTAATTTAAGTGTAATTATCAATCCCCATGTCCTACAAGATATGCTATGCATTTCGTTTCTCTCACTTAAGAACGTTGAAATTTTTGACATTTCCAGAATGCAAGGTTACTAGGGGCCCTCTGGATGGCGCAACAGTTTTATCACACTGAGACTACTCAGTTGTCAGATGTTTCAGCACCTCCCAACTTCCCAATTGGTCTAGGCACTTTAAAGTTGGGTTCCTCTTCCGTCTGTTCTATGTTTGCATTGGTTTGCAAGCTAGATACAGACAAGGAAGTTTTTGAATTCCAAATAAATCTCAACTTTATGCTGAAGAAGAACAACACGCCTCTGCTAATGGACTTCACAAAGGTTATAATTGATGAGATGAGCTAGCAGTTGAGGGAATTCAAACCAGGTTCTAGGTTCAGGTATTCTTCTTTCTTGGTCTACATGATTTTGCACCAGAATCTTGATTATTTCAAGCAATTCATGGCCCTAGCTGTATTTAATGAAAGTGGTGTGAGAAAGCTAGTTTCGACATGGACTCTCGTCCTATTGAAAACTTTTGATTATTATGCATTTTCAAACTCATTCCTAGCTCCAACTTTACGGGCTTTGGATGGATCCGAAAGCAGCATGTCTATGCGGTTATCACCGAGGCAGAAATCATGGATGAAAGGTCTCATGCCACCTTGTGATTGGTTCTTTGGTATGGATTTCACTATGCTTCGTATGCATGGTTTAATCTGAGAGCCCTTCCGGCTCCTGTGTATTGTTTTCGATAGAGTGCTGGCCCTGGAGGCATTCAGGCAGCTATGTAATATTAAGAATGACTACTGCGGAGGAAAGCATCTAACTTCCTATTTCACGTTTTTGGTCATGTTCGGCTTTGTATCACTGATAAACAAGAAGAGCTCGAAGGTTAACACCTCAAAGGTTTTGTACTCTAAATTGGGTAATCTTGGGCTAGTGGTCATCGATGACACATGGCGATACAACTCGGAGAATAATTTGTTGGAGATTGGCATAAAAATTATATATCAACTTCGGCCATTTTGGGACCCTCAGAGAAATGTGGATGAGGGGATTTTGAAATTCTACGTCGACCTGGACTATTTACCTACTGACTCAGGCCGACCGCCTTGGCTGAATTTTCACCATGTTGTGATGAAGCCCAATCCCAAGCATAAGATGAGTCAATTTCTATGCAACCAGTTGAATAAACTCCAATGGAAGCCTGAAAGAATTAAGGACTTCTGGATGTACAGGTAGGAAATAAATATGACAAATGGGCTTTTCAGGAGGTGGAGTCAAACAACTAGTTTGACAACATCTAGCTTCACGAGCACTTGGACATCGAGAACTCCCTAAACCCTTCAAATTCTGAGAAGTTCTATGAGAAAAGAAGTGTAGCCACGAAACCCAGAGAGGAGGTAACCCAGAGAGCCCCTATTGTTGAAAAGGATCCTACTCAAGGGGTGACATTCATTGGGAAGCATTTATAGCAAGAGGGTGCTTCAAATGCGCAGATGTCGGAGCCTTCCAACCCCTCTAGATCAGGTACGAAGAGGCCAAGAAGTTTCAGTCGTCGACTGAAAGTTATTGTGGATCTTGACAGTTCTCCGGAGGAAAAAATAGCCTCAAACGAGAGAGTCCGCTGAAGGGAAGGAGTCACAGCATACAGAAGTGGTGGTATCGGCTGCAGTTCTTCAAGAACCTCACGTATTATTTCCTCCCTCTTCTCTATCTACTACGTCTTTGGTCTCCTCCTCGTCTGCCCCTGCTATTTCATCTGCACCAGCTATTCCTATCGCTGGATATCTAGGGCATCCAAATATTTTTCCTCTTGGGTTTCCCTTTCCATCTCCTGCTTTCCCTTTCACCCGTGAAACACAAATGGTAGCTTGTTTGGACCTTTTGAGTCCGAAATTGTCATCCTCGAGACCTAGCGTGTCAGTTGGTGCTTCCCCTGCCTTTCCTCATACCATGTTTCCATCATCTCTGAGTGACCAGTTTATTCCACCCTTCTCCTTGGTAATTATTCCCAGGCCTAGCAAGTCCACTGATGCTCTGAGCACACTTTCCTTTCCACTAGCAGTCCCTCGGAAGTTTCCTTTTGTTGGTGGACTTGGCATTTTTTCCCAAGAATATTTTTTGTAGGTGGATGCAAATAAATGCGCCTAAGCAAGCCGAATTCAGAAAAGAAGAGAAAAGTATGCAGGTCAGCAGGAAAAACCTCTTTTGCAAAGTGTATTCCACGAGAGTCATAATTCATTGACTTTTGCAAAAATCACCCCCAATGTGATCAAACCGGTCAGAGAAATGCTGCCAAGCGACTATTCTGTCAACGTCGTGGGGCTAAACTTGTAGCAAACTCGTTCTTAGGATAAATTCGAGCTGATGGAAGAGACCCAGAGAGTGGTGACTACCGACTTTCTCAAGCTCAGTCGCCAAACAAGGAAAAAGGAGGAACAGTTGAAAGAGCTGAGAGGTAAAGTAGATATTTGGGCAAACAAGCATAAGTCCCGGGAGATCGAGATTAATCACCTGCAGAATGAGAAGAATGCCTTGGAGGGAAAAGTAAATGAGCTTCAGGGTTTGGGCGCAGATGTTGTTCTGGCCCTGTGAAATGAAATTGAACAATGTCGGATGGCTGAGGCAACCCTCCGCATTGATTTGAGGCAGAGAGATGATGGCATGAAGCAGCTCCGACAAAGTATGAATGATGAAGTAAATGAGATGAATGCCGCTCTGGAGTCAGAAACTGAGAAGAGAAGGCAAGTCGAATTGGCCTTGGAAGAGCGGGAGAAAGAAATTTCTACTCTGAGGAGTCAATTGTCTGTATTGGAGGGAAGCTTATCGGAGCTGAGGGTGGATCTAAGCAACAGAGCTGCAGAATTAGACCTTTTGAGGGCCCAACCTTTTGCACCACAAATGATCTCGCTAGATATTTCCAAAGAATTATATGCATCGTACTGGGATAAGGTCAAGGGATTATTCCTTACTTTGCATCCCACTCTAAATTTTATGGCACAAGTGACTAGCCTATGCGGGATGGTTAGCGAAACAATGCAGTAGGTGTAGGAGATGACTTCCAATAAAGTTCTAGAGGCCAGGCAATTGTTGGGCAGGTTGTATACAGCTTTCGATGAAGCTTTGAGCAACGTAGGTATTGAACATCAAACAACGATGGCTATGGGTATAAACATTCTCATTTCCATGCACATAGCCATCCAACATGTAGCAGAGTGCAGAGCTAGATTGAAGCAGATTACCAGTTACATGCGAGTGAAATTTTCCCTCTTAACTTAGCAACGCCTTTCGTCACCCTTCATCGTGGATCAGGTAGTAGCAGGTGTCGAGCACATAATTGCAAGGATCAAGGAGAAGAATCAAGATCTTTCTATTTTCCAATCCTTTGATCAGTCTCCTACCACTAAAAATATTGAGGGAATAGTACATCAACTGGCGCAACTCTTTTTCCAGCTTGAATTGGAGGCGAAGGTATCCAGCGGATTGCCTTTTAAGGCAATCATCGATCTTAAGTTAGCGCACAAAAATTTTCGCGCTCTCTCGGTGTCGTCAACTAAGGTCTAGATCGACCTTCAAGCTGCCCTCTCTCAGCTCTAAGCAATAACGGTGGTGTTGAACAAAGGTTTATGGGGTTCTTCATTTCGCATGCAAAATGTCCCTGTGAGTCGCCAAACTGTGAACTTTTATTCACGAACCGCTATCCTTCATGGTTATCTTTTCCGTCGCGGCTTCGCCTTCACCGTTATCACTAGTAGCTTTTTGGCATCTGCCACGTGGCCTCCTATCATAGTTTCCTGTCATTCCGTATTGCTTTGCTTCTACCAAGTTTCGTGCGTTCAATGCATGGCTTTCTTTCGCTATTTTCCGAGTCAGGCCCACTCAACGTTTTCTTTTACTCGGCGTCTTCCACGTGGCTTCCTCTTGGAGCTTTGCATTGGGGCATCCCTCCTTCTTTTACCAGGCTCCGTGTGTTCGACACATAGTGTGTTTCTGTGCATCGATTATCTGGGAGTTGTCGCCTGTGTCATTTTTTCTCCTTTGCTACCGCATTTTCTTCTTTGTTGTCGTGTGTTCTTTGTTGTTGTTGCATGGCCTTGTGTTCTCTAAGGATGGGTTTTCTAGCGCTTTGTTGGGTGATCTTCCTTTTCGGTGCCGACTCAAGGAGATCTGGGACGTTGATGTTTTGTCGATGCATCTTTCTCTCTGTGGCTTTCAGGCGGTGGGCTGGCTTTTTTAAGCAGCCCTTTCTCTCTTTTTTAGGTTGTTGTTAGATATATTAAAAAAACTTCCTGAGCACTGGGAATTGTCCTTTTATAATATTTGTTGTTGGACTTGAATTTTGCAGACTATGCCAATCAATTCGGCCTCTCTGTTTTTCATGCATTTGATAGAATATTAAGATTGTGCTTTCATTTTCCTGTAGCATATGAATGTCTATTTTCAGCTTTTGTAATCTCATATAGCTTAATAAAATGCAAACCATGTTTTACTCTTCTACGTTGGCCTATGTTGTGTTAGGTTATGCTATGCAATGAAATGGTGTTCTTATGTTTGAAGTGTTTCTTGAGATAATCTATTTGATAGAAAATAGTTACTATTCGAGCCTTTTCTTTCAACATTGTGCTCAGTTATTACTCTCATGATTTTCGTGCATCACCTTATTTTAGTTTTTACTATTACATGTTATCTTTCTAACCCTTTACCTCCCCCCATAAAAAACGAAGAGCCGGCTTCGATAAAATCCCAGAGGTCACTTAGCTAAGCGCACAAGTCCCCCAATAGCTAAGTTTCCCATAAGGCTACTGCCCCCGCAAATTCTTGCATCAACATTGAAACCAAGAGGTTTATCATTGGCTACATGTTTAGCTTGTTGGGTGGTGTATGAGTTGGATGAGTAGGAAGTAGGTTGTGGTTGAATTTTCACACTAAACGTAGAGTATGTGGTAGTTATTCATTCTTGTGAGGAGGAAAATTGACTTGTGAGAATATGGATAAATGTGAGGCTAAGTCAATGTCCATCTAACAAGAAACCCAACCTTAAATGCATAAACAAAGCATATTGATGTTTAATACCAATTTTTTGAAAAATGGTAGAGGATGGAAGGGTGATGATAACTAAAGTTAGCACTTAAAATAATGTTATAAACATATTGATGAAGTTTATGAACATAGAGAATTTCATGTTGTGCCTCAAGATTATGGGCCTCTTAGCCCCTAGCTAGAAATTAGTTGATGGTATTTGTATTCCCTTTCCTCTTATAAAGTGTTTGACAACATAGAGAATGTTAAGAAAGGTGTCCTAACCTAGATTTAAATGTTTAGAACACAAATGGAAATTTTAGGTTATAGATGTATTTTTTTCTCTAAAAGTTATTGAAATGAGTTTTGATTAGCTAAAAAAATATGTTATAATGATGTAGAGTTACATGAGATCTTCAATTTAGAGAAAAAATCTCAATTGACTTCCTAAATCAAAAGTGATGGCCTCCATAAGTTGGGCCCACCACATCATAAATTTAAGAATATATAATGTGTAAGAGAGCTATAAGGGGTTGCACATGTTGATCAAGAATATTCACCAACCTATGTCATCATTATAATCTATATAATAATATATCTTTGAAAGATCTACACAAGAAAGACATAATCAGTATATGATGTGTAAGATCTAGCTATAAGGAGTTGCACATGTTGATCAAGAGTATTCACCAAACTATGACATCATTATGAGTATATAATAACATATCTTTAAAAGTTCTACAGAAGAGAGGCATAAAAAGTTGTATATTTTGAGAAAGAATATTCACCAACTTGTGATATTATTACGAATATAATAAGTTTCTTTTAAGGATCTAGATAAGACAAATTAAAACTTGAAAGTTGGAAAGATAACTATGACATGTTATGGCAAAGTCTTATGACAAGTGTAAAGAATAAGATAAATTTAGAATGAGAACTCTTTTTGGGATTTGGGCACCACCTTTGGGTGGTATTAGGGCACCACCTTTGGGTGGTATTAGCTCATGGTTTAGTGATTCATAATTGGTGGTTTCATGTATTGGTTTCTCTCTTTATTGGGTGCTTGGGATAAAGTTTGCATAGTGTATTTTGGATGTATTGTTATGTTATCGATATGGCTCTAGACCTAAGTGGTTGTTATTCCTATTAAGGATTCATGCATTTATTGTATTGTAATCAAGATTCTTGTTGATAAATACATTGGTTAAATTTTGGAAGGCTATTTTTCTAAAAAGTGTTTTCCCAACATACTTCATTATGTTACAATGAATGATTTTATTGTGTTGTTTCTATCTTATAAATTATTTTAGATTATTTTTTTGTCTAATCATGTGGAGATAATTGTCATTTGGCCACTCCACCTTAACATTTCACTCCTGGGTAAGTTCACCAATCTGTGACACAATTTTGGCTCTTAAGATGCCACTTTTTTTCTGAAATCAGCAAAATCTGATTTGCACGAGAAAATGAAGATAGTTACGCTCAAAATTTCAAGATGTGGAAAGAACAAAAGTTGAAGTGCTCTGAGTCTAGTTTCTAAGCTACTATTTTATTTTGAAATTAATGAAGGTTAAGGGTCTCAAAAAGGCGGGCCCAAAATAGGTCCTATTTTTATCAAAAAAAATAGCATAGCGCCTGAGGGTTCCCCCCTTTTTGATTAACTTTTTTTTAGAATTTCAAAAATCCCAACGGTGAGAAATTAGCTAACACCATGTAGTTTATCCTCCTTCTTTTGGATAATTTTTTTAATGAATATATAATATTTTATGAATTTTCAAAGTGGACACATCCTGATAAATTTGAGCGTCCTCCCCCCCCAATTTTTTTGCAAACTAATCAAAAATTGATTTATTTTTTTCATCATGTGTAGAATGGAGTCTGTACACATCTAAAAATGGTCATGATTAACCAAACCTGTTAATTAATTAAATATGAATTATTTAATTAATATTCTTAAGCCATCTACATATAAATAAATTTAATTATTTATTTATATTGTTCATTTTTCCAATTCTTCTAATTTAATTAAATAAATAAGTTTATTTAATTAATGATATTTTCCTCTTAATTAATCAAATAGATTTCACAATTTATTTATATTAATTATCACAAGTTTAAATTCTAAATTTAAATGATATTCTTCCTTTCACATTTAATTAAATATTTTCAATATTTAATTAAAACACTTTATGAAATTCTTCACTTTTCTCACGTAATTAAATATTTTCAATATTTAATTAAAAAGCTTTTTCTCTTCTCAATAATTAAATATTTTCAATATTTAATTAAAAATCTTTTCATTTTCCACACATAATTAAATATTACCTATTTTTAATTATGGACACATCTTTCATTTGTCTCTTCATTTTCCATCTTTCTCTTAAAATTCCATCTTCTTTTCAAATTCTCAATCTCTCACCGTTCATTTTAACAGGTTTGAACTCAATCGTTGATCTTGGCCAATTGAATTCTTGCCTTCAAAAATCTATAAATACAGCCTTCTTGTGAGTTGAAAGGGACCTCGAATTCTAGATTTTCATACGTAGTTATTATAGTCGCATTTTCGTTTTAACAAGCATTTCTAGCATTTAATTAGCATTTCAATTTCATAGCTTAAAACATATTAGCAATGCACATGCATTTTCATTAATCTCATTCTCTCAAGCTGCCTTTCTACAAGCTGATGTTTAAAACAACTGAGAGCCAACATCTTGAAATGAATCCTTGGAGATAGAGGACAATGGGATGAATTTGAAGAAGCTACCTATGTTTAGAGTTTGCGTTTTTCTTTCTTTAATTTAGTTTCTTTAATCTAATGTTTCATTGGTGTATTAGATTAGATTCATTTTGATTTACACATTCTAACGTACACATTTTTGGCGCCCACCGTGGGGTCAAGCCCCGCATTTAATATTTCTTTTTACAGATTTTTCTGGCAGATGACAGACTAAAATCACGTTTTGGCGCATACGAGTCTCGGTTCGGCACATACGAAGACTGTTTCGGCGCATTGATGAGATATTTCGGCTCATACAGTAACTATTTCGACGCATCCATGATTTCTTTCGACGCATAGACACTTTGTTTCGGTGCATCCCTGTGAGATCTTTCGGCGCATCCATGACCTGTTTCGGTGCATAGACGACTTGTTCTGACGCATATAGTTGTAAAAATTTTAAATTTTGATTCCAACGCCATCCGTGGATAGGATTTTTCAAATTTTATTTTAATGGAATGAAGCAACCCTAGGGTAGACATTTAAATCTGAATTAACCAATCCTAGGATAGTCACCAAATGTAAATTTCTTTTGGTTAAAATGAATCTCATGTTTTTGGTGAAGCAACATCTTCACTTAGTATAGAGAATTGTCAGTTTGGGATTTAAAATTGAACCATTATTGTTTGTTGTGATTGTGGGTAATAGGTTTATGCTCTCCCCTTAACTGGGTGATCAGAACGCTAGACTTACCTTTTATTTTTTGCAATTTAATGATTTATTACATCCTTTAGAAGGCTTGCTCTTGTGGGAAAAAGTACTCACCCAAGAGGAACAACCTAAGTGGGAACACCTAAAGCCAAGGTTTCCAACCCACTTTAATCAAAAGCAATTTGTTGATGAAAATCCAACTTAACAGTAGTGCGTAGGATAACCATCCCCAAAACCTTTGTTCTAAAGGTTGGGAGGTCTCTTGAGGGAGTCTATCTATTTGCCACACTGAACAGATATCCTTACTAAAAACCATAGTGCAGAAAGCCATCCGTGTCAGTATCCAAACATCATCTTAATCACGGTGCAAGGGGAGGGAAGAATATGCCCCCAAGACACTCACCATATAGTCGCCACAGATTTTTTGCTCAAGGGATTCGATACCCACTTCCTTCACTTTGAGTACGCACCTAGAAAAGACAAAAACACGGGCGCCCTCTAGGGGGTGACATGGCTATGTGAGTCGACGTGATTTTAAGCTGTGGGCTATGATTATTATGATGACCTATTTGACAAATTAAGAGTGAGTCTGACTGAATTGCTTATCTTGTTCAAAACCTATGAAAATCTCAAGAACATACACTCTTTGTTTAGATTTTAGGATTAACAAAACAACTGTCTGCTTCTTTATGTTTTGTTTTTCACATTTAAATCAGATTAAGATCATCCAAAAATATCAAAATTGTCCAAACATGTCTATCTCAGAGGTCTAGCAGATAATTTAGCGCATCCCCAGTTTGTTTCGACGCATTGCTACTCTGTTTCGGCGCATTGTTGCTCTGTTTCGGCGCATCTGTGCTCTGTTTCGATGCATCTGTGCTCTATTTCAATGCATCGGTGCTCTGTTTTGGTGCATCCATGTTCTGTTTCGTTGCATCTATGCTCTATTTCGATGCATAGGAATTCTATTTTGGAACATTCAGTCTCTATTTTGGCGCATCTTTTTTTCGAGCCTAGATAATTTTCTGACATTCAGAAATCAAGTCTTATCAGTCTAGTCTTTCCCATGCTCAGAGTTTGGAAGTCTACAACCTTTGCTAAGAAGTCCCTAGAAAGAAAGATTAGAAATCCCAAGAGGTCTCTCAGTTATAAGAAGATATTGAAGAAGAGGAAATTTCTATATCAAAGTCGAAAGGTCCTGCTTGAACACAGAACCTTTATTCATCGATATCATGATTATATTAGAGGTTTCACTGACGATTATGTTGTAGAACCTTTATACTCATGAGCTTTCTTTCAAAGAAGAGCCCTTTCTCAAAGGCACAACCACAATCAGCGTATTCGTTCTTCTTATATTCCCCAACCTGCAATCACATACGCTACTCGTCCAAATCAAATTCTACAGTAGAGAACTCAAATGCATTAGGCATTCTTTAAATTCATCTTTCTACAAAGCTAAGATCAAAACTTCACAAAGTGAAAAATCATCTTTATGTTCGATCTTTGGTTTAATTCCCGCAAACAAGATTTTCATCCTTTCAATCAGGGAATCACGAGCTAAAGATTAAAAATCTTTTAAGTCATAGAATCTTCATTCTATCCTGACTTTCATATCCATCACCGTTGCATTATTTCATTTCTTTGATCAAAGTTAGTAGAATTTGAGTAAAGCTTATGCCTGTTATCACGATATCTTGAAAACATATAGAAAAAGATGAAAGTACAGTGAGAAAAATGGGTGATAATAGTGAGAGGGAGGAAAACCTCTTTAACAATTCAAATACTGAAGAGTTAACGGAAGAAAAACTTCAAGAAGTAGAACAGGATCCCCAATTCCATACTCTTATGGAAAGGATTTTAGAATGAAACAAGGAAAGATATTTCCTTTCATTAGCTAATCAAGGAGCTAAGTTACTCGTTGATTTTGACATAGAAGGGATTAAAGAGGATCCTCAAATTCCTCTCAATGATTTTGGTTCCCTTACTCAACAGATAAACGAATTACAAGGACAAATAAAAGAAATGCAAGGAGGTACAACAAAGAAGTATGTTTTGGATGAAATATGTCCTTATCCATTCGATAGAAGTCTTCGAATGATTCCTTTTCCAAAACATTGTGAAATCCCTAAGTTTGATAGGTATAATGGGAAAACTGACCCCATTGAGCATGTAAGGGATTTCTGAAATATGAGCTTAGAATTTGCTCATAATGATACCTACTTAATGAGGTTGTTTCCACGAAGTCTGGGTGGACAATCCATGGAGTGGCTCTCAAAGATCACTCCCCCCATCAAAAATTTTGAGGAGTTACTAAACAAATCTATATCACAATACTCCTACAACATCCAACACCAGATAACCATGCTTGATCTTTGTAAGGTAAAACAAAAAGTAGGGGAATCTTTCACTACATTTTTGCAAAGATGGAGATGGGTGTTCACTAAATACTCTCGTCCTGTTCCTCAAAAAGAAAAGATGGAGATCTTCATCGATAGTCTAAATCAAGAAATGAGTCACAGACTAAACCTTCACTGCCCTCAATCATTTGAAAAATTGATTGAAAACGCAATTACTATTGAAGGTGCATTGATCAAGCGTGGAGTTCTAAAAATCGATAAAGAGGGTTCAAATTCGTACAACAACAACAACAACAACCATAATAACAACAATGACAAGTCACGATTTTGGACCTGAAATAAAAATGTTGTGAATGATGGGGTAGTAGGTGCTAACAACGTGAATACAAAGCCTACCATCCTTAATGTGTCAGGTGTTCAATGTAGCCACAATGCTGGAAATTGTAATAACCCAGGAAATGTTTCCAATCAAAGAAACGTGACTAATAATCATGGAAATAATTTTGGCAATAATCAAAATTCAAATGTGCCCAAATCGTCATATTTTTTGAGTCAACGGAGTTTCACTCCCTTGGGCCAATCTTTGGAATCCATTCTAAAATAATTATTGAATCAAAATGCTATTACATTGCCACCACAAAGAGACTATGAGCCTCGAGTTAAACCACCATTGTGGAATGACTCACATTTCTGTGATTATCATAGGTGCAAAGGTCATAAGACAAACAATTGCCAAGGGTTGAAGAATATTGTTCAAGATTTGATTGATAACCATACCATCACAGTTGAGGGACATAATGTCAATAATGACCATCAAGCATTCAAGAATCCGCTCCCTAATTATCAAAAAGGAGAATCTTCGGGTGATAAGGGCAAGAATGTTAATAACATCCACGATGTCATTATCAATCATATCTATACTAATGATCCTCAAATCAACGTTATCCGAATCAAAGGTAAGCAAGAATATCAAGAGGTCAATGCTACGACAAGGGGACAAGCCAAAATCATTATCAAAGGAAGCTCATCTAAAGCAGCAATTCCCCCTCCAAGTCAATACAATTTGGTTGATCAATTGTGAAAAACATCAGCCCAAATTTCTATCTTGGAGCTTTTAAAGTTATCACCTGCCCATAAGGACATTCTGGAAAAGGCACTTGTTGATACAACTGTATCCCCTGATCTGGATATCAATAAATTTCAAGCCATGGTGGGACACTTGTCCTCCTACACATGTTTATCATTTTCTGAAAAAGATGATTCATCCTTAACTCATCCACATAATTCATCACTCTATTTAGAAGTCATGGTTCACAAATCCCGTATTAGACGTGTCCTCATAGATGGGGGAGCCGGATTAAACATTTGTACTTTGAAATTGGTCCTAGCTTTGGGATATTCAGTAGACTCTATAGATCCACAGAGGAAAATTACAATCAAGGCATATGATGATGAGGAAAGGACCTCCAAAGGTCTCATCATGCTACCAATCAGAGTAGGACCTGTTGTGAAGAATACCTTTTGTCAGGTTCTTGATCGGGATCTAACCTATAACATATTATTGGGTCGCCCATGGATCCATGACATGCAAGTTGTTCTGTCTACTTATCATCAATGTTTGAAATTTCCATATGATGGACAAGAAGTAACAATACCTGCTGATCACATTAGTAGTCAAACTTGCTCTAACCTTATAGCAACTCAGGACACGCTTGTCCCACACAATAGAGAGGCTCTGGCCATCTCTACCTCGAAGTACCATGGACAAGCAAGTGAAATGATAAGTAATTTTGGCACCAAGCTAAAATTGAAAGATAATGGAGAAGGAGAGTATTCTTTATCTCTCTCTAATTTACCCATATCCCCAAGATCCCATGGTCAACCCTCAACGTCCATACAATAGGCAACAGTAGCTTTAGCCTCAAATTTAGCTCCCATCACCAAGTTTAATGGGATATTTATCAAAGAAAATGAAATGGAAGATAGAGCTATCCTTGATTGGCTCTATAAAGATGAAAAAGAATTCGTACAGCATATCAAGTTACCCACTGAACAATATGGGAAAGGTTATGCTATCATGCAACAAATGGGTTATGAAGGAAATGGCCCTATAGGTAAAAGGAAAGAGGGTATTGTTGAACCTGTCCAATTAAAAACAATGCACCCAAACGATAAGACTGGGTTAGGATATAATGAAGATACTAAAGAAGAAGTAGCACAAAGGCCATCAAATGAGGAGTTAGCTGAAACAATTCAGAGAATTCAAGCAAACAATTCTAAAACTGACTCCAATGAATATGAATGGGATGATTTATTTGATGATACTTCATTTCAGAGAAGGAGGTGGACGTCATACACAAGTTCTCACCCACATTCTTACAAGGAGAAAGCTCAAGGCCTCCGTTTGATTATGTCCTACAAAGCAATCATGACTCAAGTGAAACCAATTCAATTCAAAGCGAAATAGATTATCCACAGGAGGATACCATCTTAGATCTCCCCTATAATGACATTAACGATCACATCTTGACCCTTACGGCTAGTGACCTTACTCATCCTAATGATCCATTTCCTTTGGTACATCCTGAACTCATTGATTGGGAATAAATAGCACCCATTGATGTTCCAAATTTTCCAAATGACGAAACCATAATAAACTTTCTTTGTTCATCCCATCCCGAAACAAGTTCCATCAGGGAATCACAAGATTAGAGTTTTTGACAGGAAAGTGCCAAGTTTCTCAGCTATGAAATAAATAATATAAAGGAAAGATCTAATGGTGAAAACCTAACAAAGGCAGTATTACATCAAGAAAAATGAAAAATGAAAGAAAGATCTAATGGTGAAAACCTAACAAAGGCAGTATTAGATCAAGAAAAGAGAAAAATAAAAATCGTATTCAATGGTGAAAACCTTTCAAAGGCGCCAAAGGATGGGAAACTTGACACTCTTCCGAAACATTATCAAGAAAGGTCTTCCATTCTAATCGAACCAACAGAGGCACTCAATATAGGTACTACAGAAAAGCCCAAAGTTTTGCAATTGGTTGCATCTCTAACAGACAAAGAAGTACCTAGATTCACAGAATTTCTCAAAGATAATCAAATCAATTTTGCATGGTCCTATGCAGTTATGCCTGGATTGGATCCAGATCTCATCATGCATCATCTATCTATTACATCGGGGGCAAAACCTATAAAACAGAAACTCAGAAAAATGCATCGACATGTTTCATTATTGGTTAAAGAGGAATTAAAAAAGCTTTTAGATGTTAGATTCATCCGGTCCATGGATTATGCGGAATGGATCTCCAATATCGTGCCTGTTTCAAAGCCAGATGGAAGGATTAGAATTTTTACAGATTTCAGGGATTTGAACAAAGCATGTCCTAAAGATGACTTTCCCTTACCAAACATAGATATGATTGTTGATTTAACCGCTAGACATGCAATGTACTCATTAATGGATGGATTTTCAGGATACAACTAGATCAAGATTGCACCAGAAGATCAGGATAAAACAGCATTCACATGTCCTTGGGGTACCTATTGCTGGAACGCAATGCCTTTTGAATTGAAAAACGCAGGAGCTACATACCAACGTGCAATGACAATGATTTTTCATGATATGATGCATACATTCATGGAAGATTATGTTGATGACCTCCTTGCCAAATCTAACACTAGAGAAGGACACATCGATATCTTATCGAAAATCTTCAAAAGAATGGAAAAATTCAAAGTGAGACTTAACCCTAAGAAATGCGTTTTTGGAGTAAAATATGGGAAGCTATTAGGTTACATTGTATTAGAAAAGGGAATTGAAGTGGATCCAGCTAAGGTACAAGCAATTCTTGATATGCCACCACCAAGGAACATTAGTCAACTACGCTCTTTACAGGGATGGTTACAATCCATTCGAAGATTCATTGCTCAACTGGTGGATAAAACTTTACCATTTACACATCTCTTACACAAGAATGTTCCATTCAAGTGGGAGTACAAATGTGAAGCAACATTTGATCAGATAAAGCAGTATCTCATGAATCCACCAGTATTGATTCCACCAGTACAAGGTGTGCCTCTCATATTATATATTGCTACCATAGAAGTATCTTTAAGAGCATTATTGGCACAAGAAGACAACTCAGGAAAAGAACGAGCTATTTATTACATCAGTCGAACCCTAACAAGTCACGAGCTAAATTATACCTTCATTGAAAAATCTTGTTTAGCAGTGGTGTTCACTTCTCAAAATTTACAACACTACATGCTAACTCATACAATAAAGCTTGTGGCTAAGATTGACCCACTCAAATATCTTCTAAGTAAGGCAACCTTAACTGGTAGGTTGGCTAAATGGGTTATGATCCTAAGTGAATTTGATATTCATTATGTGGATCAAAAAGCTATAAAGGGACAAGTAATTGCAGATCAATTAGCAGAAGCACCAATACCAGCATAACACCCAATACATGTTGATTTTCCTGATGCCGACGTATTCACAACAGATTTCCAGCAGTCATGGTCACTCTACTTTGATGGTTCTTACACTCAACATGGTTCAGGAGCAGGAATTCTTTTTATTACACCTCAAGGACATACAATCCCAAAATCTTATCGGCTAATGTTTCCTTGCACAAACAACATAGCTGAGTATGAGGCATTGATAATCGGTATAAGAATTGCAGTGGACTAGAAAATCGTAGAACTTCAAGTTTTTGGTGATTCACAACTTGTTATAAATCAAATCAATGACGAATATCACACTAAAGATGACAAGTTGATACCTTACAAAAGAATGGTGGAAGATCTCAAGAAATACTTTGTTAATATCAAGTTCATGCAGATTCCGCACATTGATAATAAAGCAGTAGACGCTATGACTACAATCATCTCTCTACTCCAGTTGACAAAGAATAAAAAATGGTACGATTTCTTGGTGGAACAATTGTTTTCTCCCACCCATGACAATTCTGAAACTCAAATCATTTGCCATCTAACGAGTTCTGACTCTCCCTTATATGGCCAAATTTACACTTACCTAAAAGATACTACTTTACCTTTAGGCTTGTCTAGGAATCAGAAAAGAAATTTCATTCATCAATCATCCCGTTACACTTTAATTGTTGACGTCTTATACCGGCGTGGTCTGGATGGTACCCTCCTTAGATGTCTTGAACGCGATGAATCGGAAAAGGCTTTACAAGAGGTCCATGGTGGAATTTGTGGGACACATTCAAGTGGACTAACCTTAGCAAAGAAACTTGTAAGATTAGGGTACTACTGGCCAACGATGGAGAAGGAATCATTCATCTTTGTGAAGAAATGTGTAAAATGTCAAATTCATGGGAATCTCATTCACGCTCCTACTCAGGAATTACAACCCTTCACCACAACATGGCCTTTCGCTTAGTGGGGATTGGACTTGGTTGGCAAGATACATCCATCGTCTTCAAATGGACATAAATTTATCATTACAGCCACTGAGTATTTCACTAAATGGATTGAAGCTATTCCCCTGACAACTGTTACTGGTAAACAAATTTCCTCATTCATTTTGAACTATATCATCTGCAGATATGGTATTCCCAATTCCATTATCACAAACAATGGTAGACCCTTTAAAAATCAGGATGTAGATGAACTATGTGAAAGATTTCGCATCCAACATAGATTCTCTACGCCTTACTATCCACAAGGGAATGGTCAAGCGGAAGCTTCAAATAAAACAATTCTCAATATTTTAAAGAAAATAGTGAATGAATCCAGTTGTGATTGGCATGTCCAATTGAATCCAGCATTATGGGCATATAGAACAAGTATTCACACACCGACAGGAGCTACTCCTTATGCTTTGGTCTATGGAGCAGAAGCTATTCTACCACTGGAAGTTGAGATTTCTTCACTTCGAGTATCACTCAAAGGGCTAATCAATGATGAGGATTATCGAGTATCAAGATTGCAAGAGCTAGAACTGCTTGATGAACGGTGTCAAACTGCAGTTAATCACCTGAAGGGATATCAACAAGTTATGTCCCGTAGCTACAATCACAGAGTCAAACCACAAAATTTTCAAGTGGGTGACTTGGTTCTCAAAGAAAACCCTCGAAATCAGCAGGATCGAGAAAAGAAAGGCAAGTTTGAACCTAATTGGTTGGGCCCGTTCGTTATCGTTGCAGCATCAATTTTCACTTTTCACCTTTTAAAGGGGTAAAAGTGGAAAATTATTTTTATTTTTACTATGCAAAGTGCTATTTTGAGAGCTAAATCGCCAAATTTTCTCCGAAATCATCCTCATCATCATTCTCATCATGCGATTTACCTCTCGAGGGGGCATATAGCATCATCAATTAAATTTTTCAAAATCAGGGGCAAATTCTTTGAAGCAATGCGTAAAACACATCACTTCAAAGAGGGGAAAAATGTACACATCTAAAAATGGTCACGATTAACCAAACCTGTTAATTAATTAAAGATGAATTATTTAATTAATATTCTTAAGTCATCTACATATAAATAAATTTAATTATTTATTTATATTGTTCATTTTTCCAATTCTTCTAATTTAATTAAATAAATAAGTTTATTTAATTAATGCTATTTTCCTCTTAATTAATTAAATAGATTTCACAATTTATTTATATTAATTATCACAAGTTTAAATTCTAAATTTAAATGATATTCTTCATTTCACATTTAATTAAATATTTTCAATATTTAATTAAAACACTTTCTGAAATTCTTCACTTTTCTCACATAATTAAATATTTTCAATATTTAATTAAAAAGCTTTTTCTCTTCTCAATAATTAAATATTTTCAATCTTTAATTAAAAAGCTTTTCATTTTCCACACATAATTAAATATTACCTATTTTTAATTATGGACACATCTTTCATTTGTCTCTTCATTTTCCATCTGTCTCTTAAAATTCCATCTTTTTTTCAAATTCTCAATCTCTCACCGTTCATTTTAACAAGTTTGAACTCAACCGTTGATCTTGGCCAATTGAATTATTGCCTTCAAAAATCTATAAATACAGCCTTCTTGTGAGTTGAAAAGGACCTCGAATTCTAGATTTTCATATGTAGTTATTATAGTCACATTTTAGTTTTAGCAAGCATTTCTAACATTTCAATTTCATAGCTTAAAACATATTAGCAATGCACATGCATTTTCATTAATCTCATTCTCTCAAGCTGCCATTCTACAAGTTGTTGTTTCAAACAACTGAGAGCCAACATCTTGAAATGAATCCTTGGAGATAGAGGACAATGGGACGAATTTGAAGAAGCTGCCTATGTTTAGAGTTTGCGTTTTGCTTTCTTTAATTTAGTTTCTTTAATCTAATGTTTCATTGGTGTATTAGATTAGATTCATTTTGATTTACACATTCTAATGTACATGGAGTCTAGTTTCAAAAAATGTAATTTGTTTCACGTTCCAATGAACCTGTAAAAATCTATCCTAAACCTAGCACATGTTGGTTTTTTACCAAAAACGAAGGCATTTACAGTAGAAGCCATGGATCAAAACCTTAACTAAATCAAAATAAAAAAATAATTATATATTTAGATAGCTAAGAGAGAGGTTAACGTTATCATGGTTTTTTTATAAACTTGCATTGAAATACGTGCAAATGAGACGGGGAGCACGACGAAAAATATGAGAAAATTTGGCAAATCCTGTTAAATAACACATCCAAAGCAGGCCATTTGGCGAGCGCCGAATTTGGCGCTCGCCAAATGACTCATCACATTTGGCATGCACAAAATGTGATGAGTCATTTGGTGAGCGCCAAATGGTCTGCTTTGCATACAACTAGAATTTCCCCTCTTTGGTGAACAACTTTGATAATGCTTAGAGTGCACAGTTTATGATCGTAGATGGATAGTTAAGGTTTTAGCTTTCATTACTTCTCTAACTCGTTACCGTAATTGGACAACTCTTTATCCCTCTGAAGTCTCTATCTCTCAGATCTCACTCCCTCCCATGTGACCTAGACTACTCTCTCAGTCCAATCCCCTCTGTCAGGTCTCTTTCCCTCCCACATAAGTACCTAAATAAATCTATCTCACTCCAACCCCCTTTCTCACTCTCCCTCTCTCTCTCCCTCTTTGGTCTTTTTATCTCTCTCACTCCATCTCCCTCTCTTAGGTTGTTATCTTTCTCTCTTTGTCTCTCTCTCTCAAATCTCTCCCTCCTACCCCCTCTCCCTCTCTTAGGTCTTTCACTCACTCACTCCCTCTATCTCTCTCCCGTTCCCTCTCTCTCACTCACTCTATCTCTCTCCCTCTCTCTCTCACTCTCTCTCAGGTATCTCCATCCCACCTCTCTCTCACTCTCTCCCACTTTGTCTCTCTCCCTCTCTCTCAGGTCTCTCCCTCCCACCCCCTCTCCCTCTCTCTCTCTCTCAAGTATCTCTATCCTACCCCCTCTCCCTCTCTCTCTTTGTCAATTCTCCCCCTCCTACCCCATCTCCCTCTCACAGTCACTCGTTCTATCTCTCTTCCACTCCCTCCCTGTCTCACTCCCTCTATCTATCTCCACCTACCTCTCGATCTCTCTCAAGTATCTCCCTCCCATCACCTCTCCCTCTCTCTCTCAAGTCCCTCTCTCTCTCATGCCCTCTATCTCTCATGCCCTGTATCTCTCTCCCACTCTCTCTCTCTCTCTCTCTCAAGTCTCTCCCTCCCACCCACTCTCCCTCCCTCTTTGTCTCTCAAGTCTCTCCCTTCTACCCCCTCTCCCTCTTTCAGGCCTCTCTTTGTCTCTCTCACTCACTCCCTCTATCTCTCTCCCACATCCTCTCTCTCTCTCACTCCCTCTATCTCTCTCCCTCTCTCTCAAATATCTCCCTCCCACCCCCTCCCACTCTCTCTCTCTTCCTCTATCTCATGTATCTCCCCCACCCCCTCCATCTCTCTCGAATCCCTCTATCTCGAGTACTCCCTCTCCCTCGAGTACTCCCTCTCCCTCCCACCCCCTCTCCATCTCTCAAGTCTCTCTCTCTCACTCCTTGTATCTCTCCCTTCCCTCTATCTCTCACTCCCTCTCTCTCGTACTCTTAGGTATCTCCTTCCCACCCCCTATCTCCCACTTTTTGTCCCTCTCCTTCTCTCTTGAGTGTCTCCCTCCCAACCTC